>OY728144.1:148112262-149312262 GCA_963277665.1 Viscum album | reverse complement strand
CAAGACATATCTTTTATTTAGGTATCTTCCACATTCAACCAAATATGATATTGAAAATTCATGAAGAAAAGATTGAAAACAGAAGGTCAGGAAACCATATGGATGAAGTGGTATCCATTATTCATGAAATGAAAGAAAAATTTGATACTAGAAAACTTTCTTAACTAGATAGATTATTTTCTTTTCCTATAACTGTTTCTTCAACCACCATTTCTCGACCTCCTACTGCTCCTTATGTCGATGTTGAGATTACCCGTTCTATTGTTATAGAAGAGATGAATACTGACAATGGTGATATTCCTACCTCTCATCAGTAGTAACTTTAGTAGGTTAGAAAAAATGGTGATCACATATATAAATTGGTTAGGTAATGTTTGAATAAATCTCAAAGTGATATAGAGACTATCAGTAAGGTAATAAAGTACCAACTTTAGAAGATTTATACCAAACATAACCTCAATTAACATTTAAATTTTATGATGAGAATCTAAGGATGCCTCCTATATCCAGGTAATTCAATGAATATGATAATTAGCTCAATGTTTTGTCCCCATTACACATGATTTTTATAGAGTAGATGAATGATTTCTTCACGTCAATGAAGAGAGTTAGAAACTTAATTATGGATTTTTTAAATTTGATGAATCATTTTTTATATTCTTCTGAGACTACATTGATATCACTATAAGACATTCCTATGTATCTCCTCACCTATATACCTTCTATAGAACTACTTCCTCCTCATTTTTAGCCTTTTGGCATGTCACCAGTTGAGTTTGTTCATCATTTTTAGTGATTAAGGAGCTTCCTACTGCTACCTCTGCACCTCCAGCTTCAACCTTTGTATCTCCTATCACTAGAAAAGGAAATGATCTAGTGATACCTACATAAAATCAAGCTCAAAGTGGTTCTAATTCGTAATAGTCTTTTATAGGGGTTTCATATTCCCTTGTATTACTTTTTTATATGTAATTTTTGACATTTGAATCTAATGAAAACTCTATTTTATTCATCTTAATATATTTCTTTGTATTTATTTAATTTTAATGTCTTTATAATAATCCAAAAAGGTGGTTTATTCTGGAAATAAATTTTATGAATAGTTTGAATATAATTATTAATGTTATTAAAGTGTTTCACTTTACTGATTACGAAAGTAAGAAGAACATTCTTTATTTTCATATATATTTTCATCTTATTCATTTTGATATGCATGGTTATAAAATGACATAACTTGTGACTATTAAAAAGGGTATATTTTTGGAACCTCCATATTTTAATGATCACAAATAATATTTTTTTTTTCTAATAAGATTAATGTTTTATGATAGCACATAATTTTTTTGGGGAAACCCATCTTTGTATAAATCTAACATTAGTAAAAAAAGTATACCATTAACTGTCAAGATATACCTTTAGTACAATTAGATCTAATCATGGAATAAATGTACCACTGTATAAACTGCCATTGATGATATACAAGTTCAGTAGGTTTACCAGTGATCATATATATCGATAGTTTAGATGATCTACCATTGAAAGATCCACTATTGATTAGATATACCACTAGTTCAGATAGTCTATCATTAAAATATCTACTGATGGACCATACTACCTTCAGTGAGATCTATCACCAAAACACATGTACTTAAAAAAAGTTGATCTACCACCATATTTTATCTACCATCAGACCAGATCTTCCTTCAGACTTGATCTCCTACCACAGTTGATCTACCATTAGAATATATCTACAATTAGGCTAGGTCTACTTCTAGTATATTATCATTTATATCCAAATTATTTTATTTGAATTTAATTCCTCTAATTTATACTTTATGGAATTTAATGCATTCAATACACACATAGATTTAAGAATAATCATTCCTAAACTACTCCATGGATGCATTGAATAAAAAGTAATACTTTCCTAATTTAGTTCTCAATATAGTGATCCATGATATTATTATTATTATTCTTCAATGGATAATATAACCTATAGAGTTATATATTCTTTATAACTCTATCACATATGTGGGATACCAATGGTGTGTGAAATATATAGTTGAACACAAAACTTCATATGCTGAATCAGATACAAATCCTAATACACCTTTGTGTGGAATGACCATGTACATATACATACAAAAAACAAAAGGTTTTTTCTAGAAACAATGATACTCTATTTTCCAACAATTTTAAAGAACCTATTTAATCTTCTCTAAAATAAAATTTCAATTACTTTTTAACATCTAAGGATATTTAAATCGAGCAACATTATCATTTTTATCTCCACTCATTTTTTCTGACTGTTTTTTCATTACTTTTAAGAAGTGTGTTTTATTACTCTATTTATATATACACACAGTGTTTCTTATACCAAATTGGAGTGTTATTGATATACCCTTAAAAATTTATTAATTTTTTTACCTAAAAAAATTTCATAAGAGGTAATGTGTGACTTGTTTATTATTTATATCCCATGTATAACTGTGGAAGAATCATTGTTCCTAGACAACCATGTGTGCTTTTGATTGTAAAAATAGATCTAGGTTGTGGATCTATTTATTATTATCATAAAACTATTGGTTTTAGGTGGTTTAAAAGTTAAGGGGATTAATTCTTATCTTGAGATCGAACCCTTTATTTATATTCTGTTGTGTGATTTATTAGTTATGTTTTCATTATTTCAAAGTTAAAACTATATCCACTTTAAAAATTTATAAAAAAGTTACTTTGATAGTTAGTATTAATTTGTGTTTTTTTGAAGTGTTTGATTAAGTAATTTTATTTCAAAATTGAAAGTGATTTCAAATATTATTCTAACTGAGAATTAATCCAACTTTGAGAAATCATTTGAAATATCAGACTTATATAATTTTTCTATTTTCAATAATTGGGTGTTTTTTAATTATTTTGGGGGATTTAGTTTTAAATTTTTTTAAATATAATTTTTTATTTAAAAATTAATTCACCCCTTATTTATTTAGTCACTTTTAACAACAAAAATTCCATGGATTTTAACAATTTTTCATAAACAAAACTCTCTATAGCAACCCAGTTGGTATTAGTTTTATATTTTATGAATTTTAATTCCCCATATTTAGCTATGAGAAATCCATATCTCATGATAACTTGATGAATCCTATAATACCTTTTAGGTTCTGTTGAATCTTGAGTTAGTTTTATTCCATAACTCTTTGTGAAACCAAATCAACCTCCATCTTAAGAACATTTACTAAGGACTTGTTGTTAACTTTTTCAAGTTCAACTTTCCTCCCACAAAATATTAAATTTATATATTTTTATTAAAAAATTTATTAGTTTATGATTCTTACATAATAAATTCAGATCCACTGTCCTGTGAACACCTATAGAGGCATGATGTTTTGTTTGATACTTCAGTAAAATTTAACATGATTTATTCTTTAGGAAATGGAATATGGAAGATACTTCATTTTAGGTATGTCCATTTGTTCTTCATATGATATAGCATGTTGATATGTTTCACCAAGATAAGTACTTGTTCATTGGTTTATTCTTTTGTAATAAGTTTATGGGATGAAAACCGAAAACCCATTAGTGGAATCTAGGAAATTATCTTTAACAAATCAACATGTGTATCATTTTTTTTGAATAAATTTTATATCTTAATGTTTCTAAAAAGGTATCATAAATTATGATATGGCATGGTTGAATTTTTTTCATCGATTTTCCATTTTTAATAGTCATAGTGTTTGATATAGATATTTGATAAAGTATGATACTTGGGAAACCATTAGTTTTTTTAGCGTCATGGGTTATGATATATGATATCTTAATCATCAATTAAACATGGATTTTTATGAAAATAGATTATCATAACATAAATATGATATACATATATCATAAAACATTATGAACACATTATTATATCACATGTTGTATTCAACGATATAAATCATAGTATAATATTTAATTTGATATCATAGAATATTATTGATACATGGGTTGATTCTTTTTAGTATCAATCATATTTTAGGGATGGTAGACGATTATTAGTCATAAAATATGATGTAACCAAATTTTTTTAGAAAATTTATATTTTGATAAATTTCCTATGGTTTATAAAATGTTTATTAGTTATATGTGTTAGGAATTACAAAATGTGGTTTTTCATTCCTAGATTAATTATGAAAAGTTTATATGTGTATCTCATATTTTGGAAAAAAAATAAAATGTTTATTATTTTTAAAATTCCTAAAGATTGTTTGGCCTGATTTTGTGAAGATTTTTGTATTTGTTGAAAAACTTTTGTGTGAATGTTTTTGCGTATTAGGTGGAAGTGAGTTATTATCATCAAAAAGAAGTTTGAGAAACTTTTTATACAAAATTAGATGATGATTTTGTGATCCTGAATGTTCCTAAAATCATGATTAGTAAACATGTCGCATGGTTCAAGTAGAACTTCCCTCATGATGTTTATAGATAAAGATAGTTTGTTCAAAGTTGAAGTGATAAAATGATGAAGTTGAAAAATGTTCATAGTTTGAACATATGAATCCATGGAGTTTATATTGAATGAAGGTTAATGGAGTGGATCTATCAAACATTGTATGATTAGACTAAGAATGATTAGATAAAGGTTTTGTAACTCCAACAGAATAATAAGTCTCTAAATCATGAGACTAAGAGAAATAAAAAGTTTTACTGGATAAGAAAATCCATTTCTAGTTTACATACATTACGAGGATCAATGGATAGAGAAAGTTGAAGTCCATCGACTAGAACTTTATAAAGATCATTAGATAGAGAATTTTTTAAAGTCCATCATAAATAATTTTAAGAATATGTTTCAGACATAGAAATGTGAAGTTCATTAGATAAAGAATCCATATAAAGAGAACTGGATGGAGGAAGCTTTTTTTATGAGATCAATCTGATTAGATGAAGAAGATCAGTTAGATAAGTGTTTTATATATTTTAGATGAATTAAACCTTATCAATAATGGAGGTATTATGAACATTAAAAAAAATTAAATTAAAACATTCTGATAATATTGATCTATTATTTAAATGTTCCTAAATCTAGCCATGATTTAAAGATGTTTTAAATATTTTGTTAACATAGAGATTTGAGGAAGATTTTATGAAGAAATTTTTCTCTAAAGTTTTTGAATCTTAAAAGGAAGTCAAATGTAAGTTGAGTTGTGCAGGTTATTTAAATTTTTAGAACATGTTTTTTCCCAAATTTTCATAGGATGTATTCCAACATAAATGTTTGAAGGATCTTTGTGAGTTAAAGATGTTGGTTTTAAAATAAAGTGGAATTCCTAATGTTTTTGTGTGAGAGAAATGTGATTTTCTGGCCAAGAATCTACTTGGTGGATAAAGAAAAATAAGAGTACTAGACACATCTTATCAAATAGAAGTGCATCAAATAAAGGTGCATCAGAAAGAGTGCATTTCAAAGAGGTATTATACATAAACATACTGGGCTGAGGTGCACCCGACATAGGTACAATGGACTATTTATACTAGATAGAGAATTTCTAATCTAATTTTTATGATTTACTTTCAATGTTTTGTTATTTTATTGGTTTTGAATAATAATAAAAAATTATAATTGGTGGGAACCAGTAAAATTTCCTATCAGGAGGCCAAAGGATCTTGACAGGAGTTGTATTGTTGTATTCACTTCATTATATAGTGGATATCTATGGACTAATATGAGTTGACATGGAAATGAATAATTTTCTACGTTGGGACCAAACCTTATAAAAAATAATGTTCCTTACATTATTTATTTATCTTTTCATATGAGTGATCTTATGTTATAATGTTGAAATTATAAAAACATTAATAAGTTGTTAGGGTTATTTTTAGGATAAATGAAATTATAAAAGATCACTATGGATTCAACTCCCCTTCTTAGTGGTCTATATATTCCTCGATACTTTAATTCCATTATAATATTTTTTTTAATTTTTTATCTATAATTTTAATATTCTTTATGTTTAATGTATATAATAAATTGATTCTAAGAGATATTTCCCCACATTACATTATAGGTATGATATCATAAGATTTATTTTTCTTCTACCTCGAACTTAGTTTGTTATTTAATTTCTAATATTTAATATGGTTGTTGAATATAGTTTTTTTTATATTTTTCAGAGTTAATATGAATTAAATTATAACATGGGTAATGTATCCCTAAGGATAGAGAATTGGGGATAGACTATCCACTGACTAGAATGCTTTTTTACTTATTCTATATAAAAGATATATACCCTAAATTCCATTGCATGTGATTTATTTAGGCTTATATCATAAGGTAAAAACTAAAATATTCCATATGATATGATATATATAAACAAAAGGGTATATGATATCATTCATTTTAAGTGTATTTTAAGTTTTTTTGGGAAATCATAATGAATGAGTGTCATGATTCTTACCATGAAACACCATATCTTCGTAGCCTACGATTGAGTGTGTTGTAAAGAGAATATATCGGGATTACATGACACTTTTTTTGTCATGAATCATATATCACATTTCATTTGGAAAGTCTACAATACTCATTGGTATCCAAATGTTAGCATGTTTACATCTAGATCTCTTCCACTATATATAATTTAATAAGGGGTTATATATGATGTAATAATTAAGAAGTTCATTATTCATATATGAGTTCATGAGTCAGCTAAATCATTTACTCATGAATTATAAAACATGAGTAGATGTGACTGTAGTTGAGGAGAATCCACAAGTATTAATAAAACCACTTCCACATGATTAGAGTAGGTGATGTATTCTTGCACAAAACTCAACTAAAACTCCACAATCCCAATGCTATTTTCTCTTGTTGACTTTGAACAATGAGGAACTAACATATTGTGTTGGGTGGAAGATAACACACATAAGATGTATGATCCAGTTGGCTTGTGGATACCTCTATAGGAGGGATCTATGAAAACCCAAGTATTTTAATAATATATCAACATTATATTTTATTAATTGTTATGCTATAAATTTAAATTATTTAATGTATATTTATTTTAAAACACATATATTTAGTTCATCCATTTCAAAAATATATTATATAATGAAATTATAAACTCAATAAACATTTAAAATCATTACACTTGAAAAGATTTATTATTTATGGGTTATATAAAACCATAAACGAACTCACTAGGAATAATGAGTACACCAATGGCGCAACATGACCTCAGGAGCATCTCCTTATATTCCAGAAGCTTATGAGGAGGGTATATGATGGTGTCGTGGGGAGACTATAACCCCATACCAGAATCAAAAATAATAATAAAATAACCACATATTGTAACACCCCAGGATTTCAGAGTGTGTTATTTCATAAAAATAATTCAATAACTTGCACTACACGCAACACCGAGTTCAATAACACCATTAAAAGAGGTCATGAATAGTATTAACTACATTTTGAACTTTATATAATCCTTATAATTTTAGAATCCCTATTATGAGTTTCTTAGTCATAATGCAAGAACAGATTCATTTTCAGTATTTCACTTTTATCAACTTCTAATAGTAAAACCTTTTTAGATACTATATTTTAAACTTTTTGACTAAATGGGGACATCAAAAATTTAAAATGAAACATCCCAAGCTTCTACGGTACGCTTCTCTTTGAATAATGTGATAGCGTGTGTTGTACGCAACACCGAGTTCTAACAACCAATTAAACTAGCCGTTATGAATAGTAATAACTACTTTTTGAAATTATATATATTTTATATTTCAAAATGGACTTCATTTTTTGATTCAGAATATCAAAATTAGCCTAGGGTGAAATTTTGGTACTTTTCGGATAACTTTTATATTTTGATGAATAGTGAAAATTACTAAATTTTAATTAAAAACAACTTTTTTAATCAAAATAATTAATAGTGATAAATTGTGAATTTGAGTGGTTTTAAAGTATATTTAGAATATATTTTTACCATTTAATATAATGTTTGTCATTTGACATAATTTTACAATTAAACCGAACATAAACAAGTGTCAATCTTTTGATAGTTATTATCTCTTAAAAACACGCTTTTTGTTTTGACAGCGGGAATTAATTTTAAATTAATTTCTGCCACTTCTGTGTTTTGAATTTATTAAAATGGATTCTATATTTGGAATCAGGATGTTCAAATTGTGTAAATAGGTAACTTTTATTTTTAGACATTTTTGAATAATTACTGCGGTAAATATTTTATTTACCATGGTTAAAGGTAAATCCGGTAAATAAGGGTTAAAAAAAATAATATTATAATAATACTAAATTACCCTAAAACGTGTCTAAACCCTATTGGTTGATACATGGTCGACCATGGGCATCTTTGTGTCAATTTTGGGACCCCATGGATCCACTTGTAAGTGATAATGACACTTTATTTTAATTAAGTTAAAATGAAAATAAAAATGGCATAAGCTTACATCTTTTAGAAGAACAATTTTTACATAGGGTTATACATGTTGGATTTTCGATTATAAATATTCATTAGAAAGATAAAAAGATTTCCTACATAATGATATTTTATTTATAATTTTTAGACATCAAATAATTTAAATTATTAATGACACAATAATGATGCAATGTTTACCTCATTAATAAATCATTTAAATAAATAAGATTATAATGATTAAAATATTATCTAAAACCTGTCCAATTCTTATTGGTTGATGTTATTTAGAATATGAGTCATCTTATCTTCGACCTCAATGATTTTTGGACCATTATAAACCGAAAACAAATATATTATAAAGTAATACTTTCACACTTTCCTAAAGAGCCCCTCCTCTCCCTTATAAAAGGAGACCACTTCTACTCATTCCTCACACCTCTCAAGCCACTTGGATCGTCCAAAATCTGCCCAACTAAGCTCCCCACATCCCTCTCCTCCTCCTTGAAGCTTCCCCTTAGGCAGAAAGCATTTCAACAAGTCCTTTGGTTCTAACCAAAGTGAGTTACCTAAATTAAAGGTAACGATTTCTCTTAAATTATTTTCATTTATTTTGCTTCTCCAACCCCCAAAATCTTTTTATTTCCTTTCTTTTGTAACAACACCAGTATCCTCAATATACTAGGATGTTGTTATAAGAAGGATTCAAACTACACATACACACAACTCCATCTAATGGATGATGAACATAATGTTTCTGTGGATGGCAAACTAACGCCTCACGAAACGATGATTGTTCAAATACATCTTACCGCCACTCATGGTGGCCATTATGATGGCACTGTAATTAAATATGATATTAATGATATATATTTTATATATAAGCTTCTGTAATTCCATTTTATTTCATACCATTATTCGTTTAATGTTGTATATACATACGATAATTTCATTTGAGGAAGTGCGGACTACCGCCCCCTTAAAATGATATGACTCGTTCATACCACACATGGAACGTATAAAGGATGGTGTTAATGAACTTAAGTAACATATATAAAATGTTATATTATACTGGAATATTAATATACCTATGTATCATTTGGATTTGAATCTTTTAAAATAAAAATTAAATGGAAGTAGCGTTCGTGCGTACGTACGGACTACCGTCTCCACGAATGCGATAAGATTCGTTCTCCATCATATCCATTCAAGTATTATTCTCATTTTAGGGTTAAAAATAATGTTAATATCATTCTGATTATGAATAAGATATAATCTATCCATTACAAACATGTCTTACGTAACCAAACATTTAATAAGAACGAATCGATTATCACCCGAAACGACGATAATACTAAGATATTATTAATAAAGCAATGTTAAAAGATCATATATGATATCATATTAATGTATATGATTCTTGTACAATTTAATAACAATTACTTCACCATTATACAGGAGGTTAACCTACCCCAACCAAGGAAAAGTTCAAGGTAAGGGTTATTTCACAATCTCTTCATTATCCGAGGTTGTATTATACGTAATAATCTACTGGGATCTCTTTATCATCCACATCCATGTTTCTTCAAAATTTATTTCAAAACATTTTTACTATTTACAAGAATATGGGTTAAAGTCATTTATACCCTTGTTTGACTTTTTATAAGAGGTTTATAAAGGAATCTTTCCGTCGTTTTCAAAACAAGGTCCTTTTAACCTTTTCGACAGAATTGAGGTAAGAATGTTTTTTTTAACTTATACGGCGGGTGCGGTTATTTTCCGCCGTTATAAAATCGTCGAAGCTTCCCTTACAAGCTTATAAGAATATTTTCAAAGAAAATGTTTTATTTTATATGGATCTTAAATGATTTCAAAAGTAAAAGGAGATATTTTTTTTAAAAAGAATTTTGATTTCATCTATGTCAACATCCTTCATTATTCTTGATTGAGGTCAATGTGATACAATACAATCTTCCATATTGTATCGAATGAGTTATGTTTGACTGTGGATGTGCTATTTTTATATCACTCATGGTTTATGTTTAAAGTGTTGACATTTCAGAAGTTATTTTTAATCCGAATGTTTATGTTATATTTCAAACTTTTCTTCAGATGAATGTGCTAAACAAGTATGTTCCGGGTTGGGGACCGGTAAAAGTAAGCCCTCCAGGTTTGGGACTGGTTAAAGTAAGCCCTCCAGGTTAGGGACTGGTAAAAGTAAGCCCTCCAGTTTGGTCTCCGGTTATTAGAGGCACTCCGGGTTGGTGTCCGGTTATTAGAGGCACTCCGGGTTGGTGTCCGGTTATTAGAGGCACTCCGGGTTGGGTTCCGGTTAGAAGTAACCCCTAGGTCTTGGGATGAGGCCTAGACAATGAAATTAACGTTTGACATTATGCATTCCAACATTATGAAAGTGGTTATTGATATTGCATGTGATTATTCGATTAGTAGAATATCCATGTGAACAAGTAAATGGCATTATTTCATTTTACTTTTGCCATACTATGTTGAAGTTCAATTTTAAAAGGCTTTTGTTTTAGTAATTCATTGCCTTAAATGTTTATGCTTATTTTGAATGCTCCGCTATATTGTTATCCTTACTGGGCATTTGAGCTCACCCCTTTTCTATGTTTTATTTTTCCCAGGTAGTGAAGAAGTAATTTATGAATGACTTGCAGGGATATTATGAGGGGTTAATAGTGTGGATATGAAGACTTTGTTGTTGTAGTAGTTTTTCACTTTGAAATGTAATGTAAAACTTTAAGATTATATCTAGTGTTTCCAAGGCTACTAAACCAATCGGTCTTTCGAGATTTGATCTTTCTTGTGATCATGCCAATGTTATGTAATTAATGCACCGACTCTGGGCAGCTGGGGTCGGGGCGTTACAGTTGGTATCAGAGGAAGTTTAGTACAAATCTTGGAAGCTAGATTTAGATAAACTCGGATTAGAGCACGTAGACCTAAGATGAACTTTGAGGATTAGTATAGAAGAACTTCCTAGAATTTTGGTATTGTAGAGATTTTGTGAGTTTTTCGAGCAATACATCCCTGTCTGGATACGAGCAGGTAGAGGCGGCTCTGGCACAGATGTACCTAGGGGTAAAACCCGAAAACACCGCTTTGAGCTAGACTCGAACGGGAACTGGTGCACGACAACGGGCCTTGCTGCACTCTTGGTTACGACACTCCCGGGGGATATGCTTAGGATAATTCTCACTATCTTTACAAATCATTATGAAGGGTTTATGAGTATATACTTCCTCAAAGAAAACATTTTTATGATTATGGATTATATCCATAAATAGTTCAATTTATGTTAAGTGTTTTATAAGTATGGGATTATGTATTTTGATACATAAACTGAACTAGTGTATTCCATTGTTTAGAAATGGCGCCCAGTAGAAGAAATGAGAACTCCAGAAATGCACATGATCCAAAGAGAAGGAAGGATCATATCTTTCATGGTCTTAAGCTAGAATTTATAAGAGGAATAGTCTCCCATGTATTATCATCATGTGAAGAAATAATATCATGTGTTGATAAGATAAGTAAAGAGTTTACTGAGTCATATGGATTTGAAGGGAAGCAAGAGAAGAAAATTATGGAAGAGAGAAAGATGGATAAAGGGATGAGGGAAAAGAAGAATTTTCCCATATGTGGTAACTGTGGAAAGAAACACCTTGGAACTTGCCTGAAAGGAATGGGAGTTTGTTATAAGTGTGGAGGAAAAGGGCACAAAGTACATGACTGCAAGGGTAAGAAAATAGTTTCAAATGTACAATGCTTCATTTGCAAGGAGTTTGGACACTACGCGAACCTATGTCCCAGTCATCAGACTATGCCACAAATGATGCTATTGGATAATAATCAAGTTATGATATTACCACAGATGAAGAGGAATGATTAGAGTTCTTATGTTGATTATGTCAATTGAGTGTTGTATCAACAATGTACTTGTTATAATAATTATGGAGTATATAAGGATTGTACTGCAGTACTATTTCATTAAGGACTTGAGATTGTGTGGAACAAAGAAAAGTGACTCAATATCAGGATAAATATTTGGAAAATATATGGTTGAGAGAATGATAAATCATAATATAGTTCAGATACTGAGGTAGTGATTTTGGAATAATATGTGATTCTTATGGATAAATTATATTGGATATTCTTGACTACCTTGGAACTGATTAATGATTTGTATATTCCATCATTGTTGGGGTTTAAAACATTTTTGGATTAATGAAGTATATCCAGCATTCTATATGGAATAAGGGAGCATGAATGTAATCAATAAGGAATATGGTAATTCAGGATGTTTCAGTGTATTAAAAGAATACATGATGAAGGTATTCATATGCTATTACGGGGTAAAAAGAATCTACATTATGCTTACCTTCCTTATAAATGTTGGACTATGAGTTTGGACAGAAGTATTTTGGATAGTTCTAGTTTGGATTATTTTGGATTGCCATAAAAGGACAACCCGGAGGTCGGGCGGCAACCCGTCGCGTCCGGCAAGGCTGCAAGACTTGAACCCGCAACCGAAGGGCGACAAGGGTGTATCACCTACCACTGGCCCACGAGATGTCCTGGATTAAATAATGTAGTTTTTTTTTATTAAAAGATCATGTAGATGAATTATAAATTCGTTTATTTTGGAACCCTATACGAATAGTGTAAATAGAATTTTTTTTACATTCTATTATCTTTTAGAGTGAAAGATGAGTTTGTGGTAGAAATTTATTAATGGATAAAACTCTAATTATAAAGTAAGTATATCTCCTTATGATCTTAGCCAATCTCATAAATAAATTCCTCAACATTAATAAAAGGAACATAGAACAAAAATGTTGTCCTAGATGGTACCTTAAATCATCACTAATTTATGGCTTTGGGATTGTTGGCCTTTTCATAGCCATGTTCTCTACCACTCTCCATCAGATAATTGATGGTTAGATTTCTCCTCCATATCCATATTTTCCTACATGGAACCCTAGTATGTGTTATTTTCGGTAATCTTCATACTTTCCACTCTTTAGTTTAAATAGAGGCCTCATTAATTCATTTTTCGATGTGGGATTTCAACTAAGATATTTTGAAATGTCAAAAATGTGTTGTCCAAATACCATATATTTTGTTGAACCGATGGTACTTCAAATCATCATGGATTGATGAGTTTAAGGACCTCAATTTTATACTTGTTTGTGATTGATGACCTCAATCACTACCTATAAATATTTACGTTTTCCTCCAATTATATGTCTCTAATTGCCACCAATGTTCTCCTAATCGAGATCATAATTTGGTGGTGACCCTTTAATTTCTCTTTTCCTCATATTAAGACTAAATTTTAGTAACCCAATTTCCAATGTGGGGTTTCCCACAAATATATTTTCTACTTTCAACCTTTTATTTTCGAAGAACAATTTCAAATTGCGAGGACGCAATTTATTGAAGGAGGGGAGAATGTAACACCCCAGGATTTCAGAGTGTGTTATTTCATAAAAATAATTCAATAACTTGCACTACACGCAACACCGAGTTCAATCACACCATTAAAAGAGGTCATGAATAGTATTAACTACATTTTGAACTTTATATAATCCTTATAATTTTAGAATCCCTATTATGAGTTTCTTAGTCATAATGCAAGAACAGATTCATTTTCAGTATTTCACTTTTATCAACTTCTAATAGTAAAACCTTTTTAGATACTATATTTTAAACTTTTTGACTAAATGGGGACATCAAAAATTTAAAATGAAACATCCCAAGCTTCTACGGTACGCTTCTCTTTGAATAATGTGATAGCGTGTGTTGTACGCAACACCGAGTTCTAACAACCAATTAAACTAGCCGTTATGAATAGTAATAACTACTTTTTGAAATTATATATATTTTATATTTCAAAATGGACTTCATTTTTTGATTCAGAATATCAAAATTAGCCTAGGGTGAAATTTTGGTACTTTTCGGATAACTTTTATATTTTGATGAATAGTGAAAATTACTAAATTTTAATTAAAAACAACTTTTTTAATCAAAATAATTAAAAGTGATAAATTGTGAATTTGAGTGGTTTTAAAGTATATTTAGAATATATTTTTACCATTTAATATAATGTTTGTCATTGGACATAATTTTACAATTAAACCGAACATAAACAAGTGTCAATCTTTTGATAGTTATTATCTCTTAAAAACACGCTTTTTGTTTTGACAGCGGGAATTAATTTTAAATTAATTTCTGCCACTTCTGTGTTTTGAATTTAGTAAAATGGATTCCATATTTGGAATCAGGATGTTCAAATTGTGTAAATAGGTAACTTTTATTTTTAGACATTTTTGAATAATTACTGCGGTAAATATTTTATTTACCATGGTTAAAGGTAAATCCGGTAAATAAGGGTTAAAAAAAATAATATTATAATAATACTAAATTACCCTAAAACGTGTCTAAACCCTATTGGTTGATACATGGTCGACCATGGGCATCTTTGTGTCAATTTTGGGACCCCATGGATCCACTTGTAAGTGATAATGACACTTTATTTTAATTAAGTTAAAATGAAAATAAAAATGGCATAAGCTTACATCTTTTAGACGAACAATTTTTACATAGGGTTATACATGTTGGATTTTCGATTATAAATATTCATTAGAAAGATAAAAAGATTTCCTACATAATGATATTTTATTTATAATTTTTAGACATCAAATAATTTAAATTATTAATGACACAATAATGATGCAATGTTTACCTCATTAATAAATCATTTAAATAAATAAGATTATAATGATTAAAATATTATCTAAAACCTGTCCAATTCTTATTGGTTGATGTTATTTAGAATATGAGTCATCTTATCTTCGACCTCAATGATTTTTGGACCATTATAAACCGAAAACAAATATATTATAAAGTAATACTTTCACACTTTCCTAAAGAGCCCCTCCTCTCCCTTATAAAAGGAGACCACTTCTACTCATTCCTCACACCTCTCAAGCCACTTGGCTCGTCCAAACTCTGCCCAACTAATCTCCCCACATCCCTCTCCTCCTCCTTGAAGCTTCCCCTTAGGCAGAAAGCATTTCAACAAGTCCTTTGGTTCTAACCAAAGTGAGTTACCTAAATTAAAGGTAACTATTTCTCTTAAATTATTTTCATTTATTTTGCTTCTCCAACCCCCAAACTCTTTTTATTTCCTTTCTTTTGTAACAACACCAGTATCCTCAATATACTAGGATGTTGTTATAAGAAGGATTCAAACTACACATACACACAACTCCATCTAATGGATGATGAACATAATGTTTCTGTGGATGGCAAACTAACGCCTCACGAAACGATGATTGTTCAAATACATCTTACCGCCACTCATGGTGGCCATTATGATGGCACTGTAATTAAATATGATATTAATGATATATATTTTATATATAATCTTCTGTAATTCCATTTTATTTCATACCATTATTCGTTTCATGTTGTATATACATACGATAATTTCATTTGTGGAAGTGCGGACTACCGCCCCCTTAAAATGATATGACTCGTTCATACCACACATGGAACGTATAAAGGATGGTGTTAATGAACTTAAGTAACATATATAAAATATTATATTATACTGGAATATTAATATACCTATGTATCATTTGGATTTGAATCTTTTAAAATAAAAATTAAATGGAAGTAGCGTTCGTGCGTACGTACGGACTACCGTCTCCACGAATGCGATAAGATTCGTTCTCCATCATATCCATTCAAGTATTATTCTCATTTTAGGGTTAAAAATAATGTTAATATCATTCTGATTATGAATAAGATATAATTTATCCATTACAAACATGTCTTATGTAACCAAACATTTAAGAAGAACGAATCGATTATCACCCGAAACGACGATAATACTAAGATATTATTAATAAAGCAATGTTAAAAGATCATATATGATATCATATTAATGTATATGATTCTTGTACAATTTAATAACAATTACTTCACCATTATACAGGAGGTTAACCTACCCCAACCAAGGAAAAGTTCAAGGTAAGGGTTATTTCACAATCTCTTCATTATCCGAGGTTATATTATACGTAATAATCTACTGGGATCTCTTTATCATCCACATCCATGTTTCTTCGAAATGTATTTCAAAACATTTTTACTATTTACAAGAATATGGGTTAAAGTCATTTATACCCTTGTTTGAATTTTTATAAGAGGTTTATAAAGGAATCTTTCCGTCGTTTTCAAAACAAGGTCCTTTTAACCTTTTCGACAGAATTGAGGTAAGAATGTTTTTTTTAACTTATACGGCGGGTGCGGTTATTTTCCGCCGTTATAAAATCGTCGAAGCTTCCCTTACAAGCTTATAAGAATATTTTCAAAGAAAATGTTTTATTTTATATGGATCTTAAATGATTTCAAAAGTAAAAGGAGATATTTTTTTTAAAAAGAATTTTGATTTCATCTATGTCAACATCCTTCATTATTCTTGATTGAGGTCAATGTGATACAATACAATCTTCCATATTGTATCGAATGAGTTATGTTTGACTGTGGATGTGCTATTTTTATATCACTCATGGTTTATGTTTAAAGTGTTGACATTTCAGAAGTTATTTTTAATCCGAATGTTTATGTTATATTTCAAACTTTTCTTCAGATGAATGTGCTAAACAAGTATGTTCCGGGTTGGGGACCGGTAAAAGTAAGCCCTCCAGGTTGGGGACTGGTTAAAGTAAGCCCTCCAGGTTAGGGACTGGTAAAAGTAAGCCCTCCGGTTTGGTCTCCGGTTATTAGAGGCACTCCGGGTTGGTGTCCGGTTATTAGAGGCACTCCGGGTTGGTGTCTGGTTATTAGAGGCACTCCGGGTTGGGTTCCGGTTAGAAGTAACCCCTAGGTCTTGGGATGAGGCCTAGACAATGAAATTAACGTTTGACATTATGCATTCCAACATTATGAAAGTGGTTATTGATATTGCATGTGATTATTCGATTAGTAGAATATCCATGTGAACAAGTAAATGGCATTATTTCATTTTACTTTTGCCATACTATGTTGAAGTTCAATTTTAAAAGGCTTTTGTTTTAGTAATTCATTGCCTTAAATGTTTATGCTTATTTTGAATGTTCCGCTATATTGTTATCCTTACTGGGCATTTGAGCTCACCCCTTTTCTATGTTTTATTTTTCCCAGGTAGTGAAGAAGTAATTTATGAATGACTTGCAGGGATATTATGAGGGGTTAATAGTGTGGATATGAAGACTTTGTTGTTGTAGTAGTTTTTCACTTTGAAATGTAATGTAAAACTTTATGATTATATCTAGTGTTTCCAAGGCTACTAAACCAATCGGTCTTTCGAGATTTGATCTTTCTTGTGATCATGCCAATGTTATGTAATTAATGCACCGACTCTGGGCAGCTGGGGTTGGGGCGTTACACATATCATACATATTAGATCACACTAAAATAATAAATAAACTGAACACTATACAAGCATATAATATTGATCGCCCACCGGGATGATCACATATTTACAATAAAATAAGAAATCAAAATAATTAGAGGCCCTCCCAACTCTATGTCTCACCTACTACTAATCACTAGACTTTATTATATCCCACTTGATCATGAAAAACTGAGACCCCTGCCGAACCTATTCCTTCAACAAAGTGAGAGTCTTCTTGGGTACCCATGTGAAATGGTGTCCTAAGCAGGGTGTGAGTAAAAACTCAATAGGGAACCACCAATGCAGTCCCATACATACTAAAAATGTAGTGATATATGCATGTGGAATGCTCTGAATAAATGAAAAGACTATAATAAATAATTAAATAAACATACCACCATCGATCCTAAGGTCTATGACCATGGCTGAATATACTTACTTTGTCCATTACCATAGTGTCTTTGAGAATATCGTGCTAACTATTCCAATCGTAATGTAACAAACTTCCCAAAGGGAGTTTTATTTAGTACCATAGACCTCCCTAAAAGGAGAGTTTTCTTTTTTATCATGGACCACTCTACAATGGGAGTTTTCTTTGATATCATAAACCTCCCAACAAGGGGATGTTGATTTAGTATTTCAGACCTCCCTACAGGGGGAGTTTTTTTATTATCACATCACATCTTCCCCAAGGGTTTATTCTATTTCATTATCACATGAATAATAAATAAAATATAATAGTTAAATCACCTAGTGTAATTCCCTCCAAGATCTACCAAAATAATAATAAACACCCTAGAGAATCCACCCACTCAGCCTCCAATCTCTTTTACATTACCATACCGGTCATCATTCAATTTATTATTTCCATAATTAATCCACTTATGGGTCAATTTATTAAAATTATATAATGAACCTAAGGACCTTAGAAGTTTGTCTCAGGACCTAAGGTTACACCTAAAACTATCTTTAATTATTATATATGCATCCTCTTTGGGTTGAAAAAAACCTAGGTCACCTACTCAGGTACCTTATGTCTCATTTAAATTGAATCCCTACAAGGGTTCACATTAACTGAAAAAACTCAATCCAAACATTCTAAATAATTATACATCTTCACTCAGAGGATATTCAAGGAACCTATAAAATGGGACACTAAATCCATTCAATTCACATTGCACCACTCAAGGGGTTAAAATAACTTAGGGCATGAATTTATAATAAAGGTCTCGACCATTGGCGATGAAGACTTTGGCTAGTGCACCAGGTCCCCAATGGAGTTAAAACCTTCCTAGGTCTAAGGAATTCATTTTAATTTAATTTATTTATCAAATTTTAAAACAATAACTTATTTAATTAAAATAATCCAATACTCTTAATAGAGAAGCTACATGCCCCATTTACTATATCATAATGTATAAAACTAAAAGGTAAGTAGAAAAACCACCTTACTCAATTGAAGAATTTTACTTTATTAATTGCATAGACCAAAATCTTTTACCATGATCTCCAAGCATCACCGAATCCATAAATTTCCTACCGGTGATCGAAAACTAACATGAGGTTATAAATCAAGTCAATGATCCAAAACAATTAATTATAACATTTAAAATTAATTAAATCATTCAATTAAAAAATAATAATCACCATTAAACTCACTAAACAATTTCATAAAATTATAACCATGACAAAAAAACTACAAGGGTCTATAGTAGACTCCTGACATTATCATAAAAGTGGGATATTTTTATTAATAAAAAGGGGAAAACACACACAACAATTTTAGGGAGGTCTAAAATAGTGAATTCCTATGACATAAGCCTTAACAAAATCAATAAATTCATTTTGAAAGGAACCCAAGTTAAAGAAAATCAAATGAGGGTTGTTATGGTTCCCCTTTGAGGAAATACTATCCACACAAAATTACCATCCTACCTAGTATGCTTCAATTTTTCATGACCAATTAAATTTTTTCATCGATGAATTTTGAAAATAATAGACCATGGGGGATCGTACCTTCTTTGAAGGGAGTTGAAAATGAGTTAAGAATATATTTTTATTTCTATCAGTAAGATATTATTAGAGAGATAGATCTCCATCCCATCTAATAAGGCCTTCCCCTCCACCATAAAAGAGTCACTTGGACCATAAAATATATAAAAGGAAAGCACCACTAAGCTGGTAGACTCACAGACAACCCCTCCTCCTTTCATGATACCAAGATTACATGATCCCAAAGTGTTGAGCTTGAATCCATTTCAAGATGGAATCAATCAAACCCATTGGCCCAGAGAAGACACCTGCTGAGGGGCTGGTGCACCTGTCCTACCTTGAAAGATAATTTAAATGGATTGGGATTTATCCCAACATTTCATCAGGCCCCCTAGGTCCACTGCAAGATACCTAGCCTGAGTTTTCACTGCCAGATAGGTTCACGTGCAATCGTTCACCCGAGCTTTATTTCTAGCTCTCCTTATGATCCAACAACCTATGGAAATCCAGATGACCCTCACTTTCCTCTCTATTTCATTGATTTTCAATCCATTAAACCATGATGAAATGAATATTCATGCACTTTAATTGTGAATATTAGCTCTAATAAGACACCCAAATCATTTATAAACCGTCCTTACCCATTCACCATTGAAAAATAGGCGATGAACTGATTCCTCCTTGGAGTTCTAACAACATAAGCATTTGGACACTGTGATGATACCTATACACTTGATATCATCATCAGTTAGGAGAGAATAATGCCAGATGTGCCACATAAGGAAATTGTATTTGATCAAGATTCCACCACACCAAATATTTTTACAACTCCTTTTCTTGTACTAATCTGGAAGGAATGATGACACTCTTTAGTCGAGAAGTTTCCAGACACTATTCTAGGGAAAATAAACCTGTTTGGATTAGAGGAAGGTTGGATTCGGTAGAATACCTCTCACTACAACTCATATAGGGTGGCTAGGATGAAGCTAGAAAAGGTACATGGTTCAACAAAGGAGATATCAGGGGCCAAGCATCCCGGAAATCCAATGCTATTACCCACCTATTTATGTTTTTAGTATTTAATATCACTATGGCCAAAAATCCACCATGGATGTAACTAAAAATTCAGACAATGACCATGTAGAAGATTCAAAAATATGGATAACTGACCACTCAGTTCAAATGTCACACTACTATACTTATCATTGATAAATTTTCCCCATAGAGAACACCCTTCTATAGAATCCCACACCAGTTTGTATTGAAGACTATGCATGGAGTTGACCACAGTCTTGAGCCCAATACCATTCGACTCCACTGGTTTCGCCAACCGAGTCCAAGATGCCCAATAATATCTATCCTCCATATAATCCTCTTACACAAAGGAAGACAATGTTTTTTCAATGTTCATAATCACTGTTTTTGGGATCTTTTATAATAGATACCACATGTATTAGAATAGAGGATAGAACACAGTTGACCAACATAATTCACCCCCAGAAGATAATAATTTATTATTCAAATTATTGATGCATCTAGAGATTTTTTTCAGAAGGTTCTCAATGTGTTGGATTTTATTACCTTCCGGAGTGATAGGATCTCCCAAGTACTCCATTGGAAAGGTATTTCTATTGATTCTAAAAAATTATTCAATATTTTTAGCTCAATTCTTAGGGCATGTCCTGGAGTCATAAATACTACTCTTGTTGAATTTGATACATTGTACACTCTACTTTTAATATTCCTCTATAATCCTAGAAAAACCCCAAAGAGATGTCATACTCCCATTAATGAAGAGTAATATTTCATTCGTGAGAAGGAGATGTGATATGCCGTTGAAGTGATTCCTACAACTGAACAGAAGGATGCTCCTGTTATTAAAGGAAGTAAATAATAAGTTACTGAAGTACTCTTGAGCTAGACTAAAACATATTGGAGAGAGTGTATCCCCCTTTCTAAGACTGCACACTGCTTTCAAGAAACCACACTTATGGCCCATAAAATGCACCAAAAAGTAGGTCAAACTGAAACATCTGGAACGAAGGATAGACATCCAATGAGAAAAACCCAAGCATGATAGCATTATGAATATAAAACCCCATTAAACCCTATTTTATCCATTATATATGTCAATATTAATATCCATGTTAGAAACCTATGTATTCTTATTTATGTCTCCAATCATCTTTTGTGAAAGACCAACTGTAGCCTGGGTGGACCTTCCATTAATAAAACCATGCCCTCCTCCCCTATCCACTCTTGAAGGTGTCCGGAGAGTCTCATATTGATCACTATATCAAGGATCTTATATTTTACAATTCATATACTAATTGGCCTAAAATATTTTATAGGGGATGGGTCCTAGACTTTTAGAGTGAGAATAAGTGATGTTGCACAATCCACCCTTGGCTAATTAACTCCATGAAGGAAATCATGGATAATGTTAACCAACTCATATTTAACCACCCTCCAGGAGGCCAAATATAAAGAACTGGGAAAACCATCCGGACCAAGTGAGATCTATTGATTTATGGATGAAACCACTTCCTGTATCTCATTTTCATCTAGAATTCTCTCGAGATCCGTGTTCATGAGATTCAGAACAACTCTTGAAATAGAATCCCATAAAAACAACTGTCCACTTGGGTAACCTTGCTGCATGGTTGGATTGAGACCCACATAGGGGGATTTTATGTGATTATCCACCATGATTCCCACCAAATTCAAATCATTGGTGAAATATCTGTCTTCCAAAAGAATGTTAGGAGGAATAACCCGCTTCTTCTCTTTGATGAAAGCTTGAATGAATGATAGTATTTATATCCCCCTCCTTTATATAATTTTATTTTTAGATTTCCAAATAAACACATTTTCGTTTGAGACACAATTATGTTTATTTACCATTCTTCTCATAGAGTTCAATGAATATAAAATTATCCCATCCCTCCTCGAGATTAGCTTACGCAAGCTCTACCATGCGCTCTATCGATTCAACATACTATAATTTATGAGGCCAATTTCTATTCAATGAATGGAGATACCCTCTTAATCATTTGAGTTTTTTTTGTAATCCAATACATGAATAATATTTCATGGTATTGCTCCATGAGGATTGAACCCTTGCATAATAGTATAAGAACCTAGTCCACTTTTTGTAGAAGGATGGGGTGTGAGTTGAGGACCCTTCTTGAGAAATACAGACTAGTAGGGGAGAATGGCCTGAAAGAGTGTGAACCAGATAAATAAAACTTGTGTTAGTAAAATTATTGACAACATAAATATTATCTAAGAAATGATAATGTATGCACCACAACTGACACTCACTCTTCTAATTGTTGCGCGTGTAAAGTTATCTCTAAAAAATCCAAGATCCAGTAACCCCTTTCAATACATGAATGATGAGTAATCTTAAATATCAGTCTAGTTGTGATACCTCCAACCATTTTTCATAAATGTATTCATAATAACATTGAAATCCCCACAGAACATCCATGCTATATTCCCTATATCGAAAGCTTCAAGGTCCCTCCATAGACTGTCCCTCAGTCTAGGGTCACACTTGGCATACACAAATTAAATAAAAAAAGAATCTCCATAACTAACCTTCCCTATGATGAACTGGTTATAAGTTGAAATAGGCTCCACATATATCAAATTACTCCAAAAAATATAGATATTGTGATTTGAAGGTTCACCATGCATACTGTCACGCATGCCCATATTGCCAGCAAAATCAGCAATCTTAGATTAGTTCTATTTGTGTTCAAGAATCACCATGATAGAATCCTTATTCTCGGATATATTAGAATAAAAAAAATAAGTTTTCACTTATGTCCCTAGGCTATGATAATTCCATACAATGAAGGAAATAATCAAAAAAGTTAGCATTTGGATTTGGCCC
This sequence comes from Viscum album, assembly GCA_963277665.1. Taxonomy (NCBI): domain Eukaryota; kingdom Viridiplantae; phylum Streptophyta; class Magnoliopsida; order Santalales; family Viscaceae; genus Viscum; species Viscum album. The sequence goes on along the minus strand of OY728144.1, from coordinate 149,288,489 downwards.
TAGGAGAAGCATGACTCTAAGACTGATTGGTTGGACATGAAGAACCTTTATTGGATCTAGATCTTGGAAAAAATCCACTTGGAGCCTAAGGAGACACGAAAAATGAAATTAATTCATCCTCAAAAACATAATATAATACACTATATGAGTTGGAAAATTGAACTAGATAAGTGGTAAATGATACTGGATCACAAGAGCCATTGACCCTTACACCATCCCCCTGTTCACTGGAAACCACACATAATTATTTAAAAACAAAAATGCTAGATTTTTCCAGAGAGAGAGAAATACCAGGAGGAGAGTCACTAGAATTCATAAGGATCATCTAAATTGAGATGATAGAGATTGATGATAATATCAGAGGGACTGAAACACTCTCCAACAGGGAATAATATTCATCCATATTCAAAAAGGGAGAGTTGGTAAGAAGAAGTATAGGAGGTTTCATCACAATCGAAAAAATGTTGTTCCTTGAAAAGTGGTGTGGGAAAAGGTTGTGAATAGGATGCAGTAGGAGAGATCTAGGAGATCCATCACCAACACCAATATTATTGAATAGAACAATATACAAACAGGATGATCTTGCCTCAAAGAGGTGAGCAGGATCTATGGTGGATAAATAAGCTTTATTCAGGGGGAGGGGAAGGAGGGGGCTCGATGAAATCTTTGAAGTTCCTATCAATATCCTTTAGAAGATGCTGGGAAACCATGATTCTCTGAGAATAGGGGAGTGTTGGTCCTAATTTACTCCAACTGATAGTTGTTTGAGTTGAACTGGTGTTGCCTAATAGCTGGATAGAGAATGCCCTTGAAAATGACATTCGAAGAAAAAAAGAGGAAGAGAAGGATAAATTATATTTTGGTGCTAGTCCTACATACCCACTACCAAAAGAAAGATCTTCAAAGGAAGAGGATAAGAATTATCTGAGTCCATGATGATCCGAGCCATCACTAATTCCTCAAGAAGAAAAGTTCTATCATTTAGTGGCCACTTGTAGCACGAAGTGCCTCTAGCCATCCACCAATTAGCTGGTACAATGGAATAATCTATTTGATGGACCTTGTAGGATAGTAGGACCATGGGCCTGACCTTGAGCTAGCTGGTGGCTATAGGTTGCAATCCTATCCACCCGACCTTCCTCTGGTTCTCTCCCATTATGCCCAACCTCCATATAGGCCCCATTTAATGTACAAAAATCCTCTTTTAAGAGGTTCAACCGTTATAATTATATTCTAAAACTTGGTTCTCAAGACGTACCATCCAAGGAATGAAAATTTAAAAATCCACTAAATTTCAAAACCATTACATACACTAGGTATTAAAAACTTCCCACAATAACACTTATTGTCCTTGGGTAGTTCTAATGGTAATCCAATTATACATATTAACATATCCCAATAATCAATTCCTATTAAGAAAACCATGTTATATCTCTAAAATACAAAAACAAATCTTACAATATAACTCCAAACACAATTCAAAAGGCCACAAAAAACCAAACCAATGGTCAACATCAACACTGAAACACTGATATGACATTCACAAAACCTATCCACTATGAGAGAAATTTAACATATTTATCTGATTGATCATATTTCACATGGTGATCCACACCATAAGGCCTATCTCTTGAAATCAAATTTAATACCATTGTGTATTCCACTAATGCAATTTCTTATCCAAATTGAACTCTTGTATTCCCAAAATAAACCCCAAGATATTTCTAAATCACCACTCCCCATTGATCATGAGAACCCCAATCGACTCCCAATATTAGCATAATTTCTAAAATCGAAACAGATGTGGTCGAATCATCACCATCTATAACCAAACAAATATCATGATGAATTTTTGAGAAAATAATTTCTAACACCCCAAACATACCCATTATTTCCAAAATGATGTGCACATTATAGTTTTATCCAACTATATATAGTTTTACTCAAGAACACAAGTTAGAATTCCTTTGGTTGACTTGATTAAAAAATGATCTACTACCCCCACTGAAAAGTGACATAATCATGATGCCTCAATCTCTGGAGGAATCCTATGATTTTTGAAACATATATATCGAATCCCAAAACCAACCCCTAGTTTGATTTTATGATTGGTTTTCCAATCAATCGAAAGCCTCCATTATGATATTCCATACCACGAGCACCAATGAATCTTTAGTCTGATCATGTTTTGACCAACTCAAATGAATCCGATCCTGAAAAATATTTCTCGACTCTATACAATATGAAATCTAAATTTATTCATGGAATTCACCGAGGAATCCAGATAAATTCAGATCTAGTTTCTCACTAGTTTCCAAATGAAAAATAGGCCTTCCAATGACCGATCCAATGTTCCAATGACCCTCATAACACAAAATTCTCATCACTCATGACTGACATGATACTTCGAACCATAATAGTTCCCTTATAATTTCTCTATTGAATTCAAAAACAAAAATTTCATAGATCAATATCTGACCATCATGGAATGCGATGATTGGATATTGGCAAACCCACTCACACCCGATCACCATTACAAAACATAATTAATCACATATTCCCAACCCACAAAAGCATCATCCATGAAATTCAACAATTTATTATTCTTAACAATGGTAAAAACCACAAATGGCCAATGATGTACCCTCTAACTTAGGGATAATGTTATTTTATTCCTCAAGCACCAATCAAACTGATTCCTACAATCAACACATGCATGTCACTCATCCAGAGACACACCCACCCACCAAATAAATACCTAATCCAGATGAATTTATTGGATCAATCATGTCACTTCACCTGATGCAATTCCAATGTATATTTTACCATAGAAGTACATTTGAAATCCTCATATAAAACCCTAGTGTTCTGTTCTTTTAAGTGTCATATCAGACGCATTGGTCCTCAGCTCACACATGGACACTCACTGATTTACAATTAAATGGTACCACATGTACCCAGCGTGTGCTACACGATCCTTGTAAAAATTAATTGGTGTATTCTATTGTACTACCTAGTCAAAAAAACCCACCTTATTATCCCATGAGTCACACACCTAAAAACTAGGCTCATGAACAAAAACCAATGACCATGATACTCATGAATGTCAATATCATCTAATGAGTAGTACCCTCAACACTCCTCTCCTAAATTGAAAACTTTACTTGTGTGATGATCTATCACAGACCAATACACCATCTGATGATGTTCTAGAATAAAAAAAATCTTCCCACTCTCTCTCTGCATTATAAAAAAACAACTATATTAAATAGGGAAAATGCTTGATTGGTCTAGGCATCAAATCTAGTCATGATAAAAAATTGTGTTATCCCTCATGGTGCGTAATATCAGGATTCTGAGGAATCACCATTCCAAAACCATAACCTTGATAGAACCTCCCATGAATCAATCCCTAATACAATCATATACTCATGCTTTCCATCTTAAAGGAACTAATAAGGTCAAGCTAAAACCTATCATGGGTTACCCTTTCATATCACTGGGTACCAAATAACTAAATCCATTGTCTCATTACAAGGTCACTGGGTCCTCCCGCATATCCCGTAATAAAAAACTAATTAATGTCACAACTTAGAGGAAACATACTATTCCAATATTAAAACCCAAGGCAACACACATGGAAAAAATGATGCCACTACTAGGGAACCCAACCTCTATAAGTATCTATACCATCAGACTAATCCCTAGAGGATCGAGTATCATATAACATCACGTACATATATAATAGTATCCTCCTCGATGATATTTACCAAGTAAATATGATCCCATGGTTTCTTTAAGTATAATTTCATTCTAATATATAAGTGTAAACACTATATAGGTTATTACCGACACTTTAAATTATCAAACCAAAATAATAGTAACACACACATGTTCAAATAACAATGAATCATGTGTTGTGATAACCTACTAGGGTCACTATAAAACCCTTGAAATGATGGAATATATCATCCTCATCACAATTGATAATATCTATATAGAATCAACATGACCTTCTGTCATAAATAAATTCATAAACATGATAGTACATCTAATTATAATTTCACCAAGAACTTATATGGGAAAATTCTATATGAGCAATTTTTTACACCCTAAATAGTTAGGAATCTTCCATCAGTAATAAAAATTTATACCAATATGCCTACATGTCAGGAAAAATCCTACATGCCTAATCATGATGCATGATATGCCTCTTGCCTCTACATGCAAATATACAAATCTAAAATAAATAATAAACTTCAAACATCATGTGCATCACATGAGGTGGAATCATATAAGCATAACATCACATATTTGAAATAAATATCCCAAGCCCTTAGTAACTTAAAATTGATACCAGAATAAGTGGAAATGATGCACTATCTCAATATCCATCACAAGCTTTGATATATTCTTGTATCTCCTAGATACAATATCCAAAATAGTATGATAATAAAAAAACCTATAATAGCACTTTGAAAATTTTCAACCTGAATCACTATGAAAATCAACTAGACTGATGCTACTATATAACCTTAGGTGCACCTCCTCATGATCCAGAATCTATTGACTAGAAGAAGGGTTTAATAATGGTGTTCTGAGGAGGCTAAACCCCCTGTATCAGAGTAAATAATCATAAAAAAATATCCAAGAATCTTACATATGAGAGTAAAAAAATAATAAATAAATTTAACATACTGTAACAGAATAAAATTATGATATACAAGAATACAAGACCAATCACCCACTATTTTGATCACATGTATATAATACACTAAAGATATAAAAAAACAAGAGACCTTGCTACTAACTCCAACTATCACCTCCTCCAAATTTCCAAACTCTAATACATACTTCTTGATCATACAAAACTGGTCCCCCACCCAACCTATTACTGAATCAAAGTGAGAATCTACTGAGGTACCTAAGTGTAATTATACCCTCATCAGGGTGTGTGTACAAACACATCTTGGAGCCACCAATGCATTCCCATACACTCTAGAAATTAAGTGATATGTGCATGTGACATGCTCTGAATAAATAAATACACAATTGGAAATAAATAAATAATCATACCATCATCGATCCTCAGGTCTATGACCTTGATCGAACATACCTACATGGAATAGTGCTAGAGTGTCTCTAAGAACATTATGATGACCGTGCCAACCATAGAATCACAAACCTCCATGAAGGGTTTTTTCTTTAGTATCACAAACCTCTATAAAAAGGTATGTTTCTTTAGTATAAAAAACATACCTACAAGAGGATTTAACATTAGTATCATGAAAATCCCTAAAGGGGAAATTTATTTTGTATCACAAATCTCCCTACAAGGGGAGTTTTCTTTAGTATCACTTAACTACCTACAAGATGTGTTTTATTTAGTATCACATCGCAACCTCCTTGAGGTCCTATTATGTTTTAGAATCATAATAACAATAAATAAAATATAAAATATCAAGTACTCGGGGTAATTACACCCTTGATCCACCAAAAGAATAATGAAAACTTGGGGGATTCCACCCACCCTAGGGCTCCTATTTCTTTTAATTTTACCAACCTATTCATTGTTCAATTTTCTAATTGGAACATTATTCAAATAATATTTCAATTTATTACAATTATATCATGGCCCCAAACCCTTACATGTTTGACTCGGGTCTTAGGGTGATACTTGAAACCATATTTAAGTACTATATATGCACCCACTAAAGGTCAATCAAACCCCAAGGTACCTTCAGGGGTACCTTTGGTCTCATTTATATAGACACCCTACAAGGGTTCTCATTGACTTACAAAAGGTTGGAAAAACATTCTAAAACATTATATACCCCCAACATGTGTTCATTTAAGGAACCTATAAAATTGGACACAAAATTCATTCAATTTATATTTCACCCCTAAAGGGATTAAAAAATATAGGAATGCATTTATAAGAATGGTATCAACCATCAGTGGTCGATACATAGACTAGTGCAAAAGGTTCCCAATGTCCTTGGCACCTTGCCCAGTCCAAGGCATTCATTTTAATTTAATCAGTTTATAACACTTTAAAATGTAAAATTATTTAATTAAAACTATCCAACACCCTAAATGTAAAGGCTAAATGTCACATGAACCACAAAAAAAAACATGAAACAATAGGGCATGTATGTAGACCACCTATCTCAATTGAATACTTTCCTTTATTAATTACACATCTCAAAATCTCTACATAGGCTCACCAAGCATTCCCAAAGACATACATGTCCCATTAACCATCAAAACTCACCTAATACCCCAACTAAATCCAACGATCCAAAAAAAATTAATTATAACATTTATAACTTATTAAATCATTAAAAGTCAAACTTTTATAAATTAAATTTTCTTTGTGAATGAATAAATGTTTTTATGTTATGGAGTTATTGAAAACACATGCACATATTTGGTTATTATATAATTTTACATCCTATTGTATTTGAAAGACCATTAATCATAATAACTACTGATAATATAGCCATTGAATAGTTATCATATAATTAGTATATATAGGATTGTCATAAATTATAATTGGTACAAAAGAAAGTAGTGATAACCTCGACCAATAGAATCGTACACTATAAATCTCTTTTATCAAAACTTATATGGGAGATTCATCCTTGGTATTTCCACATGATCAATCCCATTACAATATTCAATAACTAATGCATGAGAAAAACCATTTACATGAAAAGTTCAAGCTGATTGAGATCACAACCTAAACTATGTTCACTGAACCACCCCATGAAAATCTCACGATCACACACCGTACCTTTAAGAAGTTTTCTGGTGTAATAAAGGGATATATATCTAGAACAAAAAACTATCAATTTTTATTTATTTTGAATTAAAAACTGATTATATTTATACATTTAAAATATAACTATTTATAATGATTAAATAATGAGTTTGATAAAAAGTATATTTTAAGATGAGGAAAGAGAAATTTTTTTGGGTAATATATAGTTTCAATCAAGACACTATTTTTTATGAATTTGACAATTTTTCTAATAAATGATATTTTAAATAAATATTATTATTGAATAATTAAATATAAATGAAAATATAATATTATGAAATCAAAAATAATTTTTATAAGGGTTTAAAAAATATTATTGTCAAAAGACCATCATTTTTCAATAATTGAGGAGTTTTGATTAAAAATTGAAAATTATCATAATTATATATTTTTTGAATAAAAAGAATATTATTTTTTATATCAAAACATTTAAATTATTCAATTATTATTTTTTCATAATTTATAGAGATAATCGATTTGTTGGGTCAAAATTAAATAGAGTATAAATATGTATTTTGTAATATGACATCAGAATGACCCAAAAGTGATTTAATATATGAAATAAATTGTATAAATGATGGAATATATATTTAACCTTTATAATAATGTTTTTAAGTTTATTTTACTAATTTTATAAACCTTTTATGAATACTTTAAAAAAAATTCTTTATGAACATGACTCACTTCCACATCACCAAGTGTAGTATTTTAATGAAATCGACTAAAAAACATGTAATATAATGAAAACCACTTCACTTTGGTAGAAACCATGGTAAATAACATGGGAAGATTTGTGGTTTTTAAGACATTATTTTATAGATTCCAAAACCTATGTTTTTAAAATAATTAAGAACTCCCCTATCTTTTACCATATAAACCCTCCCAAACTTCCATTTCTCTTCACTAAAAAAACTTAGATCATGAAATAAATCTTTTATTTCCTCTATAGAATAATACCAAAGTTCTCCAAGCTCTCAATAAGATCATCCCATGGTTTTTGAAATACCCACTCAAGGTAAGGGATCCTCTCTTAATCTTATTGTTTCAAGAACTATATTTGAATTTGGAATTTTCATTCCCATTATTGATTTTGTAACATGTTCTTAAATATACATATTGATACTCATAATTTTTCATAGTTATTATATACCATTTTCACTCCATTAATCCCTCCCATGAATCTTTGAGTACCCCCATTATGCTCCTGAATTATCCAGTGATTTTCCATGCCAAACTTTTGTTTTGTGAATACTCATACCCATTTCAAATCAAGTGTATTAACCTATATGTACCTAAACTTTATTGATTGGTTAATTACATGTATGTATGAAACACTCATTAATAATGGTATTAAATGAGATGAAATATGATCCTATGTTGAATGATCTATATAGCACACTTATTCATGTATATGATATGAAAGTGACGGGTGTGCCCGAAATTATATAGACCTCCAATGCATTGGGTGATGTTTTAATATCATTAGATTAGATTTTTTGGTGCATAGGAGGTTATATTTATCACACTAAGTTTTTTTTCTTTGTGTCTATCCTTGACTAATGTTTATGATTCCCTGTTTTATGTAGCTTCTTCATGCCCATTTTTCCCTTATGTTATCATCGTATATCATAGTTTGATGTTCATGTTTTTGATTATCACACATTTTATGTCCCATTAAAATTCCTATATAATTACATGTAATAATTTATTAATTTTATGATTTCTTAATTAACTTATTGGGATTTATATTTCAACTTTTCTTGTGTATATCCCTAGGTTATTCCATGCAATTTTAAAAGAGAAATGGAATTTTAGAGCATGTTAAAGAAGTTTTCAATAATGTTGTTGTATCCATGTGTCAAGTTGATATTTTATGTGCTAAATCTCCCAAAGACACTAGGATTCAGGATATTTTGGTATTTAATTACATGTAACTTTATGTAATAAATCATGAAATAACGTGTATAAAGACGTTGGTTTTCATTGTTGGTATTAGAGAAAAGTCTAGTTTTTTTGGACTAGGTTTAGATAACACTAGTAAAATCCTTAGGGATAAGACTAAAAATAATAAAAAATATCTAAATTTTGGTAAATTAGAGATTAATTTTTTTCCAAGAAAATAAATCTCTTTTTAGACACTACAAGTGGATTTGGCTCTCAAATAGATTTATATATGGGAAAAAACCTCGAAAACTTCATATTGATCTTGAATTGATCATGAACTATTTTATAATAATGAGCCTTTCTACAAACTTGTTTTTAAACTCCAAGGAGATATTATTTAGTATATTCACAATCTCATTTAGAACCATAATTAAGGTAACAAAAAATTCCCACAATATTTTATATGTGGAAATACATCACAGATAACTTAGATTGAAGACTATGGATTCATAGGTTTAGAAATATATTTTATTTATGAGTTATCCATTTAATTTTCATGGTTTCCTATTTATGTGTTTAATATTTTAAAAATAATAATCCCTAATTTTTCCTTTATTCCATCCAATGTCTAGAAGTAGGGGAAACCAAGTCAACAACCAATGTGAGGGAAAATGTGATGACTACCTAAATGAGATACCTAACAAGATAAGAGATCAAGTAAGGCATATTATGATTATTCCAAACCAATTATCCAAATTAAAAATGAAAAATTGTTATACAGTTGAATGTTTAAACACATCAAATAATATAAGGATGACATCTCCAGGAAGTTTATCTCATAAAGGTGATAAATAAAAGAAGATCCAATTTACATTAAGAAAAAAATGTGGAAAGAGGCACCAAGGTAAATGTTATAAAGGAACTAATATACGTTTTAAGTGTGTAAATATTGGTCATAAAGTATCCAATTTCCATGGGAAAATGAATAACTTTATATAGGTAAATAAATTTTAATCCGGGGTACCATTATACTTTTTTGTCGTAAATATAGAGAAGATGGTAATTATTTAATCCAATCCACTATTGAAAGAGATAACAAGAATGATGAACACCAAAAATCTCTAATATCAAGGGAATAAGGAATAAATTATGTAGATATAGATCATGATGACTCGAGTAAACAAAACATCTACTCCAAACATGTGCATGTATTATTGTATTTCAATTCATGAAAATTTATAATAACTTTTATGTTTTCTAAAAACATCAAGTCACCACCTGAAATGATTTTATATCATTCAGAAAAACTTCTATGATTATAGTATAAAAATTTCATGATTTTGGGAATGTTATTCTTGAAAATTTTTTCAATCTCCCTTTAGCTTAATTCGATGCTATTTTGGGTATGGATTTGATTTCTTTATATTGGGCCAATATTAATTTCCAAGAGAAGGAAATTTCCCTTCTTATCATGAATAACCATCCAATTATATAAAATTTAAAGGAGGAGGATGAATCATTTTTAGTACCAACATCTCAATAATGGATATTATTAACTTTCAAGAAATATTATCTCGATCAAATGATTGATATTAAAAAAATAACCTTGAATATATTACTATTTTGAGGAAATATGATGATGTTTTTCTCAATAAATTGTATGGTAATCCTCATAGTCAAGAGGTTATATATTAAATCAAGATCATACCTAAATATTTTATAATATCCAAGACTCTATTTTGAATGGCTATTGTTAAACATGAGAAGATAAAAATGAAACTATAGGAAAATCTAGATAAAGGGTTTATATGACTAAATGATTCACAATGGGGTTAATCTATCCTCATCATCAAGAATAATGATGGATCAATGCACCTCTTCATTGATTATTATGATCTCAATAGGATCAAAATAAAGAACAAGTATCATATTCCATGGATTGATGACTTGTTTGATCAACTGTGTGGAGAAAATTATTTCTCTAAGGAGGATCTTTTGTCAAGAAACTGTCAAGTTAATGTGAAGAAGGAGGATATCCCCATCAATTATTATCATATAAGTTATAGTCAATACATTTTTAGAGTGATTCTATTTGGAATCACTAATTGTATATAAATCTTCATGGACTAGATGAATAGATTATTCAAGTATTACACAAACAATTTTGTGGCAGTATTTAAAGAATATAGTCTCATTTAATCCAAATTAAATAAGTAACATGTGGAGTATTCAAATACTATACCAAATAACTTTTGGAAAGAAAATATGTATGAGAAGTATACTAAACATGAATTCTGGTAAGATAATGTAACTTCCTTAGGGCATGTTATCACCTGAAAATGATTATCAATGTACCATTCAAAAATAGAGGAAATAAAAGGATGTACAAGACCAACCTCTATGATTAAAATACATAGTTTACTTGTATTAGGTGGGTACTATCATCGATTTTTGAGAAATTTATTCGGATTATCAATCCCCTTAACCAAGATAACCTATAAATGAGTCATGTTTGTCTATAATGATGAATGTGAGGAAAAATTTAAAGAGATGAATAAGGGTTTAATCACTACACCTATTCTCACATTACCCATCAGTGATAGCCTAGACTCCCACTAACTAATGACCTTATGAGAAGAAGCACCCAAATAATGATCTTTAATTGGATATGGTGATCTTCACATTAAATATTTGGAGGTATTATATCTATGGGGATAAGTGTGACATATATATGAATCATAAAAACCTAAAGTATATATTCACCCAAAAGGAGCTCAATATGTGCCAACAGAGGTGGTTAGATCCAATCAAGGATTAATATTGTTCAATCCATTACAATCATATAAATGAAAAAAATTTATAGATGCTCTGAGTATAAAGGATCCAACAACTCTATCCATGATGAGGATTGAAAGGGATCCAATATTCTTGGACCTTAAAATGATGAATATGGGAATAATAAAAGTATCATCATCCTAATTTTCTCAAATAAATACACAACCATCCATTATTTAGAAAATCAAGGAGGCTTAGAAAGATGATGAGGTGCTATAGAAGAAGGTATCAAAACTTATCAAAGTTCAAAATTTCTAATGATGGAGTTATGAGGTTTGAAACCTGAGTATATGTCCAATTAAAACCATAACTAAAGAGGCACATTATGGATGTTGTGCATAGATTATCCTTTTATATTCATATTGGAAGAACTAATATGTATAGATATTTGGAGAAACATTTCTCATGGTTTAACATGAAGAGAGAGATTGGAAAATTCGTATCATGATTCTTGGTATGCTTATTAGTCAATGATGAATGAAAGAAGAGTATGGGTATGATGCATCCATTTCCCAAACCTATATAGAAATGGTAACACATAACCATAAATTTCATCGTAGGACACCCCATGAAATTTAAATTAAATAATGAAATTTGGGTGGTTGTTGTTTTCCTTACAAATTTAGTGCTTTTAATTTTTGTCAAGGAAGTTTTTTCTCTTGAACAAGTCACAAAAATATACATAAGGGAAGTGGTAAGACTGCAGGGAGTTCCACTCTATATTTTATCTGATAAATATTTGAGTTTTACCTCAAGGTTTTGTAGAAGCCTTCAGCAAGAATTAGAAATAGAACTGAGCTTGAATAATTCTTATCACCCTTAGAAGGATTTTCAGTCTAAAATGACCATTAAAACTCTTGAGATTATTTTGAGATCCTATTCAATGAATGTCCAAGTATGTTGGGTCTAGAACATTCTCTTAATGGAGTTTTCATATGATAGAAATTTCCAATATAGCATTCAAATGGTACCTTATATGGATTTGTATAGGAAGAGGTGTGAGACTCCAACATGATGAGATGAAGTAGAAGAAAATAAGCTGATGAGACCTGTAACACCCCGTGATTTTATAAATGTTTTTGATTAAATTAAATTCTTCAATAACTTCTGCTACATGCAACAATAAGGATTAACGAAACACAACATACTCTTAAAATATTACTATTTAATATGATACTAATCATCTTTAATTTATAATGAAGGGCATGAATATGATTAAATAAATTATGAAAATATATGGTTTAAACATGTATATAAAATGAATTCTTTGGGGACCAATTAATTAGAAATGAAAATAAGAACCATTTAAAAATAAATGAAATATTTTTCTGAAGATCAATTTTTCTACAGACAAATGAACTTTAACTCAAAAAATTAAACAGATAATTTTTTGTGAATGATTATATATATATATATGTATATTATATTTAATAAAATTTTTAACATTCATCATATGTGTTTTCTAGACATGATATAAGAATATATCCAAATTTATTCTTAAAAGGTGTATTTTTCTGGAAAAACGTTTTGTCACATTTTGAGAAATTATATTAAATTTAAATTTAGGCACTATTAGAGAATTTATTTGAAAAAAAAAATATTTTTTATTTTAGATAATATTTTGAAAAGATATTTTTTTGAAGGAATAGTGACAAATATATGTGTTTATTAAAAATTTATTTCTCATTCAAAGAATTTAAAATATAGATTTTTTTTTGGTTTTAAAAGTAAAATTATGATAAATATTTATTTATTAGTATAATTCAAATCATTTTAATAAATTTCATATTAAATTTTGAAATAAACATATTTTAAATTTTCGAAAAATTTATCTTTGGAAAACATCTTTTTCATCGCAGTTGCGGGTTGAATTTTAAATTAAAATTTTCTACTTATATTCAAAAAAATTAAAAAAAGTGATTAAATATTTTCAATAATAATTATTTTATATTATATAATAAGTTAAAATTTATTTCTAGTCAAAATAAATAGTAAAAATAGAAAAAATTAATTACTGTTGTTAAGGTTAAAACAGGATTATCAGGGGTTAAACTAAAAATATAAGGGGCAAATGATATATATACTTATAAAAAACCCATTTTCTGGATATATTTAAATCATATAACCAATAAAGTTTAATAATGAAACATTTTTGTGCCTGTGTCATGTAAAAATATGGGTCCACTTTATTTGTTTCAAAAATTCCATCATAGTCCTCTCCCACACTTCTAAAAGGCCACCCCTCTCTTGTCCTATTCAAACTTGGAAAACCATTTTCTTTATAAAATAAATACCAAAATAAATCCCTTAATTCAATCTCTATTTACTAGATGTATTATTTTAATTAGGAATCCCTCCTAAGAATTCTTTATGTGTAAACCTAAATAGGTTCTCCGAAGAAGATGTATTGTACTTAAAATTATGTTATAAATTTATTTATTCCTATAACACCTTAAAATATTATTAAACTATAAATATATAAAAATATAAGTATCTACCAGATAATAATATTTTATTATATTAATTTAATAATTTATATCCATCTAATCTTCTATAAAATAGGAAATGAAACTGTTGATCGTGTGTACAATGGACTATTGCCTTAGGAATCAATGTTATTCATTTTCCATCACCACCTTGAAGGTTCTGGGTGTAGTAGAAGCGTGGTTGGTATGGAACCCAAATTTGATTTTTACCATGATAAATGATTATTCTGGGATCAATACAATGACAAATTCTTGTCTCCATGGAATATAATCAATGATTTAGATAAAGAATAAAGAGGCCCGAAACCTTTTGAGAGGATCTTTCACATCATGTTTATAATTAATTTAATTAATTTCATAAAGAAAAATAATACCTGTATCTTTGGTATTTTTCTTTGTTGATGATGTTGATCGTCCGGAATGACCCTTCTGGATTATATCACTTCACTTGTAAGGATCCAAACTAAAATCCCTCTAGCGGTGACCACACGTGTTCCGATGGCCTCCGATCGACACCACTCATTCTCTGGGTGCTAGCACGACAAAGGGAGGGTCTTGTGTCGATCTCTCTTGATCGCTTGTTCTTTATCCTTGAAGAAAATCTCTCATTCTTGAGAGGGGAGAGAAGATGAATCGAGAGATAAATTATTTGGCTCAACAATTCTCAATTCACCAGGCGTCTGGTATGGTTTATGGCACAATAGGCCTACGTGTCTATTTATAAACATGGAATTCCGGTTAAAATATTTAAATGAAAAGCAACAATTAAATAATTTCATGAACTTCGAGAAAACCCATGCTCATAATAATAATACTGCGTCATTATTCATGGTGCGCCAACTTGAGAAAAACGAAATTATAAAATAAAATTGAGCATCACAAAATAATAGAAGCATCATTATTATTTTAACTTGTGCCAACATATTAAAAAATTATTTACCATCTTGCAAATAATTATTTTACTACTGGACCAACCTTGGTCCACTCGAACTCCAATTCCATTTATTGGACACCCGAATAAATAAATAAATAATTTATTCTCTTAAATAAATATTTTATTTACAAACTAGTAAATAAATATTTATTAAATCTTCAATAAAATGAATAAATATATTTAATTTAATTTATGCTATCATTTTAACTTGACTAAAATTATTCCACGGTATTGAGAATAATATTTATATCATTAATTAAATTAAAATATAATTTAACTGAGACCGCCAATAACACTTAGTGTGTGACCCTCTAGGATTATTTCTCGTTGGAATTAGGCGGGCTTAAATAAAGTCCAAGAGTACTATCTAGCAACGGGTCAAGGCACCTAAGAGAAATAATGTAAAGTAGCAACAAAAAAATCCACCTAAGAACTCTCACTGTGTAATATTATCCCTTTATCACAATATCTCATCAAGGAGGTTTCATGATAGTGTCATCAACTTTTATGCTTGATAAATTGTTCTTATGACTACCTGAAATAAACTCAATCATTACACCATGTCCATGGAATTTTGCACGATGGTTCTATTTCAATCAAAGGGTCGAGATATAAACTTCCATAAATGGAAGGGATAGATCTTTCCTTGACTTATCCATTAATAACTTGCCACTTGTGACACACCCAACGTACCCTACTTCCTTCCGACTGTTTTGCATGACCGTTTTTGTCAGTAAATCAAAGTACACGAGTCGTGACACATATAAATGATAATCTTCAAGTCTATGGATAATTACACATGCTCACAAATAGAAATATCTGATGACACTAAAACATGTGGAATTCCTACTAGAGGGTTTGTTCTCATAACATCCTATCTTAGAGATTACCAAGTGTGAACTTCATGAGAGGTAGTCTCATATTCTTATGATTACTTTCAACTAACGGTCTACATGATATGAGTCCCATTATAGTATGTCATCCAACTACAGAACTATATTTAAAAATATTGTTATAGCATTTCAAGGTTCTCATCAAAGAGGGGAACTTTCATGACCTTATCAATGCAACAAATACTCTAAGACATTATTACATCATAGTCATGCAGAATAATGAAAAATATGTAATAATATATTAAATATCCATGTAATCAAAGTAAAAAATAGTTGGTTCTAGGACACCAACTCTTAAAAACTCCCATATGGACTACAACCAACTACCTATGACTTTCATTCCTCTAGACCTCGCTTGATGATCATGTTTCTGCTAAGTCAAGTCTTTAGTCAAGGTGTCCACCATGTTTTCTTACATAGGAATACTACTCACTGCAACTTCACCTCTATGAGAAAAATACCTAAAGAGATAATACATCTAAAGTAAGTGCTTCGTCTACTGATGGGACCTTGTCTCTTTTGCGGGATCCACCTCTACAATATTATCACGGTACAGTGTGCTGGGATCTTTACTGGTAGGTATCACATCTAGCTTATAGATAAAGCTTGGAATCCAAACTGCTTCTTTAGCTACCTCAAAAGCTGCAATATACTCAGAATCTTCTATAGAATCTGTGACCACACTCTTCTTTGAGCTCTTCCATCACACTTCACTTCCATTCAAAGTGAAGATGTATCCCGTTTGTGAATTCATGTCATCTTGATCAGTCTGGAAACTAGAATTTTCATATCCTCTGATGACTGGTTCCTCATATCATCCATAAACCAGGAACATATCCTTATTATGCCTTAGATACTTTAGGATAGTCTTTACTTCCATCCAATGACGGTCATCTGGGTCAGCATGATATCTGCATACTGCACTCAATGCATAGGTAGCATCCAACATAGTATATAGCATGACATAAATGACTGACCCAATCACTGATCCTTATGGAGTCCTTGTCATTATCTTTATTTCTTCATGTGTCTAAGGGCACATTTTATTGGAAAGATGAATTCCAAGTGATGCTGGAAACAATCCCCTCTTGGATTGTTCCATACTCAATATCTTCAGTATCTTATCAATGTATGTACTTTGACATAGGCCTAGAAATCTCTTAGATCTATCACAATGGATCTTGATCCCAAGAATATATACTGCCTCACCCAAGTCCTCCAGGGAGAAACTTTTTTAACGGTGGATCCTTAGTCAAAAGACAAAAGCACAATTTATTAAAAAGAAAAGATTACAAGAGTCTAAAAGACAGTATCATATTACAATCTTTCACATGAAGAGGAAAAAGGTTGTCCGGAAGATCCTCCATCCAGGTTATGTCCTATGCAACCCCTTTATTGGTGATACCATCATCAACCATATTCGATTCATGGTAGGTATGGGTTACAATGAAATTGGTGCCATAAAGAGAACAAAGACAATTTATCCAACGCACAGTAAGCAGCCAAGCTAGGTGAATCATTCCATTCCAAATGGAATGCAACACAGTCGTATAATCACTTCCAATCCACAAGTTGTTCCAACCACAGTGTATATAAGAGGAGACCACACGGATGACACTTATTATTTCATCTTCCAAATATGTTTCAATACCAAAGCCTCCATAAAATCACCCAATGATTTGACCAAGATGAAATCTGTAGATGGCGCCACACCCTGCGGGTCCTGGATATCATTTGGAGGCACCGTCCCCATTTATTTTAATCGACTCGGGAGCGGTGATCTCCAGAAAACCTCAAAAGTGCATCTTGGTAGGCTGAAATTGGTAGTGACCCAAAGATGTCACATAACCATAAAATCACCCACCGAGTTGTCACAACACCCTTTCTAAATTAACGCAGCTTCACGCATAGCGATGAGAATTTTCATTTTACCTGCATTGATGTTCAAAGATAAATTTTTGTGAAAAATATAATTTTTATCATACCAGATTACATGAAGAAGCTCTACAACCCCAACTAGAAATTAGTTTTTGATTTTTTGAGAGCATTACAGTTCCACACAGTGTTTTAACTGTGAATTTATAGAATCAAGAATCGACCATCTACAATCAAATATGTCAAAAATATAGTTCCAAAGTGCATTGGAAGTAGCACAGACAAAATAGATGGTTATTATCCCATTTATGTTGATTTCAGAGATGATATTTAGAACAAAGTTGGATCCCAAAACTTTGAAAACAAGAATCAGTGGGAACACTGTTGTATGCAATACGCTAAATAAGAGTGAGTCTTGATGGCTTAATCCAATACTTAACAAGGAATTTAATCCACTTAAATTCATTTTCAGAGTTATGAAAGGAGTGGTTGTAGAAGCTTTTTGAATTTAGAAAACCACTGTGATCAGGTTCCCAAGTTAGAAAATCCCCCAAGATAGAAAAATGATAATTATCAATAATTTGAACAACATTATCAGGAAGAGTATAAAAATTAGAGTCGATAACATTGTTGATAGTGTCGTTAATATTTTCAGGGAGGTGATTAGGAGGAATTAAAGTAATTAGAGGTGTCCAAGTCCAGTTATCCAACTATAATTTTATGTACAAGTCTCTAGTGACCATCCATCTAGCATTGGTCATAATGTTGGCATACATATTTATGATGGAGGGCCAAATGGAAGAGTTCAGGTAGCCCTTGATACCTCCCCTCAATCTATCCAAGAACCTAATTTTGATGAATGAAATTGATGGGGTATCATTGTGAATTAGGTTTCAGGTGAGTCTGGCTTGAAGGGCCTTATTAAAGAGTTTTATGTGTTTAATACCAAGACCACCCTTGTCTAAAGGCTTACAACAAGTAGCCAAAGGGATAGTCAGGTGCTTCTTATCCAAGGTGCTCCTAGTATAAACAAATATTTTGATATGAAAATTTATTTTTTTGATAGGACTAGCTGGACACATGTAGACCATCATAGAGTAGACCAATTTAGAGACAATGAAAGACTTGAAATGAAAGACTCTCCCTACCATGAAAAGAGATTTAACTTTCAAAACAGAAAGATGACAAAGAATTTGATCAATAATCCTTGAAAATTAGCAAGCTCTGGGTCTTCCCTAGAATATAGAGACCCTACGGTAATTGACGGGAATTGTCCCCACTTTAATGCCAAGATCATTGGTGATAACATTTTTCCTGCTAGACGGAATGTTTTTTTCCCAAATATTTGGAGGATTTGTTCCAACCAATGAATTTCCCCGAGACCTCTTCATAATGAGTGAGAGTAGATTTGAGAGTTCTGATATTTTTCATATCACCCTTAAGAAACAAAATGATTTCATCAACATAAAGAAGGTGAGTGGGAGCATTCACATTTCTGTAAGCATGAATAGGTTTAAGTTTATTTTGGTCAAACAGATGGGTGAGAGGGTGACTTAAATTGTCCTCTACGATAGAAAAATGGATTCAAGATAAGGGATCACCATATATAACACATTTGATGCAATTGAAGTATCATCTAGGACAGCCATTTATCAGGATGGAAATGTGGGCTGAGGAAAAAAGGTTTTTGATTCTAGAAACATATAGATTATTGATTCCAAATCCATGAATAACTTTGATGATGTAGTCCCAATCCATTGTAACAAAGGATTTTCTATTGTAAAGTTGAATGGAAATGTTACCACGCATATTTTACTTGTTCAAAGTGTTAGTTTATTCAGAGGCAAGACACATGCAGTCTTGGATGGATCGTCCCTTGACAAAACCAAATTGATTCCAGGATATAATTTTATCCGTAATAGAGGTGAGTCTATTTGGAATTAGTTTGGTGATGATTTTATAAAGAGTGTTGATAAGGGATGTGGGTCTAAAAAGGTTAATTTCAGAGGCATTATCAACTATGCGAATCAATATAATGAATTGGGCATTCAACCCATGTGGTAGACACCCACTAGAGAAAACATTCTTAACAAGTTTCCAAACATTACATTGGATGATATCTCAATATTTTTGGTAGAAGACATTATTTAAACTATACATACCTAGGGAAATATCAGGGTTCAAGGTAAAGATAGTGTCTTTGATTTCAAGATCAAGAGGAACAGAAACAAGGAAATTGTTATCAACATCAGTGATAATGTTCAGAATGACATCCTGAATGAGACCTTTGCTAATAGAAGGGTTCACTGCTACCTACCTTTAATATTTAGAGATCAATGTCAGCTGATGTAGAGGCCTTAACTATGAATTCCAAGTGGAGTTTTCCATAAGAATATCCCAAAATCATTGCATCCTTGACCAAATGTGAGGTTTTTGGAAAATGGCCAATAATTTCCAGCTCTGAAGAGATGTGTAAAATTTCTTTTTCTAGAGTACATGGAAGGGAAACCTGATATGAACCAGCACATAAATATTGGAAAGAGTTGTTCATCAAAATACCTATACAGGATTCATGATGAAGGGAGGAAGGATCGGTAATATCATATAAGGTAGAATGTGTTAGAGTTTTTTCAATTAATTGCTCAGCTTGTATAACATTCATAACCAGTATTTGAATATCTTCTAGAATGTCATGTTCTGTATTGTTATTTTCTTCAATTTCAACCAATTCACCCCATGTATTACCTGAGGTATCTCCTAAATTATTTGTGTGTGATGTTTTCTTAACCCAAGTTTCATTTTTCCTTTTAGGGGGTTCAGTTTTATTAGTAGTGATCATCTTGGCTCTTCTATTTCTAATCTCAGTCCACTAATTGCGTTTTGTGTGGGTAGCCTAGGTTTTAACTTCCCTAAAGTTCAGGATAGACATCTCAACTCTCTTTAAAAACTCACAAAATGGTGGCTTATATTCATATTCAATTATCACCTCTGTAATTTGATCCTTGGCAATATAGTTGACCAAATTTGGTAATTTGGAGTCAAGGTTGATTTCCACCATGATCCTAGCAAAAAATCCTAGTTCAAAATTAAGAGTATGTTGGTTTATCATCAGAGGGGTGCCTATACATGATATTATGTCATTAAGAATCATAGAGTTCCAATAGAACCAATTAAGGCCATGTAACCAGATCCAAAAATTTACCATTGTGTTTTTGTGAGTGTGTGGATTAAATGTTCTTCCCCATTCTGAAATTTGAAGGAGACTGGGATTAAGTTGTATGTTTCTTAATTGCTAAACCTGATTCAGATGTTCCTGCATGTTTAATAAAATGTGAAAATAGCCACGTCCAATTGGAATTAATTTCCAATCCTCAAAACCCCAGCAGTGTGTGATTCTTAATTTAAGAGCAGCAAGTTGCCAAGGTTTATCACCTTTGAGGTAAGAAGTACGACCCATAACTGAATATATACACATTTGAATTTATTGTTGATGATCTTCAGGATCAACTTTGATAAAGAAGTGGCCATTATCAAACTTCTTGCATAAAGGTGGCTTCGAAAGAGTATTAGTGGACATATCCGTGCCTTTAAGTGCTTCAAGGAAGAAGATTCCTCTTGGTTTCCCCTGCAATGTGCATGAAGCAGAATCTTCGGGATGGAGAGAATCCTTTTGCGAACTAGTAATAGCTTGATCATTTGAATTTTTCCTCTCCTAAAAGCAGTGGGACTCGAATCTACCTAGAACTAAAAAGGGGGAAACCCTCAAAGTAGAGATCAAGGAATCAGACAGTAAAGCATAGATCACCGATGGTTTCTTAGAGAGAGATGGCCTCTCATCTCACTAAAATCCGTCTTCATTTTTCAAATTCAATTCCCTTCATGGAGAAGAATTGATTCAACCATACCTTAACAGACTTTAAGGATGGTATCTTATTTTTAATATGTAATATGTCATTAACATATACTATTAGGAAAATGACTGCACTCCCACTAAACCGTTTGTAGACACAAGGATCACATTCATTATTAATAAAACCAAATTCTTTTATGGATTCATCAAAATGACTATTCCATGACCTGGATGCTTACTTTAATCCATAAATGTATTTCTGCAACTTGCATACCTTATTAGAATCCTTTGGAGTCACAAACACTTTAGGTCGTGTCACATAGACATCTTCATGAAGGTTCCTGTTAAGGAATACCGTTTTGACATCCATTTTCCAAATCTCATAGTCATGGTAAGCCACAATAAAAAGTAGAATTATGATGGATTTCAACATTGCAACTAGTGATAAGGTTTCATCATAGTTAATTCATTGACACTATTTAAACCCTTTTTCAACCAGTCTTGCCTTATATGTACTGAATTTTCCTTCCATGTCCAGTTTCTTCTTGAATACTCATTTTCAACCAAGAGGTTTAACATCAACTGGAGGATCTACCAAAATCCAAACATGGTTTTGGTACATGGAATCCATTTTAGAATTCATGGTTTCTTTCCACTTGGCAACATCTGTGCCACTTAATACTTATTTGTAGGTTAGAGGATCATTATTATCAACTAATAGTGAGTCACCATAATTGGTAACTATAAAACCGTACCATTCTGGTTCTCTATCCTCTCTTGTACTTCTATGTAGTACTTGTGCCTCTAGAACAAATTCTTCTTCCACGAGGCTTTGTGGAATCTGTTATTGTACCAACTCTTGTGTACCTTGATCCTTGACTTCATTGAAGTCTATCTTGCTCCCACTATATCTTTGGGAGATGTGCTCCCTCTCAAAGAATATGGAATGTATTTCCACTATAACCTTTTTTTCTAAGGGTTTTTATAGGTAATATCCCCTTGTTTCTTTAGGGTATCCTATAAAGGCACAATTTGTTCCTCAGGGTGCGAGTTTGTTACCTAAATAGGCCTTACCGAACACTTCTCTACCTCACACAAGTAAATTCGATAACATGGATTTTCTTCCACTATAGAACTCGTATGGAATACCATTTATCGATTTAGTTGGTACTTGGTTTATTATGTGTTCCACTATTTGAAATGCATACCCTCAAATGGATAATGGAAGACTTAAATGACTCATCATTGATATCACCATGTCCAATAAGGTGTGGTTCCTCTATTCGCTTGAACTATTCCACAGAGGTGTGTAAGGAGGAGTGAGTTGGGATAGGATCCCAAACTCTCATAAGTAATCAATGAAGTCGTGATTAAGATATTCCCCACCTCAGTCTGAGAGGAGTTTCTTAATATTCTTACCAAACTGGTTCTCAAATTCAATCTTGTATTCCTTAAACTTATCAAAGGAATCCGACTTATACCTCATTAAGTAGATATATCCATATCTACTAAAATCATCAGTAAAAGTTATGAATTATGCGTACCCACCCCTTACTTCAGCTGTAAATGGTCCAAACACATTGGTATGAACGAACTCAAGAAGCTCTTTAGCCCTTTCACCTTTTCCAACAAATGGGGCATTATTCATTTTTCCTTATAAACATGCAAGACATACTTCAAGTTGTTTTAGTTCAAAAGAATATAAATATCCATCTTGATGTAAATTTTTTATGTATTTCTCATTTACATGACCAAGCCGGTGATATCAAAGTTGGGTGTGGTATGATTCATGTGAAATATCTTTTTCATCGATTTCCCTTTCTTGGTTTTTGTAATCCAACACATAAAGACCGTTGTATAAATGTTCCCTTCCAAAACAAATTCTATCTTTATAAAATACGCAATATTAATTTACAAACATGAAAAAAAATCCATCTATATCTAGTATGGATACATAAATTATGTTTTTGGATACAGAAGGAACATAAAAACAACCCTTTAACACCACGATCATCCTAGATGGAAATGTGAGGTGGTAGTCCCCAACAGCTACAACAACAAGTCTAACTCCTTTGGCTACTAGTAGATCTACCTCCCCTGGATCAATCTTCCTGAATATACATGGTTCCTATTTTTGGATACATATGTGAGCACCAAAAACTGCATCTAATACCCAATTTGTAGAAATAGATTTATTGAATTTGATGAAAAATGCACCTGAAGCTTCCACTTGCTTCTTAGGCTGGGTGGAGTTCTTCTTCCAGTGGCCCTTCTTTCCACATACGAAACAAACAGGCTCTTGTTCCCATGATTCCCCTTTGATCTTCCTTTTCTTGGAAGTTTGTGAAGAATCTTTGGGATTAATGCTCTTCACCTTACATTTCCTCTTATTCATCATAAGGACAAAAGGATTTTCCAACTTCATATCTTTTTCCACTTGGAGAATGAGGATAAGAAGATCAGATAAAGACTTCTCAATGTTGTTAATGTTGAAATTGAAAACAATGTTTGAAAAGATCTGAGGGAGTGATGTGAGAATGATATCAGTGCCCAGTTATTTAGGGAGTCTAAACTCTAGAACCTCTAGGATCTCAATGTAGCCAATGATCTTGACTACATGAGGCCCAAATGAGGCACCTTATTCAAGCTTACTCTGAAAGAGTGCCTTAGAGATCTCAAACCTTTCATGTCTTGCTCTCTCCTGGTAAAGACCACAGAGGTGCTCAAGAATGCTACAAGAATCTGTGTTTTCATGAGACTTAATGAGTTCAATAGACATTGATGATAACATCCAAAATTTAACATTGAACATGTCGTTCATATGTTTTTCATAGACCAGGAAATACTCATCACTCGCCTCTTTGGTAGGTGGATCAGGAATTGATGACTCCATCACGTAAGACTTCTGTTCATGGCGTTGGATAACCTGAAGGCGTGTAATCCATTCCTAGAAGTTACCACCGGTGAGGATGTTGTCTTTATATAGAATTGATCGTAGGGATAGTGTGGTTAAAGAGATTTTCATTTTTATTCTACAATTAAAAGAGCATATCATTAGTACTTTCTTGATTACATTTTATGAGAAATAATAAATTTTATTAAGTCTCCCACTATTTTATCAAGTCCAAATGGCCCTCACCATTGAACTAATAATGTCCAGTTTCCATGACATTCTAGTGGAAAGGATTCATATTCCCCTTCATATAACCCCAACAAGGGTTGGTCAAGCTATTAAAAGGTACTTAGGTAGGCAAGTCTTTTCCAACTACGGGCTTGTAGCTCCTTAATCTGTTGAGTGGACTCCCCAATCCTGAAATCACGACTTTGGATTTCCTCAACTCTTGCCTCCAATATTACACCAAGCCTAAAAATGGATACTCCTTTTGATGTAATATGGTCAAGTAATCCTAAAACCTTTCATAAGGTCTTCCTGTATAAAAGTAAGTGTCCCAACAAGGGTCGGTAAAACACATAGTTTTATTGATTTTTTCCCTTAATCAAGTAACATAATTCTTGTTCTAACTTAATATTTTATTTGAGGGATTTTATCTCTTATGTGTGAATTTATTATTATAATTATAACAGGCTTGTTAATATTAAGTGGAACTTACTTAAGTGATTAACCATGTCTTCAAAATATTTATGCATAAGTCTAGTTTATTTTAGTTCCATCTTGCATGCTTGTTTAATTAATTAATTATGTGATCATGAAAACACATCTATAATGATAAACCATGAAACTGAAAAAAATAAAATAAAGTAAATGGCCTGATCATGATATTTTCTAATCGTTAGTTTATCTAGAGGTCAATAAAATAACCATGACCTATGGGAGAAACACCTTGAACCTTTTGGGTTCATGTTTATAGATTTCACCTGTCCACCTCTGTATCTCCTATGATTGGTTTCGTCTCAGATCCAGCTAGAACCGCATCCACTATCTTGGGAGTCACATCCATTACATATGCCCAATTTTAACTCACATATATGTGATGGGTAAAAGGGGGTTTTTCCTAAAAGAAACCTTGGTCACATAGACCTTACATATTAATGAGGATAAGGCTCGCAAGCCAACAAATTTAATTAAAATAAATAAATTAAAAGAAACCATCCACATACAAAGGTCTTGGTCTAGGTCATGATCATTCATACATGCAATGATATTTACGCATAAATAAAACTAAACTTTAATTCTTTAATCATTATTATTTAAGATAAATCATGCCCGAATAAATAAATTATCATATTTAATTAATCAATCCTTTTAACTTAAATCCTTTTCCGAATCTTCTTGATATTCTCATCCATCATAATTTTAAACAAATAAATTCATTTAAAATTATCTTTGTACGTAACTTGTACCTTGGAGGCAACCCGGTGAATTCCTATTCATAACTACCCAATGAGGGAAAAAGAACATTACATAAATGTTAAATTAAAGACACACATATATATAACACCTATAACATGTTGTGCCTCAGCTTTATGCTCGCACGGTGGTACACGTCTCAAGGGTTTCTATAATATAATAATAAATTTTAATGAGTCTACGTAATTTGGATGAGTACACGACATGTAGTTCCAAATACATAGCATGTACTATTGTTCACCATCCATCCGAAGTAGACGTCTGGGGAAATGACATGTGAGTGTACTTCGGAAATCTTCAGAGTACACGATGTGTCCAGTTTTCCACACGCCATGTAGTTGCTCGTTAGATGGTCTCCATATGGGCTAGCCATGTACGGGGTACATGGTCTAACCCTAACCCGAAGGGACTACACATCGTGTCCGTTTGGGCCACACAACATGTAATCCATAAAACACATGCCACCTATTCCTAGTCAACACGTGGAGTCATTTAAGACTTAGAAAGACTCCAACACACGACTTGGTTTGGCATACCTGTCCAATGAATTTAATCTTGAGTACACAGTGTGTACTGCTGAATACACACTGTGTGTTCCGGTGTTGTACAAAAAAGAAGCTTTGGAACCTCTGGATGAGATCCTCTATTTTATTTTAATCAAAAGTAAAAGAAAATATCATCTCTGTAAGGTGAGCTATAAACAAAAGAGGAGGAAGCTTTGGCACCTCTTGATCGCTTGTTCTTCGGCCTTGAATAACTTCTCTCATTCTTTATAGGGGAGAGAAGAGGATTCAAGAGTGATATTATTTGGCTTAACAATTCTCAATTCACCAGGTGTGTGGTGTGGTGTATGGAAAAATAGGCATACTTGTCTATTTATATACATGTAATTTCAGTTACAATATTTAATTTCATAGAAACAATTAAATACATTCATGAACTTAGAGAAAACCCATTCTCATAATAACAATACCACGTCATTATTCATGGTGGGACAACTTGTGAAAAATGGATTTATAAAATAAAATTCCATGTCACAAAATAATAGTAGCGTTATTATAATTTTAACTTTTTCCAACTTGTTAAATAATTATTTACCATTTAGTAAATAATTATTTTACTACCGGACCGAACTTGGTCCACTCAAACTCCACATCCATTTATTGAACACCCGAATAAATAAGTAAATAATTTATTCTCTTAAATAAATACTTTATTTAAAAATTAGTAAATAAATATTTATTAAATGTTCAATAAAATAAATAAATATATTGAATATAATTTATGCGATCATTTTAAATTGAATAAAATTATTCCACGGTCTTGAGAATAATATTTATTTCATTAATTAAATTTAAATAGAATTTAACCGATACCACCAAAAACACTTAGTGTGTGACCCTCTAGGATTCTTCCTTTTTGGCATTAGGTGGGCTTACCTAAAGTCCAAGAGTACTGTCTAGCAATGGGTTAAGGCACCAAAGAGAAAGAACGTAAAGTCGCAATAATGACATCCACATACAAACGCTCACTGTGTAATATAATCCCTTTTTCGCAATATCTCATCAAGAATGTTTCATGAAAATTTCATCAAATTTTATGCTTGATACGTCGTTCTTTGACTACCTAAAATAAACTTACTGTTACACCATGTCTGTAGAATTTTGGGTGACAGTTATATTTCAATCATAGGGAAGCGATATCAACTTCCATAAATGGAAGGGACAAATACTTCCTCGACTTATCCATTAATTACATGCCACTCGTGACGCACCCAACATACCCTACTTCCCACCAACTATCTGCATGAAATTTTTTGTCAGTAAATCAAAGTGCACGAGTCATGACACATATTAATGATAATATTAAAGTCAAAGGATCATTACACATGCTCGGAGGTATAAATATCCGATGATAAACAAACATGCAAAATTCCTACTAGCATGTCTGTTCTCATATTCTTCTATCTTGGAGATTACCAAGTGAGAACTTAATGAGAGGAAGTCTCATCTTTTTACGATTACTCGCACTTGACGGTCTGCATGCTATGTGTCCCATAATAGTTTATCATCTAACCGCAGAACTATATTTAAGAATATTGTTATCGTATTTCAAGGTTCTCATCATAGCGGGGAACTACCATGACCTTATCAATGAAAAAAATACTCTAGGATATTATTTCATCATATTCATGTAGAACAACGAACAATATGTAATAATACATTAAATATCCATGTAATCAAAGTAAAACCAGTTGGTTCTAGGACACCAACTCCGAAAAACCTATAAAAAATGGATATAATGATGAATTTTATGTTTATATAAGATATTTATGATATCATTATACTTATGTAATTATTATATCACCCCAAACATCTTATCTTCGAACCTGTTGGAATATAATAATGTTATTTGTGTGTACGACAGACTACCACCTCGCGAAATGATGTGATGTGTTTTAAATTTATGTTTTACATGTATGTTAATAGGGATATATTAAAGTAATATATATTATATTTTTAGCATAGTTATACTTTTTAAATTATTATATAACATATACCTTATTACTTTTCATTCCATAGAGGATATGATAACGTCTCTCATGTGTACGATAGACTACCGCCTCACGAAGGGATGAAATTTTTTTACTAACGCTTTGAATGGAAGGTTATAAAGAGAAAATTAATAAATATATGATATATATATGAAATAATTATTAATATTTAAATTTTTTATTTTTCCCTTTCTTTTTTTCCATACTCTAAAAAAATGTAAACAATGTTCATGCATACGTACGACCTACCGTCTCCATGAATGGTGTATTTCATTTTATATCACTAAATTTTATGGATCACACTAAATTAATTTATAATTAATATATATGATATTTATATCATGTTTTATATTCTAGATATGATTTAACCATGATCAAAGTAAAAGGATAAAAAATTACAAATCAAAACATACATGAAAACAAAGAAGTTATTACTTGAAATGTGATTTTTACAAGGATTTTTTAATAAATGGGTAACAAAAGATCATAATTAAATCATATATTCCATGATATATATAATTACAGTTCTAGAATATATGTATAATATACCTATATTTATCATACAAGAGGTTTTAATGTGTACGATGAAAGACAATACTTAAGGTAAGGTTTTTTCCCTTGATTTTTCTTCTTTGAGACATACATTATGTTATGAACCTATCTTATTTTATGAGGTGTATATACAAACCCTTTGACATGTAATATCATTAATATATTTATTCTAAATGTATTATAATTTTTATTTACTATTATTATTTTATGATTCATTCGATTCAATGTTACCAAAGTGGTAAGGGTTTTATGTTACAATATCATCATTTATTGAGATTGTTTATGATTATACTTCCAATAATAAAATATTATAATTTATCTATCAAGATTCTCATGTATTTTATTATGATAGGAATTTTCCAGAGAATAAATACATAATACCTAGTCTTTTACACATATCGTTACAGGATATTAAGAATAATAAAATAACACATTACAATCCAAGGATCGTGAAGTCTAGTGTCTTGGAAGACTAGGTACATAAAACTGAAAACATGGCACTAAATAAAAAATTTATTTATTCAATATTCATAAATATATCCTAACATCCATTATGATCAAAAAACATTATAGGATAACCTAGGGATTACATGAACAATAGGATGAGCTAAAATCCCAGTAAGGGAATAAGCATAATAATAATGTTTTAACATATTGGTTAGAAGGCACGACATAATGATATAAAAAGGCATGGAACACATGTAATCATAGAATATAAACATGGGATCATATAAAAAAGGAGTCATAATCATGTGGAACCAATATAAAGCATGACTCTATCACCAGTAAAGGGTTGTTTCACATAGAGGTACTCAAGTCAAGGTTAACCATCAAGACCGTTGCACATAGTAGCACAAGTCACAACTAATTGCCAGGACCGTTGCACATAACGCCTCACGAGACTAAAAATTACCCAATGAATTAGAGTTATATATGGGAACAACCATTATAAAAATTTCATTAATATTATTTCCACATATATAATCCTACATAATAAATCATACATAAACATAAGGGTTACCCATGGTAAGAATTGGGTATCATAATCATGTCATAAAGCATAAAAAATGGGATTATCATAAAAATATAAATTAATGAAAGGAATTAGATCATGAATAAAAAATAATAGGATATAATAGGCATATATCATGAAATGCGATTTCAAATTTAAGTAATAACATGTAAAAAGAGTACTTAAGAAACTTTATAATTAAAATATTTTAGTGAGGTTAGAGGAAAATATCAATGGTAATTTTAAATATAAAAGGGCATAATATTTTATATAAAACGAAATGTTAACCAAAAATGTTTTCATAATAAAAAAATGGTTTAATAAAAATAATGGTTCCTTAAAAACAAATTATACAGTGTACTTGAAAATGGGTAAGAAATCAAAAAGTTTCCATAAAATGAGCTTTCTTATTGGGAATAATTGTGGAAGGAATCATTTAAAAACACATATTTACTAGAAAGAGAATGATCAATGGATCTTGTTAAATTATTTTGGAAAATATACACAAAATTTATAAGAAGTTAATAAAAATAATAGATAACTTCATAAAAAAATAATAGAACAACCCGAAGGAATAATGGAGGTTTGGGTAGAATCCATTACCTTACGTCTGAAGGTGTTCTTCACTTGATCTTATTGACCTGAATAATCAAATTAAATTAATTAATTAATATGTAAATAACAAATTATTTATGTAATTTATTTATTATAACCTTATTAAGTTCGTTCATGACCTTTTTGATAGGTTAAGAGTTTCAATTTCATTGTTTGGGAGCACTTGTTTTCCAAGGTTTTCATGATTGGTTTACTTATATACATGTAAGGATAAACATGTAAAATGAGAATGATTGTAAAGAATTGATGTTTTATGTTATTAGTGAACATATAGAATATTACATTTTTATAAAATTCATTTGGTTATTTTTGGTGAAGATGAATCATTATATAAAACATTAATGATAACTGTTTTGGTTAATTGGCGGTTTTTGATCACATCGAACACATTTTGATTTATAAATTAATATCATGTGTAAAAAATATTATGGAACCTGAAATTAGAAATAATACATATATTATAGTCTATTTCGAACATAAAATGGTTTGATGAACTTAATTTAAGATAAAAATAGAAATTGAAAACCTGTCGTCCATGAATGTGATAAATTAACACATCTCAGAAGGTGTTCCATTTCTAGAATAAAAGGAGGGGGAAAGGAGATATGATGATTAATTGTTACATTATCCTAAAAAATTTCCATTTATGTAAGTTACTAGAGTTAAAATAAAAGTTGTATGAACGGAGGTTAGGAAAGAAAAATAAATAAAGGAACTTGAAGGAAAATAAAAGAAAAGGAAAGAGTAATTTACCTCTTGAATATATCTTCCTTGAGAGCCTCTTTAGTGGAGAAGATTTTTTATTTTGAAGAGTCCAAGGGATTATAAACGTGGGATAAGGTCTTAGGGATATATTTGTATAGAATTTGGACAAGTCACAAGGCTTGACAGGAGTGAATAGAAGAGGTAAAGAGGGGTGGTATTTATAGTGGTGGAGAGGAGGGGTTTCCCATTATTTTAATCATTAGTTTAATATTTTTTCTCTAGACTATAAATAGTATAGATAATTATGACAAAAAATAGTAAATAGAGCATGTGAGTTCAAACCAAGGGTTCTTACATCAGCAACGATGCTAGGAATAGCGCACTCATAATGTATACAAATAGTAAATTACCATAATTCATTATTCATAAAAAATTCAAGTATTTCAGAAAAATCCCAAAAAATTAACTCTAAACTTTTTTCAATGTGTCGAATCAAAAAATGAAGTCCATTTTATGAAATAATTTTCTAAATTTTAGAAATTTAATTTTTAATTAAAATCACAATTTACATGAAAAATACAAATTTTAAAATTAAAACTACTTTTCTAACACTTTAAAAAATTAGATAAGGTCTCCTAAAATAATATTATAATCATAAGTCATAAAAATAATTATTTATGAATATATTTTTTGAAAATAATTTTTTTAATTTATTAAATTAATCAGAAAATTGTAGTCAAATGTACATGACTTACAAAAGTAGTAGGACTTTATTAATATTTTTTAAAATATCTATTTACTTATACTATGATATAATTATACCATATTTTCACTAATAAGATGGATATATTATTTATATGATTTCAATGGTGAGGTTACTATTACATTGGCCAGTTTACTATTCATAAGGCTCACATTACTATTATAAAGGTCAAGTTACTATTTCATCGATATATGTTCTTTAACTTCAAGAGATACCTTTTATTTCATTCATTGTAAATTTATATGGTTTTCATTGTGGTATATTTTTAATTCTATATGATTACATGAAAAGACATAATTATAAAAGGGGATTCCATTAATAAAATATTGGGTCGGTATATTCTTCCCCCCTTATAAAATTTCACCCTCGAAATTTCATTTTACATTCTATGTTGTAAATAGGTGAAGTTGTTTTTCATTCATTGCTTCCTCCTGTTCCCTTATTTCCACTTCATACTTATGGTTCTTCCATAATACTTTGACCATGTGAGTAGTCTTTTAACGTGTAACTTTATCTCTATGATCCAAGATCTTCACTGGCTACTCCTCATAAGAAAGATCATTCTCCAACAGTGCCACCTCTAAAGATAGTACATGTAAATGACTAGTATGTACTTCTTTAAGAGGGATACATGGAATACATCGTGTACTTTAGACATGGTAGGTGTATGTTCTAGTTGACAGTCCATAACTTCAACATGATCAAGAATCTCGAAGGTGCTGATATATCTGGACATAGATTTCATTTCTTCCCAAATATCATGACCTTCTTCCATATAGATATGCAGAGGAATAACATGTATCAACATTAAACTCAAGATCTCTTCGAAAATTGTCTTCACTGCTCGTTTATCGAATTTGGACAGCCTTGATGTTCCACAAAATTTTTTCACCTTCTCCGCCATATATTTGACCATTTTAGGTCCTAGAATATTATTATCACTGACTTCATCCCAACACATCAGTGTTCTGCACCTTTTCCCATAAAAGTATTCACAATGTGCCATTCAGATGCTAGAGTGGAAACTATTTTTGTAAAAGAATCTGAACAATGGAAGATGTTAGTTCCACCATCCTTTGATGTCCATATAACACGTTCTAAACATGTCTTCCTGTGTATTGAATAATTCTGTCATATTGGCCATCAGTTTGAGAATAATAGGCCATAATGGAGTTCATTTCAATTCCTAGAGAGTGATGGATACTTTTACAGAACTTCAGGTGAATCTTGGATCTCTATAGGATATAATAGATAGTGGTACTCCAACCAGCCTTACCACCTCTTTGATATATATCTGTGAAATTTGATCCAATGAGAATTCCTCTCAAATTGCGATAAAGTGAGATATCTTTGTAAGATGGTCCATAATGACCCAAATATAATTGTTTCCTCTGTATTTCATTGGAAGTTCAATGACAAAGTCCATGGTGATGTTCTCCCACATATATGTTGGTATGGGTAGTGGTTGCATCATCCCCTTAGAATTTTTCCTTTCAACCAACACTTTCTTATATACAGACACTTTGAGGTATACTCAATAATATCCTTCTTCATATTATACCACCAAAAGTTCTCTTGAATATTTCGATACATCTTTGTGATCCCCTGGTGAATTGAGAAGGTTGAGTTATTTACATCAATTGAAATCTCTTTCTTTATCTCTATATTGGATGGTATAAATAATAATGACCCAAAGATTTCAAATCTTTACACATAAATCTTGAACTCATAGGATTTACCATTTCTAATAGCTTCCATCCTTTTTTGAATTTCCACATATTTTATTTGGTAATCCTTTATTTTTTCTATGAGGGATGGTGAGAAAATAATTTCTGAATGGATTGATGATGTTACTCCCTTAATGATTCCCATGTCCATCATCTACAAATCTAATATTATTGGATCCTTTCCAATTCTCATCATTGATGAAGATGTAGGATCATTTCTACGTAGTTCATGTGCTACCTTATTTGAAATACTGGGATGGTAGGGATTGTGAAGTCATAATACTTGATGACCTCGAACCGTATTTTCTGGTGCATATTAATATTTTTTCTATGTGAATATATATTTGATACTCTTGTGATCAGTATATATCTCACACTTATCCCCATAGAGATAATACATCTAGATTTTTCAATGCAATGATCACAGCCACCAATTATAGATCATGAGTTGTATTTTTTTTCTCATTTAATTTCATATAAATTGAGGTATAGGCTATCAATTTATCATTTTGAATTATCACACATCCAAATCCATTCTTTAAATAATTACTTTACACTGCAAAGAGTTGTCTACATATTAGGAGTGTGAGTACTGGTGTATTGATAAACCTCTTTTGAGCTCCTTAAATATTTCATCACATCGTTAAATCTAGAAAAACTTCACACTCCCTTCCATTTAAACATGGTCATTGGGTTTAAAAATCATGAGACGTTATTCACAAATTATCAATAATACCCAGCTATACCAAGGAATCTATGGATCTCCGTACAAATGTTGGTCTGGGCCACTCATCAATTACCTTTGTCTTGGAAGGGTCTACAGATATCCCTTTTCCAGTGATTACATTGCCCATGAATGATAAATCCTTTATCCAAAACTCACATTTAATATACCTCCCATATAGTTTATCCTTCTCAAAGTATTTAGAACAATATTCAAATGCTCCTCAAGTTCCTCTTTTCTCATAGAGTAAATCAGAATATCATCGATAAAGACTACCAAAAATTTGTCAAAGTAATCTCTAAAGACTCTATTCATTTGATCCATTAAAATTTATGGAGAATTATTGTAACACCCCAAGCTTCAATGGTAAACCTCTCTTATCTATAATACAATAGATTGCATTGTACGTAACTTGAGTTCTAGCACTCCATGACCAATCAAACGAGCCATTATGAATAGTAATACCCACTTTTTGAAAATATATAAATTTTATTTTTCAAAATGGAATTCTTTTTGGATTTGGAATATCAAAACTAGCTTAGGGTGAATTTTTGGTTTTTTTCAGAAAACATTCAATTTTTGATGAATTTTGAAAAACACTGCATTATTGTTTAAAACTGACTTTTAATTTAAAATAATATGTATTTTATTTAAATTTATTTTAAGTAAAAATAGATACATAATACCTATATAAGTTCAATTTAATTCATTGGATTCATTATATAGTAAAATTAGATATATAAAATTTGATTGAACTATTTAACGCCTTTTAACCACCTTCTAGGCACATTTTCAAATTGAAAAAAACGTAATTTTACCACTTTTGTGAATTGAATTTCAAAAATCTGAGCGATATGGTTTACATAAGTAAGTAAAATGTGGTTCAATAGGATGAAAATAATTTTTAGTGAATAATAACTTTTGAATTTTATTTACCCCAATTAAAAGTAAATAGGGTAATTAATGGTAAAAATCATATTTTAATTACCCTAACACATGTTCAAATTCTATTGGATAAGTGTATTTCGATAAAAATAAACCCTAGGATAAATATATGATTCTTTTTGATCCACTTGGATTAGATTAGGACATTTATTATATTTTATTTAATGAAGAATCACTAGTAGAGAAATAGGTTTTGACGCCCCCTGACACGGGCAACCGCCTTTGGCGGTCGCTATTGGTTGCCTAGAGCGACCGCCAAAGGCGGTCGCTGGGCTTTGCAAAAAAAAAAACCCCACTTCGATACCCCCTCCCCCCGTGACCCCCCCCCTTGTGATTCCATTACTCGTCCCCTCACCACCGCCCATCCCCCCGTCCCCTAACCGCCCTCCACCCATCCGCATCCCCCGCCCCCTCGCCACCCTCCACCCCATCGCTCGTCCTCTGTCCCCCATCCCCTTGCCGCCCTATGCCCTCTGCCCATCCCTTATCCCACATCCCCAAGTCATCCTCCACCCCCTCATCGCCATTCCCCCATCCCCTCACCGCCTTCCACTCTGGCTCCCCGCTTTCCCCCCGCCCCTACCTCTTTGTCCCCTCCCTCACCGTCCCCTCCCTTGCCGCACCACCGCCGCCTGGTCCCTTCCCTCCCTGCATGGACACTGCCCATCCCCTCACTGCTAGAGCCCATCTCCTCCATCTCCCCACTGTCCTTTGTCCCCTCCCTCGTCATCCCACCCTCATTGCACCGTCACCACCTCATCGCCTCCTCCTCCGGCTCACCGCCGCCGCAACCGCCCATCCACTCCCTCACTGCACCGCCTCCAGGTCTATCTCCCCTCCACTGCCTCTCCTCTCCCTCAATGAACTGCCTTCGACTTCCCCCTTCCAGATTTATAACACAATCAGGTATTCCCTAATTTCCGTTTAAGAGTTTTGATTTTGGGCAATTTATAACACAAATTTTCATGCATGAAGATTATCTGAATATTTTGTGTGAATAAAAAGTGTGTAAAAGGAAGTTCTTGTGTATAGGGGATTCTGTGAATATGAAACAATGTTTCTTGATAGTGTGTGTATGAGAGACTTCACACATTACTTGAGGTTTGGAAGTTACATACAATGTTTGAGTCCATGTATATGTTGATTGAATTAATATTAAGTTGTGTTGTTCATTATATTTATACCATTCTTGAGTTTTATCACATGGCTCTATGTGTGTGTATCCGATGAGAAAATGTTGAGGTTTGACCACATGTGTGTGCTTGCATAGCCCATGAGACACATGTTTGAGTTTGATCACATATGTGTGTTTCGATACTGTATGTTATTATTAATATTATATGTTCTTCTTATATATGATATTCCATGTTTCAATGTGACATACTTTGTATATATTTTATATTGTGTTGTTCTATTCATGGTACCAATGTTATGGTGTACTTATTATGGCTCAATTTCCTTTAAGTGGGAGCATGAAAAGATGATGTATGTTCCATGAAAATTGGACTGAAATAACACATGTCCTGATAGATTGGTATTTTTTTGTTCTAGAATTGTATATATTTGATGTCATCTTGGATATAGATTAGTTATTATTCCATAAATTAGAGATTGGTTGTTATCATTGATGGTTACTCTGTACTGCCTTTGATGGCACAAATGTAGTGTGAATCCAAGAGGTAGTGAGACATTATTTGTACAAAGATACAGTTTCTCAGAGTCTGAGAAGACTATACATATTCTTGCGTGAAGTATTCACTATTTTATCAAAATATGATTAGGGACTCTTGAATATAGAATCATCATTAGATTTACCATACCAAAAGACGACGATGACATGTGCTTTCACTTACATTCCATTATCTATTATCTTGTTTATTATTCAGAGATATAATTTAATTATTTTATCAATGGTCCCCAAGAAATTGGTTAGTATTTATTTTAAATATATTTGATATTAAAAATGAATGTAATAAGTCTTGGTAAAATGTTTTTTATACATATATTATTATGGATAAGAGTTGTATTGATCTTTCACATCGAATGTCTAGAGAATATTTCAATGGAATTATGCAGTTTATTGAGTTCACTGGAGGACATGAAAGTTACTATATTAGTTTTCCACATAGAAAATGTGCTAACAGATACAATTCACATGATATACTACGGGGGGGGCACCTATCCTTTCATTGATATCTGAAAAATTATAAGAGTTGGACTCATCATGGAGAAGAATATGTTCGATGTCAAAATACGGATGTAGTTCAGATGGATTTTCTTGCAAGGATGATTGATCCAATGCATGAAATGATTACTAAAATGGTACATGGGTTGGATCCTGAAGGAATTGACATCCAAAATCTTGAGACCAATGAGATAAATGTTCACTCTAGTGCAGATCGTGATTTGGGGAGGTTTTATGAAGCACTTGATGATGAAAAAATAGAATTATATCATGGATGTTCTTATTACAATAAATTGTCATTTATTGTGGAGTTGATGCATTTGAAGACATTGAATCAGTGTTCAGACACATCATTCGACATGCTATTGGTGTTATTGAAAAAATTTCTTTCTGTCGATGCTACGATTACCGAGTCCTATTACCATGCTCATAAGTTGATAGAGAACTCATGTTTTACATATGAGACCATAGATGCATGTGAAAAAACTGTATTTTTTTTATAATGGACACTGCCCATTTGGATATGTGTACAGTTTGTGGCGCTTCTAGGTGAAAAAAGAACTGGGGGAATCAGACTCATCAAAGTCAGATTGCGAAACAGGGGAAACTGATTGCTGTAAAGCAAATGCATTACTTTCCCTTAAACTGAGGTTGAAAAGATTTTTTATGTCATATAAAGTTTCTAATTTAATGAGATGGCATGCATAAATGATTCATGAAAGTGATATGTTAACCCACCTGACAGACTCTCATGCATAGAAGGATTTTGATAAGAGACATACCGACTTTGCCAAAGATGTTCGTAATTTCCGATTGGGGTTGGAAGCAGATGGTTTCAATCCATTCAAGTCTATGGTTGGTGTCACTCATAGCACATGGAACATGGTGTTGGTTCCGTATAATATTTCGCTATGTACTTGTATGAATCAACAATTTATATTACTTTCCACTCTTATTGATGGACCTAGAAGTCCGGGGGATAAGATTGATGTTTACCTTTAGCCATTGATTGAACAGTTGAATGAATTTTTGGGTGATGGTGTGATGACTTATGACTGTGAAACAAATGAAATGTTCAAACTGAAGGCTTCTTTATTGTGGAAAATCAATGACTTCCCAGCTTATGCAAATTTATCAGACTAGAGTACAAAAGGGGAATTTTATTTCCCTTGTTGCAATAAAAGTAAAAACTCTACATGTCTTAAAAATTCCCAAAAATGGGCATACAAGGGTCACAGATGTTTTCTCCCCCCTCAACACAGGTTCAGAAAGGACAGAGTGGTATTTGATGGTTATAGAGAGTTTAAACCTGAACCAAAGATCATGATAAGAGTCAAAATGATATTGCAGACTGAGGAAGAAAACATCCGCACGGTATATAAAATTCAGGATTTGATGGCTCATCCACTACGTAATATTCATGCTACGGGTTGGAAACACAGTCACATTTGAAGAAAAGGTATTTTTTTATTGTCTTCCGTATTAGAAAACTAACATGCTAAGGCATAATTTGGATGTCATTCACATTGAAAAAAATGATTGTGATAATATATTGTGGATTATTTTAGGTGTCAATGGAAAATCAAAGGACCATGTTATTGCACGTCGTGATTTGGAAGAAATGGGTTTAAGGAAACTATTTAATTTATAGTTAGCTGAGGGAAACAAGGCATATATGCCTGCTGCACAGTATACTATGACTACAAATGAAAAAGATACATTTATTTCCATTTTGAAGATGCTCAAGGTGCCTGATGGTTACTCTTCTAATATTCCAAATTGTGTGAATCTGACGAGAAAGACATTGCAAGGGTTGAAAAGTCATGAAAATCACATAATACTTCCTCAGTTGATTCCAATAGAAATTTGTGACTGTTTATCCCCTAATGTTGTTTAGCTGTTTATTGAGTTGAGTAATTTTTTTTGAACAACTTTGTTTAAGAAATCAACGAATCAGTGATTTAAAAAGTTTGCAGGACTGAATACGTACGCTTTGTCACATTGATAAACTATTTCCCCGATCATTTCCTGATATTATGGTTCACTTGATAGTATACCTAAATGATGAAGTAAAGGCTGCTGGTTTAGTGCAATTCAGGTGGATGTATCCTATTGAGCAGTATTTGAGTACATTGAAACGATTTGTATGAAATAGAGCTCGTTCAAAGGCATCAATAACCAATGATTATTTGATGGATGAGTGTACTAATTTTGTGTATAATATCTTATGGATGTCGAAAAAAAATTAGATAATCCCTCTCAGATTCATGACAGTCCAATTGGAGAAGGAACCATATTCGATAGGGACAACATCGAGTGGATACAAGCACATCGATATATCTTTTTCAATACTCCATCAGTTTCACCATTAATGCAGTAAGTGTCTTATCAGTTTTATTGTTTAACTTTTACATGTTTTGTTTTCATAAGTTGATCATTTAAACATCGTGTTTTCATTTGTAGGAAACACATTAATGAGATAATAGAAGAGGTGTATCATGCGACTAAGTATCAAATTCAACAATCTCATTATGTGTCATTTCATGATTGGTTCAATGATTTTGTACATATAAATTTACATTCATTATGGGTGAAGTATTATAATAATTTATTTCTGTATAAATCATTATTTAATTCTATGAATTATGTAGGTTCATAAGCTGATGGAGTTAGGGGAACCCATGCTAACTGAAGAATTTATCCTACTGGCTGAGGGCCCATCTATAACGGCTCATCGTTATAAAGATATAGAAGCTAATGGTTTTAGATTTCGCATTAAAGATGTTGAGGACAAACGATCAACACAAAACAGTGGCATCAGTTATCCATTCATTGATTTTGGTTATTACTATGGTCAATTGATAAACATCATTGAAATTGTATACACACACCGGTTGATATACATATTGTTAAATTGTAATTGGGTTGATCTAGTGTGTGGATGTAAAGTCGATCAATATCAGTTTCCATTGGTGAATTTTAACTATATGTTATACAAAAATGAATGATTTGATAACGAACCTTTCATTTTGACATCACAAGTAGAATAATTATTTTTCATTACGTTGCCTTCGAATCCAAGTTGGCAAGTTGTTGTGAAAATGTCTCGGTGAGGAGTGTTTTTATTTGAACAAGATGAACCTGAATCTATTACCTTTATTTCCCAACAGCTTCATCAACATACTATAGTTCAATGTGAAGAAGATATTTATTGGGTCAGAGCGGCCATTGAAGGAGAAACAATTGATTTTCTTGTTTAATTAAAGGTATAATTGTTTTCCCACTATTCATTATTGAATTAACTAGGATATCATAAATTATCTAACCATTTTATAAATCCATTTAAGTTTTAATTCTCACTTTTGGAAGTTTATTCATTTATAAATATTTATTGTAATTTTTCTTTTGGTATCTTCATGTTATTGTCAGTGTATCTTCCCATTGAGGTATACTTCATTTGGTTCACGTGATGCTTGAATTTTTATTAATTCAATCTGAAATTTGGCTATGCATTTATTGGTTTTTTATATAATTATATATCTGTTTTGTTAACATTATGATTTTTTAAAATCCATTTACAACTAATTATTCAATCCCCTTTTGTTTGATTAACAATTATACAAGTTTTATTTTCATAAAAAAAATCCAATTTATCTTTTGGACACATTGGATAGTCCCCTTACTAAGGTTTTCTATGACTGCATGCATGTCAGGGGAAGAGGCAGCAGATCCACATCATCCATCTGAGCCATCTATGTCTCAAGCTCAAGGTATGTTTGAATGTAATTGTGTTTATTTTTTATGCAATTGATAAACACACACACACACCCACACACAAATATATATATATATATAACATATGTCAAATTATATATAAAATTGTTTTCAACAGGATCATACTCGTCCGCTTTATCCTCTCGCAAGAGAGGCCCTTGTTGTGGCATTTTATCATGGAATTACAACATGACATTTGATGTTTCCTTTGATGAGATATTTCATCCTGTGGGACTGAATTCCCATGCATTTATTCGTAAACTGGGTCATATAATATGTGAACCACATCGATTTACATTGACCACACATGACTGGGCTTCTATCCCTCAGGACATATTAGATTGTCTTTGGAGGGAGGTTCAGGTAAGAAGACCATTTTAATTTCTTCCCTATGTTAAAAAATACTAACATATGTGATTTTTTTATTAAATAGAGTAATTTGAATGTATTCCCAGTTGAGTTTCGGCCCCTGTGGATGAGAAAATTCCGTAAGATGTGGAAATATTATAAAGGAAAAGTCAAGAAGGACCACTGGGTACCAAATGTGGGTTCCCCATACATTCTGGAAAAAGTCCCAAGAGGTGTTCTTCTGGATCAGTGGCGTGACTTAGTTTCATATTGGTCTAATAAGGGTGTTACTGTTTGTATATTTATTTTGGTATATATATTTTCAAGAATGTGTGATTTTTTTGAAATTTGAATTAATTGAATGTAGGAGTTGTCAGCACACCATTCTGATAATCGATTGTTGCAGGGACCACCTCACAGGCTCGGGACTCGTCACATGTCTCAGATCCAAAATGAGGTATTTATTATTAGTTATTTTAATTTATTAATTAATATGGTTTTGTGTTTATATTATATTCGTATAAAGTTACGGGAGCGAGGTGCACCAATAGATAAAATGTTGGTGTTGATGAGGAATCTTGATCAAAATGATCCAGAGGCTGCAGCATTGATAGTAAGTTCTTGTACTCATTAACAATACTTAAATAAATCTATATAT
The DNA here is from genome assembly GCA_963277665.1 of Viscum album. NCBI lineage: Eukaryota > Viridiplantae > Streptophyta > Magnoliopsida > Santalales > Viscaceae > Viscum > Viscum album. The sequence continues at coordinate 149,245,978 of OY728144.1, read as the reverse complement.
TATCATATATATGTATATATATTTAAATATTACATAGTATATATTTGAAGATGAGTTAGAACAGCTGCCTGAGGACCAATGACAGCTTCATATACGAAGGGATGAGATCATCCATCACATTATTAGTCGGGATGGACATGGATATAGTTTTCCCTATGGAATAGAGATTCCTTGTTCTATAGTATCACGCACTGCGGTTGTCAGTCCTGATGTTGCTTAGATGACACAACAGTTGTCAATTTTTGAGGCACGACTACGTGCTTCTTTGGAGGTAAATGCACAATTGATCACTGAGGTTAGAATAATGCGGGAATATGTGCGTCTAGGTGATGGTGCAAGGGATTATACAACACAGGTATATAATATATTTATTTATTTACTTTCTATTATTTTTGTTATAAAAATCCTTATAATTTTTATTTGTTGTAGGCCCCTGTCCCACTGGATATAGGTAGCAGTCATGACCATGCATGACTCATCATATTCATGAGGTGTGTTTATTTTTTTATTAGTGGGGTTTTTATTGATGTTTCAAAAGGTAAATTTATTTTTCATGGTGATGTTCAATAAAAATTTAATTTTTTTAGTAATTCCACACTTTTGGTAATTTTCATGTTAATTAATGTGGTTGAATATGTCTTTAGAGCCGGGATAAGAAAGGATACTCATGGACATTCTATTCGGGGGTGTTGGGAGCTGTTAGTGGGGGTATGGAGTGGGCTGTTCTGGTGGGTGGGGGGTTGGGAGCTGTCCGGGGGTATGGAGTGGGTTGTTCAGTGGGTGGGGGGTTGGGAGATGTTTGGGTGGGTTGGGAGGAGGGTTGTTCAGGGTCAAGGCTGTCCAGGGGGGGGGGGGGGTGTTGGGAGTGGGTTGTCCAGGAGGCGGGAGGGGGGTGTTTGGGGGGGGGGGGGGGGGGGGGGTTGAGAGTGGGCGGGGGTGGGGGGGGGGGCAGATTGGTGTTCTCTGGCGAGAGGGGCTATCGCGTGGGACCTTTTTGGGACAATTATTCATTAGTCCATTAGACTAATTTTACATTAGGTCATTGGCCATTATTCCATTAGGTCTATTGGCCAATTAGTCATTATTCCATTACTCCATTAGGCCAACTGGCTAATTGGGCCATTAGAAAAATTGTCCATTAGGTCATTGGATGATTTTCCATTAGTCTATTTATCAATTAGGAAAATTTTCTAAGAGACTATTAGATCGATTGTAACTTATATCCTTTGGACATTTTTACAGGATTTCATTAGGACAATTGACCATTAGTTCATTAGGGAAATTGTTCATTAGGCTGTTATGCCATTAGAGAAATTGGACAGTTGGACAATTGCCCAATTGGATGTTAGGCCAAATGGACATTAGGAAATTATGCCATTATTCCAATTTTACAATTAGACAATAGGCCATTATTCCAATTGTACAATATATGTGGTGTGTACGGTACGACCGAATATGTTGTTTTTAACAGTTTCACGTGCTCTAAAAGGGTGAATTGGGTGGTCAAAACTATCCTAACAACCTTATAATGTCATGAAATCAAATGACAACAACCGTGGTGTGTATTGGGAAATTTTCGGGCAGATGGTACGTCAATCAGAGATGTCGTTTGACCGCGGTGACTGAAAACGCATTTTCAGAGTCATAAAACACCAAAACGACATTTAATGGTCAAATTCAGAGAAAAATTTCTCATAATGATTTTAAATCACAAGAAAATAATATAAATATTATTCGTGACATGTAGGAGGATACAGAATATCAATCAGACGTTCGATGTGCGCGGTACGACTAAATATGTTGTTTTTAACAGTTTGGCGCACTCTAAAAGGGTGTTTTGGGTGGTTAAAACCAACCGAACGAACTCGAAATGACATGAAATCATACTAAAACAACCTTGGTGTGAATTTTCAAATGGTTGGGTAGATGGTATGTCAATCATAGGTTTCATTTGACCGTGGGGACCAGAAACACATTTCCGGAGTCATAAAACACCAAAATGACATGTAACGATCAAATTCAGAGAAACCATCCCTAGAATGAATTAAAATTACACAAAAACAATTGAAATATTATTCGTGACATTTATGAGGAGCCGAAACATCAATCAGACGTGTGGTGTGCCCTGTACGACTGAATATGTTGTTTTTAACAGTTTGGCACGCTCTAAAAGGGTGCTTTGGGTGGTCAAAACTAGCCAAACACCTCGGAATGTCATAAAATCATACGAAAACAACCGTGGGGTGAATTTTGAAATGTTTGAGTAGAAGGTATTTCAATCGGAGGTTTCTTTTGACCCTAGTGACCAGAAACTCATTTCAGGAGTCAAAAAACACCAAAACGACCTGTAACGTTCAAATTCAGAGTAAACATTCTCAGAATGACTTGAAATCAAACTAAAACAATAGAAATATTATTCATGACATGTTATAAGAGAAGACACATCAATCAGACATGCAGTGTGCATGGTACGACTGAATATGTTGTTTTTAATAGTTTGACGTGCTCTAAAAGGGTGTGTTGGGTGGTTAAAACCAACCGAACGACTTCGAAATGTCATGAAATCATACGACAACAACCGTGGTGTGAATTTTGAAATGGTAGGGCAGACGGTACGTTAATCATAGGTGTCGTTTGACCACGGTGATTGGAAATGCATTTCGAGAGACATAAAACACCAAAATGACGTGTAACGGTCAAATTCAGAGAAAACATTCTCAAAATGACTCGAAATCACACGAAAATAGTAGAAAATATTATTCTTGACATGTAGGATGAGACAAAAGGTCAATCAGACGTGCGGTGTGCGCAGTACGACCGAATATGTTGTTTTTAACAGTTTGGTGCTCTCTAAAAGGGTGTGTTGGGTGGTCAATACTAGTTGAACAAACTCGAAATTCCATGAAATCATACGACAACAACTGTGGTGTAAAGTTTGAAATATTTGGGAAGACGGTACATCAATCAGAGGTGTTGTTTGACCGTGGTGACTGGAAATACATTTCCAGAGTCATAAAACACCAAAACGATGTGTAACAGTCAAATTCAGAGAAAACATCCTTAGGATGACTTGAAATCATATGAAAACAATATAAATATTATTAGTGACATGTAGGAGGAGACGAAATGTCAATCGGACGTGCGGTGTGCGCGATACGACTGAATATGGTGTTTTTAATAGTTTGGCGCACTCTAAAAGGGTGCGTTGGGTGGTCAAAACCATCCAAACGTCCTTGGAATGCCATTAAATCATACGACAAAAACCGTGGTGTGAATTGTAAAGTGGTTGGGCAGACGGTACATCAACCAGAGGTGCCTTTTGACCGTGGTGACCAGAAACACATTTCTGGAGTCATAATACACCAAAATGACATATAATAGTCAAATTCAAAGAAAAATTTCTCATAATGACTTGAAATCACATAGAAACAATAAAAATATTATTCGTGATGTGTAGGAGGAGACGACATATCAATCAGACATGCGGTGTGTGTGGTACGACCGAATATGTTGTTTTTTATAGTTTGGTGCGCTCTAAAAGGGTGTGTTGGGTGGTCAAAACCAACCAAAAGAACTCATAATTCCATGAAATCATACAAAAACAACTGCTGTCTAAATTTTGAAATGTTTAGGGAGATGGTACGTCAATCAGAGGTGTCGTTTGACCACGGTGACTGGAAACACATTTCAGGAGTCATAAAACACCAAAACGACGTGTAATGGTCAAATTCAGAGAAAAAAATCATCATAATGACTTAAAATCACACAAAAACAATATAAATATTATCCATGATATGTAAGATGGGAATTAATGTCTATCGAACATGTGGTGTGCGTGGTACGACTGAATATGTTGTTTTTAACAGTTTGGCGTGCTCTAAAAGGGTGCATTGGGTGGTCAAAACCAGCCGAACGACCTCGGAATGTCATGAAATCAAATGAAAACAACCGTGATGTGAATTGTGAAATATTTGGGTAGATGGTACATCAATCTAAGTTGTCGTTTGACCGCAGTGACCAGAAACGCATTTCTGGAGTCATAAAACAGAAGAACAACGTGTAACAGTCAAATTCATAGAAAACCTCATCATAATGACTTAAAATCATATGAAAACAATAGAAATATTATTGGTGACATTTAGGAGCATACGACACATCAATCGGATGTGAAGTGTGTGCGGTACAACCGAATATGTTGTTTTTAATAGTTTGGCGCGCTCTACAAGGGTGTGTTGGGTGGTCAAAACCAGCCAAACAATCTCAGAATGACATAAAATCATACGATAATAACTGTGGGGTAAATTGTGAAATGGTCGGAGAGACGGTACATCAATCAGAGGTGTCTTGTGACCGTGGTGGCTGGAAATGCATTTACGGAGTCATTAAACACCAAAACGATTTGTAATGATCAAATTCAGAGAAAATGTTATCACAATGACTTGAAATCACACCAAAACAATAGAAATATTATTCATGACATGTAAGAGGAGACGACATGTCAATCAGACGTGCGGTGTGCGTGGTACGACCGAATATGTTGTTTTTAACAGTTTGGCGTGCTCTAAAAGGGTGTGTTGGGTGGTAAAAATCACCCGAACAAACTTGTAATGCCATGAAATCATACGAAAACAACAGTTGTGTGAATTTTGAAAAGTTCGGGTAGAGGGTACATCAATCGGAGGTGTCTTTTGACTGTAGTGACTGGAAACGCATATCCGGAGTCATAAAACACCAAAACGACGTGTAATGGTCAAATTTAGATAAAACGTCCTCAGAATGACTTGAAATCACGGGAAAGCAATAGAAATATTGTTCGTGACATGTCGGAGGAGGCATCACATCAATCGGACGTGCGATGTGTGTGGTATGACTGAATATGTTATTTTTAATAGTTTGGTGCGCTCTAAAAGGGTCCGTTGGGTGGTTAAAACCAGCCGAATGACCTCAGAATGTCATGAAATCATACGACAATAACTGTGGTGTGAATTGTGAAATGGTTGGGTAGATAGTACGTCAATCGGAGTTGTCGTTTGACCGTACTGACCAGAAATATATTTCTGGAATCATAAAACACCAAAACGACATGTAATGGTCAAATTCACAAAAAACATCTTCAGAATGACACGAAATCACACAAAAATAATAGAAATATTATTGGTGAAATTTATGAGAATATGAACCATCAATCGAACGTGCGGTGAGCATGGTACGACTGAATATGTTGTTTTTAACAGTTTTATGTGGTGTGTGCGGAGGGAATTCTTTTTTAGACCACAAAACATTTCCACAAGCTAAACCAAAGACTCCAGAACATGAAAAAAAAATCCAAAATTGAAAACATTTCTTAAATTGGGGGTTTTAAATTATTATTGCACCCATTATTTGATGTCAGACTTAATTTTATTATATATATATTAACTGAATAAATATGTCTAATTAACATTTGTATTGTTTAGTTGTTTTTTTGTATCTTATTATAGGTTTATTGAATCAAGAGATAGAAATGGAATGGACATGTTTGGATCGTTGAATATGAATCACGTCTGTCATTTATTGTGTATGAGGATCCCGATGTTTATGATGTTTGGAATTGTTTTTTGTATGATTTTTACCCTGTTTCTTCTGTTTGGGAACCATCAGTGAATTTTTTTTTAAAAAAATTTCTCCAGGATAGAGATTTCCATTGGTGGTTTCTATAGGCCGGCCAGGCAGTAGGACAGTGACTTCCATTGGAAGATGCTATAGCTCGGCTAAGAAGCAGGTCAGTGACCCCCAATGGTGGTCGTTATTGCTCGGCCGAGCAGGAGGTCAGCGAGCGCCTGAAAGCCGCTGTAGGCCAAATTTTCATCCCCCTTCAGTGACCGAAAATGGAAGTCACTATATTCCTACAACATTGGGCCTAAAGTGACTACCCTTGGGAGTCACTGAGTGGTCTCTAAAGGGCATGACAGACAACCATTGGTGGTCGCTGATGCCTGAATTTTTAGTAGTGAATTAAATGTGTTAAACTAAATGGTTAATAACTAAAACATTTTTATTATAGGGTTACATATAAGATATATTTGACTATAAATATTAATTAAAAAACCTAATTTTTTTTCCATATCATGGTATTTTATTTATAATTTTTAGATATTAAATAATTATATTTATTTAAGACACAATGATGATACAGTAATTACATTATTAATGAAAGACTAAAATAATTGATGTTATAAATATTAAAATAAATGTAAATTGACACTTTTAATGCCATGCATGATTTTTCTAGGTTAATATGACATGTTAGAGTTGATTCAAAGTACTTTTTTTTGATGAAATCATATTTTTATGACTTTCACAAAAACCAAATACTAAATAGTGTCAAAATTGACATAAATGAGTTTTTAAAACAAATACTATTTAATTAAATTATATAACAGTACTAAAAATATAAGCTTAGTATAAAAGACTTAAATAATGTTATATATGTAATTAATGAACCATTTCAGGTTCTCTTGGTAGTTTATAATAAGTTTATTAACCATATAGTGTATGAATACAAGAAGACATGGTAAAAGTTGAACTATTTAACCAATAGGTAAATCTAAAAGATAAGGTTAATATGGTGACCTAAAATTGTCTAAAATCTATTATTTGAGAGTATTTCGACCCATAACCACCTTATACTTGAAATAAATCCATTTGGAGATATTTGAAACTGAAAATGATTTTATAATAAAATAATATTTCAATATTTTCCTAAAGTGACCCTCACCACTCTTATAAAAGGGTACTTTCCCTCCTCTTAATTTCACACCTCCAAAGCCATTTTCATCATCCAAACCCTACTCAAATATCCTTAAAACAATCCTAAATTCATCCTATAGGAATTATGTTAATCATAAAGCCATCTTAAGAAGCCCTTTTTTTCAAATCAAAAGGAAGCACATGAAGAAGAGGTAATTATTTCATCACCTCTTTCAAAGTTATTTTCTTTATCCACTTCGAATTTTTGTTGTTGTTTCCATACAAAAATAAAAACTCTAGTACCTTCTACATACTGTGATGTTATTATAAATATGGTATAACCATATTCATTTTCTATCCATCCTATGAATGAACAGTCACCATACGTGCGTACGTACAGATTACCGTCTCCACGTCATGGTGTAGTTTTTTATTCAACACTTCATTATTTGAATGGTTATAATAATGATGTATAATTGATGCAAATAATAAATATAAAATGTTAATTATTTGGTATATATGATATACCATCCAATTACATACAATTTCACCATCAATAGAATGATATTGTCGCTCGTCCGTACATACGAATTACAGTCTCAATGACGCGATGAGATTTCTTTCCCATCACAACCATTTAGGAATAATTTTCATTTTATAATTAAAAATATTTTTAAGAACTTAATATAATTTTGGATATGAATCAAATACATCCTATCCATAACAAACATGACTTACATAACAAAACATATAAAGGAAAACGAATCAGTTAACACCCAAAACAATTATACTAATAAAATATTATTAACAAAGAAGTATTAGAAGATCATATATGATAGCATATTTAAGAATGTGGTTCTTGAATAATTTGATAACAATTATTTAACTATTATAAATGAGTTTAATGTACCCTTGACTAACAAAAAGTACAAGGTAAGGGTTAATTTTACAATCAATTTATTATCCGAGGTTGGTTATACGTGAGTATCTACTGGGGCCTCTTTCTCATCCACATCCGTGTTTCTTAAAAATTTATTTCAAAACATTTTTATGATTTACTGGACTATGGTTTAATGTAATTTATAACATTTTTTGAATTTTTATAAAATGGTTTGAAATGAATCATTCCGTCGCTTTCCAAACAAGGTACTTTACGGCCTTTTCGACAAATTAAGGAAAGAATTTTTTTAAACTTATATAGAGGGTGCCACTATTTTCTGTCATTATAATCCTTTGAAGCATCCCTTAGAATCTTATAATAATATTTTTAAAATAATTATTTCCTTTATATTTAAATTATTTTATAATAAAATGAGATATTTCACTCAAATAGTTTTTTGGATTTATTTCATCTATATCAACATCCTTTATTGGATTTTACATTTATTTGAATTTGATTTATTGTGATACAATCTTCCATATTATATTGAACGTTTTGTGATATGTTTGACTATTGATGTGGAATTTTTATACTATTCATGGTTTATGGTTAGTGTATTAACATTTTTTATGCTACTTTTAATATGAATGTTTATGTTATAGTTAAACCTTTTTATATGAGGAATGCATTGGACGTAGTAAGTGATGGGAAGGGCCCACTATAGCCCCCCAATGCATCGGTAGGTCTTATTAGACAAATTAGTGTCTTGGAACAAGTCCTTGAAAGAAAATTTATTTTTTAGTCTTGGCACGATGCCTTGACTATGTGGTTATGATGTTTGACATTATGCATTCCATAATTATGAAAATAGCTGTTGTTATTACATGATATTATTCGATTGGTAGAATATCCCTATGATTAATTAAATGGAATTATTTGATTTATCTTTTCCATATTATGCGGAAGTTTTTGTTTAAAAGGATTGTATATTAGTCTTGTACATTGCCTTAAATGTTTATGTTTTCTTATGACAGTTTCTGCTATATTGTTATCCTTACTGAGCATCTGAGATCACCTCTTTCTTATGTTTTATTTTTCCCAAGATGTGAAGAAGTATATTATGATTGATCTGCATGAACAGACTAAGGGATACGAATGTGTTCACATGAGACACAATGTTGTAGTTTTTTTTTCATTTCATAATGTAATTTAAAACATATGTATATATCCAGTACCTCCAAGGCTACTAAACTAATCAGTCTTTCATGAATTGATATCTTATGATCATTCCAATTCTATGTAATAATGAACCGACTCTGGGTAACTAGGGTCGGGCTGTTACAGTTGATATCAGAGGAAGTTTAGTACAAACCTTGGAAATTAGATTTAAAAAAACTCTGATTAGATAACATTACCCTAAGATAGACATCGAGGATTAGTATAGAAGAACTTCTTAGAATTTTGGTAATGTATAGATTTTTTGAATTTTCTAAACAACACATCCCTGACTAGATATGAGAAGGTAGAGGTGGCTATGACACAAATATATCTAGGGGTAAAACCCAAAAACACTGCTCTGATCTAGACACAAATGGGAAGTGATACACGACAATGGGCCTTTCTAGACTCTTGGTTATGACACTCCCAAGGGATAATCTTAAGATAATTCAAATTTTCATTACAAGACATTATGAAGGATTTATGAGAAAATACTTCCTCAAAGAAAACATTTTTTTATGATTATGGATTATATGCATAAACTGTTCAATATCTATTAAGTATTTTATTCGTTTGGAATTATGTATTGTGATTCATAAACTAATATAGTGTATTAAATTGTTTAGAAATGATTTATAGTGGAATTAATGGAAACTGTATCAATTCACGTACTTTATGTAAGGATTTACCTCCTACTCAAGATAATTATAGTGAATCTGGTGATGAAACTGGTGCTGAAAAACTTATAACCATATTGGGACAACTCAATTAGGTTATGAATAATAACCTTACCTGTATAGAGCACCCTGATCCACAACGCGGATGATCAATGTTAGACCGCTTCATGAGGAAACAACCACCAATATCCTTTGGGACTACAAATCCATTTGTAGCTGAACAATGGATAAGTTCCTTAGAGAAAATATTTCATACTTTGGGGAGTAGTGGAAGGGAAAAAGTTATCCTGGTAGTTTATCACATCATATAAGATGTAGATCAATGGTGGTAATTAATTCAAAACACAAAGGAGGATAAATAATTATCAAATATGGAATGGAGGGAGTTTAAAGATCTTTTATTATAAAAATAATTTCCTAGTGAACATTGAGCGGATATGGAAATGCAATTTCTGACTCTGTGGAAAAAGGTGGATGAGAATTTCACAAAGTGTGAGTCTAACATTACAAGGTTAACATGGAATGTTGTAGATTATATACGTAACCCAAGAAGTAAGATTGATTGATTCTTTAATGGTTTAAAACCATTTCTCTATCAAGAATTAGTCTCACGATCCTTCTCATTGTACAAAGATATTGTATCATGTGATATCAAGACATAAAATACATTCTCTAAGTCTTACTACTTTAAAGAAAAGAAAGAGAAGAAGACATTTGCTGAACACTCAAGAAATGGAAACAAGGGGAAGAAGGGAAAAGTTAAATTTCCATCCTGCAGTAAATCTATGAAGAAACACCCCAGTACTTGCCTGATGGGAATGAGAGTCTATTACAAGTGTGGAGAAAAAGGCCACCAAGAAAGTGATTGCAAAGGGAAGAAAGATGTTGTCAATGTTGAATCCTATAGTTGTAAAGAAATGGGGAATTATGAAAATGAATTTCCTAAGAGTCATGGAATCATACCTAAGAAATGGCCAATGAATCAAGGTCAAGCTTATGAAATCACAAATACAGAGGTTGAAGTTTAGAATGATGTGGTGGTAGGTACATTAATCATTTCCTCAAATTTTTCCAATGCTTTATTTCATTCTGGATCATCGAATTCTTTCATATCTTCTCCATTTTCTAAGAAAATTAGATATTTCCAATTTTATTTAACAAGGGAGTTGTCAGTCAAAACTCTTAAGGGAAGTATCATTTCAACAATGTTTTGTGAATCAGTTACCATTATGGCATATAAACATGCTTTATCTTATGATCTCATCTTCATAACCATGATTGAATTTGATATAATCCTTAGTATAGATTGGATTTCGTGCCATGATGCGAAAATTTATTGTAATAAAAAAGGTTATAATTTTGGAAGATGATAAAGAATACCTTATCTTTAGAGTACAAATATCACCATCAGATTCTTATCTATATCCACCCTAGTAGCTCTACTAAATTCAATTATTGGGGACGAAGAGAGTGAAATAACTATGGGCGAGGAAATGAATGTTGAAATAGAGTATTTACCTATTGTACACGAATATGTTGATGTTTTTCTAGAGGATTTACCTAGACATCCTCAAGAATGAAAAATTGAGTTTTCTGTTGATTTAATTCATAGTTCAAGGCCCATATCGAATACCCCTTATAGAATGGACACTGTGGAATTAGTGGAACTAAAGAAAAAACTAGAGGAATTGAGTAATAAAGTATTTATTTTCCTTAGAGTTTCTCCATGGGGAGACCATGTTCTTTTTGTTAAGATGAAATATAGATCTATGAGGTTGTGCATTGACTACAAGGAGATCAATGCTATAACAGTAAAGAACAAATATCCCCTACCTCACAATGATGATTTATTTGATCAACTTCATGGAGTTAAATATTTCTCAAATATTATCCTCGGATCTGGATATCATCAGTTGTGTGTGAAGAATAAAGACATTCTGAACACAACATTTTGTACTATGTATGGGAATTAGGAGTTTACAATAATGCCTTTTGGACTGACTAACACACCCTATGTTTTCATGGATCTAATGAATAGAGTTTTCATGGAATATCTTGATGAATTTGTAGGGGTATTTATTGATGATATCTTGGTATATTCCAAAAGCTATAAAGATCATGAAAATCACATGCGCACTATTCTAAAATCTCTTAGAAGAAATGAATTATATGAGAAGTTTAGCAAGTGTGAATTCTGGATTCGAGAGATTTTTTTTCTTGGCCATATTTTCTCTAAGGATAAAATCTGTATTGATCCTTATAATACAAGAGAAATACAAGAATGGCCATCACCAATGAGTATAACTAAGGTACATGGTTTTATTGGTTTAATAGGTTATTATCGGTGTTTCGTCCAGAATTTTGCCCGATTGGCTAACCCATTAACCAAGCTCACATGTAAAGGGGTTAAATTTGTTTTCAAAAAAGAGTGTTAAGAATGTTTTGAAGAACTAAGTAGAAGATTATCAATGCTCTTATTTTGAATCTACCATCAGGGAATGATGGGTTAGTTATTTATAATGATGCTTTAAATAGAGGACTTGGTTGTGTCCTTATGTAGAATGATAGAGTTATTGAATATACATCATGACAACTAAAAATTCATAAAAAAAACTATCCTACTCATGATCTTGAGTTAGCATCTATAATCTTTGATTTGAAGATACGGAGACACTATATCTATCATAAAAAATGTGAGATTTATACTGATCACAAGAGTTTGAAGTATATTTTCCCACAAAAAGAACTCAACATGAGGAAAAATAGATGGCTTGAACTACTCAAGGATTATTATTGCACAATACAACCACACGGGGAGGGAAAATATGGTGTCATATGCTTTGAGCAGAAAGGATCATGGAGTTATGAACAAGATGAGAGTGGAAAGGGATCCTATGTTCATGGATCTAGTAAATATGGATATGGGAATAATCATGGAAGGTGAAACATTGATACATTTTCAAATGGTTTCCAATTCATCTTTACTAGGAAGGATAAAAAGTTCTCATACTGATGATGATGATTTTCAAAAGAAAATTAAAGTAGTGAACGATGGGAGATTGATTGACTTCGTATATAAATATGGAATTTTAAAATTTTGGAGGACGCTTTTTGTTCCCGATATAACTGATCTAAAAAGGGAATTGTTGGATGATGCTCATAGCATCAATTTCTCTATAAACCCTGGTATCACTAAGATGTATTGATATTTGAAGGAACATTTTTGGTGGGACAACATGAAGAGGGAGATTGCTGATTATGTGTCAAGATGTATTGTTTGTCCATAGGTTAAGGTTGGAAGACAACATCTTAGAGGAGTAATACAACCTCTTCCCATACGTGAGTGTAAATGGGATGATATTTCGATGGAATTTGTCATGGGGATACCAAATACTCCTAGAAGTAATGATGAAATATGCATCATTATTGATCATCTTACCAAGGTAGCACATTTTCTTACTATAAGAGAAGATTTACCACTTGAATGATTAACAAGACTATATATTAATGAATTTGTAAGACTTAAAGGAGAACCCCTATCGACTGTTTCTGATCGTGATCCCCATTTCACGTCAAGATTCTAGAAAGTCTTCAAAAATACATTGATACTGAACTTTGTTGGAGCAGTGCCTACCACCCTTAAACTGATGGACAATCTGAACGGACTATTAAAAACTTATAAGACATGTTGAGATCTTTCTCACTTGACTTTCAAGGTATATGGGATCAATATTTACCTTTGGTATAATTTTCCTACAACAATAGCTTCCATTATAGTATTCAGATGGCACCATATGAAGCGTTATATGGAATGATATGTCTCACACAAACTTGTTTGGATTATGGTGGTGAAAGAAAACTCATAGGCCCATAACTTATTGAGGAAACAATGGAAAATGTGAAGATTATCGAAACCCACATTAAAGAAGCTCAAAGTAGGAAAAAGAGATATTCCTATAACCGAAGGAACAATTTGGAATTTCAAGTAAGAGATCATGTTTTCTTGAATGTTTATCCCTAGAAGGGTGTTGTACGATTTAGTAAGAAAGGTAAATTGAGTCCTAGGTACATCAGAACTTTCTAAATTCTAGAACGAATTGGAGTTGTAGCTTATTGTTTGGCAGTGCTTCCAAGTCTATCCAAAGTTCATGATGTGTTCCATGTATCACTGTTGAGAAAATACATGACCGACCCAATGAATGTACTCACCTATGAAGAAATAGAACTAGAACCTGATCTGTATTATTGTGAAGATCCAATAAATATTCTTGATACCAGAGGAGAAGTTTTGAGAAACTGGATGACTCGTCTGGTAAAATTTCTTTGGAGAAACCATAAAATTGAAGAGGCATCATGGGAACATGAGGAACATGTGATGAAGAACCACCTGAATCCTTTTTATTTTGTTGTATTCTTGAAATTTTTCAGATGAAATTATTTGTGGGGAAGAATTTAACACCCCAAGCTTCCATGATATGACTCTCTTTGAATAATACAATAACTTGCGTTGTACGAAACTTCGAGTTATAGCACACCACGACCAATCAAACCAGCCCTTATGAATAGTAACTATCACTTTTTGAAATTTTATAAATTTTATTTTTCAAAATGGACTTCATTTATGGATTCATAATATCAAAATTATTTTAGGGTGAATTTTTTGGTATTTTTTTGAAAACATTCAATTTTTTATGAATATTGAAAAACACTGCGTTATTGTTTAAAACTGATTTTTATTTACATAATTATTTATTTTATTTAAATTTATTTTAAGTCAAAATATATACATATACCTATATAGGTTCAATGTAATTCATTAGAGTCATTTAATAATAAGATTAGATATATAAAATTTTATTGAACTATTTAACGCCTTTTACCCACCTTCTAGGCACATTTTCAAATTTGCATAAAACGTAATTTTACAGCTTCTGTGAATTGAATTTCAAAAATACAAGATACACGATTGATATCAGTAAGTAAAATATGGTTCAATAGGATGAAAATAATTTATTTTGAATAGTAACATTCGAATTTTAATTACCACAGTTAGAAGTAAATAGATTAATTAAAGGTAAAAATTATATTATAATTACCCTAAAACATTTCCTAATTCTATTTTATAAGTGTATTTAGACCAAAATAAACCTTAGGAAAAAAATATGATCTTTTTTGATACACTGGGATTAGATTATGAAATTTATTATATTTTATTTAAAGAAGAGTTAAAAGTGTTAAATTCAATGTTTAATAACTGAAACATTTTTAATATAGGGTTATACATAAGATAAATTTAACTATAAATATTTATTAGAAATATATAAATATTTCTTACAACATAGTATTTTTTTATAATTTTTAGAGATTAAAAAATTATGTTTATTTATAAAACAATGATGATGAAGTAACTACCTTATTAATTAAAGACTGAAATAATTGATGTTATAAATATTAAAATAAAAGTAAATTGAAACTTTTGATATCATCCATGAATTTTCTAGGTCAATATGAAATGTTATAGTTTATTCAATGTATTTTTTTAAATAAATAATATATTTATGACTTTCACAAAAACCAAATACTAAATATTGTTAAAACTGACTTAACTGAACTGGAAAAAGGGCTATTTCCATGGTTCAAAACCATCGAAATAGGCCCCAAAACCCTGGCCACAGGCTATAACCACAGTTTTGGCCAACTGTGGATGCTATCTCCATGGAAGTAGGTCTCGGCCTATTGTCCCGGTTTTAACTGTGGAAATAGGCCCCCAAATTTTCCGTCGTGGAAATAGCCTTGGAAAACCGTGGAAATAGCCTAAATAAAAAATGGCCCCACCGGGTTTTGATCCCTACACCACCACTTTACAATCCAGCTCACTTACCACTACACAGTGCCACAATTCGGGTATATATATATATATACATATACACATATACATAGACACACACACACACACACACACACACACACACACATATATATATTAATAAAAACCGTGGGAATAGCCTTAAAACCATGGCGGTAGGGATTCTCACCAATTTTTTGGTGGGAATTTTTGTTCCCGCGGAAGCGTGGGAACCCTATAGCCATGGTTTCGGAGAACCGTGGCTATAGGCTATCGAAAAAAATATCCTTTAGCCACAATTTTGGAAACCATGTCCACATTCCACAAATCTGTGGCTATAGGCCACAAAACTGTGGCTATAGGTCAGTGGGAGTAGCTCCATTTTCTAGTTGTGTAAATGAGTTTTTAAAATAAATACTTTTTTATTAAATTATATAATAGTCTTAAAAATATAAGGTTAAAAAAAAGGAATTAAATAATTTTAGATATGTCATTAATGAACCACTTGAGGTTATCTTGGTAGTTTAGAGTAAATTTATTAACCAGATAGTGTAAGTATAAAAGATGACATGGTAAAAGTTAAACTATTTAACCAAGAGTTAAATCTAAAAGAAAAGGTTAATATGGTGACCTAAACATGTCTAAAATCTATTGGTTGAGAGTATTTTGAGCCGTACCCACATTTTCCTTGAATTAAATCCATTTGGAGCTATTATAAACTGAAAATGATTTTATAATAAAATAAGATTTCATGTTTTTCCTTAAGTGACCCTCACCTCTCTTATAAAAGGGTATTCCCCTTCTCTTAATTTCACACCTCCAAATCCATTTGGCTCAGCCACACCCTGCTCAAATCTCCTCCCAAAACCTTAAATTTATCTTAGATTTTTTACATAGATCATAAATCCATCCTAAGGAGCCATTTTGTTCAAATCAAAAGGAAGCACCCAAAAAAGAGGTAATTTTTTGTCACCTCTTTCAAAGTTATTATCTTCTTCCAATTCCTCTTTATTTGTTGTTTCCATACCAAAATCATAAACCAAGTGCCTTCTACTACAGTACCCTAGTTGGTGAGGTATCCTTAAGTGCATCCACAAGACCTAGGTTCAAAACCAGGTAGAGGCATATTTCCAGGGTACTGTAGTAGTACTGTAGAAACTACTATAGCAGGCACTGTAGCCGCACTATAGCAATGATGTACACTATGTGGGTACTGTAGCAGAACTTTACACTGTATAGGTACTGTGCAGAAATGTACACTGTGTGGGTACTATAGCAGGCACTATAGCAGTTACTGTTCGGTAATGTAGCAGCTGAAACTATTCACCATGGGCCACCGGTTTGGGCTTGGAGTCCTTAAGGCTTTCGAGACACCTACGCCTTCGAGTTAGTAGGGATTTTCGGCCACCTCAAGGCCTTCAATCCACATGCAGTTGCCCCAGACACACTAAAAAAAGGAGTAGCCTCAGAAGAGGATTCAGAGCAGGTGCAGTCACTAGAGCAGAGCCAAATGGATTTTTCAGAATGAGAGGGTATGGCTAGGCCATCAAGACCAGCTTGTGCCAGCACGGGAAGCCTAGCCAGATGTACATGTGAAGGTGGAGAGCTACTACCATGATGTAGATGCTGGGGAGGGGAAGTTCCTTATAGATAGTCTGGTTGAATTCCCTAATAACTTCGGGTCATGTAATCTCTTAAGCCTATAGGCCATGTATTCTATCATCCTACAGGGCTTGTAAGGGTTCCCTCATATCCCTTGAAAGGGGGTTATCCAAAATCAATAAAATGAAGGCCTTCGTGCCATTCGGGCTATGAATGACAATGTGACCATACGTGTGTACGTATTGCTTACCGTCTCCACGTCGTGGTGTAGAATATTATTCAACACTTCATTATTTGAATGGAAATAATAATGATGTATAGTTGATGTAAATAATAAATATAATATGTTACTTATTTCGTATATATGATATAAAATCCAATTACATTTGATTTCACCATAAATAAAATGATATTGTCACTCATGTGTATGTATGACTTACCATCTCCAAGATGTGATGAGATTTAGTTTCCCATCGTAACCATTCAAAAATAATTTTCATTTTACAATTAAAAATAATTTTTAATAACTTAATATCATTTTGAATATGAATTAAATATATCCTATACATAACAAACATGAATTATGTAACAAAACATATAAAGAAAAACAAATCAGTTAACACCCAAAACAATGATACTACTGAAATATTATTAACAAAGAAATATTATAAGATCATATATGATATCATATTTATGCATGTGGTTCTTTAATAATTTAATAAAAATGATTTAACTATTATACATGGGGTTAATGAACCCTAGACTAAGGAAAAGTACAATGCAAGGGTTAATTTTTCAATCTCTTTTCTATCTGAGGTTGTTTATATGTGAGTATCTTCTGAGACCTCTTTATCATCCACATCCATGTTTCTTAAAAATGTATTTCAAAACATTTTTATTATTTATTGGACTATGGGATAAATTCATTTATACCCTTGTTTTAATTTTTATAAAATGGTTTGAAAGGAATCATTCCGTCGATTTCCAAATAAGGTACTTTATGACATTTTTGAAAAATTAAGGAAAGAATGTTTTTTAACTTATACAGTGGGTGTGGATATTTTCTACCATTATAAACCTTTGACTATTCCCTTAAAATATTATAAGAATATGTTTAAAATTAATGTTTTCTTTACTTTTAAATGATTTCAAAATATAAATAGATATTTCACTCAATATTGTTTTTTATTGATTTCATCTATGTCAACATCCTTCATTAGATTTTACATTTGTTTGAAGTTAATTTGTTATGATATAATATTTCATTTTGTATTGAACATTTTGTGAAATGTTCTACTGTGGATGTGCTATTTTTATACCATTCATGGTTTATTCTTAAAGTATTAACATTTGGTACACTAGTTTTAATACGAATGTTTATGTTATGTTTAAACGTTTTCATACAATATATGCATTGGACGTAGTAAGTGACAGGAAGAGCTTGCTATAGCCCCTTGATGAATCAGTAGTTCTCATGAGACAAATTAATGTCTTGGCATAAGGCCTTGAATTTTTTTTTTATTTTTAGTCTTGGCGCGAGGCCTTGACCATGTGGTTATGATGTCCAATATTAAGTATTCTATCATTATAAAATTAGCTATTGATATTACATGTGATTATTCGACTAGTAGAATATCCATGTGAATAAGTAAATGGAATTATTTGATTTTTCATTTGCATATTATGCTGAATTTTAAGTTTAAATGGCTTGTGTTTTAGTCTTATACATTGAATTAAATGTTTATGTTTTCTTATGATAGGTTCCGCTATATTGTTATCCTTACTGAGAATATAAGCTCACCCCTTTCTTATGTTTTATTTTTTCCAATATGTGAAGAAGTATATTATTATTGAACTGCAAGAATAGGCTATGGGATATGAGTGTGTTCAAAGGAGACACAATGTTGCAGTTTTTACATTTCATAATGTATTATAAAATGTATGTATTTATCTAATACCTCCAAGGCTACTAAAACAATTGGTCTTTCGAGACATGATCTATTGTGATCATTCCAATGTTATGTAATAATGCACCGAATCTAGGTAACTAGGGTCGGGGCATTACAATTAGTGATTCTGAAGGGAATTACTATGAACTCATAGTGTCCATACATTATTCGAAAGGCTATTTTCGGAATATCATCCTTCCTCACAATTTAATTGGTGATATCCTGACCGAGGGTCCACTATAGATAAATAACTGGCCCCATGTAGCAGATCGAACAATCAATCTATTCCAGGTAGGGGATACTTGTTCTTTATCGTGATTTTATTGATCTCATGATAATCAATTCAGAGGTACATTGATTCATCTTTCCTAAAAAAGAGTACTGGTTCACCCCATGGTAAAGTACTCGGGTGTATAAAACCCTTCTCCAGATTCTTCTAACTGCTTCTTTAGCTCTTCCAGCTCAATTGTGGAAATTCTATATGGTGTCTTTGATATAGGTAGGTATCATGGAACAAATTAAATTGAGAACTGAACCTCTTAATTAGGAGAAAGGCCAGAAAATTATTTGGAAAATACATCAGTGTAGTCCCCTAGAATGTGCATGACTTCAAGAATGATTCTCTCCATTATCTCAATCATTTGAGCTAGACATGCTTACTCATAAGAAGTAATATCCAGACTCGATACAAAAATTATATAGGAGATTCATCTTCCTTCTTACAATTGTAAATAATTTCAGGATTCTTCGATATGGGAAGATTGATCTCCCTTTTTTGATAGTTAATGTAGGATTTGTATAAAAATTGCCAATCCATGCCTAAAATAACATCTAACTCCACCAACAGAAGTATGAAAATATTTTCTAGGAGGATAAGTCCACAAAAAATTACCAGAGAGGAGTTATAAACCATGGACACAATAATTTACCCATTTTATATTCTCACAGATAACTCAACCTCCAAATTTTGAGTTGGTGTTTGAATAGTTCTACTAAACTTGAAAGATATGATATAATGAGTATAACTAGAATCAAATAGTATGTTAATTATTTTTGAATGAATAACTAGTATACTGATAACCAAATCATTGTCCGACTCCACCTCAATAGTAGTGATAGCATAAGACCTTTCTTGTTTCCAAGGAGTGTGTTGTTTATTGCCCTAAAAAACCCTTAGCTTAGGGAAATTGTTTGCATAAGGCCCATGTTCCTTGCTGTTGAAACACTGCACTACTAGAAGACAGTTGATATGAACCATCCTTCATTATTCTAAATTAGAAGAATTATTTTTATTCATTTAGAAATTATTTGTTATATTTCCCATATTTCCACATTTGAAGCATTTCCTAGTTCCCTTTAGATATTTACCAGGATAATTCTTCCCATAATTTTTATATTTGTGATGTTCGATCTTCTTTGCATCATGGGATTTATTTTTCTAACCACCCATATAGGACTAAATTTTCTACTTTTTTTCACTGGGCCCACAAGACCATTGAGAGTCTTAGATCTCCATTTCAAACTTGAGGGCATAATGAATAATCTCGTCATAACTTTCAAAGTCTCAAATCTCTAAAAATTTCCATAAACTCGGTTTTAGTCTACTAAATAAGTGATCCACCTTGCTTTTGGTGTTAATGAAAAAGCTATAGGCGTATCTTTCAAGCCTTGTTAAGTTTTATTCATACACCCCGATGGAATCATCTTCCTTTTTCGTAAGTCTGAGGAACTCTCCTTCCATCTTGAAATGGTGGGTTTAAGGAAAATATTTATTGAAACACATTTTCTTGAATTCCACTCAATCCATATAATCAATTTCCTATCGAGACTTTATATTTTTGATCTGTGTACACCACTTATTAGCTTCCCCATAAAAACGATAAACCTCCTGTATGACTTTCTCTTATTTTGAGAAATGGAGGACAAAGAATATATTTTCTATGGAGTAAATCCATTGTTCCATGAGGAGGGGATTATAAGATCCACTAAACATGGGGGGCCATTTTCACAAGTATTATATAAAAACATGTTATTTCCTTGGAGGAGGAGGTCATTCCACCTGATTCAAGTTATTATTCATAACTTAAGCAAGCTGATCAAGTACTGTCATAAATATTTGAGAAATTTTTATCATCATATCTGGAATATCATTAGGGTAATCATCACATTTCCTATCACATTTATTGTTGGAACATGGTCTTATATTTCCCTCCATTATCTAAGAAAAAGAATGTACAATTAGGGGTATTGAATACTTAGCTATTAAGCATAAAAGGAAACATTAAATGTAAAAGGATACATTCTTAAAGGAATAGTATATTCTAACTTGTGATTCCCTAGGTTTCGATCTATGTTACCCATGATCTGTTTCCTTGAATCTAATCTTATGGGCTTCTTTTTTTATTCCCTTAATAATGTTTCATACTAATCATATAGATTTACTGAAGAATATACCCCAGGAGTGTCTAACCAGAAGTATAACAAGGCACGTTATTGTGAAAGAGTTCCCATTCGAGTCTAGATCAAAGTGGTGTTTTTGGGTTTTACCCATAGATACATCCATTACAAATCCACCTCCACATGTTCGTATCCAAAAAATGGATGTATATTATTGATAAACCACTTACTCTATACTTACCAAAACTTAGGGATGTTTTCTTATACTTTGTCCCATACCTAATGTTATTACTAAAGTACTCTATTATTAATCTCAAAAAATAACTAGACCATGCTCTGATACAAACTATAGTGACCCTATCCTTTTACATATATCATTACATTATTTTAAGTATAATAAAACATTATATTACAAGCCAATGACCGTGAAGTCTAGTTTTTTGGAAGACTGGGTACATAAAACTGAAAACATGGAACTAAATAAAAAATTTCCTTATATAATATTCATAAATAGATCATAAAATTAATTGTTCTATAAATATTAATAGGGTAACCTAGGGATAACATGAACAAAGGGATGAGCTAAAATCCCAGTAAGGGAATAAGTATAATAATAAAGCTTTAGCCCATGGGTAAGAAGGCATGTCCTAATGATATAAAAAGGCTTCAAACATATGGAATCATAACATACAAACATGGTATCATATAAAAATGGAGTCATAATCATGTCGAACCAACCTTAAAAATGACTTTAACATGATTCAAGGCTCGTTGCACATAGAGGATCACATGCCAAGGTTAAACACCAAGATCGTTTCATATGATATCATGAATCAAGGCTAACCACCAAGATCGTTGAACATAACATCTCATGAGACTAAAAATTACCCAATGCATTAGAGAATTATCTAGAAAAAACCATCATTAAATTTTTATAAATATTATTTCCACATATATTATCATACATAATCAATCATACATAAACATCAGGGTTACACATAGTAAGAATTGGGTACCATAATAATGTCATAAAGCATAACAAATCGAAGTATCATAAAAATGTACATAATGGAAAAGAATTTTATCATGCATTGAAAATAATAATATTTAATAGGAATATATCATGGAAATTGATATCAAATTGATGTAATAACATGTTAAAAGAGAACTAAGAAACTTTAGAATTTGGATGATGAACAAGTCTTGAGAGGAGTTAATAGAAGAGATAATGATGGGTGGTATTTATATTGGAGGAGAGGAGGGGTTTCCCATTATTTTAATCATTAGTTTAATATTTTTACTCAAAACTATAAATAATATTAATTATTGTGACAAAAAATATTAAATAGATAATGTGAGTTCAAACCAAGGGTTATTACATCAGTAGTGATGCTAGGAATAGTTTATTTAACTCATAATATATATATACAGTAATTTCAGTATTTCTCAATTCATCAAAAAATTAAGTATTTCAAAAAAAAAATCAAAAATTCACCCTAACAATTTTTTCACTTGTATAATACAAATAAAATTCCATTTAAGAAAAATAAATTTATATGTTTTATAAATTTAATTTTTAATTAAAATCATAATTTACTTGAAAAATACAAAATTTAAAATTAAAACTATTTTTCTAACACTTTGAAAACTTACTTATGGTATCATAAAATTAACTTATAATCATAAGTCATAAAAATATCTATTTATTAACATATTTTATGACAATAATTTTTTTTAATAAATTAATCATAAAAATTTAGTTAAATATACATGACTTACAAAAATACCAACACTTTATTAATAAATTTTAAAATATCTATTTAATTATACTATGATAAAATTATAACATATTATCACTTATAATATTGATAAATAATATTTATACTTTCATCGGTGAGGTTACTATTACATTCGTAGTTTTAATATTCTTAAGGGTCACATTATTATTCTAATTTTCAAGTTACTATTTCATCAGTATATGTTCCTTAACTTCAAGAGATACCTATTATTTCACTCATTCTTAATTTATAATGTTTTTATTATGTTCTATTTTTAATATTATATGATTATACTATAAGAAATAATTACAATAATGGAATTACATTGATAAAACATTTGGTCATTACAATAACAGTTTTCATTTCATTTTCTTCTCTTAAATGATTATAGAGACCAAAATATATTTTTATGAAAAGTTAAATTTATTTCTCTCTTTGGCCGAAAAAACTTTTTATTCCATATCCATTTTTGATAAAACAATTTTCAAAAAAGTTTTAACATTATCTAAAGGATTTATTAAATAATTTTTTGTTCATTTTTTATTTTTTACAAATAAGGCCTGTTTAGGTTTTACCCAAAATGTGAAAGGAATATTTATTTTAATTTGTAAAAAATGAATGAAATTTCCTCCATCATGACCAATAAATGTTTTAAATAGTATTTTATAATTTTTATTTTTTTAAAATAAATGTCTTTTCACAATTTTTTGTGAACTGTTAGTTTTAAAAAGGATATTTTTGAAGTGAAAAGATTATTTTCCTCATTAAATGTTTTAAATGATCTTCAAATATTTCTTTATAAGTTTCCAAGGTTATATTAAATGGAAATTATTTTGAAAATATTTTAGGGTTTAAAAAGTGTTTTTCAAAGTGTAAAGGATATTTCCTCATTAAATGGTCAAAGTGATATTTAAAAATAATTTTCCATCTATGATGAATTTCTTTTATGTAACTTAAGACTTAATGGGAATATGATCCAATGATACTATATTTTTTATTTCTATAGATGTTTTTTGTTTATGATGAAATTAATTTTATGAAACCTATTTCTCTTCCATGAGTTATACCATTATAAAATGCTCATGAAACTCTTATTTTTTCTATGGGTTACTTTATGACGAAATGATGAAGTGAGTATGAAACCCGTTTCTTTTCCACAGGTTATGCTATGATGAAATGTTTATGAAACAAATTCCTTCATATGGGTACATATATGATGAATGTTTTATAATATATTGTCACATGTATTAATTATTTTCATTATGTGATAGGTGGAACTTATATCTCCATCAAATGAATTGGGTAAAGATTGATATCTGAGGAGATAAAAAGGATTAGAATGGGGAGTGAACCAAGTTCAGTAAGAGACCTTTTTCCACTATGATAGTCTTGGGAGTTAACCATGACTACTATGATATTTTAGGGAGTGAACCCATTCTAATATTATATCCTAAAAAATGAGCTGTAAATACTATGGAAGTTATTTTCTATGCCTTTGTATATACCACAATTGCACATCTTCTGTTAATGTTATGATCTCATGATCATGTTCTTTAATTTCATTTCGATTCAGGTTTTATAAACATCCAATCATTATTCCATGACTCAATATTTGTTTCTTTGATATATATGGTATGGTTTTTATATGTTATAATCATGTTCTCATACCCTTAATCTCACATTAGGTTTATGTATTTCCTTTTTTTTACCCTTTATAAGTATCTAATAACTCCCATTATTATGTCTCTTTCCAAGGTTATGATGATAATTATTATGAGTGATATGAATAAGAAGGGTTCTATTTATAAAGAACCATGTTTGAGACGTTTTATAATTCTTATAAACTAGTTTTTTATGTTTCTATGGTTCCAAAGGCACTATAAATTTATGATCCTCAGGAATGTGTTTGAGTAAGGTAATTAATATTCATAAAAAATATATAATATATTGGTATGAAAATTTTGGGTTACTATAGTTGTTATTAAAGGATTATATTAGTTAAATTTTATTTTGAAACTAGGATAATAATACCATAGTGAGATACCTACGGATCTATATAAGGATAATTCTAAGGATAATTTTACATATATAAAAATATCCTTGAATATATGTGAAGGATATAGTGGTTTGTGTCGTATTAATAACTCTGAAAAAGGGGTTCAAGACTTGACTTGAGAATTACATATTAAACTAAAATGGGTCTTACAATGCACCAAGTTTGAAATTATCAAGAGATATGATTTTTAAGTTTTTAAACTATATAAGAAACATCATGAAGGATTAAAATAATGACCGTGAATGACATAGGTTATGACTGATGTTCTATAGAATGAAAAAGGTGTCATGATTTATACATACTATAAGCTGTTATTCATGATTATGTGGTTTACCACTATTAATATTATTACTCACTCTATAATCTTAGTTTTAGTCAATGGGTGGAACCCAAAAAAACCATGTTAATTTTGAATGAAATGGAAATTGCAATGATTTTACTCTAGAGAAACCAAATTTTATGGGAGATGGAATTAAAAATATCATTGTTATGATCACACAACATTATCAAGCTACAGATCATGATTAATTCCCAATGAGAAAAGGTAGGAACAACATTCTATTGATTCCATCATGAGGAAACATCCACCATTTATTAGTGGTTTTACTAATCTACTAGTTTCTAAGTGATATATCTTTATGAATAAAAATATATTATCCTTACTCCAATGTTTGCAACCTGAAAATCCATTTTGGTTTTCTAACATTTGGAAGGTGAAGTGAATCAATGGTGGAAAATCATAAAGAATATGATGAAAAATGATGAAACTAATTCCATGTATTAGGATGAGTTTAGATTCTTATTTTTCAGTAAGTACTTCACACATATTATATATATGAAAATATAAAAGTAATTACATAAGATAAATCATAAGGATGATGAATCCATTGGTACCTGTGAGAAAAATTTTATAAGACTTATGAGTTACACTTATGGAATTATCATCTAACCTGAAATTAAGGGTGACCATTTCTTTAGTGAATTAAATCCAAGTCTCCAAAGGGAGTTATTCATATGGGACTTCAATAGCTATGAATAAATCATTTGATGTGATATATATGTAGAAATATCAATTTTATTTACCCATAAATATCATGTTTTTGATAAGAAAATAAAGGAGTTTAATTGAAACACTAATAACCATGGAGAGAATAGAATAAGCCTTCATTTTTTCTCAATGTGTGAAAGGAAACATGGAGTAAATTGTCTTAAGGGGACTGGTAAATGTTATAAGTGTGAAAATAAAGGTCATAAGGTAGTCTAATGCTAAAACAATGGGAATAAGTTAGTTAAGAATGGAAATAGATATAATTCTTCATTAAATTCACCACCCACACTATAGTGACAATGAGGATGATAAGACACAACAACCTCTGAAAGAAATTTTTTAAGGGAATGATAATTCAATCACAAAAGGTGATGTTAATCATTATAATTAGGGGAAAATTATCATTCACTCCGTAGTAGGGAATTTTAAATTTTATTTTTTATGAATGATCCCTATGAAAATATGATTGTTCACCCATTGATGAAAATTGATGCGATTTTGAGCATGGATGATCCCCCTCTATATGAAATATGGAATAATGAAATCAAATTTTATATTCTATTAGTGAAAGGATGAACCTAATATTCCAATGGAAATGTATTTGTTTAAGACACGAGCATAATTAAGGAATAAAGGGTTGGAGTATTTATATATTTGGATTCATGAGTTATGTTATAGATGTATTTTACAAATGTTAATTTTTTATATGAATCATGAATCTTCTAAGGATTATGTTAATTCTTGAATCATATATGTATCCATTTATAATTAACTTTAGAGTCATCGATACCATCACGAGTTTAAGAGTTTACGATTTATTATAAGTTCAAAATCTTAGACACACATTTTGAAAATTAATGTGATGATTTTTTATCAAGATTATGGTTATTTTTTGAGAAATTTATTGCAATAAAACTATTTTGTTTTTTATATCTTTTAGAGGAAAAGTTATTGTTAGAATAATGTAATTACATTTTTGGGATAAAATTAATTTTATTGGTAAAATTTAATGTAAAGACCCGTAAAATTCAAGGGAAATGTTTTTTTTTCTTAATTTTCTTCGGGATTTTACAAGATCGCAGTTTCTGACGGCACCTGATTCTGAGGCCCGGTGTGCCCGGAATCATTTTCCGAATTTTAGCTCGGGTACGTTCAGTGAACGAACGAGCGAGTTTTCCAAACTTTTGAACCGATGCTCGAAATCAAAATCCGAGGACACTGATGGAATCACAGCGTTTGTAATTACTTAGAGACACATTTTCCAAAGTTGCATTTTCTCGGGTGTGGTAATTAAATTTTTGGTTAAGTAAAGGAATAAAATAAAAATGGTGCGACCAATTTTTATTTTATTTAATGTTGTTTAACCTAAGCTATGTGGTTGGAGTGGGACCCACTATATCCTACTCCACTAGGTATGATATTTGTGGGGTGGGGCTCACACGAGCCCCACATTTATCAACCCCCCTCCTTTAATTAAGTAACGCACCCGCACCGCCTTTAAATGAAGTCAACTCTTGCGTTTATCTTGATACTAAATGCCTATTTTAATTGGGCAGTTAAAACGTTTCAATTAATTCAATTAATTGATTGATTCAATTTTTAATTTCTAAAATGTTTGGCTTGTGTGTTAATAAAATAAGACAAGTCTTATTTTTATTAAGAGGTTTATTGTGCGTGAAAGCTTGGGGAGGATTTTGCTCTAGTTCTTGAAGTTCATCCTCCTCGACGAAGAACGCGAAGAACGCCGACCTCTGACGACGGACTACGGTGAGAGACTCCTTCCTCGGAGATCGACGACCCGACGCACATCACCTCGTTCTTTCTTTCCACATCAAAGGAAGGGAGACAACGTTCCTCCATGACGTGATGATCCGCCTTCTTCCGCGACGATCAATTCTGCGACATCCCTTTCCGCGACAACCTCGTTCGACGACTACGCTCGAGGTAGGGGTTTTGGTTCAATTAAATCTATGTGATTTATATCCTCAGCATGTGTTTAAAATTTGTCAGAAGCCTTTTAAACCGCTAACGCGGTGGGTGCGGACCAACAAACATGTCCGAACCCACCGTTTCTTCGTTCTTGGTGTGCGGATCAGAAGGCGACGACGAAGCAAGCCGCAAGGGAATTTTGAGGTCTTCCTAGTGAAGAGCCGATCCCGAGAGGACCGCTGGCGAGGACAGCAGGAAAAACGGACCCCCGGAGCGCATCTGGTGGTCCGCAGAAAACCCCGCCGGCACGCCTCGCTGGCACGGCAGCGTCGGCGGCCAGAGGCGGCTGCGCCCGGCGCGCCGTCGGGAAGGGCCGCCGCTGCTGAAGCCTCGGAAGAAGGCTACTGGTCCCGCGACCGCGCGGGACCTAGGAGGCGGGGACGCGGCACTATGCCGCATCCGTTGGCATGGAGCGGCCCCCCGTGGGGACCGCGATTACAAAATGGCAGGGGGCAGCGTGCCCCCCGCACCCCCTCAATGCTCGACCGTTTTGGCCGAGCCACCTGGCCAGAGCCAGCGCTCCGGGCCGGGCCGCGCCCAAGCGGGCCAGACCCAGACCCGGGTCGGGTCGACCCGGTTCGCGCCGACCCAGGGGGGGTTGGTCCGGGTCGAACCGGGCCCAGACCGCCCATTTTCGGACTATTTCAGTCTGTTGCCCATAACATGGGCTGCGGACCTCCGATCGATGCACCATTAGCTGAAATGCGATCCTTGGATCAAGACGTTCGTTTCAGTATAATACACTCAAGGTTTCAGAGAACTTTGGGTTCGGCCGGGTTGGTTCGTACACGAAACCAACCGGGCCCTCGGAGCAGAAACACTTATAACTTGAGCTCCGGATGTCCGATTGACGTGTCGTCGACTTTGTTGGATTCCTCTTAGTGATACGGACCATTTGGCTTACTCTGCTCGAGGTTTGGACGCATTTGGAGTACGGTTGGGTTGGTTTTGACTTAAAAACCAATGGGGCCCCTGGGACGAAAAAGCCAATAACTAACAGACCGGACGTCCGATTGACGCGCCGTCTGTGAAGATGAGTTCCTGTTGACGGTACAGAACTTTTGGATACTTCAACTCTGGACTTCGTGTTAGTAGAAGTATCAGCCCCTCGGCTCATGGAGCTGATCCTCCCGAACGAGCATGCGGTGTGCGGGAACCCTAGAGCTGGCTGTGACTGCGACGACGATGAAGACTGTACGAGAATCCTCCGTGGATTCGACGGTGACGACTACACCACTCAGAGATCCTACGTGGATCAGTGCTACTGATCCTATGTGGGTCAGTGCTCAGCGGTCCTCTGTGGGCCAGCGCCTACAGATCCTGTGTGGGTCCAATCCTGTGTGGGTCATTGCGGGGGTTAGTTACCTATCGATCCTTTGTGGGTCATTGCGGGGGTTAGTACCTATCGATCCTATGTGGGTCCGACTTCTTAGATGAATCAGTGGCTACATCTGATCATCAATATCGTTATCTGAAGAAGTATATCCGGTGTGAACTGAGTCTTGACTTTCAATCATTATCTTCGATATGATTGTCTTACTTTCCTATGTGGATTGTGTTGTGCTATCCTGTGTGGATGTGGTCGAACTTGGGCTCAGTTGCTGGAGCTGAACTGGAATTGATGACTTAGGTATATGTATGGGCATATACTTAAGTAGTGTCGGATGTTACTTCGTGATTGTATTTTTCCATTGTGGTTTATCCTTTGTGGATTCTGGGAGACCTTCGGGGGTCTCGGGGTCCCTACAGAGTAGCGTATACTCACCCTTGCACGGGCTATGCCCGCACTACGTTGTGTTGGTTGCAGATGATAGACAATAGCGATCGTGGTTGAGGCTTGCGGAGCAGGTCGGTACCTGGAGGTGGACCACTGGGCGGGACGTACTCGGAGCGGACAGCTGGACCCGAGGAGCTGTGGAGGCTATCTGTACCCACCCTTCAAGTGGGACTTCCAGTGGACGGCTCGACATTACATCTTTACTTTTCAGTTGCTGTACTCCCTTTTTTAGTTGTACTTTACTTTCAGTTTGGGTTTGTATTTTGGCCCACTAACTTTTCCACACTTACTATTGTACCCAGTTTTACTTAGTGTTTACTCCTTCTTGCTTACTCTGTGTGTTTGTTTACTTTATAAATGAAATGCCTTCCCTTTTTATCGGGAATTATGCCTTGGTTATAGTCGCCAGCCCCTGGCCAATGGGAGGCGGACTTGGGGTAGTCACGACACGGGCCCCGAGGGCGGGTCGTGACAAATTGGTATCAGAGGAGTTCGGTTCTTCCGCAGAACTCATGACTCTGATCTTTTTCTATGTGAAGCAATAATGTTAAGAGTATTGAGTGTGGTTATCTATCCAGGGAGTCCAGTGTTGGTGCGGTGGCTGACGTATCCATACACCAGGACCCTGAATTCTGATTTCCAACTTAGTGTACGAAAACATTGATTGCATGTGTGTTTCAAGTTTTCTTTGTGTTTACTTTGTGTCAGCTCAGCAGGTATACTATTTGACCGTGGCGCACCTGTTTCTTTTTAGGATGGCCCCACGACGGCAGCCATTTAGGGTTCCGAGTTTTGTACGTGACGACAGCCCACCGAGCAACGAGGCCTCAGTGCAGGGCCCTATTACGGCAGAGGAACCGGTGGTACCACTACCTGCCGAGCCACCGATGCTACCAGCCCCAGCCACTGATAGTGCACGTCGCCTTAGTGAACTACACGAGTTTCAGCATCATCGACCGCCCAGGTTCCACGGGGATACGGACCCTTAGGCAGCTGAGGATTGGCTGGAGGCAGTTGTATGAGTTTTCCGTTTAGTGGGGACACCAGATGAACTCATGGTGATCCTCGCGGCGAGCCTCTTACACGTGGTAGCAGGTAGATGGTGGAGCTTGATGCTCCAGGTGCACAATGAGGCATCGCTCCTCTGGATGGACTTTGAGAGCCTCTTCCACTCGGAGTTCATCCAAGCCACCCTCCGTGCGGTGCGCATCCAGGAGCTTCTACAGCTGCGACAGGACGACATGACATTTGCCCAGTACTTGGTGAGATTTACAGACCTCTTGCGCTATACGACGACCATGGTATAGGACCCATTCTTCCAGGCCCGGACCTTCGATCAGGGATTGAGGAATGAGATCAGGGCATCACTGATCTCCCTCAGCATTCTGACATGGGCAGGAGTACTGGAGCGAGCCCTTCTCATCGAGAGATTCCTTGCTGAGTCTACATCAGCAGCGAGACCTACCGTAGGGTGGCACATAGTAGAGTCTTCTGCAGCAGGCAGTCGACAGATGAATCATGGGTCCAGGCAGACCAGACCCTCAGGCAGATGACCTCAGGACAGTGGCTCAGTGGTGCGGGGCACACAGTGCAGAGCCAGTCTTTCAGGAGGCAGATAGTGCTACGCATGCGGCGGGCATGACCACATGGCTCGTGACTGCCCGACCTGTCGTGCCGAGGAGCAGCAGACGGCTGAGGGACCACCCGGGAAGAGGAAGAGGGTCGACCGTGGTGGTCCGCAGGGAGCAGGTGGACGAGGCAGAGGAGCTGGCCGAGCATTAGGTGGTGGGTGACGCTTTTAGGCTCTACCACCACCACCCCTAGGAGGTCCACCCCGACCACAGGGAGCTGGAGGGCAGAGAAAGGCACAACTCCAGGCAACAGAGGCCTACGACCACGGCGCGCCAGAGATGATTTGAGGTACTATCTGTGTCTATTTCACCCTTTCTGCAGTTCTTATAGACACATGAGCGAGTCATTCTTTCATTTCCGCTGCCCTTGTTTAGAGCTCAGAGATTTCGACGGAGCAGTTGGCTCGATCCTTACGGCTAGAGACTCTTATGGGAGAAGACTCGACGACTACGCACTGGTGGCGACAGTGTGAGATTACTCTAGGAGGCGAGAGATTTAGCTGGGATCTTCTTGTAGCGGCGTCGAGGACTTACGACGTCATATTGGGCATGGATTGGTTATCTATATTCCATGCTCTGATTTACTGTATTAGGCGCATGGTGCGATGTGTACGCACCGACCGGAGTAGGTTCACCTTCACCCGCGAGAAAGGAGCCCTTGCAGCATAGGATGGACTCACACAGAGGAGGGGACAACCCATCACTCATCAGTTGGCTAGAATCATCCTAGGATCAGTTGATGTGCAGAGTCCTGGTTTTCCTGTAGTGGTGGATCAGTATGCGGACGTTTTTCCCGACGACGTTCCAGGACTACCTCCTCGCAGATAGGTAGACTTTTATATTGACCTATACCCCGGGACAACCCCGATATCAACTCCAGCATATCAGATGGCCCCCGCTGAGCTTCGAGATCTACGGGTACAGTTGTAGGACATGTAGGGCAAGGGATTCATCTGACCCAGTGTTTCACCCTGGGCTTCCCCGATATTGTACGTCAAGAAGGTGGATGGGAGCATGTGACTTTGTGTCGACTATCGTCGCCTGAACCAGGTGACAATGAGGAACAAGTATCCGCTACCGAGGATTGATGACCTTTTCGATCAGCTCAAGGGATCATGGTGGTTCTTGAAGATAGACCTCAGGTCAGGCTATCATCAGCTCAGATTTCGGGATAAGGACATGCAGAATACGACCTTCAGATGTCGGTATGGTCACTATGAGTTCTTGGTTATGCCATTTGGCATAACCAATGCTCCAGGAGTGTTCATGGGCCTCATGAACAGGATCTTTCAGCCATACCTCGATTGATTTGTCATGGTCTTCATCGACGACATTTTGATTTACTCGACGACTGAGGAGGAGCACGCCTACCACTTACGAGTTGTACTAGACACACTCCCAGAGCACGAGATTTATGGAAATATCTCGAAGTGTCAGTTCTGGATATGCGAGGTCCACTTCTTGGGACACGTCATCTCTGAGGCGGGAGTTACGGTGGATCCTACGAAGATCGAGGCAGTGCTAGCTTGGGAGCCACCCAGGAGCGTGATGGAGGTGCGGAGTTTCTTGGGACTAGCTGGGTACAACCAGAGATTTGTGCCAGACTTATATAGAGTTGCAGAACCACTCTCAGCTTTGAAGAAGAAGGGGAAACCCTTTGTGTGGTCAGATAGTTGTCATCAGAGCTTCCAGGAGCTGAGATAGAGATTGACCAAAGCGCCTATCTTGAGGCTACCAGAGAAGGGAGTAGGGTACGTAGTCTACTGTGATGCATCAGGGACCGGACACGGATGTGTCCTCATGAAGGAATGGGTCATGATCGCATATGGATCACGTCAGTTGAGGAAGCATGAGAAGAACTACACTACCCATGACCTGGAGTTAGCAGTAGTGGTATTCGCTCTGATGATGAGGCGACTTTTGCAGAGGTCCCAGTGGAGATCGAGGATCGACAGGAGCGGGTCCTACGCGGACGGTCGATTTCTCTAGTGCGCATCAGATGGCGGCACGAGAACCTCCAGGAGAGCACTTGGGAGCGGGAGGCTCAGATGCATGCACAGTACCCACATTTGTTTCCCTAGTTTATGATGTATCTGTACGGGGACGTAAAGCCCTGAGGTGGGAGTAATGTAAAGACCCATAAAATTTAAGGAAAATTTTTTTTTCTTAATTTTATTTGGGATTTTACAAGATCATAGTTTCTGATGGAACCCGATTGTGAGGCCCGGTGTGCCTGGAATCATTTTCCAAAGTTTAGCTCGGGTACGCTCAGTGAACGAACGAGCGGGTTTTCCTAACTTTTGAACCGGTTCTCGGAATCGAAATTCGAGGAAACCGATGGAATCGCAGCGTCGGTAATTGCTTAGAAACAAATTTTCCAGAGTTGCGTTTTCTCGGGTGTGGTTATTAAATTTTTGGTTAAGTAAAGGAATAAAATAAAAATGGTGCGACCAACTTTTATTTTATTTAAAGTTGTTTAACCTAAGCTAAGTGGTTGGAGTGGGACCCACTATATCCTACTCCACTTGGTAGGATATTTGTTGGGTGGGGCCCACACGATCCCCACCTTTTTTAACCCCCCTCCTTTAATTAAGTAACGCACCCGCACCTCCTTTAAATGAAGTCAACTCTTGCGTTTATCTAGATACTAAACGCCTCTTTTAATTGGGCGGTTAAAATGTTTCAATTTATTCAATTAATTGATTGATTAAATTTTGAATTTCAAAAACGTTTGGCTTGTGTGTTAATAAAATAAGACAAGTCTTATTTTTATTAAGAGGTTCGTTGTGCGTGAAGGCTTGGGGAGGATTTTGCTCTAGTTTTTGAAGTTCTTCCTCGTCGATGACTAACGCGAAGAATGCCGACCTCCGACGACGGACGACGGTGAGGGAAACCTTCCTCGGAGATCGACGACCAGACGCGCATCACCTCATTCTTTATTTCCGCGTCAAAGGAAGGGAGACACCGTTCCTCCGCGACCCAACGATCCGCCTTCTTCCGTGGTGATCAATTCCGCGATGTCCCTTTCCACGACAACCTCGTTCGACGACTAAGCTCGAGGTAAGGTTTTTGGTTCAATTAAATCTATGTGATTTATATCCTCGGCATGTGTTTAAAATTGGTCGGAAGCCTTTTAAACTTCTAACGCGGTGGGTGAGGACCAACGAACAATTCCCAACCCACCGTTTCTTCATTCTTGGTGTGCGGATCAGCGGGCGATGACAAAGAAGGCCGCAAGGTCATTTTGAGGTCTTCGTAGTGAAGATCCGATCCCGAGAGGACCGCTGGAGAAGACGGCAGGAAAAACGGACCACCGGAGCGCGTCCGGTGGTCCGCAGAAAACCCCGCCAGCGCGCCGTCGGGAAGGGCCGCCGCGGCTTCAGCCGCGGCGGTAGGCTGCTGGTCCCGCGACCGCGCAGGACTGAGGAGGCGGGGATGCAGCCATTGGAAAGGAGCGGCCCCCCATGGGGGCCGCAGTTACAAACTGGCGGGGGGCAGCGTGCCCCCCCGCACCCCCTCAACGCTCGGCCGTTTTGGCCGAGCCAGCTGGCCAGCGCCAGCGCGCCAGGCTGAGACGCCAGGTCGGGCTGCACCGAAGCGGGCCAAACCCGGACCCGGGTCAGGTCGACCCGGGTCGCGCTGACCCAGGGGGGGTTGGGCCGGGTCGGACCGGGCCCATACCCCCCATTTTTGGACTGTTTCGGTCTGTTGCCCATAACATGGGCTGCAGACCTCCGATCGACGCACCGTTAGCTGCGATGCGATCCTTGGATGGAGACGGTAATTTCGGTATAATACACTCAAGGTTTCGGAGAACTTTGTGTTTGTCCGGGTTGGTTCGTACACGAAACCAACCAGGCCCTCGGATCGGAAACGCTTATAACTTGAGCTCCGAACGTCCGATTGACGTGTCGTCGACTTTGTTGGATTCATCTTAGTGAGACGGACCTTTTGGGTTACTCCGATCGAGGTTTGGATGCAGTTGGAGTATGGTCGGGTTGGTTTTGACTTAAAAACCAACCGGGCCCCTAGGACGAAAAAGCCAATAACTCAGATACCAGATGTCTGATTGATGCGCCGTCTGTGACGTGGAGTTCCTGTTGACGATACGAAACTTCTGGATACTTCAACTCCGGACTTCATGTCAATTGAAGTATCAGCCCCTCGACTCGTGGAGCGGATCCTCCTGAACGAGCTTGCTGTGTGTGGGAACCCTAGAGCTGGCTGCGACTGTGACAACGATGAAGACTGTACGGGAATACTCCGTGGATTCGAAGGCGACGACTACAACACTCAGCGATCCTACGTGGATCAGTGCTACCGATCCTATGTGGGTCAGATCCTATGTGGGTCAGCGCTCAGTGGTCCTGTGTGGGACAACACCTACAGATCCTGTGTGGGTCTGATCCTGTGTGGGTCATTGCGGGGGTTAGTTACCTATTGATCCTTTGTGGGTCATTGCGGGGGTTAGTACCTATCTATCATGTGTGGGTCCAATGGCTTAGATGAATCAGTGGATATATCTGATCATCTCTATCGTCATTCGAAGAAGTATATCCTGTGTGAGATGAGTCTTGACTTTCAATCATTATCTTTGATATGATTTTCTTGCTTTACTATGTGGATTGTGTTGTGCTATCCTATGTGGATGTGATCGAACTTGGGCTCAGATGCTGGAGCCGAACTGGAATTGATGACTTAGGTATATGTATGGGAATAAACCAAAGTAGTGTCGGATGTTACTTCGTGATTATATCTTTCCTTTTTGGTTTATCCTTTGTGGATTTTGGGAGACCTTCGGGGGTCTCAGGGTTCCTACTGAGCAGCGTATACTCACCCCTGCATGGGATATGCCCGCACTACATTGTGTTGGTTGCAGACGAAGGACAACACTGATTGTGGTTGAGGCTTCCGGATCAGGTTGGTACCTGGAGGTGGACCACTGGACGGGACGTACTCGGAGTAGACGGCTGGACCCGAGGAGCTGTGGAGTCTATCTGTACCCACCCTTCAGGTGGGACTTCCAGTGGACGACTCTACATTGCAGCTTTACTTTTCAGTTGTTGTACTCCCTTTTTCAGTTGTACTTGACTTTCAGTTTGGGTTTTTATTCTGGCCCACTTACTTTTCTGCACATACTATTGTACCCATTTTTACTTAGTGTTTACTTATTCTTGCTTACTCTGTGTGTTTGTTTACTTTATAAAGGCAATTCCTTCCCTTTTTATCGGGAATTATGCCTTGGTGCTAGTCGCCAGCCCCTAGCCTATGGGAGGCGGGCTTGGGGTACTCACGGAACGAGCCCCGAGGGTGGGTCGTGACATTTAAGGATTATGATATCTTTGATGTTTAGGTAAATATGTGTTATGAAAACTTGGTTATTATATTAATATAGATTTGGAAAAAGGCTAAACCTCATGCCCGAGACAACCTGTCAAATACATCATGTCCACAAGGTTTGAACCCACAAGTGAAGGATGAAAAGGGTTAAATGCCTTCCAATTTAGTACACAAAATAGTACTTATGGTTGGAAAAAATTAAGGGAGATATTTTTGATTATGTATCTTAGTGTTCAGTATGTCAGTAAGTTAAGGATGAGTGGAATATGTTTAAGGGGATAATCTATATTTTTTCCAAAATAGAATAGAAAAGGGAAAAAATCACCATATATTTTATCATTAGACTCCCCAAAATATCTAAATGGAACAATTCTATATGGGTTGTTGTTAATTACCCTATAAAGTCAGCACAATTGTTCACTATCATAGAATATTTCATTCTAGATCTATGTTCCAAGATACTCATTAATAAATAAGTAAGGTTGCATGGAGTACCACTTTATATTGTGTATGATCAGGATACAAGGTTTACCTTAAAGTTATGGGGAAGGTTAAAAAATGCTGGATATAGAGTAAAGATTAATCAATGTGTGTAGTCCTTAGATATAATTTTAGTCAAAGAGAATAATTAAAACTATATAGGATATTCTAGGATCTTATTCTATGGATTTAAAATGTATTTGAGATCAAAACCTTCCTCAATTTGAGTTTTCATACAACAATATATTTCACAAGAGTATATGGATGGATCCTTATGAATCCCTATATGGAAATAAGTTTTGATCTCTAATGTGCTGGAATTAAGTTGGAGAAAGAAAGATATTGAGACCTGATATAACTGAATAAATTCCAGAGAAGGTTGGAGCCATTCAGTAGCACATAAGGGATGCACAAAGTTGGAAGAATTGTTATGTTGGAAATCATTGATGTAATCTCAAATTTAATGTTAGTGAAAATTTGTTTCTAAAAATTTCTACATGGAATAATGTAATGATATTTGGAAATAAGGGAACACTTTTCCCTCGGTATATTGGTCCCTTTGAAATTCTTGATCGTATCGGGATGGTAAAATATCGTTTGTTGCTCCTACTGAAACATTCTCAGGTTCATGATGTACTCTATGTGTCTATCTTGATGAAGTGCATACCTAATCCATAAAATTCAATGAACTCAGAGGTCTTACCACTAGAGAATGATAATTCTTATTAGGAATAACTAATGGATAATCTAGATAGTTGAGAGAAATTTTTATCAAGCAATACCACTTACGTGATCAATGTTTGTGGTGAAACCACCAGCTCGATGAAGCTATGTGGGAACATAATAAGGTAATAAGGAATAAGTATCCTCATATTTTTGTATGAAAGTGATAGAATTTTTGAGTTTGAAATTCATTTTAATGGGGGTATTATTTAACACCTTGATATTTTATTTTTATTTTTTGATTAAATTTAATTTATTCAATAGTTTGTATTACACACAACACCATGTTCTAACAAAACTAGAATTACTAGTAAAATGCTATTAATTAATATGATTTTTATCAACTATTCATTGGAATGGTGTGTATGAATTTAATTAAATAAATTATCAAAATTTATGGTCTACACATGTATAAAAAATGAATTCTTTGGTGACCAATTAATTAGAAATGAAAATAAGAACCTTTTATAATAAATGAATTATTTTTCTGAAAAACTGTTTTTATGAACATAAACAATATTTACAACAATAAATTACACAAATC
The DNA here is from genome assembly GCA_963277665.1 of Viscum album. NCBI lineage: Eukaryota > Viridiplantae > Streptophyta > Magnoliopsida > Santalales > Viscaceae > Viscum > Viscum album. Next base: position 149,207,315 of record OY728144.1, on the reverse strand, counting down.
AATTTTTGGGAATTATTTTAGTGAAATTTATTTATTATATATTCAATAAATTATTTAACATACATCTTATGTGTTTTCTAGATATGAGATAAGAATAAATCTAATTTTATGCTTAAAACAATATTTTCTAAAAAGAAATTATTTCTTATTTTGAGTACTCATTTTTTAAAAAAAAATTATAAAATTTATTATACAAAGTAATATTAATTCGTTAAAATCTTTATTTCAAAATTATCCTAGAGTGAATTTTTGCCAATTTTCTGAAAAGATAATTTTTTAGTGAAAAGTGGCAATTACTTGTTTTTATTAAAAAAACATTTCTTTAAAAGGATTTACAAGATAGAATTTATTATTTTATGATTTTAAAAGTAAAATTAATTTAAATACAATTTTGTTAATACAATTTTCATCATTGTAATAAATTTTATAGTCATTTTTTATATAGCCTTTTTAATACTTTTGAAAATCTTCTCTTTGGAAAATTTCTTTTATATAACGTCCATGGGGTTAATTTTAAATTATATTATGTTATTTATATGAAATAAATATTCAAAATAGGATTAATTTTTTTATAATTATACTTTATTACATATATTAAGGTTAACATAATTTTTGTTCAAAATAAATAGTAAAAAATGTCAAAATTAACTATTGTGGTTAATGTTAAAACATACTTATTAAGGGGTTTAACAAAAAATATAAAGGCTTAAATGACTTATAAACTTGTTAATAACCATTTTTTGACATATTTAGACCTTATAACCTTTAATGTTCAATAATGAACCATTTTGGAGCCTTGCGGTATGTGTAAAAAACGGGTTTACTTTGTTATTTTGAAAACATCCATTACTATCTTCTACCCTACTTATAAGAGGCCACCCTTATCATATTTTCTTCACACATCCCAAACCATTTTTTTTATAAAATCCTTTAAAAAAATATTACTTGATTCCCTACCCACATTTTATAGGCCTTATTTTTGTTAGTAATCCATTATAAGAAGGCTTTAGATGTAAACCTAAAGAGGTTCTCCGAAGAAGAGGCATAATCCTTAAACATGAATGTTCATTTTATTTCTTCCTATAACTCCATAAAATATTATTAAACTATGATTATATATTAAAAAAAATATCTCAAAAATACTTATATATTATTATTTTTATGGAATAACTTATATCTATCTCATCTTCCATCAAATGGGAAACAAAACCGCTGATCATGTGTACGACAGACAACCACTTCATGATCAAAAGTTATTCATTTTTCATCACCACCTATCAAGAGTATATATAATTATATATTTAATGTTTATATATAATATTTATGATATTATTGTACATATATAATTATAATATCACACCTAAATTCTTATCTTCCAACCTGTTGGAAAAAAGAAACCTTTCTCTTATGTATGAAAAATTTCCACCTCACGAACATATGTGATATTTTTTTCAATTATATTTTACATGTAAGGTAATAGGGATATAATAAATTAATATATTTAATATTTGTAACAAAATTATACTTATGTAATTATCATATCATATATAACTTTTTACTTTCTATTCGGTGAGTGATACAATAACGTCGCTCATGTGTACAAAAAACTACCACCTCACGAAGCGATGTGATTATTTTTTCACTAACGCTCTGAATTAAAGTTGATAAGGAAGAAGATAATAAATATTTTTAATATATTTTAAATAATATTTATTCTGGAATTTTGAATTATTGTTTATCTTTATTTTGTTTCATCTGTTAAAAAATGGATTCAGCATTCATACGTACATATGACCTATTGTTTCCATAAACAATGTATTTCATGTTATATTTATAAATTTTGTGGACTAATCTAAATACATATATACTGAATATATATTATATTTATATCATAGTTAAAATTTTATAGTTGATGGGACCATGGTGAAAGTAAAATGATCGAAAATAGTAGATCAAAACATACATGAAAAACATAGAAGTTATTACTATAAACATGAAATTTAATAAGGAATTAATAATAAACAGGTAATAAAAGGTCTAACATGTCTGGTCAAAAGTTTTTATAGACTGTTTTTCGGAATAGAAATTTGAATTTTTGTTATCGGATGCTTACAAGGGGTAAAATGGTCTTTTACCCTAGCATATGATCTATGGTAACTTTTTGACCACTTCGTTGGTCATGGAAGATGGTGTCTTTGCTAGGAAGCATGTATTGTAGAAATATTTTCTCTTTGAATTGTAGCCTAACAGTTAATTGTTAATATTTAATAAATTAAATATTCTATTTATTCACCCAGGATCGTTCAATCATATATTTTGAACAGAGCATCATATTGAGATGTCGTCTCCTCCTTTGAGTCTAGAACAGGGAGTTTTTACTAGGAGAGGCATAAAATCATGTTGGTTACTAGGGCTAGCATGTGCCCCCTTTTCTTATCCATTTTTTTTATTCTTTTTCTTTCATTTCTTTTTCGTTTATTTATTTTCCTCCTAGATTCTCATAGAATCCACCGGTGTATTCCTCTTTCACACGACATAGAGAAAATAGGAAGACGGAGAGTGGGTGGGAGGGAGGGAGATAAATGGGGAGGGAGGGAGAGAGAGATATATTGAAATAAGGGTACCATCATATATTAAAAGAGGCACTAAATCATTGTGTGATGACTATAGACTGTAGAAATGAGAAAAACATCATAATATTCTTCCACAATGTAGGCCATATTTATGTTTTAATGTAAATCCATATAGTTTAAAAAATTTCAAGTTTTAATCCTCTTATATGTTTTTTTATGTCCCCTTGTGTCTTGATGAACATTTTTTAGGGTGAAAATGGGGGTTTTTGGGAAATTTCAGGGTTTTTCATTTGGGAAAACCCATATACACGACATGTGGTTCAGGGAACACATGCCATGTGTTCTTCTCATTTGGGGAAGAAAAAATTTTCAAAGTAAAAACCATGTATGGTTTATACATGTCGTGTCCAAGTACTCATCCATGCAGCCAAGTACCCAACCAAAATTCCCGTGTATAGGGAAAATAGTCATGTAGAGTATAAGGCCATACCCCATGTGGGTTTCATGCCATGTAGAAGTACACAACCAGACCAAATACATGGCCATATCCTGTGAGGGACACGATTAGGTACCCTGTGTAGGGTACATGCCATATACACATCTTATATTCCATGTAATTGGACATTTATAGGCCACATCCAACCAGAGTACATGCCCAAGTGTGGATTTGGGAGTACAAGTTGTGTGATCAGGGAGACACATCATGTACTGCCCCTTTTGTAACCTTTTTTGTGTGTTTTATGTATTTTCACCCATGAGTTGGAATTGTAACCATGAGTAGTCCATTTTGAATAAATTCTCACATAGATCACAATGATAAGACCCATGAGGTTTTGTTTGGACTCTTAGGTGTATTTTATTGAAAGGATAGGTTCTTCCTCTAGTAATAGAGTCTAGTTGTCTCCTAAGGGAGAGACTTAAAAAGAGAATTATAGGTTTGGTGTTCAGAATAACCTAGTTTTAGAACTTGATCTGAGATGGGCCATGGGATATACCCCTTGAACAATTATTTGGTGTCTTTTCACATTAGGATATCACTATTGTGATATGTTACCTTATGGTATAAGAGGATGCGAGGCTTGTTGTCTTAGAAAATCTGACGAAGGATTACTCTATCTTTTTCTTATACCAAGGATACCCTATGGGATTCCTTTGGTTACATACTAACATAAGGAATCCCTAGTAGGATAACTTCACATGTGTACCATTTTCAGGATCCCTTTTAGAATGATTTTATCCTTTATACCGAGTTTTTATGGTCCAATGTAGGATGCCCCTTTATATGTACCGATCCAAGGATCCGTTATAGGATACCAATATCGACTTGTTGTTAGAGGATACTATGTGTTTGACTTGAGGGACCTAGTGGGTGACTTGATCTTTGACTGACTCTGAGTTAGTATGTCAGGTTTGGGTGGAGATGGTAGCAGGTGTTTCCTTAGAACTCGTTCTAAAATTTTAAATATGTGTGGATGTGGCAATAGTATTGGTTTTAGGTACTTATCCACCCTCACCCTTTTTATGATACATCACATTTTTATTGGTGATGTAGTGATGATAGATAGAGATGAATCTTGGTTGGTGGTTGTTGAGCCTGATGCAAGGTGTCTTTCTTTCTCTTTGGGATACATGGACTTTTTTCCCAGGATCCATCTTATGATCCATGTTATTCTTTTTTTTATTTATATACCCATAGGTACTACTTAGGATTCTTATTTGGAGAATTTATCTTTCATTATTATATTATTAGAATATCCATATATTCTTTCTTGTATCTGGATGTTGAGACTACAACTAAGACATACATGCATGGCGTCCCTAGTAATGATACTCGTGGATGATTCTGCTCTCCCGAGTGATGAGGATGATTCCTCTCTCCTATGGTTTATATGTGATAAGGATGATTATGATATCCTTGATTCAATAATAACATTATAGATGTTTATACTCATGGATGATTATGATCTACTGAGGAATAGGGATGATTACGCTCTCCTAGATCAGTTTCTTGACCACAATATTGATCATGTAATCTCAAAACATTCGATACCCAGAATGATTACGCTCTTCTGGATGATAGGGATGATTACGATATAACTTACTAGAGACTCCAGGGTTGATCATGGAATCTCACCAGTGAGTTATCCTTACAGATCACACAAGGTCCAAAAACTGAGGGTTCAACTGAGTTCCTAATGTTGTTACCGCATATAGACTGATACCTAGGACTCAAACATTAGATTGTATTTACACATGCTTAGTAGAATAACATCTAGCTTAGTGAACATTTATAGGATTTATATACATACTTTCTTCGAATTTATTATTACAGTGATTGGAGGTGAGTACGAGTGATCTCAGTTGTAGTATGGGGATCCCCTTATGGTGAAGTACATTTCTGAGAGACATTTCCAGCATTAGTCGAAGAAGGTACATGTCGATTAGGATTACAGACCCATAGATCAACTTAATGATTCACTACATGATTTGAATAAGTAAAAAATCAATTCCCTTGAAAAGGATATCCAATAGATTAGAATTATAGACCAACGTTTGACTACGGTTTCAAATTTATTAGTTTTAATTATCTTTTCAGTTTTGTCTCATATAGGGTGAGTAGTTTTCTTTTGTATATAATTATGGAATCATACTTTATAGGTTCATCATCGGGGTGTCCTACTGAGATTATTTTTTACCCTTGCACATGATCCTTGGTGTACCTATAGACCTTATATCTACTTTTGATGTTGAGCATGGTCTGCATGGTGGACATGGATGAGGCCTGAAGTTGCATGATTGAGCAGAGCTACTCAAATGGGTTCTTCTGTTTGGGCTGGTTCAATTCGACAATGTCTGGAGACTAAGTATGTGGTCTAAATTATAGTTATTAGTAGTGCCCTATAATTTTATTTTAGTTTATTTTTTACTCTTGTATCAATATGGTTGGACCATTGGATGGCCAGTGTTGTATGTATGGCATTGATTATTGAGTTTTTATAGATTTTTCCATTTATTATTATATCTTATTCTATTTCAGTTTATTTACTGCCTCCATAGATTTTTATTTGCTGATGTGTATGATACATAGATATTGACACTATTTAATAAGTATGATATGATGTAATAGTATCCCTAGTATCACCCCCAATCCCTCACTGCTAGTCAGAAGCCTATGGAGTATAAGGAGGCACATTTGAGGCCTTGTAACTAACTAACTAACTTAGAGCAAGAGTTTAGTAGCATTCAAGTCGGGATGTTACAAATTAGTATCTAAGTTATTATTTTCCTGGTATTTACCATTTGGGATATATTATTCAAGTGTATTAATAATATGTTAGAAAATATGATGGATATTCGACTGGTACATTGAGAACACTTGTTTCGGTAAGAATTCTAGGTTTCTAGGGTATGTGATTGTTGTTCTGATCTGTGATGTTACAATTGTATATGATTTTTTCATTGAGTGAAACACATGTTGTGTGGATGTTATGATTTACTATGGGTATATGGATCTTATACATTGGAAAAAGGCCAGATATGGAATTTGAATCTTGGACAATGAAGGTAAGAGACGTCTCATGCATCATATTTGGCAGGTGGGGTTCAAATCATATAGGCTTGCTAGCGTGTGAGTGTTACTAACAATTGAGGCCTATTAAATTGTGGCTACTTACACACACACACACAAATATATATATATATATATATATATATATATTTCATTTTTATGGAAGGTTTTTTGGATCTATGTTGAGGCATTAGTGTAAAGGATGATGACACAGTCCTCATACATGGGAGGTGCAACTACCCTAGTAGATCGATATGGCATGTGATTCCCTTATTTGTACCCTTTTTAGGGTATTATTTCCCATGTAGTGGTTATATTGTCAAATCATTGAGTATGATGCCGATGAATATCAAGAATTTTCTTGTGTACTAGATCTCTAGGGGTATTACCATATATGGATGTTCGGTGAGTGTCAGTTTCATCTCCTTTCTATATTGGTATCATGTACTCCATGGAGTAGTTCCTTATGAAGCTTCTCAATGAGAATCAGGCCCTTGTAGGTCATTTTTTTAGTTTCGAACCATGTAGTTCATTGTGATATTTACCTTCTTTAGAGTGGTTTGATCTTTTGAGCTTGGTGGTTAGACCTTATGACCCATTTGCGAGACTTGTTATTCAGGGCTAGGCGGGAGATCTGGATTCCCATAGTTTGACTCAGAACATTGTAGGTCAATGTTTTTTTGGTCATTTTTTTTCATGGGAAACCCATGTGAGTGAGGTTGGACCATTTTTAAGAATACCTTTTTAGTCAGTGAACTTGTTTTTATGCTCGTTTTGTCATCTAGGAACGGTAGGTTCTAGAGTTTTATGTCATAGGAATGTTGATTCCTTTACCTTTGAAGAGAACCTAGGGTGATTTGGTTTTAATACTACATTTGATTGGTAGGACTATTTGGGTGCCTAGATTGATTGAAAAGTGTGTCTACAGTATATAATGAAGTCAGATCATGAGTAGATGCTTGTAACTGGAATGAAACCAGGTTACAGGTGGTCATGGAATAAATCATGGAACATGTGAGGTGCTTGTTTTTGAAGAGGATTTCTACGGGAGATTATGGATTATTTAGACTGAAATTCCATGTATTATAGTCAACTTAGCCTTGTGTTGGATAACATACAGGATTGTGATTCAGGTGATAAAGTTATATGTTGGTTGTACATGGTGCTATTAAATCGTAAATCAGTGACTTTTTAGGTGAAATTTGAGGATCGATGGTTTTAAGACTTGGTATAGGCTTATTTTCCAAAGTGTTTTAGACAAATTATTAATGTACATCCATGGTAGAGGTTTCATAGAGAATGAACGGGGCACTGTAAGATGACTGAATGGTGGCTAAATCCTGGTTAGGTATTGACTGGATGGTAAGCGTGCCTTAGAGAGTGTTGTACACACCATTTTGTGGAATCTTAGTGTACTATTAGTTATAGAATATCATGCACTATCATGAATTCATCTTGATTACACTGATATTTCATCATCCTTACAGTGATTTTATTCTCTTTTAATTGTTCTTCCTTTGTTAAGGAAGGAACCTATTGAGGTTGTGCTCCACGAGTGCTATAAGGTAATCCATATGGTGTGGAGTGCACCATTGGCCATTTAAGGGTGGTGACTCTCATTTTATATTTTAATATGGAATTTTTCATGATTAATTGAGCTCATTTTTTAATTTAATATAACACAAGGGTATTCCTATGGTGGGGAGTAACAAATCAGCCGCAGTTAAGTGCCTCCCATGGAGGGCAAATTTGTTGATGCTAAAAGACTAGTTGTTGGAAAGTTCAGATAACTTATTTTAAAGATGATCAGGTTTGGATCACAGATGCTAGTCTGACCACCAGCCTTTTTGTAAATGATAATATTTATGGTGGGGATATTGTGTGGTCTTGTGTTTTTTCATACACTTTTTTGATCCAAAATTTTATCTTTTTCAATCGGATACATGTAAGGGTTAAAATGGTGTTTCCACCCTAATAAACGACCTAGAGTAATTTTAATAACCAATATGTTGTTCCCAGAAAAGGTTATTATCCCTAGAATATGAGTTTTTTAGAAATACTGTCCATTCAAATTTTAGCGGAATAATTAATAATTTATATTTAATAAATTAAATATTAATTTATTCAAACATGTTTGTTTGGTCATATCTTTTGAACAGATAATCAGATTGAGATTCTATCTCCTCCATTTAGTCTTTAATGGGGAGTTTTTCCTAGTCGAGGTATAAACTCAAATTGTTCATCAAGGCCGATCCATGCGACATTTTCTTTTCTTTCTCTTTTTCATCATTTTCTTTCTTTTCATTTTGTTTTCTTTCATTTCCTCCAAGATAATCACAGAAACCCCTTGTGGATTCCTCCATCACACAATAGAGAGAAAATATGGATATGTAGAGAGGGATAGAGAGAGAGAAAGGAAGAAGGGTACTTCCATGGAGATCGGGACGTGCTGAATCATCATGAAACAATCGTGGACCATGAAAAGGGGTTCAGTTCAATGGATTCCACCCAAAGTTAGTACATTCTTATGTTTTTCTAAAAATACTAATATTTTAATAATTTTTAAGTATTAGTAACATTATATGTTTTCTTATGGCCCCCTGTGGCCCGATCTACTATATTTTGGGTGAAAATGGGGGTTTTAGGGTGATTCAAGGGTTTTCTATTTGGGAAAACCAGTCTACATAGCATGTGTTTCAGGGAACACATGTCGTGTGTTATTACCATTTGGGGAAGAGGAACTTTTCAAAGTACACTGCATGTATGATTTATACACACTGCGTACTTCTACTCGACCATGTATCCATGCACCCATCCAGGATACCTATGTTAGAAGCACATTACCGGGTAAAGTACACAACCAAACCCCGTGTGGGTTGCATGCTGTGTAGAAGTACATAGCCCGAAAAAATATATGGGCAGGTCTTGTGACAGACATGGGAAGGTACCCTATGTAGTGTATAAAATGTGTACCCATCTTATATAATGTGTAATTGGATTTTTATATTCCATTTCTAGCCAAGGTACATGCCTGGGTGGTTCTTTTGGATTACACGCTATGTGCTTAGGGAGACATGATGTGTACTGCCCATTTTGTAACCCCTTTTGCATGTTTTGTATATTTTCACCTAGGAGATATAATTTGACCCATGATTAGTCCATTATTAGTATATTTCCATGTAGATCACAATGTTAAGACCAGTGTGGTTATTTTAGGACTCCTAGGTGGCGTTTCTTGAAGAAATAAATTCTTCCTATGGTAATTGAGTCTAGTTATCTCCACAAGAAGAGACTTGAAATGAGAATGATAGGTTGGTTTTTTTGGACCAACCTAGTTTGAGTCCTCAATCTGAGATGGCATGAGTTATACTTATTGACTTATGCCTTTGTATCTTTTACCTTTAGGAAATCACCCTTTTTAGATGTTTCCTTCTGGTCTAAGAGGATGCGAGACTTTTTTTAGAGGATCCCCTGTAGGATCCCTCTATATTCTTTCTGTATGGAGGATCCACTATGGAATACCTTTTCTTACATGTTGACCTAGGGAATCAATGGAAGGAACCCTTCACATATGTACCATTTCGAGTTTCAATTTTTGTATGCCTTTTTTCCTTCAAACCATTTTTCGAGGTTACCATGTTGGATTCACCTTCCTATGTACCGATCCGAGGATCTCTTGTAGGATTCATCTGTTAACTTTCTGTTAGAGGATGCAATGTAGGATTCCCCCTTTAACCTTTTTTAAGGTTCCAAAGTAGGATTCCTCTATGTGTTTGAATTGATAGAACTATTGGGGTCCCTAAGGTTTGCCTAAATCTAAGTTACTAAGTCTGGTTTGGGTAGATATGATAGCATGTGTCACCTTAGAAACTGTAACGAACTTGTAATCCCATGGGTATTTTGCAGTAGTTTTGGGTTTATGTGTTCTTCCACCATCAATCTATTTTTTATTCATAAAATTATTATTTTTGATCCAATGATGATATCCAAGGGTGATTCTTGGTTGGTGGGTATTGATCTTAATGTGAGTCATTTTCTTTCTCTTTGGGATGCCAAGATATTCTTCCTAGGATCTGAATTCTGATCCATGATGTTGTTTTTTTAATCTTATACCCAGAGTTACTACCTAGTATTTCTATTTAGATTTAGTATCTTTGATTATTACATTATTCATAAGTCTAGTGGTGATTTCTGGCATCTGGCTGTTGAGTCTATGACTATAACATATGGGCATGGGATCTCTAGTAATGATGCTCATGGATGATTCTACTTTCCCAAGTGATGAGGATGATTTTTCTCTCCTCTTGTTTATATAAGATGATGATTATTACGCTCTCTATGATTCGGGAATGATATCTCAAATATTTATACTCGTGGATGATTATGATCTCTAAAGGGATAGGGATGATTACTCTCTCCCAGATTGGTTACTTGACCACAATGTTGAGCATGGAGTATCACATCATTGGATACCTGAAATGATTAAGATATTCACTATTATATGGAGTATTTTTATCTCTATTACTAGAGACTCTAAGGGTGGTCATGGATTCTCATCTATGAGTTATAATTATAGATCACCTAAGGGTTATACCCTTAGGGTTCATCTGAATTTTGAATGTGGTGACTGCCTATAGACCGAGACTCAGTGCTCCCAAATTGGAATGGATTTACATGGACTGAGTAGCATGGCTTATAAATCAGTGAGCATTTATAGGATGTCCAAATTTACTTCCACGGAATCCATTTTTATAGTGATTGGAGGTGAGTGTGGGTGAACCCGGGTGTAGGATGAGTATCCCCTTGGGACGATGTAGCTTTCTTAGATACATTTCTGATGTTATCGAAATTAGGTAAATTTTGACTTGGATTATGAACCTAGAGATCAATGTAATGATGAAAAACTTGAGTGGAATGACATCTAGATTAATTACCTTGGACAATATTTCTATGAGATTAAGATTGTGGAACCAAGGATCACATAATTATTGGTTTTGTATTATTTGATTCACTTACTCATGAATTTTTATATTTATGTATATATGTACAAGTATGATACTATACGTGTATAAATATATAGATATGGAAGTCCATGGTGAAACTTTCCTAGTTCATCTAGATTATAGACCTGGGGTTCAACTATGGTTTCACTTTTATTGAGTTTACTTATCTTTTCATTAGTGTCTCTGCCAAACTGAGTAGTTTTTTTGCATACACTTATAGTAGCTTACATTATAGGTTCATCATCAGGGTGGAATAATGATATTATTTCCCACCCCTGCACATGAAACATGGTGTATGTGAAGAAATTATTTATTATTTATAGGTTTATCTTGGTTTTCATGGTGGATAGAGCTGTGACCCAGAGTTTCATGATTGAGAAGAGCTCATCATGTGGGATCTTTTGGTCGGGCTAATGCAGTTTGATAGTGTCTAGAGGATGGGTATGTGTTCTAGATCAGAGTTAGTATTTAGAAAATATAATATAATTTCTATTTCTATTTTTTAATCCTATTTTTGTATGGTCAGCCCAGTAGGTGACCAGTTCTGTATGTATGACATAATTGTTTGTTCTTTTATAATATTTATTCCTGTATGATTACATCTTATTCTATTTATGTTTATTTACTGCTTCTATGATCTATTAATTTACTAATATGTATGATAATTATATATTTCCTCTATTTTTTTACTCTCATATGAGGGTATAGTGTCCCCACTATTACCCCTAATCCCTTTCTACAAGTCAGTAGCTTCTTCCATATAGGGAAATTCACTTGATGCCTCATAACTAACCGTCTTAGAGAACCAATTTATTGGCAATCAGATCGGGACGTTACAATACGTAAATAATATTTGGTGTGATATATATAAGTATGGTTTTTTAATAGACTTATAATAAACATATATTTATTTTATAAGAGTTTTCAACATGTATGAAGGATGTCTATACTTATGGTAATTGTTTTTTGTCTTAATTTGTGTTCATTGGGACATACATTATGTTATGAACTTATATTCATTTATGAAGTGTATGTATAGCACCATGGAAATTAAATATCGCAAATTTATATATTTTCATGATATTATAAGTTTAATTTAATGTTATTATTTCATGAAGATTATGATTCAATGTTTCTAAAGTGGTAAGGGATTTATGATACAATATCATCCTTTATGAGGATTGTTTATGATTATGCTTCTAATGATGAAATATGATGATCTATCTATAAATAAACTCATCTATTTTCTTTTAATCTAGTAATTTATTGAGAATAATTGTTTTCAATTCATTTTACCCTCTTAAATGATTAATGATAATAAAATATTTTTTTTAGAAAAACCGTCATTAGTTTTCTCTTCGGTTGAAATTATTTTTTGTTCCATGTCTATGTTTTCTAAAAATGTTTTAAAAAACGTTTTTTAATAATCTAAAGGATTTATTCAAAACAATTTTACCTGCATTTTTATTTTTACAAAGTATTTTAAAAAGAATATTTATATATTTTTCCAAACAAGGAATATTTTTATTTTATAAAAAATGTGAATGGAATATTTGTATTAATATGTATGACATGAAATAAATTTCGCACTTTTAATACCAATATATATTTTAAATATTCCATTATATTTTTAAAAGGTTATTTTAATAGAAAATTATTTTCACAATGTTTTTTGAACTTTTAGTTTTTTAAAATGTTATTTTCAAAGTGAAATGTTTATTTTATCAAGAAATGTTTTAATCGATTTTAAAGATTAATTTATTCGTTTACATGGTAATTCTCAATGAAAATTAATTTAAAATTATTTTATGTTTTAAAAAGTGTTTTTCAATGTGGAAAGTCTATTCACCTTATAAAAATTTCCAAGTGATATTTCAAAATCATTTTCCATCTAATATGACATTATTTGAGATAATTTAATCTTTACTAGTGATATGATCCAATGATATAATATTTATTATTTATTTGGATGGTTTATATTTATGATGACAAGATGTTTTTGAAATGTAGCTTGGGAAATTAAACAGAAAAAATAAATTAATGTTCCATAAAAAATATATAAGAATTATGGATGGGTGCACACCATTCATGTTCTCAATTCTTAGAATAGTGATAGAGGGTGTGATATGAAAACCCAGATGGTGCTTAAGATCTAAGAATAATGAGAAAATTTTGAATATTAAATTAGAATGATGTAAATCATTGCCTAATTTATTTTATTTAGGACGTGATGAAATGGAAAAAGTATGTTCATGATGATTTCTGACCAATATTTGAATGATGGGTTCCATGAAAATGTTTTTGAGTGTATATGGGGTTAGAGGACCTATCCAAAGAAAAACAACATTTCTCTTGTTGGTAGTGGTAAATATGGTGGCATGAATATCGTTACCAAAAAGAGATTTACCCTAGATATAAATGTGTTTTACCTGTATACATATAATATTTATTTAGATTTATAACACTCAAGGCATGAAGTGTGGTTTTGGAGAAAGGGATATTCACAATGTGATTGGGAAAATTTAGCCATGAATTAACAATGGTAAGGCTTTTATAGGCCATTTAAAAGGAGTGTAAATGGATAAATATTTGTTATTGGGTTGAAATATATGGTTCATAACTCACAACACATATAAAAATAACATGAATAAATCCACACATAGTTCTTATGTGGCCTAAACATGGATCTATATTACATGAAAGAAAGGGGAATTTTTATTTTTTCATATGATTATAACCAGAATAATCTCCATGTAATATCCATAGTAAATTATATTTGAGTTTCCATAAGAATGGAAAATTTTATCCAAGCATAGGATTATGGATATGAACTATAGAAAAGGAACCCTAACATTGGTCTGACTCTCATATAGGTAAGTGGGTTATAATGTATGGAATTCTCTAAGAAGTTCAATTTTATCCCAAGTAGTTAGTATGTCATTTATTTTTTACATCATGCAATATTGACTCAGATGTTCGATAGCTTATGGTTGTATAATAAGGATTTGTATATAGAGGATTTTGTACTGATCTGGTCATGCATAAAATAAAATAGCTTCATCTTAGTGATAACCCCATAGAGGGGAACCCATTATAGATGAGTGAGGAATTATATTCTAGAAAAAATTAACAGTTTGATTGGTATAAGAACAGTAATTGGGCTCAATAATCTAGACATCACTATATATCATTTAATGATATGAATCAATCCACACAAAGTTCTTATAAAGCCTGTGTATAGGGTACATTAGAGACAACCATACATTAATAGATATCCAAATAATAATATGGGTATGGGGTTAATGTTTATGGGATTTATGACTTGGATAAATGTAGGAGATCCTAGAATCACTACGTATCTAGAAATAATAGGAATCAATCCACACATAGTTATTAGGCGGTCTTTATATAGATCTGATTCATGTGTATGGGTGTTATGGGAATAAACCTAATGGAGATCCATGTGTGATAAGGGAGGAAACCCAAAATTAATGGAGCCTAAACACCGAGACAAGTTAATTTTCTCCCATAAAAATGCACAAATATTGGAAGTACTGACATGATCTAGTACAGGTCCCATCCCCTTTGGGTGGTCAAACATGAAGATGAAATCTATTTCTATTATTAGGATTTGGGATATAAGAATTATTATATATCCCATAGTATTGGTTATCAAGATACACCTAGTTTTTAAAATATAATCTATCCATATAGATCTGCATCATGTACATGATGGAAAGAGAGAACTATGTGGATGATTTGTTGAGAGAAGTGGATTTAAAACTGTTATGAATAAGAACAATCCTCATCAATAAAGCATAACCAAACATAGAGATCGAGGTTGTGGATGGGCCAGGGTTATAAAATATAAGCATCACTATATATTATATTATAGTAGGAATCAACACACACACATTTGTAGAAAACATATCTTATCTTAGTTTAGAGTCGAATATGGAGAGAACTAACATTATTGGGGGATATATAGTAGGGGAGTTGGATATTATAGTAATTTGGACTTGGTCCCAAGATAGAAAATATGAATTTCAATAAATATCCTAAAATAATATAAATCAATCCATATATAGTTATTGTAATGGGGAAATTTTAGTCATAGGTTAGGTGAACTATGAAATTTTGGTTGGATAGTATAACCATAATCAATAAACCTCTGTGTAAAAGAAATTGTTTTTTGTAGATTAGCCTCCTAAAAAGGGGTGGATTTTGTCATAGAATATGTCTATGGATCAGAAATAATAATCTATGTACTATTACATTAATCCGGATTGTACATAAGGGATTTAGGTCCATTGGAATGGACACATTGTCCAGTTTAGGGTCTTATGAGATAGACTACATGTCATTCAATTTTACAACCTATAACAAGGAATATTATATATTATAGTTTAAGGTAATGTGATGATGACCTTAAAAATGTGTAATTTAAATTCTATTAGTGAGGAATTTATGTTGTGTAGTTTATCATCATGTGACTTGGATTTTTAGAACCCACTGTGAAAATTTTCAAAGTACTTAATGAGAAACCATATATTTGAAGCATGAATGATACAATCTGAATATATCATTATTAAGAAATATTATCCATTGGATTAGACCTTATTTATAGAATAATTCACTTCCCATTTGAACTCCAATTTCATAGGTTTTTCCTAAGTATAATTGGAGTTTATAAATTAAATACTAAATACCATTGGATGAATTATTTAAGGGAAAAATATTATTTAACGCCTTCTTGACCTAATTATTATGTATTTAAATATTATGTGTAACGTTTAACCAGTTTTCATTGGGTTTCTCAAGCTCATCTAGTCAGATATGAGACTATTTATCATCAAAAAACTAATTAAAAATTGAGATGATAAGTGAAGGAAATTAGACCTAAATAGAAAAGACTACCGCTATATAATATTCCATCAAATATGGGGTTTTATGTGTGGTAGTATAGGTTGTAGAGTGATAAACCCATATAGAATACACAAAATCTACCAACGAAGGTTTCTTGTTCTTTTCCGCTATAATTTAATGAATATTATATAGAGTTTTATTAATGTTCTATATCTATTCATTATCCAATTCATGATAGTGGATTGAATAATTGTACTAAATATTATACTTATGATATATCCCCTTCAATCTGAAATCATGGAATTTGTTTTTTTCCTTCAATATTGTGTAAAAAACACCAGATATTGTAATTATATTACAATTCATGAATTTAATAAAATCATTTGTTTAAAATTCCGTGAGGGTTATATCCTCGACCAACTCAGAGAATAAATCAGTGGTAGTAAGAATGTACTTGAACTACATATCTATAGATGGTGGATAATGTCCCATGACATCTATTCCCCATATAGAAAATGACCAAGAGTGTTTTAAGGTGTGAAAAAACTCTGGGGGTTGATGAATGAATCTTGAATGTATGTTATAGTCTTGAAAATTATTTGCTAAGTCTAGAAATCCTTTCATCATTAATAGCTATAAATAACCAACTATCTTGATTTGGTAGAAGGTATTGGATCCCAATTTGTGGGATCCTCAATATCCAAAATTGACTTCCTACATAACAATGAGTGTCTTTCCACCTTCTATTCATCTAATGAGGACTTTATCAAATCCTCATATATAGAGGGACTTTTGAGATTTTCTCAAATGAAAGATCTATTCCTTCTTGGCTTCATTCATTGGGAGAATACCAATTTATAGAAATCCATTGTGATATACATCCACCCAATTCTATTATCGATCAGTGAGAGGATAGGCTCACCTTTTTCTGCTTTTGTGTTGAATTCACTGATCTATTTCATAACCTTATTGATGAATGGTGAGACTAGACTCAACATGTGTTGTGAATGACAATATCTTCATGGTATTGGTCTACCATGGATATATCTATATTTGTCCTTTCATTATTTATGTGTTCTAAAAGAGATGATATGTGACAATTCAGGATATGGGGATAATTCAGACATTAACCCTCATACACAATCAAGCAAAGGAATAATATATTCTTTATAAAGGGAATATTTACCATTAGTTTTCTTGATTACCAACTCTAAATTATCTTTGATATTATATCATACATTTACTATTTTGAGGGTTAAATTCATGCCTATAGTGAGGGCTTAGTGTTCTGCCTCATTGTTAGTGCATTTTTTTGATAATAGGAAGCATTATGGAATCACTACTTTTAATTTAGAGACAAAGATAATCCCCATTATATTATGATTTTTCTTTATGTTTTATATCCTAATTACTATTTTATTCTAGAAGCACCATCAAATTACATCTACCATGCATAAGAGGAGTCTCAGAAGTAGAATACCTCCTCACTGGGGAGCTCTATGTTGAAAATTGAATTTTTTTGAGAGAAGATAAATCGTGAGAAAATTGGCCAGTTCTTTCCATTTGATTACCATTTAAGTCCTAGACTAGATATAAAACTTCTAAAAAATTAACACCCAATGTGGTATATAACCAATTAACATCAATAAACCAAGTATATATTTGGTCGAGTAAACAAAAAATAAGGGGAACCTCATAATTAAATAGATAATTTCTTAGATTTTACACTATGAAAAACAAAACAAGGAATTTATTTTTGATAATAGAGTATCATGTCACCATATAAAATATTGTTCAACTAAGATATAAAATATTTTTTACCTTCTTGTATCATTATTATGGGCATGGGGAGAATTGATTGACCAATCAAGGGTTTTAACATTGAGGAAAAATGGTATACCTTATATAGGCGACATCAATATTATTGGATCTAGAAGGTACTATTTGATATCATTGAATGATTTCTTGAAATATTTATCCAATTGATAAGTAATCCATTTTTCATTAACATTGTAAAGGGAAAACATTTTCTGGTGAGGTTGTCCCTAAAGCACTAAATATTAGTGAAATTTCTCTAGTCCTCTCAACTATTTAAGGTTTTAAGGGGGTTTCATATTGAGTATTAACCTCATATCTTTGAGATTTAATTTTATTCTGTGACGGTACACTATAAAGATGAATAAGTTACTTGATGTTATCCTGAAAGAACGTTTTAAGTGGTTTATATTGAATATATGTTGATTTATTTTGTTATAAAATTTATTAATATCAGAAATATAATCACAATGTTGTTAATATTTGACTATTATATTATCCACATAACATTCAATGATCTTCCCTATAATGGGAATGAAAACATACCAAATATAACATTTATATGTAGCATTCGTGTTCTTCAACATTAAGCGTATTAATTAATTTTAATATAACCCTTGGGTGAATTTAAGTTAATTACCTCCTCATACTTGGTGGTCATTCATATATAGTTATAACCTAAATATAAATCCATGAAGGGTAAATGTTAGAAGTTTTACATTACATCAATAATTAGTTCTATGATTGGGAATTGAAAATCATATTTTGGGCGATTCTAGTTAATATTCCATGAGATCAATACAGATTCTAAGTGTCCCATTATTTGTCTTAATAGAGATGATATTTTCAAGAAACATTGGGTATTAAAATTGATGAATAAATTTGGTCTTGATGAATTAATTAACTTCTTCTTCCACTTTGGTCATTTGGGTGAAATATATTATCCTCGATACATTTTCATAATCATGGTGGTAATATGGAAAACCCAAATGATAGGTACCCACATGGGGATCCAATTTGATAACTTCCATGTAATTAGATGTAAATATAACTCAATGGCGTTTCATAAAGGAGATATACTTGTCCTATATTTCTAGGGTTATGGTGGCACTGATCAAAGTAGGAAATTGATCTTACTTCATACCCAGATTACCTTTTCCGAGTTCATCGATGGTGGTAGAAACACCTTCTTCAAACATCAAAGGGTAATACCTAAGATCTTATTTTCTCTATTCACCATCATTGGGTGTAGAATATATACCGTCATGTTCAGATCTAGAAGATGATATACGGGTATTTTTATTCCCACTATAATTTTATACTTCCACTAAATGTAAGGCTTTATATAATGTAATAGATACCATAAGAATGGGAGTCAATGTGACTAAAACCCATGCTTTTATTTTTACATAATTTATATATTAATAATTGAATATTAAATTCCATGTTAAATTAACATTGGTAATACCCACACGGTGGTAAAGATAATCAAGGGAAATGTTGATATTCATGGATTGAACAACTATCATTTCTGTACTTAATAGAGGTTTCTAAATGGAGACATACTCTTGGATATCATATGATTGTGAAGATAATATATTCTTTTTTTATAATCTAAATTAATCCCCATTTTCCAATGACTACACAGATCATGTTTTGTTGCATAAATTAGGTTTATGGGAAACACACACTCTTCTTTGAGTTTATTCCATAGATTAATGGGACCAATTTCCCAACCATTGGGAGAAATAAACTAAATGAAATTATCTACCATTGAATTCTTATCCAACCTTTTATAGACTAATACATCTATATATTGTGATTTGTAGGATTAAGAGGGGAAATTATTAATATAGAGTACTCTAAATTTCTAGTTAACTGATTATTTGAGGAACTAATGGGATGGAAAATTCACTACCACATAAATATGGAGATATTCCCCCAAAAAGATTATTTAAGTATGTTTCTTAGTGGACCACCATAAATTTATATTTATAAGAATGATCTCTAAATTGGGTCATGTACATAATCTTTTTGAGGGGTGTCAGTTCACTATTATCATACCCATGGATTGTCATGCTGGAAGGTGATAAGTCATCTTTACTATATCCCTAAAGGGTGGTGGGTCTATAATATTATGACATTGATTCTGGAGAAGTTATCAAACATCAATATCATCATTCCTTCTAGATATACATAAAGTCACGATGATCCCTTATATAGTAGTTTTATAGACTTTTTCTCTGAAAGAAATGACCATATGATAATTGGTGGAATCATTTGTTATATGTCTTGGATGTGAAAATATTATTCTTTAATTATTCAAGTCTTAAGAGGGTTGAAATGAGGGAATCCTTGATTTTTTAGAGAGGTGAAGGGAATAAATGGTATAAATATTTACCACAGTTATAGTGAGATACTTAAATAATTCATATTTCATTAATATTGGCATGTAATCCCTATATTTAGGTTATTATATAGATTGAGTATTAGGGGTCAAAGCTAACTATGCCAGAGGATCCGTTCCCGGAATGAAATTAGAGTTTATTTTTGTGGTCTGAGGGTCAGGCTGAACTGAGCTTCATTCCCCCTGAGGATGACTGGAAAACTATACATTTTCTACTCAGCCTTTAAATATTATTGGTTTTGAATGATCCCAAGATGATTCAAGATCATATAAATATTTTTGTAGCTCATTAGAGTGACTATATTTGAGTTTATATGACATAGATGACACCAACATAAATTTTTATTACACTTTAGGGTCTATTCCAACATCATATTCCCTGACATTCATGTCCTATAGGACCACTTTATTTTGGATTGGGATATTGGGTTCATAAATGTATTCATAAACAATGAAATAATCTTTCAAATGGATGACATTGACCTAGCCATAATGTGAATTTTCATATAATGAGAATATCAATTATGGTGTAGTTCCCATTATCTCATTTGTTTGGATGGTTACCATCCTCCTAGTGATAGGGGTAAGAAATCCAGAAGAGTTTTGATAGAACCGGGTAATTGTAAGAATTTTTATTCCCATTATTTTTTTTCAATGCAAAATAAATAGAATATTCGAAAATTTATTAATGAATTTTTATTATTGGGATTTTTAGGTGGAAATGGGGTTATAAATAGCTGGTTTAGTTGAGCCTTGAGTATAAAATATTCCTAACTAATTGATTTACTTGTAATACAGTCATCAAATTTCTCCACACATTAGTATGAGACTTCCTACCACTCAAATTCATCGTTGGGTGAGGTATGAGAGATGCATGATAATTATTTAGGGTTTTTTTCCAAAATTAACCTAATAAAATTCAACCACCCTCAAGAGAATATCCTTGAAAATAATGCAATCTTGGATATCATTTCCAAGCCTTCAGTGGAAGGGGTAGTAATCTAGGTAATCATTTAGGCTTAATTTATTAGGTTTCTTGATATCTCCACGTTTGAAAAGGTTGTTTTACATGGAAGTGGTGAAATATCATGGAACCTAATATATTTATAAATAATAATATTTATTTTTATAGTAATCAAACTTTGGGTGATTAAAATACTTCATTCCCTTATCATGAGGGTGTTGCTATTGTTGTTGTCATTTAAGGGGATACACCCTATTGCATTTTTTCAGTTTGGGAGCTGGTGATGGTGTTGTTCTCAGTTTGGGAATGATGGTTACATTCTAAACTCTACAAAATTTCTTACCTTATATTGTAAATATTAGACAAGATTTGAATTTGGAAAACTATATTACATCCTCCAATCAATATGCAACTATTGGAAACTACCAAAAAAAATTGAGTATTTTAAAGGGATTAAAAATGTTTGAAATCATCTCAAATATTTTCTATATAAATATTTAATAATTTCTATAAAAAGATTTCATATTTAGTGAATAGGTCTGTAAATCCTTATTTTTATATGATCATTTTAATTTAAAGAGGAATTTTAGTTTTGAGGCCAGTTGATGGGGAATTTTTAAAACCATGTTTCAAATCATACATTAGTGGGTTGGAGCATCTTAATGAGATATATTTTTGATATAGATTGGGACCCATGAGGTGATTTGTGTTATTGGATGAGTCTTGAGGGTTGTTATTTCAATTTTGTAATTTTTTGGAGGGTTATATCCATATTTCATGGTTTGGTGTGCATGATTTAAATTGTGGAACACCCTAAGTGTGGATCACTATGTAGTTCAAATACTATAGTGAATTCTTGAGTTTCAGGGTTAAAATATAATTTTTGTTAAATTTTGAAAACATAAGATCAAAATGTGAGAGGTTTCTTGGACCTAGGACTACGTGAAAATTTTTCACATGGTTATAGACAAACTATGAAAATGACTATAGAGGTTTCACAAGCAGAATAATATGGTAGAAACATGTTTTGTAAAGTGTGTGGACCAACCATTTAAGAAGGAGTGTTTTATGGAAGTTCAAATTGTTGGGTTAATTCATGGTTGAAAAAACTATGTGACCAACCATGCACCCCTTTAAAAAGCAAAAAATTTAAAATTTTCATTATGATCCCTACCTCCCTTAAACTAGTTTATCCTATATTTATTATGAAAAACCACTATGTGAAACTCCCAATTATTCTTATAATATTATATAGTGGTTCTCCCTTATCCCTTGACCATTTCAGATTACATAAAATATGAATCGATGCCAGATGTATGTTTAAGAGTATGTCACATTCCTTTCTTAATTTCATTCTCTTTTAAGTGTTGTCTTTTCATGTTTATCTAATATTATAAATTTATATGATAATTTTATTCTTTTCTATTTAATCCTGATTCAAGAAGTATTATCTTCTAATACATGATGATTAATCCTATTTAAGAAAAATGTAGTTTTTCCCTAAGCACAACCAACAGTATATCTTAATTGTTTAGGTGTATAGGTTGTGCGTTCATACCAATAATCAGGTGTTGCCCTAGAATTCATTAAAATTGTATTTTCATGGGATTTTAATTAACTATAATTCCTAATTTAAGTATTTGGACTTGTATTTAAAGTTTTTTTAAAAAGGTTAAACCACGTTACAAATTTTCTGAACACAGAATTATATTTTGGATTCATTGATTATGAAATGGGATTTTAAAATCATCAAACTAGTGAAATAGAGTTCACCAATGAATCATACCATTGAAAATGGTAAAATTGATTGAGAAAATGTTGACATTTGGAATTTTGGAATTGGATTTTGGAAATGGTGTGTTTCTAGGAATGGTATTTGGAATTTGTTTCACTAAATACGGATTTTAGAAATGGTAATTTATTTGGTTTTGTAAATGAAACCATGGAATTGCTAAATTTGTTTTATTTCCTAAAATAGAAATGTTTTATGAATTTGATTTCATGTGTTGGTATCTTATGGATAGTTTTTTGGGAAAAGATACAAAAAAAAGTTTATTTAGATTTGGTATTTGGAATCTAGAATCAGAAATGGTAATTTGGTTGGGTTATAAAATTGGATATGTGAATGCTATATTTTCAATAGGTATTCTATTAAGGTAGTGATAAAAGACTTTTTATGATGAAAATTTTATTTTTGTTATTTTTTTAAAGGAATTGAAAACACCCCTTAGGGGTGGTTTGTTTTAATGGAAAAGAAAATGCATGTTGGGTTGGTTATAGATTTTATAGAAGACACCCTTACTGATTGTTATGTTATTTGGTTGTAAAATATATCATAGGGGGGGTTTCTATTAATCATTTATATATTTAGGAAACCCCTATCTATTAAACAGTTGGCACAGTCCCAACTATGTGCTTAGAGACACCCCAATACTAGCTGATGTAGGTATGGGTGAATAGGTTCATGAACATAAGGATCGACAATAGTATATCCCACATCAAGTGCCACTGTGAACCCAAACATCGGTGGTTAATTTTATACATTATTTAAAAATGTTCTAAATTTGTAAATTGATTTAAATGGATATATTATTTTTAGATTTTAGTTATTTTATTATGGAACCGATGCATGTAATTTTATCCAGGCTAGTTAAATTATGGATTTTGTTGGAAATGGACTACTAAGTTTTACTAACACCCTTCATAGGCCACCGTGGAACATGTAAAACAGATTATATGTCACTATGTGGTCACATGCTATAGGTTTGGGGAAAGCATCCTTTGTATGAGGTTTGATTGGTATGATAGAGTGGGGTATGAGTGACAGTACTGAGCTGAATTTTAGATTGATTCAAGATGAGTTTCAGTTTAGTTACCTTTATTTTATCCCTTTTTATCCTATCTAAATAATCCTCCCTTGTAGGATCCATTGTGACATGCATGAAACACCCATTTGTTATATCATTATGCCGTTGATTTATTTTTTCAAAAATTTCTTTATTTATCTAGATGGTTATATTTCCTTGCTATATGTTTCCATTATTTTCACTGTTATTTTTACTATGACCTGAGTGTATAGTTTCCCCACACTATTCTTATAGATCCAATATTCCAGTTGGAAGACTCTTCTATATGAGTAGGTGTACCTCCAGTCATGTAACATTCCATCAGTGTAGGCATCGATTAGTTTTCGGGGGGAAGAGGGGAATTAGAAAGTGTTATTAGAGCATGTTTGATTTTTTTTAGTATTTTTGAAAGGTAGAAATTTGAATAAGAATGTGTTATATCATGGTATTGAACTTCTGATTAGGATTGATCAACCCACTTGTGGAAAAAACACAAAGTTTCCATAGTTGGGATTTGTTGTTCATGGATTTCTCTTGTTATAGATGTATTTGATTTTCACCTTGAGTAAGACATGTGGTTTGTGATGTTACTAGTTAATGGTAATTTTACACTCTTTGACTAATATGAAAATATTTTTTGGGTGAGTTCATTCATCTTTTCAGGCATGTAGGGATTTAGGTAACATGAATCAGGCTATAGATATGGGTTTTAAATGATGGTTGAATGATTCATATTATTTATATTATCTCATGGTTATATGTTTCTGATTTATACCTATCTTTTCTTATGAATGCTTATTGATAAAAGGGGGTTTTTAATTTAATGTTTTTGTATCATAAAAATTAGGTTTTCACTATATAAGGAAATAGTGACATATTACTTGTAAATTCATTATATGGATCCTTGATGTGAAGGAATATAAAAATTTTGGTTAAATGAAGGTCTTAGTTAAATATAATTCCTATAAGAAAATTATAAGGGTTTTTCCCTTCATATATTGTGAATGATAGACTATTTTACCAAGAATTAGAGAACTTTTTACCTAGGTAACAGATGAAGTGTTTTGAATTATGAATCATAGAAAATTATGAAGTATTAATTGTGAATCATGTGAGCTTTAGAAAATAAAATAGGACTTATAAAATGTTTAATCTTGAAATGTGAGTTTTCTAAAGTGGTGGATTTTTTTTAAAACCTATAGAAATTGGAATGTTTCCAATTGTGGTATTTTTGAAGTAAATTAATTCAAATATGATTAAAATGGTGGTTTTTATGGTATTTTGGTAATGAGGAACCCCACTAAATAATATGTAAACCCCATAATTATGGTTTTGGAACTCTTGTACACATGTATTAAAATGGCATACGGGTTGTTGGGGTTGTGGAGAGCTCTCAAGTTGTGAGACTCCCATGTTGTGTGTTTATATAGATTCAATGAGGGTGGTGGATGCTTGAAATGTGTACTATTGACCATTTTAATGGTATATGGGGATAGAGAGAGAGAGATCCAAATTTGTAAATCCTTCCTTGATGTGTGGTGCATTGCATAGTGAGTGTTATGAAAATTTGATTCTTAGCTTGTACTATGATACATTTGGGTTTTTTATAATTCATGATGAGTAATAGTGACATATCATGCCTTGAGGTTTATGATTGACCTAGGAGTGGGTAGGACCATTGGTATAGGGTTTTTTATGGGGACCCTCGAGTGGTTTCTTGGAATATAGATACCATGTGACATTGGGATAAGAGTGAGCGTAGTATTGTGAGCTATGTTTTAGTGAGAATTTTATTGATGGACTAAGTGGGAAGAACTAGTGAAATATTAGATGTGACTAAGGGTTTCAATGATTCATTTCCTAGAGATAATTTTTGGTAACTCATGGGAATGTTGAACTATTTTTTTATTTCATTAGGGATGTAAAGCATGGATAATTGTTCAGTTTAGATGATTGGTGCACGTTTGATGATATCAATTTTTTATGTTGTTATGGTTTAGAACCCTTATTTTTAATTCCTTATTCCTAGTATAGTTTCATAGGACATGATCATTCATATTCTTGACCCTATATGTTGTGTACATGATTTTGGTATTTGAAAGTAGTGTAGATAAGCACCATGGGTTATAGAAATAGAACCAGAGATGATGAGTTTGTGTGAACTTAGGCTTGATACATGTGAGGCATCATACCCATTATAATAAAGAATATATAATTAATCTAGTTACTCAAATAAATATTATTAGAGTTTTGATTTTTTCTTGGTGAGGTTCACGATCCTATAATTAGTGACCCTCAACTCACAGGATGGTGAGTTGGGTTTTGTTAATACGTCATAGTATAGTGTGTGACCCCTGGGTATTGATAAGATCAGGTTTTATGAGAGTGATCACCTATTGGTTTACTAAACAATCAATTTGGATCATGATTAACATGTTAGCCTTGGGTTGGTATATTGGGAAGTGTTCAGTTCCATTGGGAATCATTCAAGTATTTGGAAATCACAATAAATGTAACAACATTAGTTATATGATGAGTTTTTGTTTAAAACTATTAACAGAGAACTGTGGAACCATGACAAGAAATTAGTGGACTATTGTGGTTTTATGAAACAAATATTTTTCTTAATATTGTGAAGTTTAGATGGTAAGTGACTATATTCAGGGATTGATTGAGACACCATGGCATTGTTGATATAAGATTGACCTCTATTACGAGCGTTAGTTCTCAGTGCTTGGTTGATTATTAAAGGGAGAGAACCATGTTAATTAGTGGTGGAACCTATTCAATATATGTTCTAGGAGAGATTAAATGAATCCATTTGGTGGATAGAACACTATTGGTTGAGTGATGGAATTACCCTTATCATGAATCGGTTTCGTGAATGTTGATGATGACGTTCCTATTACTTAGAAATATTCATATTTTAGAATTATGTCATAGTACTCAGATGTGATTTGAGTGACCATGTCTAACCATTGTCTTCGATTATGGATGGAACACGAGCTACTGATATTAATAATTGAAAAAGTTGAATAGTTACTAGAACACTCCTTTTTTGGGGAGCATCATTTTGGATGTGGGCATGTGACCCTCATGTTATAATGGTTGTTGATGATTGAGATCAGTCTTTAGATGGAAGTGACATAACTAGGTACTTGTGAACATGTAGTTTTTATATAAACTGGAGTCCTTAGAAGAATGAAATAGGAAAAAACCCATGTGATTTTTGTTGGAGTCTGATCAGATGCTTTGGGATCCTAATGAATAGTGAACAAGAGTGTTTCAGTTTGGGTAGCATTCTAGTGCTTAGGTGATGGAATGATGAATAGTGTTTTTATTTAGTGTTTTTATAGTAAAATAACATCAAGGGTCATAGTTAGGATTTGGTGTTTTTATAGATGATTGTGGGATGCATCTTGGGATCAAGGAATCGTTCTTTGGTGGTTAGCAGGTCACCACAGGTGGAATCTTGATGTTTTGATATAGATCATGTAGAGGATGACTGACTATATTGTATGGGACTATATGTTATTGTATAGAAACCACATTAGGAATGTTTTTTTTGAATATTATGGGTATGTTTTTGGTTTTTGATAGGTCTTTTCAAATAAGGGACAATATGCCCGTGATATTCTTGAATGGTGGAGACATTTATTTTGGGTTCAGAATTTTGAAACTAGGATGAGAAAAAATATTGAATTAGATTTATTGCATGTGGTATAGTGATATGATTTGTAAATGGAAATGGGTGAATTGTTAAAACATTATAATTTTTTCTTGGTGAGAAAAATACTATTGGTTATAGGCACCATTCATTAGAGTGTACTTGGGATAGATAATTCATATGGTGGGGAGCACTATAGGACGAGTAATAATTTGAGTGTAAAAAAAATCAAGTCTTTAGGTATAAGGTATTGGGTATAAATTATATTGGTTCTTGGGAATTAAAAGACGACATTGAATCATGTTTTACTTGACAATGTGCTTGTTTTTTTGAGAAACACTTTGGAAGCATGTTGGGTGTCTAGGAATGGAAAACAACAGTTTGAGTGGGGTTTATTAACTAGGATAGGTCTAGATATATAGCTGGAGTACCACCATGAATTCTCAAGGAAAAACAATTATTATGGTGAGGTTTTAAATCTTTATTTCCTTATACGAGTTTTAATTTTAGGATGAATATGGTTTTTGAGTTTGGTGGATGGGCTATTTTTAAAACCATGTTTTGGATCAGAAATTCAAGAGTTATAATATCTTAATGAGATGTTTTTGAATGTAATTAGGGTCCCAAGAGTGATTAATTTTTCTTAGTTGAGTATTAGGGGTTCCAAGTTGAATTTTTGATGTTTTATATGGTTCTTTCACAAGTGTATGATTTTGTGTGCATGATTTAGGAGAAACTAAATAGTACAATGAGCATGGAGTGCTCGTGAATTAAAATTCCAAAACATGATGTAAAACCATGATTATCACATAGTTTAGGGTAAACCATGAAAACCTCAGATAAAACTATACATGATGTCTTGGACCTAGGATTATATGCTTAGTTTGTACATGGTTGTAGACAAACCTTGTGAATCATCATAGAGGGTTTCAGAGTTGAATAACATGGTTGGTAGACAATTTGTAAAATGTGTAGACCAACTATGTAAGGAGAAGTATTGTGAGGCAGTGATGACCATACATTTTGTGCATGGTATAGAAAACTATGTGACTAAACCATGAACGTCATTAAAAATTAAAAATTTACAAAAATTCCCTCAAGAACCCTACCAAACTTTAAACCCAATTTTCATCTATTTCTTTTCTAGAACCCCTATGCATGATGCCTCATTCCTCCTCTCATATTTCATGGTGGTTGTCCCATTCAACTAGTCCATTTCATCATATTTATTATGAGTATTGAAGTTAATTTCATGTTTAAGAATCCATCACCTTCCATTGTTATTTTCTTTCAATATCAAGTGTTGTCACACCATGTTTATATAAAATTCCCAATTAAAAGGTATTTTTTCTTTTCTATTTCCCCTGATTTAGACTCAACAAAAAATCAATACTCAGTAAGTGGGACTCTCTAAGAATATGTTCGGTGGTTCCTAAACCTAAACCATTATATCACTTAAATATTTGAGTGCATAGTTTGTTACAATCACGCCAGTTATTGGGTGTTGACATGGGATTAATTAAAACTGAATTAATATGGCTTTTTACCTTAATTAGAATACATAATTTAAGTACATGGCATTGAATTATTGCATTTTAAAAGGTTAATCCATGTTAAAAAAAAATTTAATTGGGAATTATTTTTTGTATTCATTGATTGTAAAATAGGATTTTATAATCATCGACCTAGTGGAATGGAGTTGACCATGAATCAAAACCTTGAAAATTATAACGTGGGTTAGAAAAAGGATGACCCTTGTCATTAGAATTTTAAAAAGATGAATTTCATAAAATGGTATTTGGAATTGGTACCATAAAATGAGTATTTTAAAAATTTAAAATTGATTTAGTTTTTGAGACAATGGTTTTAAATAGTAAATTGTATTTGTTTCTTAAAAAGAAAATTTGGAATAAATTTTGATGTCTTATGTTAGTATCTTGGGGTTTATTTTTTGGGAAATGATACTTACAAATGTTTTTCAATTTATTATTTATAAATAGTAATTTTAAATGATAATTTGGTTAGGCCATTGAAAAAAATACATCAATGTTATAAGTGAAATATATATTTATGTGTTTTTTTAAGGTATTTATATTGGGATTATTATGGTAAAAAATATTTTTTTGGAAATATTTTTAAAGGAAATAAAAAAACACCTTTGGGTGGTTTGATTTAAAGGAATGAAAAACACTCATTTATGTGGAAGTGATTTTTTTGTAAAACAAACTTATATTTTATTGTGTTATTTGGCTGTGAAAACTACCATAAGAGAGGTTCTTGTTACTTATTTTCATACGAGAGAAACCTTAGTTTTTTTTATAGTCAGCATGGCCCCTATAACTTTCTCAAAGAAACCTAGACTCCAACCAAAGTAGTTATTATCAATTAGAGTCATGAACTTATGAATTTACATTCATATAACTATCCTTGGCTATCCCCATGAACTTGAGAAATAATGGTTGTTTTTATTATTTTGTTAAAAAGGTTTTAAAATGGAATTTTTAAAATATTGAATTCATTTGAATTATTAATTATTTTATTGTGGAAATTATGCATGAAATTTTATTTAGACTGGTTAAATTAGGGATTTTGTTTATGGTGACCTACTTTGTTATACTCACATCCTACTCAGGATGGCATTTCACTTTTAAACCTGAGAAGATTTCACTATGTGGTTACAAGCTACAGGTTTTGTAAAAGAGTCCCTTGAATGAAGTTTTGTTTGCATGATATATTGGGGTATGGATAAAGATAAGGTCCTAGTATCAAGTATAGTTCAAGATGAGTATTCATTCAGTTACCATTAATTTTTCTTATTTTATCCTATATATATGATCCTCCCTTATAGGATCCATTGTGACATATATGAAATATCCATTTTTATATCATTGTGAATCTAGTTTATTTTTGGAACTTTCTTATTTTAAATGTGATGGTTATATAGAATGGTTATAATTTTCTACTAATTTAATTTCTATAATTACTATAAAAAGAGGGTATAGTGTCCCCATACTATTTATACCAAACCATTCCACTAGTAGATATCCTCTAGTGTTCAGGAAGGAGTTCTTAAAGTCATGTACCTATCTAATAGTTAGAGTACTACTATGTGGTCTGAGGTGGTGGGATATTATGATGTCAGTTCTTTCTACCCAGAAATTAGATCCACAACCCTATCATTTTTTCACTATTTTTAGTTTGAGAGGTGAAAGAAAATATTATTCTTCAATGTCAAAATAAATTAATAGAGGAACTATCATCAAACATCTTCTCAATTGGAAATGGATAATTCTATCAAATAACTATACCAGATAAATGATAGTCCCTCTAGTGCTTGGATGAAACACATAATTTTTTCAACTTATTTTTTTCTTAGGTGTTCTAATCATAGGATAACATAGTGAT
Organism: Viscum album; assembly: GCA_963277665.1. Lineage (NCBI taxonomy): Eukaryota > Viridiplantae > Streptophyta > Magnoliopsida > Santalales > Viscaceae > Viscum > Viscum album. Next base: position 149,176,201 of record OY728144.1, on the reverse strand, counting down.
AAAAAATTTATAAGTTGTTTCCCTAGATCTCCCGTGCAGTTGAAATTGGGAAGGTGGGATTTTATGATGTGAAGTGAAAGGGGATTCATGTCCATCCATTCAAGAAATTTTTTCATACATATTTTAAATGGTTCACATATACCTTCTATGTATTTATTTTGAGAATAAAGGGAATCAATGGAGTTAAGGAGTTCTGGAGGGACTTCCATCTAAAATGATACTTAAATATAGGCTACAAGCAGAGACTAATATGATCAGATCGCCTATTTAAACTACTGATATCCAGTACAATCTAGCTTGGGGTATCTTTCTTTTCATGGTTGTACATACTACCCCATTATAGGTAATTACTAATATTCTATAACTAAAATAGTTAGATAAAACAATATTCTAGACTGATGTCTAGTTATATGGATAATTTAGATTCCAGGTGTAGTGGAAGCATATGATGGGTCGTTACTAACATTACTTTTTTCCATGAGCAAAGATCAATATGAGATTTACACAATGGAAAACATCACGATATACAAAATTTAATCAAAGAATATTGAAAATGGATAGAATATTGGAGCCAAGAGATAGAATAATCAACTATTATTTATAATTAATTTAATTAAATAATGAATTTCCTTTATAGAATAATTTCTTCATTGATGGATAACACGATAGATCTTTATTGTTCCATTATTTTATTGTAGGAATCTAAGTAGATTCCCACTAGTGGTGATCCACATGTGTTCCAAAAATCTACGAACATCACTATCAAAATATTCAAAATCTATTACAGTAGATCTTTGTGCCTATGTTGTCTACCTTTGATCACCTAGAGAACTACTTCTGAAGCATTCTCCTAGATATCTCTTAACTCCAGGGAGGGAGGTGGAAGAATATTTCTCTCTATTTTTGCGAGTGTTCTTAGATAAGGGACCTATCTAGGACTTGATAGGATTATCAAAATCTATTGTGCACAACCACAAAAAAAATGAAATAGATTATTGATAAAATAATATAACTGGGTTATATATCTCTAGGATTAAAATAAAATAATTTGACAGGTTTCCTTTATTACTTATCTAATCCCCATGGAACCCAATGTCAAATAATAATAATAAAAATATTATTTCTTGACATGTACTTATCTTTTGAATTAAATTAAATATTATTTAATCAAATAATATTCAATATTTATTATTTCTCAACAGACCATTAAAATTTTTCCACCATGCCTCTATAATATTTTTTCCCCATGAATAATGACTATTTATTTATTAAATAAATATCACTGCATTATTCACCAATAAATATATAAATATTAAATTCACTAAATAGAAAATAAATATTTATTTGCGATTAAGAATACTTGAATGATTATTAAACTACATCTGGGAATGATATTTATTCAACTAGTTAACTAATATATAATAATATATTATTTAACTAAGATTCAAGATACACATAGTATGTGACCCTCTAGGCCCATTTCTCAGTGGCATTAGGCGAAACAACCTAAAGTCTAGGGGTAGTGTATAACAACACTCCAAGCCACCCATAGATAAATAATTCAATGCCCCAATGACATGATGCCTCATAAAAACACTTATTGTTTAATATAATCCCATTATCACGATATATCAAATCAAGTAGGTTGCATACAGGTAACATCAACATATATTCTCGATGTCCCTTTCAATGAATTCCCGAAATATGAACTTGCCTATAGAACACCATGAACATAAATTTACTTAGGCTATGTAATTTCCATCAAAGGGACAAAAATATCAAATTCTTTTAATCAATAAATGGAAAAAACATTTCACACTTTATTCATTAATACAATATTACTTGAGACGTACCCAACATAACCTACATCACCATGAAAATATGCATGACTGGTTTTCGTCAATACATCAAAGTACGCAACTCATAATACTGATTAATAAAAATATTAATGTCTAAGGACTAATACATAATAAGTAGGAAAATCTATTGAGATATAGAAATGTGTATTTCCTAAATGTGGGTCTTGTTCTCATAATATCCCATTGGATATTACAAAGGGAATACACCATGAGAAGGTGCCTTAAGGTACTATTAGTCTCCACCACTGATAGCCTAACTCATTTGTGTTCACAAAATTATACCATCTAGATATAGAACATATAACTAATAATAGTGTCGTGGAACTTATGGGTTCTCATCACAGTGGAGAATTGTTATGACCTTTCCGTGAAAAGGCTACTCTTACGATATTATCACATAATATGTTACATAGAAGAACAATCATGATTTTATAAAGAGTTTATTAATATTCAAAACTATGAATATAGGTTATCATAATGTACAAATAAGTTGGATATAATAAAAAAACTCCAATAGACTCCCAATTCCACTAGAGCCAACTGTTAAAAACCTTTATTTAGATAGCTCTCACATGATACTCATCGTTCTATTGAGATATACCATTAGTCAAGGGGTCCACTATATTATTTTTCATGTGAACTATTATTACCACAACATTACCCATATAATTAAAATTCCTCAAGAGTTGATACTGTCAGAGTATGTGATTTGTCCTTTGGTGTGACCATGACTCTTTTTCAAGAGCCACCTCTACAGTATTTATACAATACAATGAGATAGGTTATTTAATTATTGGTACCACATAAAACTCATATAAAAAGTTCCAAATCAAAAAATCTTCTGTGGAAACATCATAAGAGTCTATATATTCAGAATCTACTATAAAATAAGTGAAAAAAATGCTAATTTGAAATCTTTTATCTCAGAGATCCTCCATTGAGAGAAGAAATAAATTCTGGTTGTGTCCTTAGATGATTCTGATCTATTTGAAAAATAAAATCAGTATAATCCCTGATGACTATCTCCTTTTCACCTTTATACACCAAAAACATATCATTACTTCTTCTTAGATACTTAAGGACAACCTTAACAAGAGGCCAATCTGGTTCTCTTAGATCTGTTTGATATCTTCCAACCACGATCAATGCATAAGAAACATAAAATCTGTTACATAACAAGGCATACATGACTGATCATATCACTTAATCATACTAGAAATTTCATATTTTCTCTTTCTATTTTTGTGTATGAGGACACATTTTCTTTGAATTTTATAAACCATGTGAAACTAGAACCAATCCCATATTAGAATATTACATACTAAATCTCTTTAGTATGTAGTCAACATATGTACTATGACTTAGTCCAAGAAGCCTCTTGGATCTATCAGGAATGATCTTGATCCCAAGAATATAAGACCATTCACCCAAGTCCTTCAGTGAGAAACACTTGTCTAACTACTCCTTAAATGATTGTAAGACTAGTATTTTGCTTCCAATAAGTAATATGCCATCAACATATACTACTAGGATAAGAAACACATTTCCACTAAAACTATTGTAAACAAATGAATCACAATCATTCTTAATGAAACCAAATTTATTTATGGCTTTATCAAATTGAATTTTCAATGAGATAGATTCTTTATTGAATACATAAATGGATCTATTCAACTTGAAAATCTTCATGGAGTCACCTAGAGTCACAAAACCGTCTGGTTGTGTTATATAGACATCTTTATGAAGGTTATCATTAAGGAATTTAGTTTTTAAATACATCTACCAAATCTCATATTCCATTTAAGATACTATATAAAGTAAAATTATGATAGATTTAAACATGGAAACTGGTGAAACGTTTTCATACTATTCAATTAATTGAAAGTGTTTAAACCCTTTAGACAATATGATTTCTTTATAGGTATTTTCGTTACCTTCCATTCCCAGGTTCCTCTTGAATACCCATTTTCATCCAACCAACTTTACATCATCTGGAACATTAACTAGAACACAAACTTGATTATGATATATGGAATCCATTTCCGAATTCATGTATTCTTTCTATCTTGTAGCTTATGGTCTCTCTAATTACTCCTTATAATAGAGAGGTTCATAGTTTTCAACCTATAATGAGTCACCATCTTTGGTGACTAAAAACCATGTCTCCTTGGTTCTCTAAATTGTCTTACCCTCATTTGAGGTACTTTTGTTTTAGAAACCACTTAATTTATGGGGACACATAGAATATATTCCTCTACCAACTCTTCTATATCTTGAGCAACAATTTCCTCAAAATTAATCTTACCCCACTATCCCTTTTTAGGATGTGCTTCCTCTCAATAATGATGGCTTGTCTAGAGACAATCACTTTCTTGTCTGATGGGTTGTATAGGTAGTATAACATTGTTTACATATGATATCCTATAAAGATAAACATTATTCCCCAAGATTCTAGTTTGTTTCCTGATAAGAAGTTGACAAATTCCTCACAACCCCATACATGTGTGGGACAAAATATGTTTCTTTCCACTCCATATCATAAAGGTAATTCCATTGTTTGCTTTATTTGGTACTTATTTTAATGTGTATGCTGAATTTGGTAATGAATATCCCCAAAAGGATAATGGAAGATATTCATGACTCATCATTGACCTTACCATGTCTAACAAGGTACAATTACTTCTTTCACTAACACCATTCCAGTGTGATGTGTAAGGTAGAGTGATTTGATAAAGAATAAAAAACCCACGTAGAAAGTCAATGAACTATTGGATAAGATATTCACCACCTCAATCTGATCAAAGATTCTTTATATTCTTTCCAAGATGATTATCAACTTTATTCATTAATTCCATGAATTTTTCAAATTAACCATACTTATACCTCATTAAATAAATATAACCATATCTAATTAAGTCATTAGTAATAGTTATGAAGTAATAATAACCAAATATATATTCTATTGGAAGTGGTCCACACACATTATTGTGTACCAATACTAGAAGATCTTTGGCCTTTCACCCTATCCACCAAGTGGAAGTTTGGTCATTTTTCCTTATAAACAATCATGACATCTTTCAAGAAGTTTTTTCCCAGATGAGTATAAATAACCATCTTGATGGAGCTTGCCAAATGTTTCTTGTTTACATAACTAAGATGGTGATTCCAAACCTGGTTATTATATGAGTAGTGTAAATATGATTTATTATCAATTTCTAATACATGATTTTCATAATTTAATACATAAAGAACATTATTTAAATATTCCATAGAATAATATATGTTGTACTTATAAAAGAAACAAATTTTCTTTACAAACTTTAAAATAAACCCATATATATATATGAATAATACATATATTATGTTCTAATTAACCGTAGGTACATGATAATAATCTTTTAAAACCAAAATCATCCCTATTGGCCTTGAATAGAAGTAGTCACCAATGGTGAGAGCATCCAAACTCTCACCATTATATGCTCTTATATTCACCTATCCTCTATAAATCTTTCATAATCTAATTGGTTCCTGCATTTGGATAGATATGTGAGATCCATAAGCTGTATCTAAAACAAAATATGTTGATATGTGATGATTAAAATTGATAATGAATTCACCTTTAGCTTCTCCTAGATAATGGGTGCAGTTCCTCTTCTAGTGTCTTGGCTTGCCACATGAAAAACTTACTGCCTCCTTTTCCTTTCATTGACTATGGATTTTCCTTTTCTTAAAAGGATGGTGATCGGTAGCTGTAGAATTTTTATATGTCTTGTGCCCATTTTCCTTGTTCTTACTTTTCTTATACATCATAAGGACCATGCGTTTATCATGACCAATGTCCTTATCCACTTATAGAATCAATGTAAGAAGTTTTGAATGAAAATTATCATTATTTACCATGTTATAATTAACAATAAAACTGGACAAGGTCTTGAGATGTGATGAAAGTATGAGAGTTATAAGAAAATATTCTATTAATATAATTAATATGATGTCTAAGAATTTAATGTAGCCAATAATCTTGACTACATGAGGGAAAATGGCACAAAATCTTCAAGATTAGTTTTGAACAAAGCATTGGATATCTTGTACCTCTCTTGTCTCACTTTCTCTTGATAGAGATCCCAAAGGCGAGACATAATGCTATATGAATCCTTGTCCTAATGTATCTTAAAAATATTATTGGACATGGATGATAACATTAACCATTTAACACATCTGGAATCGTTCAGTTGTTTATCATTGAGTCTTAACTCTTCATCACTAGCCTCATTTCTAGGCACATTTGGAAATGTTTATTCCATCACATAAAATTTTCTTTCATGGTGAATGATGACATGTAGGCTCTTTTTCCATTCATTGGAATTTATGCTGGTGAGAAGGTTTTCCATATCATGTTTGGACAAAAATGATATTTTTTAATGTCATTTTAATGCTATTTCATAATGTAAGCATATTTTTTTTGTAATTTATTGGATAAATTTATACAAATAAATAAATATTATATTTATTAATCTCCCCATATTTTGTCAAAACACAATAGCCACACCATTGGTTTTAGAATATCATGTTTCTTGGATATCCTGGTGGCAAGGATCCATATTCACCCTCTCATTACCAAAACATTGGTTAGTCAAGAAACATGGATGGTTTTAGGTAGGAATTCCAAATTCCAACTTCATTAACTCACTATTATTTGATATTTTGTGTGGAATACCTAATATAGAAATCCTTAAATTGTATTTCCCCAACATTTCCCTCTCAGTTACACTAATTATTTATTTGGAAATAACTCATTGATGAAAACTAAGTTAATTCAACCCAAAACATCATGATAGAATTAACTAATGATTTAAAGCACCAAAAATTTATCTTGTCATGAACATTGATCTATGGTTCGATTTTAACTGAATTAGTGAAATACTATACCAAATTAATTTACATAATTGAGGGATTTTACCCTTTTATGCAAGAATTACCAATTATTATCATTACTAAATTCTTGTTAATATTAGGTGGATTTACATAAGTGATTAGCCATGTCATAGATAATATTTAGACATAATACAATTTATTTTAGTTCTATCTTGAATTCTTGTTAATTTCATTAAATTATGTGATCACAAAAAATAATTCATAATGAAATAACCATGAAACTTGATAAAAATAATATAATAAAGCGGTATTATAAGAATTTACTAATGGTTAGTTTATTATGCGGTTGATAAAATAACTTATGACCTAGGGAGAAATAACCTTGAACCAATTAAGGTTCGTGTTTTATCTTTCCACATATCTACCAAGGTATATCTCTTGGATTAGTTTCACGTCATCTCCAAACATGAAACTCCTCCACTATCCTGGGAGGTCCATCCACTACATATTCTTTTACTCACACACAGGTGAGAGAAAAGGTATTACATAAAAGAAACCACAAGCATGCTATCCCTACATAATAAGAGGAGATAAGACTTATAGACCAACAATTTAATTTAATAGTAAATTGAATTAAACCAATAACATACAAAGGTATGGTATATGATTATAATCATCCACATGGACGCAATAAATTACACATTTTATAAAAATAGCATTAAATTTTTAATAGTTCTTATATTAGATAAATCATTCTCATATAAATTAATTATTATATTTAATTAATCAATTATTTTTTCTTAATTATCATCTGAATTCTCATGAGATTCTCATCCATTATAATTCTAAACAAATTTAATAAATTTATTTAAAATTAATTATGTACATTAAATGTACTTTGGAGGAAACACAGTGAATGCCCATCCAGATACACCCAACATTTATTATACTCATATAAAATTTTACTTTTGTGACATATATCATACATTAATTATCACAGATTTTCATGACATGCACTATAAACGTAATTATTACATGAATTACATGATTTTTCAGTCATGTGTTATGCTTTAATGAACACAGAGTAACAAATTTAATAAAACTGATACATGATATGAAAATCTGAACAATTCATGAATATTAATGATATATATATATATATATATTAAAAACCCATCACATGGTTTGTCTTATCAACTTAATTACCACACACAATAAAATCTCTCGAAGTTTACATAGTCTAATAAATAAATTTTAAATCTACGTAATTTGGTATTAGTACATGGTGTGTACTAGTGAACTATAAGACGTGTAAATATCTCACCGTCTATTCATGGTACACTCATAGGAACTCAGTGTGTAAATCATACCTAAATAAAGGTGTACACAATGTGTAAAAGGGACTACATGGTGTGTGGACTTCGAGTTAAATGATCACTATTTAGACATTCCATGAATAAAATGCATGTTTCTTCTATGAATTAAAAGAACTACATGCCATGTATGTGGACTAAAAATTGTAAAATATGGTTGACAGTGTATAAGTATTTCCCGGTCAACACAAGGTGTAAGAATTAACTACACCTTGTGTAATCAGTTCCCATAGTTTGAGTAATTTCTGAATTAACTCCTTGAGAATTAATCACAAATACACGACGTATAACTCCAGTTACATGGGTTTTAATCCTATGTTGTCTATCTTGAAACCTTGTAACCACTGAATGAGTTTCTCTATTTTATTTTATTCATAAAATTAACCATATCTATTAGATCTATGAGGAACAAAGAAGGAAGAATAATATCTCAAAATCCAAATTAAAATAATGATAAAATTTCAATTTAAAAACTAAATCACAAATGTGTAAATGATCAATGATATTAAAATAATTATAAATAATTATGTGAACTCTCTGATACCACTTATAGGTTCTGGCTGCAGTGGAAGCATGCGATGGGTCGTGACCAACTTTTCTTTTTTCCACAATCGAAGTTCAATATGAGATTTACACAATGATAAAAATCATGATCTATATAGTTGAATCAAATAATATTGAAAAGGGATAGACTACTAGAAATAAGGTAGAGAATCATAACATATTATTTGTAATTAATTTAATTAAATAAATTACTACCTTGAGTGAATTATTTCTTCGTTGATGGATCTGACAACCGATATGTGTTGTTCCATCATTAAGTTGTAGGAATCAAAGTATATTCCCTCTATTGGGGATCTAAACATGTTCCAAAAATCTCCAAAAATATTTATAAGAATCTCCAAGAGCTATTATGAAAGATCATAGTGCTTGCATCCTCCTCCTCTGATCTCCTCAAGAACCGCATCCAAAGTGTTCTCCTAGATATATCTTGATTTGAGAGTGGTAGGTAGAGGAATATCACTCTTCATTCTTGGGAGAATTCTTGGAGATAACGTCTCTCTAGGTCTTGAAAAGATTCTTCAAATCCGTTGTGTACAACCAAAATCAAATAAATTGTATTATTAATAAAATAATATTATTGGGTTTATATATCGCTAGGATTAAAATATGATAATTTCAAAAGATTATTTTATTTTTTATTTAATCCCTATGGCACACCGTATAAAATATTAATAATAATAATATTATTTATCAACATGATCTTAACTTGCATATTAAATTAAATATTATTTAATAAAATAATGTTCAAAATTTACAATTTATCACCAAACCATTAAACATAGTATGCCATTCATCTATAATATTTATCAGACATTCAATAATTACTCTTTAATTAGTAAATAAATATAACTGAACTATTCACCAATAAATATATAAATTTTACATTAACTAAATAGAAAATAAATATTTTTATGCGATCATTCATACATGAATAATTATTAAACCACATATGTGAATAACATTTATTCAACTTGTTAAATAATAAATAATAATATATTATGTAACTATGATTTTGGATACACTTAGTGTGTGATCCTCAAGGCCTATTTCTCAACAGCATTAGGAAAAAAACCTAAAGTCTAAGATTATCATCTAGAAACATGATAAGGCACAATAGAGAAAAAATTTAATTCTTCGACAACATGATACATCATTAGAACACTTACTTTGTAATATAATCTATTTTTCACATATATGAAATAAAGATGGTTTCATGTTGGTTCCATTAACCTATGTGATGGTTGTCTCTTTATTTGACTTCTAAAAATACGATCTTCCTTATAGAACACCATGGACATGGATTTATTTAGGCTATATCATTTCCATGAAAGGGATAGAGGCATCACCTTCTGTTAAATAAGAGAGGGGAAAATCATTTCTCGCACTATTTATTAATACAATATTACTCATGATGCACCCAACATATCCTACCACAATGTGAACATCTGTCATAATAGTTTTCGTCAATAAATCAAATTACGAGACTCATAATACTCATTAATAATAATATTAAACATTAAGGACCAATACACATGTCCGTAGATTGGAGCATCCAATGACACATATAATATGGATTTATTTAATGTTGGGTCTTGTTCTCATAATATAATACTAAATATTTGTAAGGGAATACACCAGAAGAAGGCACCTCAAAGTCCTATGAGTATCTACCAATTATATCTTTTATCATTTGTGTCCCTCAAAGGATATCAGACGTCTATAGAACATATATTTAAGCATAGTGTCATAGCACTTCCATGTTCTCATCATTATAGGGAACTTATATGGCCTTTCAGTGCAAAAAATAATCTTAAGAAATTCCCACATACTATGTTACACATAATAACAATAATTATTTGATAAAGAAATCATTAATATTCAAAAATATGAATACATGATATCATAAATTACACGTAAGTTAGTTATAGGTCACAAACTTCAATAGATGGACTCTACTCTTATTAAATTTGTAACTCTTCCTTGTTAAATATGTTCTAAGGGAGAAAAATTGGCCTATGTTCCAGAGTTGTATTTAGAAGGAATGTCACATTTTATTAATTCGATGTTGATTCAACTCAATCTATCCAAATCAACCATATATTGGTCTTGCTTCTCTTAAAAAAACTAGTTTAACTTCCTCATATGGTCGGTATGTTGTGGATGTATCCATTCACTTCCCATTATATTTGGCATATGTTCTCCGTGTTTGATGTTATTGAATATTTATATGTGATTCCAGATCATGAGTCTACCTCTAATGTCATGTAAACACACATTCTTCAAGTATTTTAGTGTGGACCACATTTCAAATAGAATTCTCCTCATAAAGTTCTTTTATATTAATGTGATACTGTATGTTATATTTTGGTCTAACACCAATATTTTTTACTAACCCAAACCATATAACATGAATTATATCCTCATCAGACTTAAAGGATGATTTAAAATCCTATAAATACCCATAGAGGGTAAATCTTAATCTTCCTTGAAATTCATCTTCTTGAAAAACATCAGTTTATGGACATTATGATGGTTCAAATTTTCTCATTTATGTTCCCCAAAAGTTTTTTATGGAGAGTGATCTTGAAGGAGTACCTAATGTATTTCAATAAACAATCCCCTAATGGAGAGGCTAGATTTCATAGTTAAAGAAACTATGAGGGTTCTTCCTAGTAAAGCTCTACTTTCCAGGATAAGACCAGTTTACTTAGAGGAGAAGGAGGTAATAAGGACCTTATACATAATATATGGAAGTAACATGTTTATTTCACCATCAAAACGTGGTTTTATATGTATTTTATGATCTTAATGGGGGAGGTAGTGGTAATGATTACCCCTAGCCTACAGGGTGGGGTAAATACCAAAATATTATTGAGATAACTGTTATTATGGCCTTATTTTCTATATGAACCTTTATTCACGCACGATTGTGATCTATTACATCTTTAGGGTGAGTGTTTCTTATTTTTGAGTTATTCTCTATGGTTTTATTTTGTTTTCCTCAAACAGGATATCTAATTGACTTTATTACCAGTCTAATATAGGACATATGCATAGGTGGAACATATCTGTGTATGGATTACTAATGTATCACAACATTGAGATCATTAATGAGGTCATTCTTAGGGATAAAACCTAGAGAGGAGGACCATATCTATACCAGGAATAGGAAGGATACATGTAGGAAATACACATATTCTAACCAGATGTTTTCAACTTAGTAAGTGACTTAGGTGAAAGTTTTTTAGGTATTTCTTTGAATTATATGCCCATAAAATTCTTATGACTCATTGAGTGGGATAAATAGGTCTAGTTGATGCTCATTTTGATAGGATTGTTGATATGGGGAATCCAAAATGACCAGTGTGGTCAAAGAGATGGTTTGACGGTATATTCATGATAGCTACCCTTGTTATCAAGGGAATACATGATCATAATTACTATAACATCCCATAGTGGGAGACCACTAATCAATGTCCCAGTTAGATTCACCAATTGACCTCAAGATTACCTTCCCAAATAAAAATGGGTTTTTACTACCAACGAAGGTCTAAGGTGTTACCATGAGAAGAATATTCTCTCACATCAGATTAAAAACAATGGAAATAACCAAATGGAATTCATAACAATAAATATTTGTAAACATAACAATAAAAAAATCTATAAAAAATAATGAATGTGGGAGCATACAAATAGATGGTCGTACATGCATACATAAAAATGACCACTGACCAAGTGAATAACATATAAAAGATAAACAAAAGAATAAAAATATATTGAATATCTAATAACACCTTGATCTTTAACGCATCCTAGTCACCAAAACCATCTAATCTATCCCACTCAATCACACAACACTAGGCATCTACTCTACTTAAACCTCAAAATTGTGAGATCTACTTGGGTATGCAAGTGTCATGGATTCCTGAGTAGAGTGTCAATATAACTAAATAGGGAACCACTAATAGAGTCCATAACATATCCAATTTATGTAGTGTATGAATTATGTGATATTCTTAAAACAAAACATATTTTATAGAATCATAATATCATAAACACCATAGATCCTTGAATTCTAACATGACACTCAGGATCGACCATACATGCATCATCCATTACTAAAACATATCTAGTCATAGTAGAATTATTTAAAACATAGGGGAATACACACACCATTAAATGAAACACATATAAAATCATTTGAAACCCAAAAATAGACTCTCCCTATTAGGAAACAAGTAACATCATCTTGAAATCATTGCCAGAACACACACTTCCATGAAAAAATGTTATCATGAACCCATGGGAAGACCCTATCTATTTGAAAGCACATTATAATGAGTTTAGTCTGTGTCTACACTACCTATAATCTATATGTCATCTAGAAACTTAGGGTTAGACTACACCCTTAGAGGAAGAACATATCAACATACAGAGATCATGGGAATACATGGATCTTTTTAGGAAATAAGTAACAAATACCTTGATAATCTAGGGGTACACCTCACCCTACTGGGAAACACATATAGACTATATTATACATCAGGGTAATCCTCACTCCCTCAAGTCATCACATATAGTCATCAAGAGGGTGATATCTTACCAGAATCAAAAGTATATATATCATTTGGGGGCAATCTCTCTCCCCAGGAACACACATCAAGAACCACTCAGGTTTTCCATTTTCCTATTCCCACCACCTATCTCCCAGGTTGTCCTCTTAGGTGCACAACCTATACCTATCATAGTATCCATTCTCAATGATCACTATTGATACTTGGGATCTAATGTGACACCTGAGATTGATAATACCTGCATCCCAATACTCATCTTATTTATGGATAACATAACCTTGGGAAACCTACGAAGTTCCCCTATTTCCTACTATAACTAGAAAAAAATTAGCCACTCCATACAAAAATAATCTCTTGGAAAAACCCACTACTTATAGGTAATAACATCCCTCATCATCATCCTATTTGTCTCATGGTCACACCTGACATACAATAGCAATATATAGTTATACCTAATATAGATAGTCTAAAACCCATCCCCCCTTTATAGTAATACTAGGTTATCCCACACACACCCAATATATCACAAATATAACTAGGGAATACTCACCTAGGTACTCAAATACTAGTGTAAGAGGAACACTCACCCCACTCTCATACCAACTTGTTAAAATAATATGAGAAATCTCCAAATTCTCTTTATCCAAACCCATGTTCTAAGGTAACTTCTAAGGTTTCCCATTAATGTTCCATCACCACTCCCTATATTGGGGTGTGAAAGGTACCTCTCATAAGTATACTACATTTACTTAACTTAATTTAAACTAAAAATGGTTCATGTATCCTATGGAAAATGAATTGATATATAGGAAGTCGATGATCAGTAGTCAAGGCACTGATTAGGGTATAAGGGTCTATTATATCCTTTTAGACTAAAATTTTCTCCATATGATTTTTTTATAAAATTTTCTCACTCAAATAAATTGGTTCGATCTCTAATGGTAGAAAGACCACATTTATCACGTGTATACCAAAATGAATAAAATTTTATGTATATGTTCAAAGGAACATCTACCTCATTTATGGAGTAATTACCTTTAAAGTAGGCTCAATAATCATATCCTAAGCACATTAATGTATGGTCTATGATCAAAAAAATAATATGTGGTTGTTTTCCGTTAATACAAGGCCCAAATTCCAATTATAAAAATTATTATTTAACTATAAAATAATTTCCCAATTTTGTATAATTAATTACAAATTTAGTTTACATGGAATAAATAAGGGATTACTCTCCCCATTTTTTTATCCCAAAATATCATTTTATAGTACCTTAATTAATTATTAAATAATTTCATAATTTATTTCAAAGTTAATTTTATAATAAATTTATATGGGATAATTATTTTATTACTCACCCCAAAATCCATTTTTTATACCTGAAAATAATCCCTTAAGAAAACCAAGGGGATTTTATTTTCTTTAAAATGGTCACCAATACATACTATCCACACATATGGGGGGAACTAAATAATGGTAACATGCCTCTACTCTTATTTGGGTACCCACTGTGTATGGTCAATAGCTCACTACCATTAAGCCTCTCCTATGTATAATATTATTAGGTTATACCCATATACAGGTCACCCTATGTTAGGAAAACATAGGTCACCCTTAGGAAGGTATTCCATGTGTAAAGTTAACACATAATACCTGTACATAACATAGGTTCCCATAAATAAGCATGGCCTACAACCTAAAAATACCTTTTCCCCTCTTCTTCATCTTCTATGCAGACACAAGACCCTTCAAAAATATCAGTCATTCAAAATCACAAAAAAAATGGAAAACATAATATTTAACCCCTATTTTACCCATAATCTCCTCATGATGGCCCTCGATCAAACCCTACCAACTTATATCACACAATATTTTTACTACAATGAAACAGTGATGAAATTATGAAAATAAAAATATCCATTCTACCTATCTATGAATCGATGAATCTTAGATCTTGAATACACACTCCATGGATGCAACATACCAATTAGAACCGATCGAACTTCTTGGTGAATTCTATCTATCCTATCCTTCTTTCCTCTCTATGGACTAAACAGTATTCTAGGGGAATCATTATTTTATCAAAAAAATTAGGAAGATACAAATGGAGGAGGTAATAAACATAATTAAAACAATTTAAATTAAACATGAACTTAAATTAAAACACCAATTTAAGTGCTCGACATGGGGGTCAGAACATAAACATAGTTTATACATAGCCTATATAAAATTATCCATTCCAGACTCAACCATGAAGCTATAAATTTGATCTCAATATCCATTTAAAATATATTAGTGTTCATTTAAATAGAAAAATTAATATTTATTTAATAAATATTAATATATTTTGAAAAATACCATCAGATCATTATCTCACTAAACCGTAGAACTAGGGAAAACAACTCATTTAAATATCAATAGGATTGTTAAAAAAAATTCTTGGGATCATCTTCTAGGGGGGAATTCACATCTTATCCATAATTAGCACTCAAAATAAAAAAAATTAAAATTACTCTTAGTTTTAAAACATGGAAAGACAAGAGTATTTATAATATCCCTTCCATACCATGTATCATCTTTTAGAAACCTTGATAGTCTTTTGGTAGTTAATTTTTTCATATCTAGGTCATAATTTATTAAACTAATTTTCTCATTATACTATAAAATTAGGACTAATCTTTCATTGCACAACTCCAAACACAAGGTACCCAATTCATAAAAACCAAATGAAATCACTAGATCTCACAACCAATACTAAGTTACTCTTTAGCTATTCCTATAAACCCTGAGACAATATCATGTCATGAACTAAATTATCTCAAGACTTATGGGGATCCCCACTATAAATATCGATTCATAAAGGCTGATTCTGAGACATCATACATCCCACCATTATAATTTCATAATGGACTTCATTATCTATGGTCCATTGACATGAGTAATGTAGTTTCCATCTCACCAAATTTACTCAGTCTTCCTTAAGTTGAATATTTATGAAAACACATGAGTCCACCTGCCAATGCGCCATCAAATTATCTGATCACAATGCCTTAATTTTGGAAGGCATACTATGATCATCAAACACACACACCAAAGTCTATACCCAACAATTGATGTAATTCCATGATTAGATTACCAACCAACCATACTAGCTACCATTCTCTCACCTTGAGTGTCGATGGATCACCGATCATGCCTAGCCTTAAATTCTATAAAGTCTAACTAATCCCACTATCAATGCTTAGAATCCATGAAATATCACATCCAAAACCCTTACAACCCAATGTTCATACCACCGTGAGGAATATTATTCTCCTATAATAGAGGTGTCCCTATTGTGTATCCACTGAACTAAAATACCGATCTCCATGGATCATGATCTATTTATTACTACACTAAATGACTAGATGCGTTTATCTCACTCACACCCAAGGGCCACTAAAATCAGAAACTATTATCCATTCCTACCTCAAAAGTAATTTCATCTTAAAATTCCACTAAAATACATTTAAAAATGAGTGTAACACCCTCCAAAAACCCAAGGTGCACTCCATGCCATATTTGTTTCCTTATTATGATCCATGGGAACAACCTTGACAAGTTCCAACGACACATCTTTCAGACAATCCGTGTTAAAGAACACACTTGGATCTGAAATACCAAAGAACCTTGATCCATTTATAATGTCAAATCTCACCATAAAGGTATAATTCTCATTTCATCAAACTTCTTGGGAAACTATGATCATAAGTATTTCATTGAATCCATCGGTCATCATCTCATACATGACCACTCACTGATACATAAAGAATAGGAACCATGCATAACTAGTGATCACTTTCCCCCATGCATTGATAATTTCTTAAAAAATACATGGAAACAATCAATATCCTCTACCTAAGGTAGAGTGATCCCCAAGAACCCTCTTATAGGTACTCAAATAATATCCATGAGGATCTCATAAAAACTCAATGGACATACATTATAGTAAAAAATTGTCACATAACACAACTCACAATACCATTATTCACAAATCATGAAACCTATGATCATGTTCATACACTAATGATCATGTACCACAATATGTTAATCCAATTAATCCAAAAGCACACCATTGAATCCAAGGCACAAGACATGATCGTCCCTGAAATCGAGAATGGTCACTAAACCAAAAGCATATTTCCACACTCTAACTATCCTAGATCTGAAAATATAAGTCCACAATATGTAACCTTATTAACAACTATGCACAAAATGAATAGTTTCATGAATCCCACAAATGATTCTACCTAAAACCAAATCATGATACCAAATCACATCATATAATTTTCATCATGAATTCACAAGGAATCTCCATGCATATACCATAAACTAGGTATCAATTCTTGTGCATCAATATAAATTGGAAATAATATACACATTCTTACTATATCTAGGGGAACTCAAAAGTCTAGGATAACCCCTTTATTGGTTTAACCTCATATATCTTCAATCATATATAAAATAGTAGAAAAAAAATCATTCCACTAATTCATAACAATTGGCTCACCAATATCTTAAGTCACATCTCAAGCACCTTGATCTACCACCTAACACATAAATTATATATCATATAGGTCATATATCATAAGGAAACATCCAGATTCATATCTTAAAAATCATAAGGAAACACATGTTCCAAATCGCACTCTTTGGTTCTCACATACATATTCACATAAGCATCAAATTCCAAGTCCACTTACCACTCACTATAGCCAATCCTCTTAGGCATACACATATTGGACTACTCCCTCTAGGACCATGATCTCATACACACATATATATAACAACATCATTTTATTATGATTCATATCAAGTATACCATAGCTAGACAATTAAATTAAGTTGGATCCCAGCAAGAAGGTATACATAAAAACACTGTATAGGTTATTGTTGACACTTTAAGTATTTAAATATAATCTCCCAATATACCAGTACCAAGGAATCAAATTCATATACCTACCCACTAGGTGTTAGTAAACTTCCCACACATAGAGTGAATAAATAAACATCACCAAGTAGTATCCCTTCATATGATCCACATGAATTGTCACCAGAAAAAAAATATAGCATCCTCCATCCATGTTGAATTCCATAAAATATTATATGGGAATGAACCATAAATGTTTGTGTTGACACATTAAATAGATGAACCCTGTCTCATTAGTTATATCAATCACACAAAAACATGTGAATGTCATGTGAGTCATACATTCCAAGAATGATTCTTGTACACAAGACTCTTACCAATAGTCCAAGAGTTAAAAACCATAATTTAAATCTCAATCATGCATATCATCTTGAATAAATATCCTAAATTAAATAGAAAAAAAAAATGAAAAACAATCCCATATCCTTGGAAACTAAGAAATTCCATCAAATAATGTATTCATGGTTCACCAATACAAGGTCCATCACAAGCTCCAACACATTATGATATCACCTATCTACCATCTTCCAAAATAGTATGAAAAAATAACACTATTTCATAGTATTTTGTGACATCCCTATATTAAATATGAGTGATTAGTGTCCTATTCATAGTCGCCACTGAAACTCAAGAACACCTCCCCATATTCCAAAGTATTCTAACTAGAAGAAAGGGTTTAGGGTTTTATCAATGGGATTATATACCATTATATCAGAGTAAAAAAAAATTCCTAATAATAAATCAAAGTAATCTTAATGATAAAACATATTTAATAATAATAATGATTTCAAAATAATACCCACATATGGTCATATAATAATACATAAAATGATAACCCATCAAAATGATCACATATACAAGATATATATAATAATAACAATAAAAGGAGGCTCTAATACCATCCCAAAGCCTCAAAATATCTCAATAACTAAATCCACTCAAGCTATTACACTTGATCACTCAAAACATGACATATTCTCTATATAAACTTGTAAGTAATGAGATCTTATAGGGCACCCAATTTCTATGGTTTCTTAAGCAGGGTGTGAGTGCAACTCTATAGGGAACCCCCAATTCAGTACATAACATAATAAATCTGAGTAGAATATGCACTATGTTATATGATTAGAATAAAACATATAATACAAAAGAATAATAACATAAACACCATCAATACATTGGTGTTAACATCACACCCAGGATTTAATATTCTTTTTTTATAAAGTGTTAGAGTTTAATAGAGTATAATAACATGTTTTGAAACTTTATACTGTATAAATAGCCTTCTAGGAAACACATACTACATCATCCAGAACCCAAGGGTAGACTCTCCATAATATGATATAATTAAACTCATTTTGAACTCAAGGGTAGATCATACTCTTTCCGAAAAACAAGTCATCTAAAACCCAAGGGTAGACCCTATCAATATAAAATAACATCATTAGGATCACAGTGTATGTACAACCTTCATGGAAGACATATCTCATCTAGAAACATAGGAGAAGACTACACCCTTATAGGAAGAAAGCATCATCATATAGAATTTAGGGGGGCATACACACAACCAATCTAGAATGAAGTTATTAATATTCCAATAACTCAAGGAATACTATACCCTACTAGAAAAAATATTAAGCCACATTACACATTGATGGAATCCTCTCCCCTCATAAAAATTACATAGAGACTTCATGGGAACACTCTCCCATAGAGATCAGATATATCAAAAATATCTGGGGTACACTTTCTCCCGATGATAACATATTAAGAACCACTCAGTTTGACAACCATCTCATCATATTAACCTATATCTATGATGTATTCTCAATAAAATAGACTATAACTTTCATAATATCTATGTTATATGATTGAAATCAATCCTCAAATTCTATGGTGACAACTGATATTGATGATACATGTATCTCTATGTTAACCCTCTCCAGGATAAGTATAACATGAGGTCACCCATCAAGGACCCTTAGTTCTTGATATATGTCAGACAACCAACTAGGGCCCCTATATATCAGTTGTATATTTTAGGTCAACACCAACACATAGAGGGACTAACATTCCTCATCATCACCCAATTAATCACATGGACTTACCTTACAAACTAGAAGCACTATACAGTTATACCTAAGAGGGATTTCCTGAAACTTATCCCCCTTCCCCAGTTCTTTTAGGTAGGTCCTCACACACCCAACCAATCAAAAATATACCTAGGGTATACCCACATGGGTACTCACATTATAGTTGGAGAATAAAACTAACCCTATTCACAATATAGTGACCCATGAATTAAATAGATATTATTTCTTGATTCATAATATAGTTAAAAAAAATATAATCCAAGGATCCAATGGTCTTGTTTACTTAGATGATCAGACACATAAATATATAATCATAAATATAAAAACATTATATTTTATTAAACTCAGTATAGTGATCCTAACTCCCATATATAACCTAAAACTACATAGGATACCATGGGGAAAATATATAAAGAAAAATTGTGAGATAGACATCCCAGTAAGGGAATAAACATAGAAATAAAGTATGACATTAGAGTCAATATGAATAGCATGATATCTTAAGTAGGATGATCATAAGAATGGTACCATGGAATAAGGAAATAAAATTATAATATCATGGAAACATAGAATATGTGAAAAAATATAATTCATGACATGAAAAGAATAAGTCAATGGTCACCCCCCATGACCATCATCATAAAGTGGGAAATGTTCCACATTAGATTGGGTTCACTGCCTATTCCCATAAAAAGAGTGGAGAAAATCCTATAGCTTATTAAGTTTACTCCCTAAAATTTCACATGGAATCTCATGAGATATAAAATTTAAATAATTCATTGGAGGGATACATAATTCTGGGCCCACCCATATCATATTTAAAATTATATATATGTGTGCCACATGAAGAAGCAAAACACTAAATAAATCATACACATGATAAAACCTGTGGGAAGTAAGTGGGTTTCATAATTTGGATTTATAGAATATAAGTATTATCAAGAGATGAAGGAATAAAATAATTTTGAACATTTATAATTGAATAAGGAATTAGGTTATCAACATGGAGTTTCATTTTTGATAATTCATGGGAAATATCCCATAAAGAAATAATAAAAACGAACCACCTGGGTGAAACATTATGAAACAACTTAATGATATTTTTAAAAAAGTGAAAAGAATGTTGTTTTATAAAACACTATAATTTGACCACATTTTTTACCCACAAATTAATTATGATTTTTAGAGGATATTTGTAAGAATGGTATAGAGTAAGAGGTTTCCAACCTCTGATACCAATTGTAGGATCTAAATATAATATGAGATGCTCAATATACAAGAGGGGGGGGGGTGAATTGTATACTTTAAAAATTCCTTTGGAACCTTTAAAGTTAGTTATGAATAACTAGAGTTTACTTAAGAAAAGGAAAGGGCTAAGTTTACCAAAGTTAAACTAAGTAAATTCACAACACCTCTAACACCGAACTAAACTTGGAAAGAGATTCCAAAAGTAGGTTCCGGAAATATGGTTCCGGAATTTGAAACTTAACAAAAGTTACAATATGAGATTCTACCTTAAAGCGTATAGAATCTGAATGAATCAGAGTAAGTAAGGAAGTATAAGAAAGTTATACTTTCCTTAAGATACAATATTGCAGCGGAATAAAAACAAGTAGTAAAACTACTAGTAATAAGATATAAGTCTTTTAACCCAAAGAGAAGGGTATCCAACAACCTTGGATAAAGGTCCCTTGATTTATACTTTCAAGCAAGTCTGTCTTACCCACACCAGGGTAAGCCCTCGATACGAAGATCAGTGTCTCTATCTTGATGTCCCCGCAAGCCCTCAACTTCAAGGTAGTTGGCAACCTCTGTCCTCCTCAGCAAGGAAGCCCTCGATCTTTAAGGTAGTCGGCACCTCTGTCTTCCTCAACAAGGAAGCCCTCAATCTTTAAGGTAGTCGGCAACCTCTGTCTTCCTATCCCCGGAAGCCCTCGAATGTAATCACCAACATTCGGAGTCGCACGAAGCTTTGAGAGTTAATAAGAGCCTCTCTCTCTAGAAATCACTTCAAGCATGTAATCACATGAGTAGAAGATCTGTCAGCCTTTCAGCATTTCAGCAATCCGCACCGAGCTCTTTCAAATGAGCTCCTATTTATAGGTAAGGTCGGCTCCTCTCCAACGGTCATATTTTCCTTAAAAATCGGAGGGACCTGTACACGTGTCACTTAGACAACGGTTAGTTTATAACAAAATGGACGACATCGTTTTATAACAAAGTAAGTGTAACAGAATGTACGACATCATTTTAAAGTCTAACATAAAAGTTTGGAATAGAAATTTCAGAGTGAAGGTTCGGAGTGAATAAATTCAGAGTGTATAAAACAAAGATAATCAGATTCTGTTTAATAGGTGAATTCGGAATGAGAATTCAGAATAGGAATTCGTCATCAGAAATCGTAATGAGAATTCATTATCAGAATTCGTAATGAGAATTTGTCATCAGAATTCGTAATGAGAATTCGTCATCAGAATTCGGAATAGGAATTCGGAATGAGATTTCTTCATTAGAATTCGTAATGGGAATTCTTCATTGGAATTCGTAATGAGAATTTTTTTTCAGAATTCGTAATGAGAATTCGGAATGAAATTTCTTCATTAGAATTCGTAATGAGAATTCTTCTTCAGAATTCGTTTCCTGAATCTGGAATAGAACTTAGTCAGAGTTCATATCCGGAATTCGGAATGAAACTTCCTTATAGTTCTTGTCCAGAATCCGAACCCTAAAACAGAATGCTTTATATCAATGTTTTAATGATTCTGAGAAAATGAATCCGAAACTTATACATAAGAAAAATATGGATGAAAAAATGATAAGGATAATTTTTCTTATAAAAGCGATTTTCCTTAAGAAAGCAATTTTCCTTATAAAAGCAATTTTCCTTAAGAAAGCATTTTTCCTTATAAAAGCAATTTTCCTTAAAGATAAGGTGTTTGTGATTTTCAAAACAAGAAGGAATGGAAAAGTCATAAGGAAAACCTTATTGACTCAACAATCTCCCCCTTTTTGGAAAGCACAAACATCCTTACGAAAAAACTATTCTAAGACGAAAGAAACACATTAAAGCTTATCTCCCTTGGTTTAAGAATATAGATGAATACGACTAACTCCCCCTTAGGCTTTGAAACTCTAAGGATCGTATTCATATTTCCGGAGTGATGTTTCTTTAAGAAAAACTCCCCCTTAAACAAACTCTTATTAGAGTTCTTTTTCCTTGGGTATTTTCCTTTCTCCCCCTTTGATAAGCACTTATTAGATTTCCTCTTTTTCTTAAGGATCTTTTCCTTCTCCCCCTTTGTGATTTTCAAAAAGAATTGGAGGGAATGGAAAAACTTAACAAAGTACCTGAAAAAAATAGTAATGACAACAATAGAAACAACAAGCACGATTCTCATTATATTTGAAATGTCAGCAACAAAATAATTACAACAAAAAGATCGGATTGGTCATTTCGGATCTTTCTCCTTCGACATTATCCCCTTAAGAATCGTCTTGATCTTCTTTAAGTCTTTGTGATCTTCCTCTGCTTGCTTCTCTAAGACGACTATTCTTGCTGACTGAGCTTCAATGATTTCTTCCTGAGCCTTCAACTTTTCTTCCTGAGCTTTCATCTTCTCTTCCTGAGCCTTCATCCTTTCTTCAAACCCGATCCGATAATCCCTTTCATATTTCCAACTTTGATTAACGGAATTGAGCTCTCCATTCAGATCTCTCACTTCCTGAATCCAAAAGTTCTTTTCCTCTGTCAATTTCTCTTCGAATGACGCAGTCAGCTCTTTAATCTTCTTGTCCTCGGTTTCAAATGCATCCTTAACATTATCCTGAAACTCATCCATCAACCTCATCTCTTCCACAGTTTTCTTAGACCAGCTTGTCATCCTCTTGCAAGATCTTTTATGTGCTTCGTAACCAATAAAGAAATTTTTGAACTGGGCTTCAATCTCAACACATTTATCCATAACCATGGATACGGAATCAGTTTTCTGATTTAGCGCATGTTGAAGCATCTGGCATCTAGAGTCAATACCGGAGAAGGTTGGAATGGTTCCCACCAACTTCTTCAAAGACTGGACAACAAAGTCATGCCCCAACGAGGATGACTCCGAATCTGAAACCTTTCTAGGAGAATTTTCTTCCTCAATAAGCTCCAACTTCCTCTTCGAAGAACTACCATCTTCCTTCCTCACCTTCTTCTCTGAACTCGGGGTATCAGCAAGAATTTGCTTCCCCTTATCTTTTTCCGGAATAGAAACCTGTTCCGGAGATTTCTTCTCGCTATCAGAGACTTGTACTATATTATCTTCCTCATCAGCAACTTCTACATTTTCCTTCTGAGCAGCATGAAGCAAAATATGTTCTTCTTCTCTCAGACAAGAAACTTCTTCTTCACCTTTCTCTTCTTCCAATTCAGGAGTAACAAGCTTCGAAGATTGAGCTTCAGATGTTCGGAGCGACAGGTGTTCCGAAGGAGTTCCCTTATATTCATCTACTTGTTTGAGCACATCTCCTGTCTCACCACTTCCTTCAGCAGCTTCTTCAACTTCTTCCACTTGCTCTACTTCCTCAGTATCAACAGCCTCTTCCGGAGTAACAAGATTTCTTCCTGGAGTGTCAGGTAGAGATTCCAGAGAGAAAGATCTCGGAACGGGAATGGTTGCTGAAACCATTTCATTGAACTTCAACAACGCTTGCACAGCCTCAGCTTCTGACATTTTCGTCTTAAGTTTCTTCTCCTTTGCTTGCTTCTCAATCTCATCAGCAGCCTTTTCTTTCAGAGCCTTAGCCTCTGCAGGATCCAATCCGAACTGCGGATCCCCTTCTTTCCTCTTCTCCTTGTCATCTCTCCACTTCGCTGCAACCTCATCAGTATAGGTTTTCTTCTTCTTAGACATAGGAGGTGCGGAGTGGACTTCCTTAGACTTGGGTTCCTCAGCTTCGACTACCACTTCTTTATGCTTTCTCTTCCTTACTGGTTTTGATGATTCCGGATCAGCAGATTTCAGAGTCACTTCTACTTGTGGAGGTAGGTCAATAAACTTCCCTGACTCCTTGTCAAAAGCTATATTCATTCTCTTAAGAGTGGCATCACTAAGCAGCATGATCTTGCACACCCTTGGTTTGGAACTACAAGCTACCTTGAAGGACTCATGGCACCGAACTATGAGCATTGATAATATTGCTGGGTACATCACGATCTGAGCTCTCAGATTCCCCTTCTTCAAATTCTCAATATTAAGAAGAATATGCTTCATCAAGTTTAACTTTCTTAGATTTATCAGGAAATCTAAGATATATATCTCACTTTTATTTAGGCTATCCTTATCTCCTTTTCTCGGAACGATAAGCCCTTGTACCCATAACTCCAGCATCCGGAAGTTTGTAGACAGGCTTGCAATTTTCGGAGCCTTGTCATCATCCAATCCGAGAATTTCTAACGCCTTTTCCTTGTTGAAACTACCCAAAGAGTCTGGCAGTACGTGAGAAATAAATTCAGCTTCACCTTCGTAACTTAACCCTACCAAGCTTGCAGCCTTGGTGTAAGAAAGCTTATATGTCTTGCCATACGATTTGAAAGAAAATTTTTCTCTATTGTCTTCCTCGAAGAAGGCAACCGACTCATAAAACTCAACAAGCAAATCTGAGTAGACTTCATCTTGGTTGCCAGTTTTTGATACCGCAACATCCTCCCAGCCATTCAACTTGATATTCTTCGAAATGATAGAATCATAGTTGCTGAAGAAAGTCGGATGGACTAACCTTTCTATGTAGACTAACCACTGAGAAATGGGCTTGGTTGAAGACATTTCTTGAGAAGCTAACTCTGCAGACCTTCGGATCTGAAGTCTCTGAGAAGTTCGGAACGGAGAAGACTGGAGTTCGGAATGGCCTTAAATCAGAGAGTCAGAGCTTCAGCACGCAAAAGCTTGAGATCGATGTGGGACTAGAAAAAAAGGGTCCCCTTTATATAGGCAATGGGATGACGGTTGATATTCCATAGTTGATCAAACGGTTGGAATGAGCTGCGATTAGATCTGACGGTTGAGAGCTCGAATCCGATCTTTTTGAGGTTTTTATTAAAGTAAAGATTTAAGAAAACCAAAAACCGAAAACAAAATACAAGAAACTGCCAGCAAGTAAAATATGATTACGAAAACTTCGGTAAGAATATCATACCTTACGGATTAGCTTAGGAAAGTTATTCGTAATGGGTAATATAAAGACGACTACGAAAAACTCAATACGAAAAAGTAAATACGAAAAACTCAATACGAAAAAGTAAATACGAAAAACTCAATACGAAAAACTAAATACGAAAAACTAAATACGAAAAACTAAATACGAAAAACTCAATACGAAAAACTAAATACGAAAAACTCAATACGAAAAACTGAATACGAAAAACTCAATACGAAAAACTAAATACGAAAAACTAAATACGAAAAACTAAATACGAAAAACTCAATACAAAAAACTGGTTATGAAAGTCCCAGTACGAAATTTGTCCATTCCGGAAATTTTCAATACGAACACTTTCATTCCAGAAGTATTCTGTATGAAAATATACATTCTGGAAAAGTTTCATTTCGGAAGTTTTCATTCCGGAAATCTTCGTTCTGAAAAGTTTGAAAACAAATTTTGAAAAACTTTGGTAAACAAACAATCAAATGTACTCCCCCTATGAAAAGGAGTTTATTACTGTAAGGAGACTTTTTCAACAGAAAGTTAATTAAGAAATATTACCTTATGGTTAACATTCCTAACTTCTGTTTGATATATTCAAATCTATCAGAAGGCAAAGATTTTGTGAATATATCAGCAAGTTGATCTTGTGTTCCGATAAACTGAAGAATAATATCTCCTTTAAGTGTGTGATCCCTAAGAAAGTGATGCCTAATATCTATGTGTTTTGCACGGGAGTGATGTGCAGGGTTTTTACTTAGGGCAATGGTACTTGTGTTATCACACAAAATTTGAGTTTTAGTAAAACTCAGGCCATAGTCTGTGAGTGTGTGTTGCATCCACAACACTTGTGCACAACAACTTCCAGCTGCTACATATTCAGCTTCAGCAGTGGAGAGTGCAACAGAGTGTTGCTTCTTGCAGGACCAAGAAACTAGTGAATATCCTAAGAAATGACAAGTTCCGGATGTACTTTTCCTATCCATTCTACATCCACCAAAGTCAGCATCAGAAAAGCTTTTTAGAACAAACTCATTTCCAGAAGTATAAAATAATCCTAGATCCATGGTTCCCTTAAGGTAGCGAAAAATTCTTTTTACTGCCTTTAAGTGAGATTCCTTAGGATTGGATTGATATCTTGCACATAAGCATACTGAAAACATTAAGTCTGGTCGACTAGCTGTTAAGTAAAGTAAACTTCCTATCATACCTCTAAAAGATGTTTGATCTACTGGTTTCCCAGCTTCATCAAGATCTAAGGAGTTTGAGGTACCAATGGGAGTACTTATACTCTTAGTGTTGTCGTAACCATAATTTTTAAGAAGATCTTTAATATACTTATGTTGAGATATGTATGTTCCTTCTGGTTTTTGAGAAATTTGAAAACCAAGGAAAAATGTTAACTCACCCATCATACTCATTTCAAACTCAGATTTCATTAGACTAGGAAAAGAGTCAGTCAAAGATTGCTGAGTTGAACCAAATATAATGTCATCAACATATATTTGAACAATCAAAACATTTTTCTTATCTTTCTTTATAAAAAGGGTTGGATCTGCATTTCCCTTAACATAGTTATTTTGAAGCAAAAATCCAGTAAGTCTATCATACCATGCTCGTGGGGCTTGTTTAAGGCCATACAAAGCTTTGGTAAGTCTAAAAACATGATCTGGATGTTTTGTATCTTCAAAGCCAGGGGGTTGTTCAACAAAAACTTCCTATTGAACATAACCGTTAAGAAAAGCACATTTCACATCCATTTGGAAAAGTTTGAAATTAAAGAATGCTGCAAAGGCAAGTAGAATACGGATAGATTCAAGTCTAGCTACTGGAGCATAGGTTTCTTCATAGTCTATTCCTTCTTGCTGATTATAGCCTTTAGAAACAAGTCTAGCTTTATTTCTAACAATGACTCCATTTTCATCACATTTATTTCTGAAAACCCATTTTACACCAATAACAGAAGTTTCCTTAGGTCTTTCAACCAAGGTCCAGACTTTATTCCTTTCGAATTCATTTAGTTCATCTTGCATGGCTTTAATCCAATCATCATCACCTAAATCTTCATTAGTGCTTTTAGGTTCTAATTGGGAAAGAAATGCTAGATGTTCTACTTCATTTCTTAAGGAACTTCTAGTCCTTACAGGTTGATTTACATCACCAATGATACTATCACTGGGACGATTCTTAAGAAACACCTGATTTGGGTTTTGTAAAACTTGTTTATCAACATAGGGTAGAAAGTCTTCTGGGGTAAATGTTTCAGAAGTATCTTCTAGAACAATTTCCTTATCAGAAGGTTCTTCTATCAAAGGTTGATAATCAGTTTTTGAAAACACATCCGAAGATGTAAGATGAGATGGTTTAAAAACAAAAGGACCTGACTCATCAAATTTTACATGTACTGTTTCCTCAACAGTGCAAGTGTTTTTATTAAAAACTCTATAAGCCTTAGAAGTCGTGGAATAACCTAAGAAAATTCCTTCATCAGACTTTGGTGTGAATTTATGTAAGTTATCTTTAGTATTCAAAATGAATACTTTGCAACCAAAAACCTTGAAGTAGGAAAGTCTTGGTTTTCTACCATTCCATAACTCATAAGGAGTTTTATTAAGAAAAGGTCTAATAAAAACTCGATTTATAGTATAACAAGCAGTACTTACAGCTTCAGCCCAGAAATTTCTAGCAATAGAATATTCACTCAACATGGTTCTAGTTATCTCTTGAAGAATTCTATTTCGTCTTTCGACTACACCATTCTGTTGAGGAGTTCTAGGTGCTGAAAAATTGTGAGTAATACCTTTCTTACTACAAAAAGTTTCAAAATCTGAATTTTGAAATTCTCCTCCATGATCACTATGAATAGTTTTCAATGGAAGGTTTTTCTCATTTTTAACTTGAGCTCTAAAACTTTTGAAATAAGAAAAAGCTTCAGATTTCCTTTCTAGAAAATAGACCCAAGTAAATCTAGTGTAATCATCAACGAGAACAAACACATAGTATTTGCCTCCAATGCTTCCAGTTTGTGTTGGACCAAAAAGATCCATGTGCACCAACTGTAATGCATCAGTTGTTGAGACTTCACCGATTGACTTAAAACTAGATTTATATTGCTTTCCATATTGACAAGGATCACAAACTTTAGAAGAATCAAATCTAAGCTCCGGTAGATCCTTAACAAGTTTCTTCTTAGAGAGTTTACATAGGTTTCTAAGATTACAGTGTCCTAATCTTCTATGCCATAACCAAGAATGATCTTCCATTGCACTTAGGCAAGGTAAATCTTGGCTTCTTAGGTCTTCTAAGTTTAAGGTGTAAACATTCTCTTGCCTATTGGCTGAGAGAATAAATTCTTCCTTGGAATTGTGAACTAAGCATTTATCATTCCTAAAATTCACAAGGTAACCTTCATCACATAACTGACTTATGCTAATGAGGTTGTGCTTAAGACCTTTAACAAAAAGAACATTTGAAATCAATGTTTTACCCAAAAGAACTATATTACCAATACCAACAATCTCTCCCTTAGCATTGTCTCCGAAAGTTACCTTTCCTCCTTTCGTTTTGATAATCTTTTCAAAAAAGCTTTTGTTACCAGTCATGTTCCGGGAACAACCACTATCCATGTACCATATATTGTTGCTGGAACTTTCTTTATTTTCATGAAATTAAGAACAAAGTTAGTTTTTCGGAATCCAAACTTGTTTGGATCCGAGATTTTCAGACAATAAAATTTTTGGAACCCACATTTTCTTAGAAAAATAAGCTTTATGAAATCCTAGAGATTGAGTTTTGTTTAAGGAACAACTTCTTGCCCAGTGACCACCACATTGACACTTAGTACAAAATGGGGCACTTTGAGGAACAAAATAATTGTTACTGAAAACTGGTTTTGCATGGGTATAACCAAATCCGGATTTATTTCTTAAAGGTCGTATTTGAGAATACATCTTATCAAAATTTTCTTTACCATGGGTAAAGTTTGATAAACACTTCTTTAAGGAAAAAATTTCGGACTTGAGTTTTACAACCAAGTTTTTATCCTCAAAATCATTAGTTTTAGAACTAGAGTTAGGCTCGAAAACATTTTTATTAGAAATTACTTTTTCTAATTCTTTAGAAAGTTTGTTCTTCTCAGAACTTACTTCCTCAAGATTTTTTGAAATATTTTCAAAATCAGCATTTTTCTTATCAAGATCTTTAGAAAGTTCTGATATTTCTTTAGTAAGAATAGAATTCCTAGAATTTTCCTTATCAAGTTTCTTGTTGAGTTTGGAATTCTCAATCTCAAGAAGTTCAGCAAACCTAGAGACTTCTTCAAAAGTAGGTAAAGTATTTTCCTCATCAGAAGATGATTCTTCATCAGAAGAGTTATAATACTTACTATCATTAGAATTTAAAGAAACATTGGTCAATGATTCAGCATTTCGTACCTTAGCCATAATACAATGACTATCAATAGGTAATCTTGCTATAAGACCAAGATTCTTCTGCCCTGAAGATTCATAATCAGAAGATTCATCTGAAGAGTCACCACCACTGGCACTCCAGGTGTCATTACCTTTTAAAACTTTCTTAGCTTTGGCTTTATAATACTTCTTCCTGTTCCTGTCTGAATGCCTTTCCTTTCTTTCTTTCTTTTTGAGCATAGGGCAATCTGGTCTAATATGTCCAGCTCTTTTACATTCGTAACAAGTAACTTCTCCATCTTTCTTGTCTTTCCTATCCTTCTTCTTATACTTGGATTGAAAGTTTCTCTGTCCAGCTATCTTGTTCATCCTTCGAGCAAGATTGGCTAATTCATTTTCTGAGACTTCACTTTCACTAGATTCGGATTGGAAAATAACTTTCTTCGATTTGGATCTGGTTACTCTCTCAGGAGTCTTAGATTTCATCTGATTTGAAGTTGTAGTAAAAGCAACAGTACCATTTCCATTCTTCTTCTTGATGTTGTCAGCATCTCTCTTCATTCTAGTCTCATGTTGTAGAAGAGTTCCAAAAAGCTCATCAAGAGTAATTTGAGTAACCTTCCTGTTCTCATCTATAGCTGTTCTCTTGGATTCCCACTCATTGGGCATAATGTCAATTATCTTGTCCACAAGAGCTTCATCATCTAGACCTTTTTCTCCCATAGATTGTAGACTGTTGACAATAGTCATAAATCTTTGTTGTACTTTACAGATAGGTTCTCCATAAGGAAAATTGAAGCCATGATATTCAGCTCTAAGCATAGCTCTTCTAGTCTCAATCACCTTGGAAGTCCCAAAGTGTGTAACCTCCAACTTCTTCCATATACAGTTAGCTGCTTCACAAGAAGAAATTTGGCTATATCTATTTCTGGTCATTGAACATAGTAAAGTATTGCGTACCTTATAGTTGAGTTGATATTCTTGCTTTTCCTGGTTAGTAAAGGTTCTGACTTCCTTGTCAGGAATTTTATAATCACCAGTAAGCATGACAAAGTTGTCTACTCCAGTATTGATAACAAAAGTCTTCATACGATCTCTCCAGTATTCATAATCATTACCATCAAAGATAGGTGGTCTTGTAGGATTCAGATTGTCAATAGATCCAACATTAATTCCTTCCATACTAAAAATAACTTGGATACAAACTTGTTAGTAGCAAAGATTCGTAATCACAAAGTTCGGAATGAGAAAAGTTCGGAATGGAAAAGTTCGGAATAAAAAAGTGAGCAAGAAAAACTTGTATGTGAGTACAAGTATTTCAGTAACCTTGGCTCTGATACCAAATGTAATAATGGTATAGAGTAAGAGGTTTCCAACCTCTGATACCAATTGTAGGATCGAAATATAATATGAGATGCTCAATATACAAGAGGGGGGGTGACTTGTATATTTTAAAAATTCCTTTGGAACCTTTAATGTTAGTTATGAATAACTAGAGTTTCCTTAAGAAAAGGAAAGGGCTAAGTTTAACAAAGTTAAACTAAGTAAATTCACAACACCTCTAACACCGAACTAAACTTGGAAAGAGATTCCAAAAGTAGGTTCTGGAAATATGGTTCCGGAATTTGAAACTTAACAAATGTTACAATATGAGATTCTACCTTAAAGCGTATAGAATCTGAATGAATCAGAGTAAGTAAGGAAGTATAAGAAAGTTATACTTTCCTTAAGATACAATATTGCAGCGGAATAAAAACAAGTAGTAAAACTACTAGTAACAAGATATAAGTCTTTTAACCCAAAGAGAAGGGTATCCAACAACCTTGGATAAAGGTCCCTTGATTTATACTTTCAAGCAAGTCTGTCTTACCCACACCAGGGTAAGCCCTCGATACGAAGATCGGTGTCTCTGTCTTGCTGTCCCCGCAAGCCCTCAACTTCAAGGTAGTTGGCAACCTCTGTCCTCCTCAGCAAGGAAGCCCTCGATCTTTAAGGTAGTCGGCACCTCTGTCTTCCTCAGCAAGGAAGCCCTCGATCTTTAAGGTAGTCGGCAACCTCTGTCTTCCTATCCCCGGAAGCCCTCGAATGTAATCACCAACATTCGGAGTCGCACGAAGCTTTGAGAGTTAATAAGAGCCTCTCTCTCTAGAAATCACTTCAAGCATGTAATCACATGAGTAGAAGATCTGTCAGCCTTTCAGCATTTCAGCAATCCGCACCGAGCTCTTTCAAATGAGCTCCTATTTATAGGTAAGGTCGGCTCCTCTCCAACGGTCATATTTTCCTTAAAAATCGGAGGGACCTGTACACGTGTCACTTAGACAACGGTTAGTTTATAACAAAATGGATGACATCGTTTTATAAAAAAGTAAGTGTAACAGAATGTACGACATCGTTTTAAAGTCTAACATAAAAGTTCGGAATAGAAATTTCGGAGTGAAGGTTCGGAGTGAATAAATTCAGAGTGTATAAAACAAAGATAATCAGATTCTGTTTAATAGGTGAATTCGGAATGAGAATTCGGAATAGGAATTCTTCATCAGAAATCGTAATGAGAATTCATTATCAGAATTCGTAATGAGAATTTGTCATCATAATTCGTAATGAGAATTCGTCATCAGAATTCGGAATAGGAATTCGGAATGAGATTTCTTCATTAGAATTCGTAATGGGAATTCTTCATTGGAATTCGTAATGAGGATTTTTCTTCAGAATTCGTAATGAGAATTCGGAATGAAATTTCTTCATTAGAATTCGTAATGAGAATTCTTCTTCAGAATTCGTTTCCTGAATCTGGAATAGAACTTAGTCAGAGTTCATATCCGGAATTCGGAATGAAACTTCCTTATAGTTCTTGTCCAGAATCCGAACCCTAAAACAGAATGCTTTATATCAAAGTTTTAATGATTCCGAGAAAATGAATCTGAAACTTATACTTAAGAAAAATATGGATGAAAAAATGATAAGGATAATTTTTCTTATAAAATCGATTTTCCTTAAGAAAGCAATTTTCCTTATAAAAGCAATTTTCCTTAAGAAAACATTTTTCCTTATAAAAGCAATTTTCCTTAAAGATAAGGTGTTTGTGATTTTCAAAACAAGAAGGAATGGAAAAGTCATAAGGAAAACCTTATTGACTCAACAATATTAAATGTTTAAAAAAGTTTTATGGGGTTAATTCCCAACACGAGTTAAGAAATTGGAATGTTCCCTTAAATCGGATTTACAAAAAAGTGGGAATTATGAATAAAACTAAAAAATATATAGCCCTAGAAATGAAAAGTATATTTAAATAGATATATATGTGATGAAAATATATAGAAAAATATATGTTCATGAGAGGAATATTTTTTAAAATGGAGAAAAATAAAGAGAACATATAACTCAAAAGTAACGTTGGAGGTACAAAATATCTCTTACATTGTGTCTCAAAGTGCTCTACACTAGAAATTACATTACTAAAAAATATAATTAAATTAATTAAGTATAAAACAAATAATATTATTTATATATATTTAATTTGATATGTTCTGTATATTATCTTTTAGTATTTATTTTTAATATAGTTTTCTCTTATGTCGGTAACTCGGGGTTGTTCGGTCAATTTATTTGTAACACTTTCAGTTTGTTTACCATGGTCAAGGTTATTGAAACCTAAATTCATGATATACATAATGTTAGAGTTTTATTTCATTTATTATTCCATTATTATAATACTTATAATGTTTCAAATATTATCCCAAAATAGATCCAAATTAATAAAGTTTCTTTGATAAGTCCATTTAAGGTAGTTAAAGTTACGATAATTATTTATTAATATTAATACATATATATTGTCCTATATTATAATTAAGTAATATGAAAATTGTCTTAAATTTAATTTATATATGATGAAAACATTTTTAATATCATTTATGTCACGTGTTTAAGGAAAAAGGAAATACTTTTTTCCGTGGAGGTGGTATTCCGCACGTACAGAGACAATGATCTATTTTTTCATAGATTGTGAAAGGGGTATAAAAATAAAATAATTATAATTTAATTAACCATGTTATAATTATTATATTGTTTCACTAAATAACTATTTTGGACCATCCATATAAATATTTTATGAAAAATAAGTTTTCCATTCATGGAGGGTGTTGTATGGAGAAACGCATGACAACGTTTTCATTTTTCATAATGATTTTGGAAGAATGCATAAAATAAATATTAAATTATTTTAATAAATCTTAATAATTTAAAAACACTGTTGTTATCATAAATTCATGTATAGATGTGATTTTATAAGTGTATAACAGGAA
The DNA here is from genome assembly GCA_963277665.1 of Viscum album. Classification (NCBI taxonomy): domain Eukaryota; kingdom Viridiplantae; phylum Streptophyta; class Magnoliopsida; order Santalales; family Viscaceae; genus Viscum; species Viscum album. The sequence goes on along the minus strand of OY728144.1, from coordinate 149,140,998 downwards.
AAGAGTAAGTGAATTTGGGCTAAGAGTATTACCTCTCCCTTAGAAGTTGTCCCTCAAGTAACTCATTAAGGCTCATTAGCTTGGTCTTTTGGGGAGACAATGCTTAAAAGGAGTTTTTATGGTGTTTAAGAGTTACTAGGAATTGTTTTTGGATTTTCCAAATCTTTTTAATGGGTTCATGGGTAAATTAAGTGGGTGTGAGATCCTTTTATAAGAAAAGAGAGTGTAATTTTTGTAAAATATATTTACTTTTCAATAGGAACTCTCCATTATTCAAGGAAAAAATCTGAAACAATAAAATATAATAGTGTGAGAAAATATATAAGGTTTCACCCCTCTACCATCCCGTATCACACCTTATTTTCTCATTTTTAACCATTTTCACTATGATAACCCACTTTTACCCCAATTTATCCTTATAGTGGTAACTCCACATTCACCCTTGGAAACTATTTTAATAGAATAAATTAAAATAAATTTATTGAATAATTTAAAAAATATTATTTAAAATAATAAAATAATTTTTGAAAATAAAATTTCAATGATTTTGATAAATTAATTTTAGTATTAGTGCCTAAAATGTGTGGAAACCGTTTCTTTAAAGAATTTTATATTAACCTTAAAATATAAGTGTGGGATAAGACTGTAAATTTTTAAAATTTTCAAGACATAAGTTGGCTTATTATAAAATAAATAAATGATATTTTTATTCAAAACTAAGTCAAAACCATATTTTACCCAAATAATATATAATTAAATTAAATGACCAAAAATATTTTTTTATTAGAATCAAAATATTATTTATGTTTTATAAGGTTAAACATATGTTTTATAAATTTATAAATATATCTAAAATGGATTAAATTATTACTTAAAATAATATTTTATCAACTAAAATATTTTATAAAAATTTCATCTCTCTTATATATTGATAAAACCCACCGTTTCAACAAAAAACTATATTTTTCACTATTCATCTAAAAAAATTTATAGGAAAATCCTATAAATTAATTTCATGATCATTTTAACATAATAAATCTATAATTTAAACTAATGTATTATATTCAAGTTATATAAGTGATAAAAATTAGTTTTAGATATATGTTCTTAAAACAAAGTGAAAACAATTTATTTTGAAAATTCATTTTAAAGCATAAAATATATCAATATTATTTCTATGGAACAAGTTAGATTTTTATCCAAAATTTAATATTATAAATGTACTATTTTTATAAATTAGTGATATGTTGATGTTAGTTTTTATTATCTATACTACCTATTATGAAACATATATATATTTATAAGAAAATTTTCTATATATAATATCATGGTCTCTACATTCTTCCTATTTAATAAATTTATCCCATTAAAAATTTATACCATATAATATGGTGAAAAACTTGGGATATTCTATTAAATTGTCTCTTTAGGTTCCCATTTAACGTCTCCATACTTGTTTTTTAACCAAAGTAAATCAACTAGGTGAGTTGTCTTGTTTAGCATAACTTTGTTTCTATGGTCCAATATCTTCACTAGCTTCTCCTCATATTATAGATCATATAAAAAATTCGTCTCTTATGGATTTTGTAAAATTTAGGGATCTGACATGTAATTATTTAATATGGATATGCAGAACATATCTTTCAGTTTATACAAGTTTGGTAGAATCGGTAACAAATATTCCACTACTATGATGTGATTGAAAATCTTGAAGGGTAAAATGTATCTAAGACTTATCTTCCCCTTAATTCTATACCCCATGACTATATTGAATAGAAATTTATAGAGGAAATGATTTTCACAAACCTTAAACTCAAGTCTCAGCAAACATAAATTTTATGTCAAATTTAGGCCCTTATGATGTGTTGCTGAATAGTCATTACTTTTATACAATTTCTTCAACAATATCAGGTAACAAAAAATTCCTCCCCCAAGATTTTCCTCAAACACACAGGTTCTCTATATCTATTCCCAAAGAGGGATTGTTATAGAGATATTTGAATAATTTATTGGAAACTATTATTTTATGAGAACTCAACCAATAGAATATAGTCTATGCTAGCCTCCTGTTAAGTACAAAGGGAAATCTCTCAATATATCCTCATTTATTTTCATAGTTCATTTATACTGGACATCTGTATGGTGATGATAATCTATACTAAAGTTCAAACTGTATTTAGATTATGCTGAAGAATATTTCAGTATTTTTAGGGGAACCTATTATCTCAATGAGATATAATTGATATTGGTGTTCCTTAAAGCCTCAACACTTCTTTAATTTATATCTTTATAATGTGATATAGTGAGAAGCACTCTCAAATATAAATTATGTGATAAATAATTATAATATAGTCTTTGAAAACCCATATAGAGTTGTTCCCTATCAATGTCTTCTGAAAACCCATGAAAATGTCTATAGTGATGTTTTTTCATTTCCATGTAGTTATGGATATTGGTTAACTCATACTTTTGAATTTATATCTCTTAACAGTTACCTCCTAACACACTAGAAAATTTGATGTATATTATACAAATTAATTCTTTATATTGACCTTGAAATATTGTTCTAAGATATCTCTATACATCTTCATGATTCTTGGGTTGATGAAGAATACTAGGCTATAATAATCACTAAGTATCTACTTTTTTATCTTATGCTCTGATGTAATGTAAATTATTTTCCCAAATCTCAATACACTTTAATCATCAATATTAAACTTAGCAAAGTATTCATGGGTTATAAAATCCACCTTATTTTGTATGTCTACGTCACTTATTTTATATTTCTTATTTTTATACAGAAGGTATGGTTGGGAAATAATTTGAGAAAGGTATTATGGTGTATATTTATGACTATTATATTTATATTTTATTTCCTCTAAATATTGGACCTTTCTAAATCATCTTCAAAGAAAAGGTTTCAAGGAAATTTTTACCCAGTTAATCTTCCAATTAATTTTCCTACCAAGGATGATAGTTAATTGATAAGTATTAAACTTTGATTATATCCAACCATAATCTTTGGTTCATATTGAGATTCTTATATATGAATATATATTTTAGGATCTTTTTTCATGTATATATATCAAACTTACCTCCTTAGCGATAATGACTTAATATCTTCAATGTAAATATTACCCAAGACAAATCTATTTCATGTGTTGAATAATTTCACTCAAACACATTCAACTATATTGAGGCGTCGATGATCACTTTATAATTATTACTTAGTAAAAAACATGAACCATTTTTTGAGCCATCCATTTAAATCAAAAACCCTTCCCCACTTGTTGGTTGTGTGAGTACAAGTTCAGTAGTTTTCATATTCTTTAGTTTCACAAAGTTTTATTCACATTCATTTATCTATACATACTTTACTCCATTCTAAATTAACATTGTTATAGGGGTTTTAAATTGTGAAAAGTTATTCATAGATCGCTGATAGTACCCAGATAATTCGAGAAAACTAAGAGATAAGTTGGTTAGAAGTTGTAAAATGATTCAAGGTAGTGATTTGATTGTCACATGGAGTTAGTGGTTTGTGTTGGGTGTTGGCCCCCAGACCATAAAATTTTATTTAATATTTATTTTCTAGAGTATTTTAAAGGGTTTGTGTAAGGATATTTTTATCTAGTGTGATTTTTTATTCATTTTTGGTTATTTCACTCATGGATGCATTTTCTTGTGTTATTGAGGGTTTTATCATCCACAAATACTATGTTTGATACCATTGATGATTTTATTTATCCTAGGGGGATAAGAGATTCTCTTCATGTTAGTGGAAGATCAATTCATATAATAGTTCCGATGGAGTCTCATGCTGATTCAATATAAATTTTATTAAAGGCCCATATTGTTATTTGGGGAAAAGATAGAATGGATTCGGGAATGTTAGGGATCGAGTGGTGGGTGTAGAGGAGTGTGTAAAAAAATATTCCTCATATTAAACTTTATGTTTCCATGTGTGGTTAGGATATTTTTTTCTTTTGAATTCAGGTTTTATAGTTGGTAATTTTTGAGATAATTTGATGTGGTTTGTAACCACCTTGAGTAGTAGAAAGACCCCATGATACATATTAAGAGATTATTAGTTTCATGAGGAAATTAGAGGAAATATAGGGGGGATAAGTTTAAGGTGTGAAGTCTATAAAATTGTGTAAATTCCATGAAAATCATTTCAAAAATCATCCTCTGGCACTCAGACGGTCGGTTCATGGTATGAAAAATGGTGTAGTGAAATTATTCTCATTAGAGACTTTTTTAAAAATTTGGTTCTTTACATTAAATTTATTCTTTGGTATTATACTTAATTGTATGGATTTTTATTAGTATTTCAGTGGAGTTTTATTGTTTGTGATATTTTGTAATCATGTTTTAGAGTAATGTTTCTTGGATTTGTGTTTGATTTTTTTTCAAAAACATATTTTGGATTAAATTTCCATGTGATTTTTTTACAATCTTAAAAATTATTTGAGTAAAATTAATTCAAGGATATATAAATTCTAAAAAGATGATTTTTTTCTATAAAGGAAAATGTTTTTAGCATGTGTGATTTGAAATTTGAAATTGGGTTTTAAGGAGGGGGATGTCTTTTTTTGATTAGATTAAAATGATTTAATGATTTTGAAATGAAAACTTGAGGAGGGATTTTTATGAAACCATGTGGTGTTTGAAATGGAAAAATGACTCATTAAGTGTTTTTGGAATGGGTTTTCAAAAAATATTTTATATTATTTGGTTTTTCTTGTGATAATGTGTCCCTTTTAGTGACATTTGGTATGGTTTGATTAAATGTTTTATGTTTTGATATTTTACAATGTTACTAATAGAATGGAATAAAAAATTAATGAGGGAATGATTTTGTAGTCTTCCAAGTGATTCAAGAGATGCCCTTCCAGTTTTTAACTTAGCCCAATCTTCTGATGGAGTGGATGGTCCATGTTCTTCTTAACTCAGAGATCATGTGTGAGAATTTATAAATTAGCATCATATAGAAATTTTCAATGATCAAGGATCCCATGAGATGATGAAGTGGTTAGTTATTATCAAAGGGATCTTTGATTCACTATAAACTTCTAAATCCTATATGTAGAGGTGCGTCCTTCGCTTGTTTGAAGGATTGAGTTTGGAATAGTGGAATCTCACTATTCAAACCCAACCATTTGAGTGTCTTGACCCAATGTATTGGGGTTCATGTGGATTGCGTTAAGTTGAGAGTGAAATCCCATGACCACCTATAATAGTCAAGGTGATTGTAATTTTCATTGAGTAGGAATATCATACACATGGGACACATTAGCCTAATGAATATGTACACACACACACACACATATCCAATCACCAGTATAATGAAGTATGAGAAAAAATAATAATACTGTAAATATATGTATAACATGTAATACCACATAAATATAAAGTTCTAAATATAATCCCACCAAAATTTTAAGAGTATGGCCTTATAAAAATATGAAACAACTACCAAACTCGGAATCCAAGATTCATTTATGGTTAGTCTATCCCAAATAATATCCATTATCTCTTTGTCAACCTAGGAATCTATAAAAAGTCCTTTAATCATTATAAGAGATGAAACATATGGGCATAACCCATAAAAGGGTGAGTGTAGACATACCTAGTTGGAAGGGTTAACAAGGTACACATAGATATGCTTAAAAGGGAGACACTACGTCTCGTGTTGATGTTAGTCCTCATTTCTATACTAGGTATTATGATCTATGATCCAAGGAAACACCATCATGAGGGATCTCACTCCATTTGTCTTTCCAACAAATATGGAACTCCCAAGATAAATATAAATAGACAGGGGATCAATCCCCTGACCAATGGGGGATACCTTACCCTTATTAGTATAAATCACATGGAAGGGGATCACATGACCTAGATGTCGGAAAAGGGATACGTGACCCAATATAGTATTTTCCCAGAGAGGGGACCTCTCATCCTCTACTCAAGACATTATTCTTTACTATACCATGTTGGTAATTGAAATGAGGAAAACAAATCTTCCTAAAATAGTTTTAGTGAACACAAAGCTACTAATACTGAATACCTCAATGGAGTCACATGAATTTTAGAAAAACTACAAGATTTTGTAATACTTTATCAGCCCTTAAGTCAATATATAATGAGTAGGGATCTAGATACAACGTGTTCTTCCAAACTACACACCAAATAAAATTTGATTTCCTAGAAACTCAATATATTCCATGCATCTCCTCCAATATAAATATCTTTACTGCTTCGACAACAGGTCTTACCCAACATTCTTGTGGATTATATGGACGATGAAAATGTAATATTTATAAAACCTATAAAAGGAGACAACTATAAAAACTATCTCAAAAAACCACAATCGCCCACAATTCCATCAGATTCTCGCCATCATCATCACACCCTTGTCTTGTCTCCAATCACGAAACCAAACCCACCTAAAAAATAAAAATAATATAGAGTCAAATACACCGTATAATAGTACCCCAAATATATTCTAATAACCATCCAATAAAATGACAATGAAAAACATAGAATGTAGGGAGAAAGGCATAAATAATAAAAAGTGAACATCAAATGAAGGGCGTGTTTATTTTTCAACTATCGATGAAATCTAAATAATGGCTGTGAGTAAAAAGTTTTGTCCAAAATAATTAAAAAATCATTATTTATATAAAAATTAAATAAAAATGACTAATTTATCAAAGAATTATTGGAGAACTAATTTCTAATTAAACTAATTCATGATCATTTCCAAAATAAAGAACAAGGAACAAACCAATAAAAAATCCCTACATCAAGATGTTGAATATCAACATCAAAGTTCATCAAGAGTGTCCTAAAAAAAACCTCGTTTGTACAAAATCTAGAAAATGTTTTCATTCCTTGATTTATGAATATAAGAAACATATAATTATAGAAATTGAGTATGGTTGTGGAAATAGTAATTTCATATCTCTTGGATAATGAAAACAGATGATATGAGAGTCTCCCAAGAATATGGTTCAAATGATAATCCTCTAAATTCCAACTATTAATATCTAGTAATATTAATAAATAATATTAATAGAGAATGAATCACCCAATTCTATAACTTTAGGAAGGAACATTGTTCAAATCCATTCCATACAAATTATATAAAATGTCTATAAATTGAAGGAAACATCAGTAAGAAGGCTAGATTGTTTAATAGGGGTAGTAATAAATTAAAAATATAATTAAAACCTATATTTAATCCACACATGTTTCCCTTTTTAATAATTCAAGATATGAGAAAAAGGATAAGTTTTTTGGCCATTTCAAATCTAGCCCAACCATCGCTACACCCTCCACCATGACCTTGTCATGGCCATGGTGTTCTTAAACACACCAAAAAATTGGCATCCCACCATGGGAATGCATTATGATCCAACTCATTTTCCATCACCATGACCCATAAAATAAGAGTGGTGAGATCACCCAAGGTCTGAACTATAGTTACATCTCTATCACTCCACACCCATGATTGGACATATGCCCTTTACGAGCCCCATTTATTTCATTTTGGATGTGGTGTTTCCTGTTTTATACCAAGAGGTTTCTAAACCCATTTTTAAGCATCCAAACACCTTTATAAGCCCCAAAAAACAATTTCAAATCTATTATTACTCTAAAAATATTATTTTAAATATTTCAATGTATTATATAGAAAAATTAAGTCATTATATTCTCCCCAACATAGGGATTTTTATCTCAAAAAGCAAAAAACTAACCAAACATGCGAGGGTACTGAGCCTAAATCTTATTCTCCCACCCCCATGATCTTTCCTGAAAGTTACCATGATTCCAAAAAATACACACAAAGGGAATCACTCAACCATAAAGGATCATGTACTAACAGTCCATAATAACCATCGGGTATTTCAAAAAGTTATCTCTATCCTAAATGTTCAGATAACCCTATTATATAAAATGCGATAATTCATAGACATATCTGTTCATCTATGACATGTGTAAGATTTTATGCACCCATTCAAAAAATAGTGGTAAGGTTGAGTAGTTTCCACCTTTCTTACTCTATATAGTATATTGAAAGGAAAAATGAACCTTGGATGTAGCTTACTACCTCATTTAAATCTCCACAGTCCTTGGTGAGGTGAGGCAATAAATAACATATGGTTTCAATTATCAAACCCTAAGATCCTCCATCATTGGTATTCATTGGATGTTTGAGAGATTTGGGTAGTACTTATCTACTCCTAGAAAACCTATACATTTTATATCATTTCTTCCACCAAAACTAACATTGTAGGTCATGGTATATATAACCACTCTTGGATGTACTGCTAAGGATGATTTATGAAACTCCCTAAATACAGCCTCCAATATCATGATTGGTACCATCCTGTATCCTTCGAAAAGTATGTTGTGCTACCAAAATTCAAAAAAAGGAGTATTTCTTGTGAGTATCTAGTTATAAAATACCTTGAAATTGATATTTCCTAGTTGTGATTACCAAATGTTTTGAATAATTATTAGGGTAAAAATTATAAATTCAATGTAAGATAATCCACCCTTATCCACATGAGTTAGCTACAGAGAGGCCACTACTCTATTTCATCACATAATAACTATAAATTGGATTTCATGTTTAGAGCATCATCCACAATGTTCCCCTTCTTGTATGTATAGAATACCTAAACAATAATAGTCCTATAAGAAATAAAACTACCACCTCCACCTCAATATAAGGTATTTATCATATAATATATACCTAATACTCTTATGGTCAGATTAAATGATGAATCACTCTCCTATAAGATTGTGTCACCAAAATTTTATAGTGAACACCACTGTTGCACACTCTAGATCATGATTCGTATTATTGTTATAATATAGTCTCAGCTGCTAGGAGTCGCAATAAATCATATCTTACCACTACATCAGAATTAATTCAAGACCATATTTGGGGGCATCATAGATCAACATGTAATTAATGAACTCCTACAGAAGTATCAATATGGGGAACTATTCCCTCTATATTGCAACTCCTAAAAAGATCATTGACACTTCTCTGACGACATGAAATTTGGCCCCTTTTGAGTCAATGAAGTTATATAATCCAAAATTCATTTATAAATCAGTAATGAATTTTTAGTAATATCCTCCCAAGGCAAGGAATACTCTCACCTCCATCATACTCTTGGGTGGATCCAAAGATTTTAATTCATCAATATTTACTGGGTTCCTTTCCACTCCCTCCTTTAAGATGTAATGTCCCTAAAAGTTGACCTCTTCAATCTGAAATAGACACTTTAGGATCTTCCCAGAATGTTAGCAACCTCAGAGCATGTCCAAGACCATCCTCAATTTTCTCGCATGCTCCTCCTCCAGCACCGAGTATTGAGCATATCATATATGAAGTCCACCATGAACTAATCCAAGAAGGGATGAATTATCTAGTTCATGATCCCCATGAACACTAATAGGTAATTTTGCATAGTGATTGGAACCACTAAGAACTCATAATGACCGTAGTAAAACAAGAACACCGTCTTTAGTATATCCTCTTTATGAACTTAGAGCTAATGATAACTCGACCTGAGGTTAGTGTTTGAGAACCACTTCACCCCTTTCACCTGGTTGAAGATATCATTGATCCTTAGTAGCGGGTACTTATTCATGATAATTATTTTATTTAGTATATATTGATATACACATAACCTCAAAATACTATCGACCTTCTTTGATAAAAATAATAGGGTTACCTAGGGGGACACACTTGGCCTAAAAATGACCTTCCTTTATAGATCCTCTAACTACACCAACATATCTTGTATCTATATGGGGAAATACTATATTATTGTATAGATATAAAGGTATTCCTTGAGTGTAGATCTATATAGATTTTGGGCACTCATTGGGGAGATAATCCAGAAAAATACATAGGGAAGACACATTGTACTCCACTACTGTAGAAATCTAAAAGCTCACAATGTCTACTACTCCTAGGTATATACTGGACAAGAAATGAGTAATCAGGTGTAGCCTCCTATATACAAGTCCATTATAATTATCCTAATATTCCTTATCCCTAAATAATGAAACTCTCACCCCATATACTCTGATTCACCAAATCCTCCACCTAAAAAACCAATATATGGATAAATTGTAGAGAGAAAATCCATACCTAAATGAATTTATAGGGTCTCATTTTGGAAATTATGTGATCCTATATGACTTTTCTCCACTAAGAGTAAGATAATAATATTATGAAAAGTTTTTTATCCCTAAATCTCCCCAGATATGAGTCTTTAAAACAAAGTTTTACCTAAGACTCTACTAGAATCCCCAAGTGTTGAATGGGGGATGTAAAAAGGAAAGATTTGATCACTCTAGTGTCTATAAAAACTACATCTAAGGTGGTTAGACATATATCACACCTTATATCATCTTTGTATCCTCCAGGTTGTAGGAATATACTTCTTACATCTAACCACATCCCTGGCCACCTACTTTCTAAGCCTGATGCAGACCACCTGGGGGTTATTGTAGTAAAAATAGATCAAAACATTGAACATCACACACACACATACTTGAAATTATACCATGTAATCCTACTTATAGACCTACCTAATCAAGAAATTTCCTCTTCATTAGTGGACCATCAATAGATACCTTGTTTATTACATAATAGTTCAGATAATCCCATATGATATGGCCTCACACATCCAAAGAGATGCACTACCTCTCCTTTGACTAATAGGAATCTCCTTGAGATACCTAGGGGACTGAACACCTATCCTGAGACTACCACCAATGACACCAAACACACCTAAATAACTATTTTTAACATAAAAAACTATCCCCTTATGTCTCAGCTACAACATACTCACTCCTAGAACCAATTATTGATTAATGCCTTGATAAGAATCTATCTACAACCAAGAAATTATCTAGAACCACATCATAAGAAGGAATTTAAAAAGATACCATTATAATTTTTATATCATGATAAAGGATACACTCAATGTATTTTACCCCAAATAATCTATCAAAAAACATATCCATGTAATATCATTATAGGTTGGTGAACCTCGATTCATTCTATGAAACTATCATGATCCCTTCTGGAGCTCTAAAGGTTTGTGTCATACACACTCCCTACAACCTCGTTAGATAAAACCCCTCCCTGAATAGGTGCAAAAAATCTAACTAAGGGAGGGTCACTTGATCACATTTTTTTATTATCCTTCTCCACCATTTACCTGATAGTCCAGGGATATGGATCAGTACTAGGACCCCCATCTAGTCAGGAGGGGTCCTCACAATGAGGAAAAATCTCACCAATACCTTGATATAGTCCTCTATTTCTTAAGGGTATAAATATCCCATAATCTTATGAGTTATCTATATCTAGAACTCATGAATTATGCACAAAAATTGTGAAATATCTTCTATTACTACCAAGAAAATATATTATTCAATGTGTGGAGGTAATATCGAAAATCAACTTGAGAAACTACCCCATATACAAGTCCTTTTATTGAATCCTCATCACTAAAATGATCATCATAATGATCTTCCCATATAATACTAAGTGTTTGTTATCATGAAGGTATCCTATAATAGTCAATACATGCCATAGTAAAAAAGCATATGTTGGAAGATGACTCAATAAGGACATAGAAACCATAACTCATTTCTATATAATGCATGTTCTAATGTTTCCCTTGTAACTACTACCTATATGTATCTATTTAAAAATAAGGTTATCAATGTACTAGTGAATATATACAATTACCATCACATGATCACTAGGTTCTTTGGCCTATGATCCAAACTCGAGACATTAATACTATTTCTCTAGTCCTCATATCAATCTTCACAATTAGATTATCTCCATACTGTGGTTTTAAGAAAACCTAGCCTCTAATACAAATGTATCATTATACAACCTGAAGGGCCCCTCTTAGAGAGTTGTAAGCTAATAGTAACACCCCATTCTTGTCACTAATAGGAATTGATATGGTGACTAGAATAGTGTTGGAAGGTAACACATATGAGAGGTCTTAGACTAAAGTATATGTACACACACACACACATCCCCAATCACCAATATAATATAGAAATTTAAAAATCTAATACTGTAATTGTTTTATCACCATCTAATACAACATATGAGTATAAAAAATGTGTATAAAAAGATACATATATCTAAAGACAATACCATAAAAACTGTAAATGAGTTTGTCCTAACTGAAATAATAACCAACTACCAAACTGAAACCCCAAGATAAGTTGGATACTATTCAACCAAAAATAAGCTCTACCATCTCTTATATAACCTAGAAGTCCATTTAAAACCCATTAATCTATATAAGACATGAAACATGTAAGAAGTTCCCAGGAAGGTGTGAGTATAAACATACCTAGTAGGACATACTAAAAACAACCAACAGAAATTCATTAAGGAGGGTGTCATATCTAAATCAATCAGATAGGGGAAACACGATAAACCAATTTTATCAAAATGGATACTCAATGTCTCAGGGTGACGTCACTCCTCAATTCCATCCTATATATTCTTCTCAAATCCCAAAGTTAATGATTATCTAAAGGATCATACTCCACTGGTCTTTCCAGCACCGACAGAAATCATATTAGAAAATTACATAGATCAGGGATCACACCCAGGGATAATGGGGGATACCTAAACTATGGAGAAACAAATAGAGGATCACACCATAACTGCATTTAAAAATACTTGATTCTATCTAGTAATATTCCAAAGAGGGGATCAGTCATCCTATACTCAAGATGAGATTCCTTACTGTAACGTCATGGGAACATAAATGAGTAAATACATTAATACTAAAATGGGTTGAGGAAGGACACAACTAATAATACCAAATCAATATAGGGAGTAATAAGGAATGTAGACAAAGTACAAGATCATGTGAAACTCTCTTAACCTAAAATACTAGTATTTCTATGGAGCGGTTCCCAAAACATGTGTTATTCCAAAATTCACATTGAGAAATAAATATTTTCTAGAAACTATAGACATTCCATAAATCGCCACACACATCACTATATCCTCTACCTATTCTATGGGTATCACCCAATGTGCCCACAGATTATTTAGACCATACCAGAGTCATCAACATCACACCTCCAGAAAGGGACACCCCCATGAATGGACTCACAAAACAACCATCACTCATACCCAAATTGTATTTTATTCATCACCATCATGTATCTATCACATATCTAATCCTAACACCAAACCCGTATTAAAAATCTATAGAATATAGATTCAATCAAACTACGGAATGGGTGCCAATATAGAGTTGAATCACAATCCAATCAAATGACGGTTATGAATATATAATGAATGGATAAAGGAATAATAAAAAAATTAACAGCAAATGATGGTTGGGTTCATTTAGAGACTATCGATGGAATATGGTGAATGGGGGAGAGTGAAAATATTTTACAAAATAATTAAAAAATAACCATTTCTCGTGAAAAGAAGTAAGAAACAATTTAAACATCAAATAAAGATCTAACTACGTATTTATAGTCAAATTAATTCACATTCGTCAAAAAATCAAGAATAAGGATCATACCAATCAAACTAAAGCCCAACCTTATGCTTTCTTTCATCAATGAATTAGTTATTCAAGAGAGTGATCAACCAAAACACGTTTTAACACCAACTATAACAAGCCTTCACTCAAAGAGGTCCCAATGTCAAACACCAACATCAATAGAAATCAATCAATTTTAGGAAAGTAGAATTTCACAATTATAAAGAGATATGATAATAGATGATATAATCCTAAGAATCTGTTTCAATAAGAGTATCCCCTACTTTCCAAGTTATTATTTATAGTAAGATTATAAAAATAGATAAAGGAAAACAAATGTCCCAATGCTATAACATCAGAATGAATGCTCATCCAAGTCATTTCCCTAAGATGCTTGTATGAAATTTGGAAATCAATGAAAACATTGAGATGACGTATGAATCAATAAAAAAGTTTATAAATCAATTAAAAAAAATATTATAGACAAAAAATTTAATCCATATGGGTTTCACCTTTGAATAGGCCAAGATCAGAGAATACATGCAATAATTTTGGTTGTTTTAAATATAGATCAAGCATCGACACTCCATCCACTGTATCCTGAACAAGGATGTTAATTTCTTAAACACACCAAAAAATAGTCATCCCACCATTGGCATATTCCAAGATTATGGGACTTTTCCCACACAATTACATCTAAAATGGGTGTGGTGAGGTTTCCCATGTTTTGGCCCACAATTATAGCTCTACAACTCCACACCCATATCCATTACCATACTTTAACATGTTTTCTTTTTCATTTTATATAGAATGAAACCATGGAACCCCATAGCTTTCACTAGAACTAAGGTGTTACCCGTTTTGGACTAATAAGTTCTTAAACTCATATTATCTTTTAAAAACCTTTATGCCTCCCAAAAAACTATGTCGACTCCACACCATACTGTGAAAAAATTGTTTAAAATATTACAAAGTATCATATAAAAAAAGAAAAAAATTATATCGAGGCCTTATTTTGATAATAATTTATGTTCTCCATCATTCCATGGTTTACCCTAAAGAGGTTAGAGTTGAGAATTCAATACAGTATTTTAGATTTCATCAAGTTGATTAGTTAATGGAGTATTATGTGGAATGTTTCAATGACTTGGTAAATTTCTATATTGAGTTGGATTTTGTTTATCTAAATATGGAATGGTTATTTATTAGTGGTATTGATATATATCTTCATTTTTTGGTGTTTCATTCTAGTTTGACTACCTTTAAAGAAGTATTCTATATAGCCAACATCACTGAGGAAATCATAGTATGGAAACCTCTGGAAAGTTATTTTTTGACCCCATATGGTGTTAGTTATTGTGATATAAAAAATGATAAATTGAAGAAGGAATGTGACAATGATGGGAATCTATCTCCTCAACCCATTTCTCCCATTCAAGGAAAGAAAAAGATGTTGGCATGTTTTCACTGTAGAAAATTTATGCATTTCAATCCCTCTTATTCAATGATTCTAATAATCTACTGTGTATATGTCCATATTAGTCACCATCAGATGAATTTTAAGCTGAATGGGAATTAGAATATGTTTCATATCTAGGGAAGTATTTTTCAATGCTTTCCCCATTAGAGAGTTAGATATTTAGAATTATTTATGTATAGTACCCTATTTTTTATTTTTTTATTTTTGTGGAACATTTTCCATATCTTGTAAATCATATTTTCTTTTTGTAAAATGGATTAAATAGATTTTTTATCTATCCTATTATATTTTTAGAAGTTCATGACTTGTTAACTGTTGACGTTTTTTTACTTTTGTGAATGGTGTGGACTATGAGTTAATGTTTTTTGATTGATTACATGAGAAATAATTTGGTTTGGTCTAGGGTAATGGAGTTTATTTTTTGGTTTTTGAATATATTGAGAGAGTTACTGAGTTAGGATTTTACTTTTGAGGCCATATTGTGTTAGTGCTCTATGAGTTTAACCCAAATTTACCCTTTTTGTAGTTTCATGACCTGGGTTTCAAACTATGAAATTCCATGATGGTTCATTTTATTGTTTTGGGTGTTTGTCTAGTTTTAAGGCTCACATTTTCCTATTGATTGGTTATTGTAACCTTTATGTTTTTCTTAATGATGTTTTTCTTATGGTGTTTTGAGTAGATTGTACATGGTTAGTGTGGTACTTTATCTTTTGTGATGATCATTAATTTAGGTGTTCTTTTTTATTATTTTAAAATTTTAGATAAATTATATATATTAGGGAGACCAGTTCTATGTCTCAATATGTTCTAATTTTTCTTATGGTGTATCTTCCAAAGTAATTTTTGTTGGGATGTGATTTTGATTTTGGGTCATGTGACCAAAGATGTTCTGAAGGTGGTGGTAAGGTTTTTTTACTTTGTTCTATTTTTAATTCAGGAGTATTTTATAATATATAGTGAATATTTTGATATGTCTAAATTCGAATAAATCTAGTGGAATGCCTATCCTACATTATAATTTCCATTTCCTCTTATTTCATTTAGTAGTGGTTCTCCCATGGAGTGGATTTTTTTTGTCCAATGTCTATGGTTTTAATTTTGGAAGTTTGGTAGATGTTTGAGCCCCTATTAGAGGTAATTTAGTCATATATTTCCCAATATTCTAGGTTGAAGATGGATTTTTGGTGGTCGAAATTTGTGTGGTGGGGAGACTTTTGACACCCATGATTCCACTAGGTTGTATGTTTGTAGTCCTTGATTTAATCTCTTGAGTTTCAAGGATAATCATGGTTAAAAATTGATGTTTTTTTGAGTTTATCCCACACATCATGGTTATGTACTTATTTTTTAAACAATATAGTGAAAAAAATGTATATAGTTTTGGATAGTAGTTATCTTATGGTTGTTTCACAATTTGAAAAACCATGCAGGTACCTTCTTGAGTTTTGGAATTTTTTGGTATTTTACTCTTGTTTTAATTGGTAATTCTTCTCCAATCCACCCTATTCATACTCCCATGACCTAGGATCATGACTAGGGCCTTTCTACACTTCCCATGTCCCACAATGGGGGATTATTGATAGTTTTATGGTTATTCATCACCCGAATCAAAAGTTAAGAGATCCTATTTTATTATTACTTGGTTTAATTCCCTTTTCCTAATTATATCAAACATAACAACCATGGTTAGTCTATTTTTTGGACTATGGTTTTCATTATTTGGATATTTTGGTTTCTAAATGTTTTGATCCATTTTAGGATACATATTATGGTGGTTTTTTTATTGAAGGTGACATGGTCGCACTGTTGTAGGAAGGTGTTTCCATTCATTTTCTATTATTTGAGTGCTACTTGTTTTCTTGGTGATTTGAAATGTGTTTTTGAATAAAATTAATGATGTGATTATTATATATAATTTTTATTTCAATTGTTTTACATGTTTGTTTGGTTTTACCTTTTCAAAATTTGGAGAATTTCATAATTCAATGTCATTTTGTTTTTAAATGGCGTTTTATGAATTAAAAGAGTTTGATGAAATTTTAGTGATGGTTTTATTTCGTAAAAATGAATATATATGATTTATTTCATCAAATTAGATTTATAAAATTGGTTTCAATTTTTTTAAATATTTTACATGTTTTAAATGGGATACATTATTTAGGATTTAGAATTATAATTTCCTTTAATTGATTGTTGATTGGGATTTTCTGTTAATTATGATTTCCCGTGGAATAATTTTGGCTTCCAAATGGGTTTTTAGGAATGGGAGTTCAAAAATTTCTTGTTTATAATTAATAAGTACAAGACTCATTTGGAACATTTTAAAATGATGTTTTATTGTTTGATTGGTTTTCCCTTATTTATATATGTTGTTTTTATTGATGATATTTTTTTATATTCATGTGATGGATGTTGGATTTTTATTCTTTCTCGGGCTCATCGGTTTGGGCTCTTATTAAGGGGGTGTTGGTGGTGGGAAGGATATGATTTTGGTGTTAGCCTTTAGGATTTATTATTTTTCATCTGATTGACATTGGATTAATAGTGGGACACCTAATTAATTTATTACATGAGGAAACCTAATATAGTAAGTGGGAAATCAAAGGAAAATGCATTTCCATCTAAAATTATGATCTGACTAGTAGTCCTTAGTTTCATTGTTAGACCCCGGCTAGGGGGCTTACCTCAAATGATGCTAGTTGAGAGCGATTATGCTAATGATATTAAGACTGCAATAACTATAGACTATAGGTTCTACCATAGTGCATATAGTATTTTTTCATTATTCACTAAGGTTTTTTCTCACGATATGTATCATATGTTATGATTTACTTATTGATTTTCTAGCATGTGATTTTTTTCTTTGATTTATGATTATTGGATGTATTGGTTATTCATGGTTGAGTTTTATGATATATGTTTTTACCTTATCTCTTATTTATCAAATGAGGATATTAATTGGTTTTAAATTAATAGAAAGGGATTTTATTTACAAAGTGTATTTTTATAATGGGAAATCAATGGTTTGGTTTTGGGTTTCAAAGTCCAGCATTTTGAAATGAGTGTGTCAAGTGTTGTTTGATTTCAAACCATGGAAATGAATTGAAGACTTAATTTTATATATTTATTTTAAAACTAGTGTACTTGGATTATTTTATAAAAGTGGTGAACTAGTTACTTATAACATTACCTTTTATAAGCTTCATTTCCCTTAAAAACAATTAAATATTGAATATCGGGCTCTTGGGACCTATTTAAAACAATAAAAAATTTCTTCAATATGTATAACATTCTTCTATAATTATCTATGAAAAAACCATCAAGTCATTCGATATGTAATTCGTACTCAAATCACCATTTATAAAAAAAGACTTCACATCCACTTGGTAAACTTTGTAATATTTTCATGCAGCCACTTCCAACAACATTATGATAGAGTTTAATCTTTCTATAGGCACAAAGGTATATTTGATATTAATACTTTCCATTTCAGAATAAAATTTTCACACCACCCTAGATTGTCTCCTTAACTACTTAGCTTTATTATGTAGTTTATTTATAAAAACCCTCTAGGTGCCAATAATATTTAAAAATTTTTGTTCTGGGAACAAGATCCCATGTTTATTTCCTTTCAATATAATCATATTATACATTCATATCTTATATCCAATACACATTCTAAACCACTTATTCCACTTTATGAGGATCAATATTGGAAATATGTATATTTTTATCATGAAATAAGAATATTCATCTATTTTTAACTAAAACATGTTTATTTCCAATGATATTTTTTGTTTCAACATACTTTTTCAATCTTCCATACCTTTTATCTTGTTTCCAGAAGCATTATCTTCATTAATTCTTTTTTCAGAATCAATATAAATTACAATTTTTTCTTTTTTTTATAATTCATAATTCATTTCTAATATATATATATATATATATATTATATTTTATACTAAATCTTATAAATTTTAATCAACTTTTATATCTGATTTATTCTTAATTTCAATAATTTGTACATCACTATAATCGAATAGATTATGCATTAATTTATACCAAAATTTGTAGGCACTACCTTTAGATAGGTAGTACATAAAAACTATTTCCTCAACATTCTCTTTAAATTTCCCTAGATAGTTATTATTAATATTTCTAATGAATATAATTATAAAAACTTTGAAATATTTGATTGTTGGATGTTTATAATACCAAATTTCATATGGTATATTTTGTGTCTTTGGCCTTAGTAGAAACCTATTTTTTTACATATATAGAATTGCATAAAACTTCTCTTTAGAAATAATTGGAGATGATATGTTCTGTTAATACATCCCATCCCATCTCAAATATTCTTTTTTTATCCCTTTCATCTATAAATTTTACTATGGAGTATATGGTGTGCAATAATGATGTTTTATTCCATGTTTTTAATGATAAATTTCACAAGTATCAAATACAAACATTTTTCCATTATCTGATCTCAGTTTATTGATGTAGGGACCCAACTCATTCTCAGATTGCCGATTATTTTTTTTATCATTTTTATTGCAGCTCACTTATGAATGATGAATATGAAATTAGTCAACCATGTATTCTCGTCAATGAATATAATTAAATATAGTTCATATATGTTATAATTTTGTCTCATCGAACTACATAATTATTGAATACGAACTAGTGGTTTGGATGATAAAACGTCAACTCATTTATGTGAAACATGATCTATTTTACGTTCTTAATAAGATTCGTAGATTTCATCCCTATAACTATTTATCATGGGAATATCTCTCACAATATAATGCTGCTACTCATACTTATTTAGATTATATATCCAATCATTATATGACATATGTTTGTTTATTTTTAGAACTCAAGTAACATTAATGGATAGGATCATCAATTTGGAATATATTTTATTTAGTTATTATCCCTTGAGTACTAATACTTACATCCTTTTTGATTTTGATGATACATGAATATTTATTGAATACCACAGGATGTACATTATCGATAAATTAAATGAAACTGTATAAATTATGCATCAACCCTATAAAAAATAATACATCATTAGACATGAGATTTTTTGGTACAATTAATAATAACCGCAAAAAATGTTTTTATGGAATAATAATTTCCAAAAATCACTAATACCCATTCATGCTTCTCAATTACTATCATAAAATATTCATCCCCTATCATGTGTGAAGAACAACCACTATCAAGCATCCATGACTTGGTTTTACTTATATCATTCAAAGAAACTTAAAAAATATATGTTTTTTCATAATTCATGTCATAAATTACCTTTACTTTCTCAACATGAAAAATTTACCCAAAAATAATAGACATTTATTTTTTAGTAATAGAACCCTATTTATCATATATGCAAAAAATATATTCTATGTAGTCATATTTGTTCTCTGTTTATAGGTAATGTGAATTTATGGTTATAGATTTCTTACTTTGAAAGTATATTTTCCTTCTCTAATAATATCACCCGTAAATTCATGTCTCATTTATAGTAGTGAAATGTTATGATAATATCAGTAAGAATTGTGTCCAAACACTTCAAAACAGCAGCAATATCCTCTAAAACATGATATTTTATAAAGATAATATTTCTATCCTAAATATTATTGATTTAAAATTTCTATACACTTTGATTATCCTTTCTCTTGGGGCAATGATCTTATTAAATAATCTCTTTCATTATTTTATTTAGAATATGGTTTCTCACTAGTATTCATTGAATAAATAGGTTCAAAATCTAATTTATAACATTCATTGTTAGAGATAACAGTTTTATTTTAAAATTAATTTGGATATATATTAACCTACTTCTTGGCATCCCTATTTTCACCATATTTTGATGATATAGACTTTATCTCAATAACCTTAATGAAATATTATCTTATATTGTTAAAATTATTCTAAAATTTAAGAAATTCTAATTATTTAGTAGACTATTATTCTTCTTTGAGAGAAGGTTTTTATTCAAGTAATCTTAACTTATTTTCAATATTATCTACTTTGTGTTGGTATCATTTGATCTCATAATTTTAATAAAACTATTTTTTTCACATTATTTTGTTCCTTAATTTATATTTTCTTTTTTATTTTACAGCAGCCTCTTCCCCTTCTTGAGATTAGTGATTTTATTAAGAAAAATTTCTAATTCATTCTTCAACATGTGATCTTACTCTATTAATTAAATTTCATCACCTTTACTGCTAGATGTATGAAACCCTTTTTCTACATGAGCCATGAAATTAGTGTATTCTTCTGACTGGATTCTTGATATAGAGTTAACTTTTTTTTATTTTCTCTCTAAAACAATTCTTTTACATTTAATGATGTTCCTCTTACATTCAATAAATTTGGTTGAATCCTTTATGATTTATTACCCAATTCTTTATATTATGTTTATCATAATCTGTATTAGGTTTGGTAAAATTTTTCTTAGATAAGTTGTTAGAGAAGATTCCAATGTAATTACAATTTTAACACCTTAGTGGTAGTTTTATTTTACCCTTAAAATTTCCATTCTTTAATGTTTTTGATAAGAGAGAAATTATTTTGTTAAATTAATAATCTTCATCTTCATCATTAGATTAACTTGATTCTAGAATTTCATCATCTCAGTTTTTATCATTGTCATGGTGCCAAAAGTCCATCTCATCTTTGACCTTCTTCTTGGAATTTAGGATCTATCTAATTTCATAAGAAATGAGAATGTTATTTAATTCATTGAGAGAAATATCTTCTATATTTTATAAATTTTAATCTTTTGGGTTAAACCTATCAAGAAAATTTCCCATAAAATTTTCTCCAATAGTTTAATCATCTATAATTTCTCCAAAACCCCTAATATTACTGAAAACTTTATTGAATCTTGTGATGTTTTCATCATTATTTTTCTCTTTATAAATCTTGATATCTTCAAATTTTATCTCCAAATTTACAATTTTCCATCTTGACATTAATTATTTCTTCACAATTGACTTTTAATTTATTCCAAATTTCATTGACATTTTTAAGTCCCATTACATTTGTGTAATAGTTTTCTAAAAGTGAAATAAAAGAATATTTTTTATCTTTTCTATAAACATTCATATTTAAATTATATGAAAATAATATTAGATAACCCTATAAAAAAAGTGTAAAACCAACGACCACAAAATATTTATCATCAATTACATGATTTTAAATATAGGGACACATCATATTATACAAATTGTGATAGTTATATCCATAAAATATAGGGAAAAATAGATTTGGATAGAATTTAGATTATCTAGATTCAACAGTTAATAGATATTGACTGAGGGAACACTGATTGGATACTATTTGAGGTTCCTAAGGAGATATTTCACCACTAGGAGCGGGTGAATCAATGGGGACTTTTTTTAATTTCCCTTTCTTTGAAATTAATATCTTTTTATCTAGAAGGATCCAATCCCCATTAAATATAATAGAAATAAATTAAAAATAAATATAAGAGGAACATAATATTTTTACAAGGGTCGGTATCAATGTGAGACTAATCCATGATATGACTGTTTAGACACACCAATCATAGATTCTACACTATAATCAAAAGTGGTTTCACCATACAATATCCAACAACATAGGGTAACACTAGTATTACCATAGCCCCACTAGAACTACAGATCCACATTTCCTAATACAAAATAAATTTAAATAAAATAATAAAGTTTAATTTTTTATATAGGGATTCTCCTATAATTATTAATGATGGTACTTCTTTTTAGCCTTCATGATAAATAGAATTGTTTTTTTCTCACAAAATTGTACATCATGAAATTTTTTCATAGGTTTCTCATAACTATTGTTTTATGTAATTTTTTATTGTGGTCAATGTCACTTTTTTATTTATACTGTATTCACAAAATTCCTCAAATAATTTTTTGTATAGAAGGGGTAAATGACCACTTCTATATATATGTTCCAAATAAATTTTTTTTAAAGTGTATTAAAAAGTTATTCACATCACTATTTTTCACTCCTTCACGATTCTAGATCATGTCCATAGGTTTATGAATGTAAAACCTTATGTGATATATGTTAAAAAACCATTCTATAATAATTCCTTATGAAATAAAATACTACATTATAAAGTTCAACTTCTACTCATATACAAAATATATGAATTTAAAATATTTTTTTCTTTCTGAAAGAGAGAGAATATGATAGAGAGTTATTTCATGACACTTTGTGAAATATTAAGAAGAGATGATCGATGGAGATACCTTTGAAAAAAGTGGAAAGAGTCAATTGATCATTAAGTAAGAATTATTTTTTAAAAAGCGACCTATAGAAGTACCCCCATGTGATAATAGAGTAAATCATGATGTCTTCTACTCAAGAGATCTTCGAATGGTATAAATAATCCTCCTTCTCTGTCCCACAGTATTTAAGGAGTGGTTTCACCATCTTTTCCTCTATATATCATTCTGAAAAAATGACCTTTATAACATGTTTAATACCAAGTCAAAGGGTATTATCATTGTACTAAAGATCATGGTAAATTATCATCAAACCCATATTTTTAATTCTTATAACTTATTCTATGTTAGAGAAAAGTATTTAAAATCCAAAAAAAATATGTCTTTGAATGCTTGAATATAATTTAATTAAACATTTTCAAATGTTTGATTCATTATTTTATTTGGAATCACTTCATGATGAAAAACCAAACATCAATGGATTGCATAATTAATTTATTGTTACATGAATAACTCCTCATGTAAATGTGTTACCTATTACATAGATTAACTTGAATGAATTTAATATGTGAACTTATCATAATACATTCATATAATCCTTAGTTATTAATGATTTATTTAAGATGATTCATGCATGAAAGATGGATATTACATTCATGGAGGTTCATAGAATCATCTCCATAAAATATGTACCATTCAATATTAGGTTATATATGGAATTTGAGACATGAATAATATCATGTGCATAAAAACCTTCAAGAATCCTAAGGTTAATGATAATTCTGCAGATTCGATTAGACTTTGAAGATAAAGAGAACCAGATGCCCATTCTTATTATCATAACACTTAATGACATGTGAATAGTACCTAGGTAATCAATATCCCACATCAGTCCACCATTTTGTAGAGTGGTGGTTAATAATAATCTATGTTTGTAGAAATATTGAGCTGACACTAGGGTCTGCACCTAGGTACACTTTCACATACCCATATGAGGCAGGCCTCAACCCTTTCCCCTTTCATGACACATGTAAAAACTCTTTTTGGTGGTATGAGTTTATTTTTTGATGAACTTCACCCATGGACTCCTTGTGGCCACTATGAATCATCACCTACCACCATGTAGGATTGTAGCACTAGATCTCTCTTTCACTTGAGATATCTCCCATAATGAAGTTGATTGAGCTGGCCCTTGTGAATTGTATAGATGGCCATATTTTTTATATATGGATAACATAAAATACATATAATAATTATAAATATTAAATTGATAATACCAAGTCATTATAAAATCTATTCTTAAAATAAAATTCATACAAAAAATAAATATATTTATTTTTATAGCCTCTTTTAAAACCATATTCTCATCCAATCATCATAAAAATTATCAATTTTCATGGTCTTCATATTCCCTCATCATTTCAAATAAGGTGTCAATTCTTCATCATCATTGACACATATCTTTAAACTTAATACCAGTTCAAAAATAATTAAAATTAATTTCAAAACTATTTATAGACAAAAATTAATGACTCATCAACAAAAACAATGGTTCTTCATTATGATATGTACGTAGTGATCTCTATTATATCCAGCTGTACATAATGAGATGTGTAGTGTGGACTCCATTCCACCTATTTTCATATTATAATATGTGTGAGGTGGGAACAATTCCAATCAAATGTATATTATGATAGATTCAATGTAGGATCCCTTCCATAGGGTTTTATACTATGATATGTATAGGGAAGGCACCATTCACTCTAGTTTTACACTATGAGATGTATGGAGTGGGTACCTATCCCCCAAACTGTTTTACAATTATATCATATTTTGAACTGGTTGAAGTTTGTATGGTTAGTCCTTTGTGTCACTTTTGATCCTGAGGATCGATGATGTATTTTTTTTTCTTAACTTTTTTTTCTTATAAACATCATCCATAACTTTTACTCATACTATATATACTTAGGTACATCATTGGGGGTGGCCTATTGAGTTGTACTCACACACTTCTAGACCCTTCATGGGTACTTAATCCTACTTAATGTTTTCATGAAATGGTTAGGGAAAGGTCCTTATGATTAATGGTATACTTTGATAGATTGGATAGAGCATGGGAAATTCGATAATTCTATAAAGCAGGCCCAACTTTTATAGTTTACCCAGAATTTTTTATTATTGTTTATGTTTGTATTTTTTTCATATGTTTTTTAATTTGAATTTATAATTTTTTATTTATACAATGAATTATCCCAATTATTCATTTTTATAATATTTTTTAGTTAATATTTGGTTAAAGGAAATTTATTGGTAAACATAAAATATCCCTATCATTTTTATGGAAACTTTTTTAAGGAAAAATAATTGTTTTTAAGGTGTAAAAAATTTTCCATCACCCATGCATCTTCAACTAGAGCAGGTAACCACCCTCTGGAATGTGGACCAAGATTTACAAGAATATATATATATATATATTATATGAAGAGTTAATATGATCTTGGAGTGGGTCATCACTAGGATTTATATTTAGAGAACTAGATGAAGTCCTGATTGGGTTAATGTTGGGTAGGAGAGTCCAAACGAGACAGTACATGGATGCAATTTTGGGATTATACTACTATGATCAATGTAATAAATGATACCCCTACTAAACTCATGACTTATGTGGGACATAAGATTTATGGAACTATTTATAATTTACAAATGTTTCATTTCATTGTGCTATACATGTATCACTGATGTTAGGTAGAAGGACCACTACTCTTGCCACATATGAACGACCACCCACCTCACCAAAAAACTAGAATAACACCACTAATTTCATTTTAAGAGATCGTATTTGAGATAATTCACTAATGAGATACACAAAAACTACTATGGAATCACTTATGAAGATTGGTGAAACCTTTTACAACAATTCTGGAGTTTGTAGACTCTATAAACGCATAATTCTAGCCACAATGGCGATTAAATGTAATGGAAGTGATGATGGCGATGAAGTATCAATGAAGATGTCGTTCATACCATTTGTGGAGAAATTATACCATATAATTTCTTGAAGGAAATGTTTTTAATTCATTCCATTAATTACTTAATAATTCCATTAATGATATTATAATACAGAATAATATTTTCAGTGTTTTTTTCATCGTGAAAGCATGAAATCTTGTGATTTACATAGAGTTTTTTATACCATGAGGGGTCTAGGATGTGATGTGACAAGGAAAAATAAATGAGGAATTAATTTATTAGATTTTAGTTCATGACTCATGAGATCTAGTTTATGGAGTGTACTAGGGAATAGAGGTGATGCAAACTATTTGAATATATATGGTGGGGTTTGGGTCACCGACTGTAGTTTCCATGTTATGAATAGTGAATTTCAATGAAAATTGGGTTTATATATAGTTAATGGAATACCATGAAGCTAAATTTGTGCTATGAAGAAAAAATATAAAAAAATATTTACCAATATTATGATATTTGACCAATGCCTCTCCCATGCATGAGTTGGAGTATATTTTGGGATATTAAAACATAGAAATTTGGAACATGTTTAAAGGGGAGTGTAAGTTTAATTAAAGTGTAATATATATGGATATATATTTTATATATATAATAAGATATGTGTTGGATATATCTTGGATTTTTTGTCTATATAAATAGGAGGACCTCTGGTGTTGGGGGGGGGTATCATTCAAATTATAGTTGAATATTTCACTATTGGGGTAGCCACTTATAGAGTTCTTCACCTACGAAAGTTTTTTATTATTATTTTACACTCTATATCATGGATAGAATTCATGGTTGGGTCTGTTTAGTGACTAAAATTTATGGAATGTTTTTTAGTGAAGTATTATTTTCATAATTATTTGATGTTGGGATCTTGTGTTTATGCTTTATTATTTTTTTATATTTTTATTTCTTATACATGTAACATTGGTCAATTATTTTAATTCATGCTTGAAAATTGTGTGGTTTAGGTTATTTTTTGTTAAAAATAGTTTTGGGTCACCAATTATATTAATTATCCTAAGTACTTTACCAAGGAAAAGATAGGTTTTTAGGATATAGAGCGATGGCCAAGACCAATGAATTTATTACATCAAATTCTGAAAGAATCTTGGATTAGTTATCTATATTTTCACCTCAATGATACATGAACTTAGATATACAATTCTTGTTATGTATTTCCCTTAATTAAATTTCTACGTTAACATTTTCTATTCTTTAATTCATTATCTTTCTAAGTAATTTCTAACTTGTTCCATATGGGATCGACTTTGGGATGCCATATATTATACTACAACCTTTGTATTTAGTAGGTAGTTTGAGAATATAAAATATAATATTGTTCTCTATTTGTAATTTCGTGATGCATTAGGTTAAATCTAAAATAAAATGAAATAATTGAGGTTAACACACATTATCATGTTCATTTCTATCAAATTTGTGTTCATTCTTTAATCACCCTCACTCTCACTAGGAATCTAAGGGATAAGGTTTATTTTTTCTAAATGTAATACTAACTGGTAAGAATGTACATAAAAGTAAAGAAGAGTGTGAATATTGGTAACATATCCTCTTATATAAATTCCAACCTCACTATATGATTTTGGCAATTAATAGTTGAATTTTAATTGGTCATAAGTGATCCAAAACTCATCAACGATGGAAAAAACTAAAAAAAATAATAAAGAATGAAGAAATAAGGGAATAAATAATTTAATTATGAATAATCATCCAAAAAATAATCCCATAATTAAATAATGTCAAATAAAAAGGGGAAAATAAATAATATCTAAGTAATTCATATTGGTGAGTGTCAAATTTGATTATGATCCTTGATTCCATCCTCCAATCCCCTTAGCGTCTGAGCAATTTCCTTAAATATTATTCCCTATTTTATTAATCCCAATCTGAATAGGAAAAATTTATTTTCTAACCCTTAAAATCCTATGTGAAAATCTATCATGGAAAAATATAACGAGATATATAAAATAAACAAACACCAATTTTAGAATCCTTATTTTCATAACTTCCTCTCCTAATAACCAACATCACCATGAAGAAACCCTTTTTCCTTTAATATTATTCCTCCATGAACGTTTTGTTCCTTGAAAAATATCACCAAAAAGGAATCTCTCATGATGTGATATATAAATAACAACCCAAAATCACTGAAATCCCTAAAATATTAGCAGAGACTAAAATTTTCTTGGTACGGTATTGAATTCCTTATTTTTAAATTGACTATGCCATAATGTGAGACTTGGTTTGATGGGTGATGCTCTCAACACTAATATCTTATTCTATTTCTGAATATTAACCCTATATGGTTTAATAAAAAATTACACACTACAACCACCTTCCCCATGAAAAAAAATATCTTATTTATTTTGATTTAATAAATCTCAGTACCGCCTCTTATAAGGAATAACACTAACTTTCCTTATTTAGGCCACCTCCTCATTATGTTTTGGTATAATTTTAATTTTTTCCATATACACATCAATATCCACATAAAGGTATCAAAATTATGAGTATTAGGTGAGAATTTTTCTTCATTCAGGATATAAATCGTGTTCCCATATATGATCAACACCAAAATGTACAAATCATACATATGACATAAATATTTCTAAATTTCTATATTTTCATAAAAAAAGTCATTCAAGAATTTATAATGAATATTATAAAAGGATATTATGCATGAACCACCTCTAGTGCTATGAATCCACTCCCTTGGACATGACATGAAATAATCCCACATATTCCCTACATTATGACTTCACAACGTGAAAAACTTTGGTGAAACATAACATACCTAAGATCCTAATAATACTTTAATTAAATTTCACTATAAAATAATGGGATCTTAAATCAAAACTTTCAACCATATCTCATAAGGAAGGTGTCAGGGTGATGATATTTAATTCCCACTCCACACATTTCATTTTTGAAATGGTTCCCTTGTTAACTGGCCCCATATCATAGTTCTACTCTATTTGGAAGTTACTTGATAATATAGAGAATTCCACCATAATACCTATAATATACCATGGTGCCACATATAACATAAAAAATTTCTCTTCATGGTTATTTCTCACATTGTGGCCGTACTCATCCCCATTCATGGTGTCCAGCACCGTCCCA
The DNA here is from genome assembly GCA_963277665.1 of Viscum album. Classification (NCBI taxonomy): domain Eukaryota; kingdom Viridiplantae; phylum Streptophyta; class Magnoliopsida; order Santalales; family Viscaceae; genus Viscum; species Viscum album. Next base: position 149,111,524 of record OY728144.1, on the reverse strand, counting down.
CTATTAATCTTATTATTAATTCCTCTTAGGTAGCTAACCTTGATCTAGTGGTTTTAGGATATGGAAAGAGCCATTTAACCTTTAATTATTTTACATATTTTTATTCATTTTCTCTACGTATATCTTGAGACTCACTATTATATATGGTTAAAAATACCTTCATGAATGATTTGACTTTTCCAAAAATCCATATTTTAACCATATTTGTTCCAAAATCATTTATAATCATAATGATTCCTAAAAACTCATAATACAACACATTAGTTCCATAAATAAAATTATAACACTAAAATTTTGGAATAAAAAAAATAAAAAAATAAAAAATAATTATTAATACAAATATAAAAAAAAGTTATATTCATATAATTCTACAACACCTAAAACTTTTTTTATCCCAAAGAAATTCCTCAACATCAAATCAAAATGTCTCCACAATATAGAAAGGGAAATATTCAATTTAACATGATAATAAACATAAATTCATAACTGGGAATCAAAAAAGAACAAAACTCATCCAATTATATAGTGTTTGAATCATTCCTTATATATAATTCAAATTTTAGACTACTCGACTCTTATAATCACATTATTAAGAATTTCCTTAAAATCCAAGCCATATATGATTTACTTGACTATAAATTGTTTTTACAGTTCACAAATTTTTTCTAAAGAAAATTTATACTCAATATCAGATATAAAAACTCTATCACTAGGCTAGAAATTAATCTAAATTACCAATTATAAATTAAACTAACAAAAATCTAGAGTTCTTTTAGTTAGGTTCTAATAAATATGATGATAAATCTATGTGGGTAATGATGTAAAACTTTCAACTCAGATGATTGAATTGTAAGAAAATTTCCCTAAAGTAAAATACATGATCTTACATTATTCTTGATTAAAATGTATTCCCCATAAAATTCCCTTTAAATGACATATTCTTCACTTACTTCCCATATTCCATATTCGATTGTAATATGAACATAAAAAACAATAAAGAATTACCACCCCTTAAATTTTCATTTCTCTTATTTTTATAATGGATTTTTTGGAGGAACAAGTCACTCACCCATAGTATTCAAACAAACTATAACCTTAATTTCTATGATTCAAATTTCATATGGTGTCACAAGAGATAAACTTTATTTTCCCTAGTGCATCATAGTGGTTGACCAGGGTCGTCACACATGAGGAGCATCTGCTTTAAATCACTCACTATTTCTAATTCAATTATTATATATTTGTGGTTTTTTTTAATATTTTATAAAAGTAATTAAACTTAAGAGATTAATATTTTGGAATTCAAACTATTTTTATTCAATAATAAAATTTAATAATGAAATTATAAATATAGAAAAAATGAATAATGTTATAATAAAAGGAAACTCCCTAGGAGAATCACCAAGAATGAACCTTCATTGTCTAATTATTAGTTTAAAATTTAATTAATGAACAGATTTTATTATATATTTTATTGTCCTATTATGCCCCAACTATGAACAAACATTATACTCAACGATCACCAAGTACACAGCCCGTCCACCTCCTCAATTGAGGTAGAATAATTTAAAAGAGAATGCTAAACCTAGGGTTACTAGTGGTCACACAATGGGGTCTTGTCTAATAAGATCACATTTTCTTAAATATATTTAAATAATTAAAAGTAAGCATTAAGAACAAATAAATGGGTTTGGAACTATATTGTTCTCCTAGGAAACTCCTCATGATTGTTACATATGATCAAGAGTAAAAGATTTCTAGAAAATAATGCACATGGAGAAAAAATAGAAATCGAAGGATGATAACAAGAGAAGATTAATATTTATTAAATATGTATAAATATACTAAAATAGTAAAAATAATTCAAAGTTATAGAAAATGGATAACTAAAATGGATAAATTCTTAGAATGTAGGTGGAGTACATATTTATAGGGATAAGGGTAACTAGATTTCCCTCTAAAAGACTCCCCTAAAATATGGGGAATGTTTTGACCAGTAAATGGATGAATCTAGATATGTCGTCTTCTGGAAACGTATTTAAATTAACTTGGATGTATACTATATAAATTTGAGAACCATTTGAAATGTGTAGTTTATTATTCCATTAATTATGAAATCTCACTTTCTCTTTCCGAGAATACTATTCATCTTTACTAACTATGACACATACATCAACTGTATTAATGAGTTAATTACTCCATGAAATTAAATAGGAACATGTGATATTGAGTTATATTTCAGTAAAAAAGGAATAACATAATCTAATATATTATATATATAGATATACCATGTATATTAAGTAGTGGTGAAGTATCTTGGTACAAAAAAGTTTCAATATATCATGATTTATTTTGTCCCCATAGTTTTTTAATTAGAACATGGAATAGTTGAAGGAAATGAATCCGATGAACATGTAAATTTTATAAAAGATGAATTTCAAAATTTGAATCAATTCATAAAAAGTTATGGTTGAAAAATAAAAGTGGTAATAAATTATATAAAATCCAGAATTATGAAAATTTCACAATAATGACCAATATTCACAAAAAAACCAAAATGATTTAATTTTTCACAAAGTGAAAAACTAATTGGGATTAAATAACTTAAATAAATATAAATATTAATTAAAATATTAGTTCAATAAATCTATCAATACTAATTTGTTTGACTCATTGGAAATTAAACATCAAAATCATATCAAATAAAATTGAAAAGAACATTTTTATGAGATCCACCAATTTAACCCCAAGAAAAAAATATATCATGAATCCTAAAAAAACATTATATAAAGTACTGTATTCAACTCATTAAATTCATTCATACTTAATTTATCCTCCATAGCATATATAATAGTTAACTCACTAAAATCTTCCCACATTATACAACTATGAATTTTCAAATGATATTTTATCATCTAAAACACATGAAAGGGTCAGCATAAGATGGATAAATTTATAAAACCCTATTCAATTTTGTGGAGTTTTAATTATTATTATTTTTTAGGGTTTTTAGTGGATTATTTCTAGTATATTTTTTATGTAAAAACTATCCGAGATAGAATAATGATTATTGAATATTTTTTTTAAAAAGAATGAATCTAATTTACACTCCCGAATGGGTCTCCTCCTCACTCCACCAATATGAAATCAGCTCTAATCATCTTGAAACCTTCAAGTAAAGTGAAAACCATTAAAAATTTCGATAACATAAATTATATAACTAATATTCCTTTAAATATTATATTATATATTTTTTAAATTATATAAAAATTTAATCTTTGAAGGTAGTGAGGGATATTTTGAGTTCCAAATTGTTGTTGTGATTTCAATCCAATAATTAGAATGATAATATACATTTTTAGTTTCAGAAACATTATTTTTGATTTATTTTAACAATATATTTAGCTCAATTGAATATTCTCAATATTTTTTTTCCAAAATAGGTCATTTTTAGGGATTAAATCATTGAATTACATATGAAAAAAATTAAAATATTAGTTTTATAATTTAAAACACACTTAATAATTGTAACCGTGGAAAAGTAAACATAAATATCATATCAACTCAAATTTAAAAGTATGTATCCATGTGTTCCATCAATTTAACAACAAGAAAAAAAATGATATCACACCTCCTCAAAAATGGGTTTTAAGTTATCTATAATGCTACTTCAATTCATTTCTACTTAATTTATTCTCCCATGCACATAAAAATATTACCTCAAGGAAATTTTCCCTTTTCATACATATATGAATTTTGAAGTAATCTTTTCACATCGAAAACACATGAAAAGGTCACTATAATCTTGATAAATTCTTAAATATCCACTTCAAGTGAGTCAAGGATTTGTTCTTATCATGTGTATTTTAAGGGGTGTTCAGTAGCTTACAGAAGGTAGGTTTTTAATATCAATAATATCTGAGAAAAAATAATTAATTTTGACTCTTTTAGAAGTAAAAAGTGCATGACTCTAATTTACAATCAAGAATGGGTCTTCTCCTAAATCTCAAACAATTATTAAACTAAAATCATCAAGAAAACTTCAAGGAAAGGGGAAACCATACAACAGTATAGAAACATAAGTGATTCCACTCAAATATATTCAAATATATGAATTTATTTTATATTTTCTAAACCTATCCATATTTTATATTTGAAAGAACTGACGGTTTTCTTGAGTTCCATATAGTGGGTGTGATTTACATTATTCCATTAAAATGAATATATATATTTTAATCTTTATAAAATTGATTTTTTTAATTTTTATAGTATCTTTATCATAGTATAATATTATAAACATTGTAGTTTTACAAAATATTATCATAGAAATAATTATAATTTTCGGTTTTATTTATTATAAATAAAATTTTTATGCTTTAATTATTCATACAAGGAATCACTAAATTACATATCTCAAAATAAGAAAACATTCCACACATGAATGTTCAAAAATATTTTGTATTTTTTACATATAAAAAAGGTTGGATAAGGAAAAGTGGCTTGATAATGTGGCTATCTAAACTGGTTGTTCGTAGATATTAAGGGCTACATTGATAAGTTTAAATTCAATCCTTAATAAAAATATTATCTGGAAAAAGTAATGTTTTAAAACCAAAGAAATTCATCAATCATATAAAACAAAAGTACCTTAAACCCAAGTGTTTTAACATAAATAAATAAAATTTTAGTTAATAAATAATGGTATTGTTGAATCAAGATGTTAGGTGAATGTGAATAATATGTCAAAAAGGTTTATAAGCCTCATATGAATGTGATTTTAAAGATAATGACAATGATATTTTCCATGGGACCAAAAAATCAATGGATATTTCATAAAATTTTCATCCTTTTGAATTGAAGACAAATTCAGTTTAAGCATTAATTTAATTTCAGTTTCATGGGATAAAGTGGTTCATTTATTAACATTGATTTGAAAAATTTCAAAGATGATAATTTTAACTCACAATTTTAAAAAACATAATAAATTTAGAAATTAAATATAAAAGTAAAAAATTAAAAAAAAAGACACAAATATTTGAAAACCCAAAACTAAAAAGGATACCTCCTCTACATTAATTCAATTTAACAATATATTTTCTTTGTTCTGATTTTAATAAGAGAGTTATTCGTGAATAATTTTACTTTTAAATCTATTAAAATATAGAAAATGAGATACATGACAAAATTTATTTTTCACTGAAATATTTGAGTTAATCTCTTAGAAACATACAATTTAGAAATAAAATAAATAAAGAAAAACATAATAAGTAAAAAATATAATAATGTGAAATGGAAGAGAAAGAAAAGTTATAAAAAAATTTCGATGTAATACCCTATGTTTTTATGAATTATTATTTTTGATTAAATTAATTATTTTTTGATGTTTGGAATTACACAGTACAAAAAGTAAATTTTGATTTATACCAAACACCACGTTTGGTTTTTGTAAATAAAACTATGATTTTATCTATATGTACACCAAGAACTTTGTTTTTCTCATACTATACATAATATCTATCTTAGATTATGTTATAATTGATGTTGAGTTTAAATGAAATGTGACATATTATTAAAATATAATTGTTATTATAACATATCCATTAGAATGGTGGGTATGAAAATGATTAAATAAATTATAAAAATATGGTTTATTAATATTTATAAAAATCGTTCTTTGGTAACAAATTAGTTATAAATGAATGTAATGACTATTTTAAAGTAATGAAATTCCTTTTCTGATAAACTATTTTTATATGTAAAAACCTTTTTTATATCAATAAAATAAAAAAACATTTATGAATGATTTCAGTGAAATTTATATATTATATATTAAAGAATGTTTTTAAAAAATTTATACGGATTTTCTAGACAAGATATTAGAATAAATCCAATTTTACTCAAAAAGAGATGTATTTTTCTAAAAGGAAGTTTTAGGATCTTTTTTAGAATAATTATTTTAAAACTAATTTTTTCACTTTTATAAATTACATTTGATAGAAAAAATTCATTTTTTAAAGAATAATTTCAAAATTTTATTTGGATGATTTTTTTTGGAATTTTCTGAAAAGATTTATTTTATGATGAATTGCGAAAAAATTTGAATTTTAATTGAAAACTACATTTATTTAATTATTTATATAGTTAAATTATATTTTAATTTTGTTTTAAAGAATATTTATAAAAATTAAATATCTATTAATAAAATTTATGTCATTTAAATCAATTTTATATTGAAATTTGATATAAAAATATTTGTATACTTTTGAACTTCATTGCTTTAAAAATCACTTTCTCGACATGTATGTGGGATTAATTTTATAGTTTTTCTTACCAATTCTGTGAATTGAATTTATAAAAATGGTTAATTTTTTTAATAATAATCATTTATATTTTATAATAAATAAAAATGATTTTTCACCTAAATGATTAGTGAAAACTATCCAATATAGCCACAATGATTAAGAGGAAAACGAGTTTACCAAGGGGGTAAACATTAAACTTAAGGGAAAAATGACATATAAAGTTTTCCAACACCTATTTTATAGAAATATTATGTCCCTAACACATCATGGATCAAATTTTGTACATTATTGAAGTCTAATTTTTTTTATAAATCTCAGTACACTAAACTTCTTTTTAAAAATTCAAAGTGTCTCCTCTCCCCCACCTATAAAAGGCCACCCCGTATCCACCTCTATTCACACATTAAAAACATATTTTTTCATAAAATAATGAACAAAATAAATTATTCATATCCAAAATATTATCCTAGAATCATTAATTTGTGCAGAAAACAAACCAAGCAAAGTCTTTGGTGCAAACCAAAAGGAGATACTTGAAGAAGAGGTAATATTCACCAATGAATGTTTTTATTTTATTCCTTCCTAAAACCCCTTAAATTAATTTTATAGATTTTTTATATAATAAAATACTTATAATATATATAATTATATATTATTATTATATGGTTACTACCTACAACCACACACACTTCTATTTAGTGGGTTATAAAATCATTATTTGTGTGTATGATGGACTACTGCCTTGTAAACTGATGTTGTTTGTTTTTTCATTACCACCTTTGAAGGTCAATAATAATGATTTAAATACCATTTATATATATGATATATATGATATTTATTATGTATTTAGTCTTATGGAATTATTATATAACACATACATTCATGCTTTTCATTTTTTGAGAATACGATAACGTTGGTCAAGTGTACACCAGACTACCACCTCATGAAGTGATCTGATTCTTTCAAGCTTTACATGGAATTTGTTAATAATTATTTTAATAGACACATGTTATATATGTTACATATAAACTAAACTATAATGATTATATATATATATCACTTAATTTTCATTCATTCTATACTATAATAAAATGGAAATAACATTCATGTGTACATACAACCTATCATCTCCATTAATGGTGTATTTCATTTCCTATCAATAAATTTTATGGATTAATCTAAATAAATATATAATAAAAATATATATTTATTATATCTCAGTTATCATTATTTATATTATTAAATCACGATTAAATTAATATAATAAAAAATAAAACATTTCAAAATATATAGGAAAAATAAACCGGTTATTACCCGAAACACAACATTAAAATGGAATTGTGGATAAAAGGGAAATAAAATGTTATAATTAAATCATATATTATATTAAATACATGAATATGGTCCTTTAAGATAGTTTTAATAAACTTATATTTATTATATATGAGGTTCGATTGTTTATAATGTAAGTCAAGTCTTAAGGTAAGTGGATTTTTAGTCTCACTTCTATTTCAGCTAGACATATGCCATATTCAACTCTCATTTATTTTGTTTGGTGTATATAATTAACTTTGAAATTTTTTATAATTAATTTTATTATTTTAATTATATTAAATTTTTGACTTTATGTTGTTCTTCCATTCATCTCGTGAGTAAAAATTTACACAAGTAGTGAGGGATTTCCATCTCACTTTTTTTTTTCTTTTGTGGGATGTAATCTATATTAATAACTTCTTTCTTATATGTGGTGTATATAATTCACATGAATGAATTTTATTATTATTATCATAAATTTATTTGGTATTTATATATCTATTTGTGTATCTTCATTCCATGGGGTTTACAGTTCAAAAGTTTCCAAATTGGTAAAAGATTTTTGTCTCAATTTTCTTTTTTTGAGACTTATGTAATGATATGAACCTATATTATTTAATGAGGTTTATATAAATCCCCATTTTCATGTAATATCATGAATTAACCTATGCTTTTGATATTTTATGTTCCATTTTAAGTTATTGTTTTACGAGGATTATGATTCAATATTACCAAAGTGGTAAATATTTTATGTTACAATCTCTTCATTTATCAAGATTTTTTATGATTAGGTTTCCAATGTTAAAATATCATGATTTACCTCTAAATAATTCACAATAATTTTATTCACATATTGTTATTAATTATATGTGTAAGTAAAATTTTACCACTCTTTGGTACTTAATATAATTTCTAAAATGTTTTAAAAAAAACATATTTTATCTCTCTCTTTGGTCGGAAATTTGTGTTCTTTTAAAAAATTATTTTACAAAAATGTTTTAAAATATTTAAAATGATATTTTAATATATTTTAAATGAAAATTATTTATAAAAGGACTTATTTTTTAAGAAGGTTTCAAAATGGTTTTAAATTAATCCTTTATATCTTTTTAAGGACATTTTTAAAGAAAAAGTTTTTCAAATTTTTTTTTATTTTTTAAAAATAATTTTTCTAATAGGGAAATATATTTTACTCAAGAAATGTTTCAAATTATTTTTAAATATTAAATTTTATGTTTCCAATATTGTTTTAAAAGAAAATTATTTTGAAAATGTTTTATATTTTAAAATGGGATTTTCAAACAAAGTTATTTTTTTAAGAAATTCTTGAAGTGGTAATTCAAAATCCTTCTCCTTATAAGATGATATACTTTGATATAGTTAATGATTTAATGGGGAAATTATCCATATAAAACATTAATAATATTTCATTAACTAGTTTTTTATTATGATGAAATGTTGTTTATGAAACTCTTTTCCCTTTAATAGGATATACCATGTTTAAATGATTATGAAACCCACTTTTTTTCTCATGTTATGCTATGATTAAATTATTATTAAACCTATATATTTTACACATTTTATGATATAATGAAATGTTTATGATTCCCATTTCATTTCTTGAGTTATGATTTGATGAGTGTGTATGATCTTGTGGAACACGTATGTATGATTTTATTATTTGATGGATGAGACCTTTATCTCCTTCCAATGCATTGGGTGATGATGGATAAATCATGAATATATATGTTATGAATTAACTTGATTACATATTAAAAATGTTATTTGTGAAACTTATTACATGTTCACAATGTTATGGGTGAACCTATTTACATGATCACGATGTTTTTTATGAACCATATTACATGTTCAAAATGTTATGAGTTAACCAGATTACAATTTCACAATGTTATATGTGAAACTAATTACATTTTAAAAATTTTATTCATGAACCTGATTACATGTTAGCAATGTTAGGAATTGACCAATCTTTCATGTCCATAATGTTTTTTATGGACCTTGTTTCATGTCCACAAGTTTATGCAAGGGTATGATTTATTTTCCATAACTTAATGAGTGAACCTATTTCTATTTTTATATGTCAACAATGTTATAGTATAATTTTTATACCATAAATATATGTTTTTTAAATTTTATGACCTCAGTACTCATGTTATTTTATTATCATATTATTCATGTCTTATGAACTAAATATTTATTCCATGATTCATGATTATGATCTTTGATATGAATGGTATGGTTTTCAGATTTTATGATCATGTTCTCATACCCTTAGGTTCATGTTGTACTTATATATATCCTTTATTTACCCATACTATGAATATGAGCATACCATTTCTCATGATTACTTTCCTCCTGTTAGGATGAAATGTTTTATGTTTCAGTATTAAAGGGGAAGATATTAATGGGATACACTGAAAATCTTTCACCAAGTTAGAATATTATGTTTTTATGTTTCAGAATGCACTAAACTATTATAGTCCACAAGAATGTGTTGTTGAAATATAATGAATATTCATAAAAAATGATGTAATATAATTATATGTTAATCCCGGGTCACTATATTTGGTATCAAAGGAAATGATTAGTAATCCTTTGAAAACTAGGATGAGAAAACTTTAGAGATATCCCTAGGGATATTTCTAAGGATATGTATAGGGATGTATATAAAGATAATCCTAAGTATGACTTAATGTATTGGAAAATATCGTGGAATTTTGGTAAAGGATATAAAGAGTGGTTTTATAGAAACAAATACCATTATAGATAATGTAAGTGTATGTCACTCTAGAATGGTTGTACATAGGGGGAAAACAAAAAACACCATATAGAGGTAAACTCAATCAAGAACTAGTACATCAAAATGGGCCTTACTGCACACCTGGGTTGGCAATCCTAAGGGATATGATTTGTAAATGAACTAAATATTTATGAACCATCATGAAGGATTAAAATAGAAGATGAATATACATGGCCTAGTACAAACCTAAGGTGTCATAGATTAAAGAAAGTGTTATGATTTAGAAATCCAATAAGTGACTTTTCATGATTATTTGGTTTCCCCCTATGATAATTGTTTCTCAAAATATTCTTTTTGGTTTTATTCAATAATGGGAACCATAAAGAATTGGGTTATCATTGAATTTGTTGTATTATTTCTTTATGAGAATCCAAATGGGAAGATAACTGGAGTAAATAATATTAGGATTATGAATAATCAGTTTTCATGGAACATGATTAAAAACTTATACCATAACCAACTCTCAAACTCACCAAAAAAGATAATTAAAGAGTTTTCTTAGATTTTGGGTAATAGATACTATGGAGAAAAGAATATCCATTTTCCCACATATTGAAAATGTTGTAAGAAACTCCCAAGTAGATTTCATAGAAGAATGTGAATATTTTTTCTAGTTTAGAACGAAATGACAAAAAAAAGTAAAAAAAATTAATAATAGAGAGTTTGGTTAATACAATGAATGAGAATATTGGTCTCCCTAAGGTATTATTAATGTATAAATTCTTTAAATGTGTAAATTATGGGAATTATAAAAATATCTATCCTTTGGGGAATGTTTTTAAAGGAAATAAGCTAGTTGGTACAAGTAATGGTCAGATTGTTGATGATGAATAGACTTAAAATGACATATTAAAGGAAACAAGTGTTAAGGAATAAGATAACATGGGTTTGTTAATTGTTTGAGAAATAAGTGAGATGAATGAAGTAATTAGGTATTGTAATCAAAATATAATGTTATACACATTATTAAATATATAAGGATTATTTAGTATAAGTTTTTCAATAAGGATTTGAAAGGATATGTTGAATTATGCTGATGAACTAGAAAAGTGATTTAATGAAAATGTGATATTTCAATAAAGGGAAGGTAACCTATAATGTGTTACTGATGTTGATGAAATTGTATTTATATTGTATAAATAGATTATTTATATGAATAAAATAAATTGGATAGTATTGATAACTGTAAAAATAAAAAAGGTTTTGTTTACAAAGTGGTTTATGCGATCATTAATGATGTTTATAACATTTTGGAATTTATGGAATAAATCAAATAATCAGTTTTATATGTAAGGAATGAGGAAGTGTGTATGTTTTTAATATTTTTTTATGTTAATTTAGGTTATTAACATTTTACATGAGAATAAATGAAGAAGGTATTCACCTGTTTTATATGTGAAAATCAAGATATTCTTTATCATAATGGGGGCCCAGTGTTGAGTTGCTTTTGAGAAATTTATTGAACTTCATTCCAATGATTTTTTTTCATCATTTGGAAGGGTTTAGAGGATGACTATTTATTAAAAGGGTTGTGTTGAAATTTTAATGAGGTTTTAGAGATTATTGTTTTTCAAAACGATGATTTATGAATATTGGATAACATGTGTTAACCATATTTTTTTGATGATATTTAAAGATAAAAGGAATGGATTTTCATTCTATTTATGGATCTTATGATCCAATAGTTCTTTGGATAAAAAAATGACCTTCATTTCTTGGAGTAAGAGATGAATTGAAAACTAATCAAGGAAAAACTAATGGATGAGATCCTTATTATGAAATGAAACGAAATAATGAAATAATATTTTCTTCTAAAAATTACTCAACTTTACGAAAAAGGTATTGAAATAAAATGTTGTCCAATTATCAATTTTTTATGATATAAATGAACATTTTAAAGATTCTTTGGTATATGTATTTTTTATTGTTAAATTTATATGAACCATGTTTTTTAAATATTCATCTGTATTTGGGTGTTAGTTTTATATTATATGTCTATGTTTTCCCTTTCCAACGATGTTTTCCAACTTATAAACCTAGTTATGTCTTTTTTCTATATGACCTTGGTAATTATCTTTCTTAATTATTAAGATAATGTTATGTTAAAACTCTTTATGATGTGGGATTTTATTAAAGTAACTTTTAAATATTCAACCATTGATGACCCAAATGAATTTATAGGAAGAAATTAATTTTAAGTGGATTATAATGTAACATTATGAGTTTTTATAAATTATTATTTTTTTATTAAATTAAAATTATTTGATGTCTTGAGTTGCACACTACACCAAGTTAATATTTATTTTTATAAAATTATATGTTAATATTATGCTACATGAAACAATCAATTTAGATTGAGGTATAGACAACACTTTGTTTGTCTTGTGTTATACACACTATTGATATTTGATTTCATTATACACAACACAAAGTTTCAACGAAACAGGACATATTATTAAAATATTATTATAGTTATCACTTAGATATTTTAATGCAGAGTATAAAAATGATTAAATAAATAATGAAAAAAATTATGATTTCTTATAAAATAAATTAATTTTTAACAAATTAATTATAAATTAATGTATTATCTATTTTAAAATAAAGAAATTCCATTTTAGAAAAAATATCTTCTTATGAAAAACTACATTTTATCTCAATAAATTAAAAAAAACAATTTTTCTGAATTATTTTAATTAAATTTATATATTATATTTCCAATAAACTATTTAATACTCATGTTATGTATTTTCTATATAATAGATAAGAATAAATCCAATTTTATGTATAAAAAGATGTATTTTTCTAAAAGTCAATTTTAATATATTTAAAGGAGAAATTATTTTAAAAATTATTTTAAATTTTTTTATATATTATATTAAAAAAATATACATTATTTTTAATTCATAATTTCAAAAATATCTTATTGCAAATTGTTATGATTTTTTTGAAAGGATTTAATTTTTGATAAATAGTGACAAATACAGAATGTTAATTGAAAAGTACCTTTTTTGTTCAAATTATTTATATAGTTAAATTATATTTTAAATTATTTTTAAATTAAATTTAAGTCAATTATATATCTATTAATCTAATTTAGATCATTATAATCAATTTAAAATTGAAATTGGATATAAAAACTTTGTAATCTTATGATCTTTTTCGCTTTTAAAAACCCGCTTTCTCGACAGGTCTGTGAGATTATATCTAAATTAAAATTTTGAATTTAAGTAAATTTACTATGTAAGACTAGATTAAATATTTTTAATGAGAATAAATTTTATTTTTAATAATTATAACTTACTTTTTTACCAAAATGATTAGTGGAAATAGTTAAAATTAATCACTATGTTTTCGAGAAAAATGAGTTAACCAAGGGAGTAAAATTTAAAATTAAGGAACAAATAAAGTATTAAATTTTAGAAAACCCATTACATGACAATATTTCATCCTTAAATATTCATTTATATATTTTCATTCATTATTGAAGCATTTTTTATGTAAAAACATGGTTTCACGTAACTTCTTTTCAAAAATGCCAACTGTTCCCTCTTCCCCACTTATTAAAGGCCACACCCTCCCCCCTCTCTTAAAACCTTATAAAACAATTGATTCATTGAGTAACTAAAATAATAACTTATAAAAATACCAAATATCACCCTATTATCATTAATTTGGTACAAAATTCAACCAAGGAAATCCTTTGGTGCAAACCAAAAGGAGATACCTGAAGAAGAGGGAACATTAATCAAGGAACGTTTTTGTTTTATTTCTTTCTAAAACACATTAAATTCTCATTATATATTTATTATATAATAATAAAATTTTCATATATATATTGATAAGTTTTTATGATAAGTTTATGACATACAAACACACACTATTCTATCAAATGGGTTTCAAAATCATTGTTCGTGTTACGACATACAATCACCTCACGAGCCGGTGTCATTAGTTTTTCCATTAAAACCTTTCATGGTTGGGTGTAATGATGTAAATAATGTTCATATATGATATATATAATATTTATTATTTATTTATACTTTATTATGTATGATATAATACATACCTTCCCGATTTCCATTTTATATATATACGATAATGTCATTCGTGAGTATGACGGACTGCCACCTCGCGAAGCAATGTGATTCGTTCACACTTTACATAGAATCTATTAAGGATGAGTTTAATATAAATATGTGATATATATAATGTAAAAATTATACTGTAATGATAATATATATATATATATATATCATTTTATTTTCTTTAATTGGACATGATAATAAATTGGAAACAACATTCATGTGTATGTACGACCTACCATCTTTATAAACCATGTATTTAATTTGCTATCACTGAATTTTAAGTATTACTATAAATAAATATATACTGAATATATATGATATTTATATCATGGTTATAATTATTTAAATGATTAAATTATGATTAATTTAATAGAATAAAAAATATAATAAGCTAAAACATATATAGAAAACAAAGTGGTTATTACCTGAAACACAAAAATAACATGGAACTGTTAATTAAAAGGAAATAAAATGTCAAAATAAAATCATATATGACATGATATTTAAGAATATGGTTCTATATGAGATGTAAAATAAATTTATATTTATTATATAAGAATTTTGAACGTGTA
Organism: Viscum album; assembly: GCA_963277665.1. Lineage (NCBI taxonomy): Eukaryota > Viridiplantae > Streptophyta > Magnoliopsida > Santalales > Viscaceae > Viscum > Viscum album. The sequence goes on along the minus strand of OY728144.1, from coordinate 149,096,427 downwards.
TTAATGATGTCAATACTTAAGGAAAGGGGATTTTTAGTCTCACTTTTACTTATGTGTGACTTATCCCATACTCTCAAATTATTCATTTTATTGTTGTTTATATACTACCTTATGAAATTATATATAATTAATTTAATTTATTTCATTATATTAATGGTTTTAGTTGATTTCATTTATTCATGGATATCACGATTCAAAAGTTACACATGGAGTAAGGGATTTCTATCTCACTTTTGTTTACTTTTGTGAGACAAATGCTATATTCACCACCTCTTTATTCTATGTGGTGTATATACTAATCAATAATTTATTTTATGAGTATTATAATAAGACTTATTAATATTTACATATCCATTATATTATCTCTATTTCACGGGGTTTATGTTTCAAAAGATACGAAATCAGAAAAGTTTTTTTGTCACAATTTTCTTTATTTGAGACATATGTTATGATATATAGCTATATTAATTCATTATGTGTACATAAATTCACTTAGAAATGTAATATAACGACTTTATTTATTCTCATGATATTTTAAGTTCCGTTTTATGTTATTAATTTATGGGGATTATGATTCAATGTTACTAAAGTGGTAAATATTTTATGTTACAATCTCATCATTTATCCAGATTGTTTATGAGTAAGTCTCCGATGTTGAAATATCAAGATCTAAATCTCAAGAATTATCATAAAATTTATCCTTTATTTATTCATGATATCTTCAAGTATTATTACCATTTTATAATCTTTGGTACTTAATATAATTAAACAAATGTTTTTAATAAAATATGACTTTATCTCTCTCTTCAATCAAAAATCATTGCGTTTTAAAACAATATTTAAAAAAAAATTAAAATTTTTTAAATGATATATTAAGACCATTTTCATGTAAAAGGATTTTGAAAATGTTTTTAATTTTTAAAAGTATTTAAAATGGGTTTCAAAGGCTTCCTTTATATGTTTTCAAGGTTATTTTTAAAGAGATTGGTTTTAAAAATGTTTTATGTTTTAAAATGAGTTTTTCAAAGAAGAAATGATATTTATATCAAGAAATGTTTATATTATTTTTAAAAATTAATTTATAAGTTTTAAAAGTTGTTTTAAAAGAAATGGGTTTTGAAAAATTTTTATGTTTTAAAAAGGGATTTTAATGAATTGTTATTTTTCTGAAGAAATGCTCCAAGTGATATTTGAGAATAATTATCAATCTAATATGTCATAATTTGATATATTTTTTATTTACTAGGGGTATGAATCATATAATAAATTATTATTTTTTATTTTAATGGTTTATTTTTATGATGACATGTTGTTTATGAAAACTTTTCTTCTTCCAAGGGAAATACCATGTTAAAATGATTATGAAACCAAATTATTTTCATGGGTTATGATATAATGAAATGATTATGAATTCTATCACTTGTTCATAGGTTTTTATGCGATTAAATGTTTATTATACCCATTCTATTTTAGGGTTTATGATATGATGAATGTTTATGATCTTGTAGCACACATATGTATGATTTCATTATGTGACGGGTGAGACTTATATCTCCCTCTAATGCATTAGGTAATAATGGATTACTCATGAGTATATTTTCTATTAATGAACCCAATTACATGTTCACAAGGTTTTCTGTAAACCTTGTTACATGTTCACAATGTTATGTGTGAGCCTGAGTACATGTTCACAATGCTATACGTGAGCCTGTTACATGTTAACAATGTTATGTGTGAACCTGATTACATGTTCACATTGTTATCCATGAACCGGATTACATGTTCAAAATGTTATGTATAAACTTGATTACATGTTCACAATTTTATGTGTATACCTATCTTTAATGTCCATAATGTTATGGGTGGAACAAGTTTCATGTTCATAAGTTTATGTGAGGGCCTGATATAATGTTTTTACCTTAATGAGTGAACCAATTTATATTTTTTACATGTGCATAATGTTATAAGATGATGTGTATGACATAAATCTATTTTTTATGAAAATGTTATGCTCTCATGACTCATGGTATTTTATTATAATATGATTCATTTATAATGAAGTTCCAATATGTATTCCATGATTCATGATTATGATATTTCAAATGAAAGGTCCGGTTTTCAAATGTTAGAATCATGTTCTCATACCCTTATATTTATTTTATTCTTGCATGTCTTCTTACCCTAATTGAGAATATAAGACCACCCTTTCTTATGTTTCATTTCCCTAGGTTATGAATAATGGTTTTAAGTATGAGTACTAATAGGGAGGATCTTTATGGGATGCATTGAAGATCATTAAGAAAGTTAGAAGATTATGTTTCTATGTTTTCAAAGGAATTAAAATATTATGGTCCTCGGGTGCTTGTATTTGTGATGTAATGAATATTATAAGAAAATTATGTAATATCCATGTATGTTAAGTCTAGTTTTCTATAGTTTGGGATGATTATCATAAAAAGTGTCTCCCACATTACAAAACTAGTATTATTTTAATGTTAAGGAGCACCATGATTGATCTGGTCAACCTCAGTATTGATTTCTATGAGGCACCCTCTTTGAAACCACTAATGTCAGTCCTTCAATCACCTAACAGAGTTCCCAATGCCATAAAAGGGATATGTGTATTTTTGTTACCTCTTCACTCAGGACTGAAGTTGAATATTGATGGTTCTTTCAATATGGGTATCATACAGAGCGAGGTAGTTGTCTGAGATACTAGGGGATCTGTGGTTCTAGATTTTATGGAATATTTCTGAAGAGGATACTCTCTTCAAGAGGAGGCTCAGCAATGTACTATAGTCTCCTTTTATGTAGATAGAATAATATCCATCTCGGGGCTATTGAGAAGGACTCTTTCACTATCTATAATTCCACTCTTGGCTTGGGACCTATACCCTAGTCTATTGCGTACTATATTCATAGGTGTGTGAGGCTCATGAATACTTACAGGGAAGTTATTAATAGGTGGAGAGAAGGGAATATGTTTTTTAATTTTCATTCCTCAAAATCATATCATGATGAGCATATCACATTTTTTTAGGACTCAGGTCCTTTCAATCCAAGGGTGTAAATCTTGTAAGAGAAAATGATCTTGGTCTTGACTATATAAGATATCTATGAATCCTTGATGTTATCTCATTTTTTTCTTTTTTTCTCATTTGTTTTTATTTTTTATTATTTTACATTCAATTGATTAATAAAATATTTGTTATTATGATCATATTTTGATGGTGGGGGTGATTATTTGAGGTAAACAACCACATGTGGTTTCTTCCACTTCGCATCACTTTTCCTTTCTTATTGATGAATCCATGTATAAAGTGAACCCATTCCAACCCATTGGTAAATAGATATAACCTGCAATGTGGGGGAAAGAAAAAAAATTAATTTTTATATTTTTGTTCAGTCACAACTTGTATACCCTACTATTTATCTTGTTAGGTAGGCTTTTCTATAATTTTCAGCTTTATATACTCTTGAATGGTGGATTCCTAAGGTTACACTTCATTGTATAGTGAAAAATTTTACTCAAAAAATATTGAATATTTATCAATAAATTTTCTATTCTGCAGTTCACCCAGTTATAAATAAAATAGAATTAAATCAAGGGAAAGGTCTACACCCTTGGGTGGATTAACCATGATGTCTTATTATTTAATGAATATCCTCATACTAGTTTAATATAGATAGGATAATTGATCCAAGAATATTTCTCCAAATAACTGAATAAATATTTTTTCATCTTCTAAGGAGTACTCCAAACGGGATAATTATATATTATTAAAATAAAGTGGGTGAGTTTTAAGATGAATTTACAAAATATTAAAAAAATAGAATTCATGGGTTTGTCATCCACCTAAATTGGTTCATCTATTTTTATGTGTTCTCCGTGAGTGAATTTGGAATTATCTCATAAATTTTAGAGATATAAGTTTCTTCAAGAATTTATTCTACCTATTGTATGTCTTATTTATAGTTTGGAGGGATGGTCTCTTTGTGTACACTGGTCAAATATTTATTGGACTTTCGGAAGTATTCCAGAATCTTAGTGAGATCTTTGGCTAATGATTATAGAATGTATAGTTCAAGTTCTTTTTTCCAATCCTCAAAGAGATACCTAAATTCCTCAATAACTATTTAAATTATATCTCTTCACATTTAGATAACACATATAGGAATAGCCTCAAATTTTTTTTGGTGGTGAGTCAAAAATAGAATCCATATTTTTTTATTTTAAATTTAAAATTGAAAAAAATATATTTATAATATTGGAAAAAATAGTTAGCAAAAGAATTTTTTATCCATGAGAATTTCCCCATGTTTTAACACAACTGTTATATGGTGGTTCAAAAGCTATATTTCATTTTTCATAGATCTACAAGGTGTCTGATCATGGTTGTCTTAGTTAATGAGGTTTCACAATCAATCAATCTCTATTACTAATTCAATTATTATATTTTTTAGGTATTTTCAATATTTTATAAAATTGATTAGACAATTTGGTTTGAAATTTTGGAATGAAAACTAAATATGTGAAATATAATAATGTAAAAATGTAATGTATAATGAAAAAAATCTATTATATTACCCAGAAAGGAAATCATCTGATGATAATAACCAAAATAAACCTTTATTATCTCATTATTAGGATCATTTTTACATAATAATAACACTCTATCATATGATTTATCATCCTTATCTTCCTTGATTTTTAACAAATAGTGTAACCATGGATCTTCAAGTACACTTAACATCCACCTCCTTGATCAAGAGAGAATATTATAGAAGATAAATATAAAACTTAGGTGGAAAGTTGATACATAAAGGAACCTTTCACAATAATAACCCCCTAAACCATACAATAACTAAATAAAAAATATTACACATTAAGCATAAATATTTGGGTTCAAAACTAGATTTCTACCTTGAGTAATTACTAGGGTTAATGACTCTTGATCATGAGTAAAATAAATCACATTGAATATTTAATGGAAAGGAAACCCAAAAGTGAAACAAAATAAAGGATGATAGGAAGATAAGAATAATATATTTTAAATATTTAGAAATATACTATAATAAAAGAAACAGAAAAACTATATAGAAAATTTCTAACTAAAATTAAGAACTTGTTGAAAAGAAACTGGTTCCTAAATTTATGGGGACAAGGGTGGCCTGATTTCCATAAAAAATATTACTTCGAATGTTTGGGTAGTTTTTTCTATGTAAATGGATAAATGTAGATACATAATATTATGAAAAATGATTAAAATTTTCTTTTATGTCGACTCTCTGAATATGTAATCAATATGAAATATTTAATCAAATACATCCTCAAATTACTAATGATAAGATTGTATAAATGAAAATACATTTCATCTTCCACTAATTGGTTATGTATGTACACTGAATTAGTGAGTGAGTTACTCCATAAAAAATAATATGGAAATTATCCATCGATTTGTATTTTATTTCCAACTAGAATCAATAAAATTTAATTCTTTTAGCCCATGATAAACCTCATTTATTAAAGAGTGGTCAAATGTATTAGCCCAAAAACTTTTCTAATTGTAATGATTTATTTAGGTCTTATAAAGTTTTATTAAACACTTGGAGTAGTTATAGGAAATGAATATCATAATCCATGGATCCCGAAAAATAATAATTTCAAAATTTAGATAATTTAAGAAAATATTATGACTGAAACATCAATGTGATAAAAAATTGTTAAAATTATTGAATTAAGAAATTTTTACAATAATGCCCAAAATTAACCAAAAACCAAAAATGATTTAATTTAATGAAAAATTAAACATTGATAGGGAATAAATATTAAAATAAATATGATAAAATAGGAATAATCATTTTAATACCCCCCATTAACACATAATACTTGGAATCATGGACATGTAAACATTAGAATCAAATAAAGAAAATTTGAAAATAAAATGAACAAGAGATCCACCAATTTAACACCAAGAAACAATAGATATCATGCCACCTAAGTAACCATTATTTCAATATCTCCATTTAGATCATTCAATTAATTGCTAATTCATGTATCCTATCAGGATCACAAAACACTAACATCACAAGGATTTTTCCCTCATCTTATAAATATGGATATTCAAGAAATATTTTATCATTAAAAGCACTTTTAAAGGGTCACTATAGTCAAGATAAATTCATAAATATAAACCTGATATAATTCAAGGACTTGTGATTGTCATAATTAATTTATAGGGTTGTTCAGTGGCTTATATTGGGTCGGTTTCTATGTAAACACGATCTAAGGTAAAATATGGAGGGTTTTCATTTAAGAATAAAAACATACATGAATATAATTTACACTGATAAATGGGTATCATCATCACTCCCCCAAAATCCAAAAATCTCAAGTATTTATTAAATCATCATGGTAGGTTCACAAAATCTAGCTTCTCAATAGCATGAATGATTCTACTCAACTAAATTATTTGATTTGAGTTTTTATATATTTTAAAAATCTTTCCTAGTTTGATGTTTGAAGGTAGTGAGGATTCTTTTGAGTCCAAAATAAGTGCTTTTATTACAATCCATTCATTACAATGAAAATATTCATTCATAGATTAAAAACATGATTTGTTTTTTATTTTTACCATAACTTCAAATCAACTAAATTTTATCAAACTTTTCTTAAAACAATTTGACGTTTTTAGGGATTAAATAATTGAAATACATATGAAAAATAAAGAAAACATTATTTATATCAAATCTTCCTCACTTTATACTTATAATATTGGATAATTAAACATACAAATAATACTAAATAAAATTTAATATCACTTCCCATGAGATCCACCAATTTAACCCCAAAAAATATAACAAAACTCTTTAAAAATAATTATTTCAAGTTATCTATTCAACCCATTAAATTAATTACTATTTCATTTCTACTCCCATACACACAAAAAAATTTACCCCACTATAATTTTCCATCAAAATAAAAATATAACTTTTCAACTAATCTTTTCTCATCCAGAACACATGAAATAGTCACCATAGGTTTGATAAATTATTAAATCTTTACACATTGTGAGTTAATGACTTATTCTTATCATGAGGACCTTTCATTGATGTTAAGTGTCATAAGGATGAAATGTTTTTGATGTCAGAAATATATGAGGAAGAATAAGGAGTGTTGTCTCTTTTATAAGAAAGAAATGCATTAATCCAATTTACACTCATTAATTGGAATCCTATTCACTCTCCATAGAAAAAAATAATCTATATTCAATATTTAAATTTCAAGGATGGTTAATTTAATTCCAAATATCATCATCATAAATGATTCAACTCAACTACTATGAAAAATTTGAATTTATTTTGTATTTTCAAAATATTTTTACATTTTATGTTTAAAGGCAGGGAGGGTTGTATTTATTTCCAAATAGTGGGTTTTTATTCCATACATTCATTACAATATAATATATAATTATATCATAAATTTTTTTTTGATGATTTTTATAGTAGCTTCAACATATTTTAATTTTCTAAATATTTTTTTTTCAAAAATATTCTCATAAAACATAGTATTATTTTCTGATTTTGAGATTACAAATAAACCTTTAATCCTTGAATAGTCAACCCAATACATCACCAAATGATGTATCACACTATTAGACAACATACTTCGACACATAAGTTCAACTAGATCATTGAGTTTATACTTCCAGAGTAGGTTGGATAGGGAAAAGTGGCTTCCAATGTGACTAACTAAATATACTATCTATGAATACTAAGGGATATAAAAACTAAATTCAAAATAATACTAAAATAAAATGGATTATCTAAAAAATGGGTCTTTTAAAACTAAATAAAATTTTCAATCATTTTAAAAAAAGTTCCATGAACCATCATGTTTTAATGTCAATAAATAAAATTATGGATAATAAATCATGGTCTATTTCTCTCAAGAAGTTAGGTGAATGTGAATAATATGTCAAAAAGGATCATAAGCCTCACATAAAGGCGATTTTAAAAGATAAATATATAGAGATATGGTATTTGACAAAAAATTCAATGTTCATTTACAAAAAATATCAATGATTTGATCTAAAGAAATTTGATTTTCATCATTCATTTATGTTTAGTTTTTTGAGATAAATTGGTTCACTCATTAAAGCATGATTCACTAATTGAAAAGATAATATTTTGAGCTCACAAGTATACAAAACATACTAAAATTATAAAAGAAAAATAAACACATAAAATTTAAATATATGCCTAGAAATTGAAAAATAATAAACTAAAACGGATTATACCAACACAATTATTACATTTACATCACATTTTTAGTTTAAATTAGATAAATATACCTTCTATATTGAATTTAAATTGGGTACAAAAAATGGAGAGGAACAACTTGATTTATTTTTCAGTGGAAGCTTTGAGTTTGGCTCCAAGCCACCGCCTCTTTAGAACTATATGAAGCTATAGAGAAAACAATATAATGAAAAATAAAATAAAAGGAAATGCAACAGAAATAAGAGGGATAAAACATGGTTTAAAACCCTATATGGGTACTAGGTTTTTAATTCCCCTGATCAGGATGTTCTTGTGGGTTATCCATTTTTTGATGTTGGTGGAGTTTTTTATATGACCTACCACATATGATTTCATCCACATTGATTAAATTTTTATATCTTGTTCAAGAATTCACATATAGATTGCATAATTTTATTCCCCATAGAAATTAGACATCTCTAGAAATGTGGGGGGTAGGATAAAGAATGTCACCTCCTCATTTTTTTCAACTAAAACTTGTAAAACCTCTTCATTATCATTATTGGTATCTATTTTTATAATTATTATATCTATATAATTTTTAATTATAGATTACACCACATATCTTTAATATATAGGTCAAAATTATGCTTTTATATTGAAAAATATTTAGCACAAAAAAGTCAATTTATAATTAAATAAGTGATAAATCCAAAGGAATTAATTCTATAGAAAGGTATACTCCCTATAGTTTTTTGGAAATGATCTCTTATTCTTTAATAAATGTCCTATGAATTGTTTATTTTATACACGGGAGTTTATCCATAAATAGTTCATAAAATCAAATAATCTCGTCATTTTATTTTTTCAAGGTATACTACAAAAGTGATGTTTCTAGATTTTCAAAACAAATACGGTGAGTTTTGAGATGAATTTTAGAAATAGTAAAAACAAGTGAATTCATGGTTTAGTTATCCTCCTCATGTGGTTTAGCTGGTAAATTGTGCTTCTCTATATGTTCTTTAGGTATCATTTCCTAAATAATGGGAAAAAGGTTATTTAAATAGTTATTCAACATCATATATGTTTTATTTATAGGTTAAAGGGGTGTTCTCTTTGGGTGCCTTGTCTAAATGTTGACTGAACTTAGAGCAGTATTCTAAAATCTTGGTGATCTCTTTGAGCAATGATTCTAGAATGGATTTTTCATGGGTTTTCATGAGACCCTTTAAGTACTCACTACATTCTTATTTACATGTTAAATTTATGGCTCCTCATATTCGGGTAAAGAAAAATAATTGACTCAAAATTTTTTTAGGGTGCATCAAAAAAAGAATCATATTTTATTGATTTTATATTTAAATTCTAAAATATTAAAATATTTAAATTTTTAAAAAGAAATACCAAAATGAGGAATTATTAGATCCCCAAAAATGTCACCATATTTTGAAATTTCTATCGTAGGGTGGTGAAAAATCTATAATTTATTTTTCTAAGCGAACCAAAATGGATGACCAAGGTCGTCTCACTTAATAATATTAAACATTTAACTAATAACTATTCCTAATATAATTAAACTTTTATCCATTCTATATTTTATGGAAGAATGTAAACATGAGGGTTTTAGATTATATAATTGAAATTAAAACTATGAAAGATAGGAATACAAGTATAAAATTTAGAATCCATACAAAATTAATGATATTAACAAGAAAGGAAATAATCCCAGGATAATCACACAAAATGAACCTTAATTTTCCCATTATTAGCTTAAAATTGACTTACTGAACATAATCCATCATTTTAATAATCATCATTTTTAATACCAGTTGTGAACATATAGTATACCTAATTATTTCCATGTACACTTCACATCATCCGCCTCAATTGAGGGTGAATATTATAAAAGATAAAGCTAAAATTGTGTTGAAAGTGGAGACACAATTAATCCTTGCTCACTAATCTCACCCACAACCAATATCTAAGTAAATAAGAAACGTCAATAATATAACACAAATAAATTGGTTCAATACTATATTTCTCTCATGTTAAATTCGCTGGGTTAGTTACTCATTATCATAAATAAAATAGATCACCACAAAAAATGGATGTATATAAATCACAACATTTAAACAAAATAAAGGATAATAAGAATAAAATACTATAACATATTGAATAAAAAAATATAATACAATAAAAAATAGTAAAAATTTAGAGAAAATGGATAACTAAAATGTTCAAATCATTGGAAGGAAGATGGATTATAAATGTTTAGGAGGTGGGGTGACCATATTTCCATATAAATAATCCTCCACCACTTTGAGAGGTTTTGTCCTAGGGAATAGATGGATACTATTAGGTTATCATATAGAAAGATATTCAAAATCATATTCTATATAATCCCTAAAAATGTAATATTTTTTTGACAAGTTTACATAAATACATACTTTAATTAGTAAAGATCAACTTTTTACCTTAAAATACTCTTTATCTTCATACAATTTGATTCATAAATAAACTACCTTAATGAGAGAATTGGTTTTTGAAATTTTTTTTGTACATACACCATCAATTACTATTTTAATTCCATATAGAACAACCTCATATTATGTCTTTGTCCTATGATATGGCTCATTTATTTTTGAGTGGTCAAATATGTTGGCCAATTGTTTTTCTACACACCATGATTTGTTTGGTCTAATAGAGTTTGATTCGATATTTTGTTTAATTTCAGTAAATGAATCCCAAAAACTAGGAAAAAATATAAATTTCACAACTTAGAAAAATTAATAAAATGTTGTGGACATTACATCAAAGTGATAAATAATATTTCAAATTCTATAATTAAGATTTTCACAAAAATACCCAAAAATCACCAAAAATCATTAAATGATATAATTCAGAAAAAATGAATCATTGGTGGGGATTAAATCAATGATATACATATGATAAATAATGAAAAAATTTAGTTATATCACACAACTACCATTATCCTATCAACAATCTTCATAATAGTTATAACAAGAAGGGCAAAGGTGTGTCTAGCCCATGGTCAATCCATTGTTTCCCATTTTCTAATATTTTATATTATTACTTTTAAAATGTATAATATTGAATCATCCACAATTAAAAACAATTTTGAATATTTTTTACAAATAATAAAGATATTAAAATCACTTTCTTCAATTCAAGATATTTATTCTTTTAGTTTAATAAAATTACCCAGATACCCTTTTAATCTTAATTTAAATCATAAATTTATACCAATGAAATAGGGTAAGAAGAAATAATGGATCGTATTATATTTCTGAGTAAAAATATAGATTAATTAAGGAGGCAAAATTTTATATCTATATTTATACCTCATAACATCTATGATTCTATTATGAACTATTTTGGATCATTTTGGAATGTTTTAAACATGGGAATACCTTTTTCTTTTCAAAGAATCCAAGTGTCTCCTCTCCTACACATATTAATGAGAACCCCCTATCCTATCCTATTCACACATAAAAAACACTCTATTCCAGCCAATAACTACCCAAATATATTACTTAATTCTGTCCCCACATTCTATTAGACTTATTTTTATTATGGAAAGATCCTAATAAATTTTTAGGTAGAAACATAATGAGGTACTCTGAAGAAGAGGTAAAATTATTAAACTTGTTTTTTTATTTATTCTTCAAACTCTTTATAGTATTATTAAACTATGATGATATAATAACAACAATATCCTAAATATACTAATATTTTTTATTTTTTTTCAAAACATATATCCTTCTTTTATTCCATCAAATTTGAAATGAAACTGTCGATCGTGTGTACAATGAACTACTACCTCGCAAACAGATGTAATTCATTTTTCATCAACACCTCTCATGTATGGATAAAATTATTTGTTTAATGTTTATATATGATATTTATGAAATTAGTATACTTATGGTATTATAATATCACATGTACATTATTACCTTGAAATCCATTTGAAAATGATAATGTCACTCGTGCGTATGTTTGGACTACTGCCTCCACAAAGAGATGTGATGCATGTTTCATTATATATTGATACAGATGGTAAAAAATATATATTTAGTGAATATATATGATATAAATAATATAAAATTTATTCTTTAATTATGATACATTTTTCCTTTATTTATTTCTATATGTCGAAGAAAATGAATCAACGCTTATGTGTCCATATGTCTTGTCATCTCTATGAATAATGTATTTCATTTTCTATCTATAAATTATATGGATTACTATATATACATATATAATGAATATATATGATATTTATATAATGGTTTAAATATTTAATATGACAAAACCGTGATCAATGTTAAATTATCAAAAATATCATCCAAAGTAGACATGAGAAACAAAGATGTTATTACTCAAACAATGATTTTAACAAGGAATTTTTAATAAACTAGTAATAAAAGGTCTTAAGAAAATAAAATATTGTATGATAAATATAATTAAGGTTCTTTAATAGATGCATGATAAACATATATTTATTATAAAGGTATTTTTATGGTGTATAAATTAATTTGAGACTTAAGGTAATGGATTTTTAGTCTCTCTTTTATTTCTGGGAGACATATACCATATTCATCATTGGTTTCTTTTATGTTGTGTATATACTAACCCTTTGAAATATTATATCATGAATATAATTGTGTTAATTATATTTAATGTTTCATTTTAGGAATATTATTTAATGGGGATTAGGATTGAAAAGTAACCGATGTAGTACGAGTTTTATGATACAATCTCATTGTTTATCAAGAATATTAATGATTTTTTTTTCTGATGATGGAATATTATGATATATAAATTAGGGAAGTCATGTATTTATACTCCTATGGTTATTTCATAAAAATACATGTCTTAGTTTAATTTTCCTCCCTTAATGTACTCAAGAATATAAAATAACATTTCTAATAAAAATCAACTTTATTTATCTCTTTTCTCAAAAATAATTTTTCTTTGATATTTGTGCTTTATAAAAATATTTTAAAGAATATTTTTCAAATTATAAAATTATTATTTAAAGTAATTCTTACCCATTATTGATTTTTCTCAGAATGGTTGTAATGTAATATTTTTTTCATTTTTTGAATAGGATACTATTGAATTTTATAAAAATGTGAAAGGAATAATTATTTTAACATGTAATAAATGAAAATATTTTTATCCATCATGACCATTCAATGTTTTAATGCTTAATTTATATGCATCCAAGGATATTTTAAAATAAATTTATTTACAAAATATTATGTGAAATTCTAGGGTTTAAAAGGTTATTTTCAAAGTAGAAAGCTTATTTTCCTCAATAAATATTCAAAGTGATCATTAAAAATCATTTTTCATATAATATGAATTCATTTAATGTTACTTAGGATTTTTTAGGGATATAATCTAATGATACCATCATTATTCTTTCTCTGGTTGGTTTATGGATATTATGAAAATATTCTTATGAAACCCTTTTTTTCACAGGTTCAGATATGATGAATCTTTAATGATCTTATAGGACACCTATGTATGGTTTTCATTATTTCATTAGGGTTTTGTTATAACTAATAATGGAGGTTACATTATAACCAAGGATGCTGGTTATGTTATAACCAAGTATCGTGGTTACGATATAACAAGGGATGGTCATAACAGTTTAGCCACGGATGGTGGTCATGTTATAACCAAGGATGGTGGTTAAGTTATAACTGTAGATGATAGTCACATTATGAATAAGGATGGTTGAGACCTATATCTTCCTCCAATTAATTGGGTAAAGATTGATATCTCATGAGACAAATAGTACTGGAATGGGTAGTTAACCTAATAAAGAGACATTGTCTACTATGATATTCTTGGGAGTAAGCCTTGACAACTTAAATGGGTTAGGGAGTGAACCCATTCCACTATGATAGTTCATTAAACGAACTTTGACTATTAAGGAAATGATTTAAATTATTATTTTTATGAAAAAATATATGTCTTATTTCAATGTTATGATATCATGGATCTTTTTGTTTGATACCATTGGGATTCATGCCTCGTGAAATTCCATGATTTATAGCATGACTCATGATTATAATATATGATATGCAAGGTATGTTTTTTAAATATCATTCTCTTATTATAATACCCTTGTGCTCAAGTTATATTTATATCATCATTTTCAACCATTACTGATCATCCATGATCACACTTTATTATGTTTACTTTCCCCAAGTTATGAAGAAAGGTCTTATGAATGATATGTTTATGAAGGGTTCTAGTTATTAAGGTCTTAGTGGGATTTGTTATAATTCACATATGAACCAATATTTTATGTATCCAAGACCCACAAGCACTAAACCTATATTATTCTCGTGTATATTTTTTATTTTTAATGAATATTCATATATTAATATTTAATATATATGTATGATATGTTAAGTCCCTTATAGTTGGTATTAGAGTAAGGTTTAGTTAAATATTTGGAAACTAGGATGGGAAAACATTAATGATTACTATAAGGATAATTATTTTTATAAGAAAATATCCTGGAATTTTAGTGAAGGATTGATAATGTGGTTTATGAGAAATTACATCCCTTTCAAGATTCTACAAGTGGATATGGATTTGGAATATTGGTACCTAGGTGTAATAAATCTAAAAGGTCCCATTGAGATGGAATAAATTGCTACATAGTAAATGATAATGAGTCTTGCTGCACAAATGGATTGACACTATTGATGGATGTTCTTTGGAAATTCACAAAATCTTTAGGAAGAATCATGAATGATTTGAATAGACTATGACCATGAATGACCCAGGTTAAACCTATGGTTTTAAAAAAGGTTTCCTAATTTTTTCATCATATGAATGATTAGTCACTCTGATTAAAGATGCATGATGTTCATGATGACCAATTTGGTTTTAGTAAGGGATTAAAGATAGAACAATAAAGTTGGGACGATGATATGTATGATCAAATGTTATCATATCTTATTTTATTTTAGTTATATAAATTTACTCATATGATGAAATGTATTTATAAATGTTAAGTCCTAACCCATATTATTTTATGTGTAATTTGTAGTGAAAATCCCAATGAAAGGATGATTGCATATAAAGTCTATGAATTTTATCTAGTTAAAGTTTATGGGAATGTGCTTCATTAAAAATATTGTTACTCTCCCTCTAGTTGAATAAGATTTTATCTTAGGCATGGATTTGATTTATATACATAAATCCCACATAAAATTTTCAAGAAGGGTAGTCTAGTTTGATATTATAAAACAACATATAATCATTTATCAGTGTAATTATAAATATAAACTTTCGATGAGAATCACATACATTGTATTGGTTTTGATTCCTATTCAAAAGGGGTGATTTTTCAGGCGGTTGGTGTGAAACTCAAAATTAATTATTTTCCTATTTTGTTGTTGTTCATGTATTTCTAGTAGAGTTTCCAAATAGTAAACTGAATCATGAAGTTGTTTTTTCAATAGAACTCAAAATTGGTTCCACACTCATTTCAATGACTCTCTATTGAATTTCCCCATTTGAGTTGTTGGAAGTGAAGAAGCAACCCTCAGAGAGCCTTGAAAATGGATTCATTTGGACAAGAGTGTCACCATGGGGTTCATTTATTCTACTTCTCAAGAATAAATATGGACCGATGAAACTCTTCATTAATTATTATAAACTAAATAAGATCATAATCAAGAACAACTATCCACTAACCTATATTGATGATTTTTTTGATCAATTGTACAAATATCAGTACTTTATCTAGATTGACCTTCATTTTGGATGTAATAAAATAAGGGTTAAGAAGGAGTATATACCCAAGAAAATATTCCATCCAAGGTACAAAATATATGAGTATATAGTGATCCCATTTGGTCTTTCTAATTCCCCCAGCATATTCATAGATTTAATGAATATAGTCTTTAGAGATTACCTTGATTAGTTTTTGATTTTCTTTATAGATGATATTATTAGCTATTGAATGATAGATTAATATCAAGTAGATCGCTTTAGAATTATTATAAATACCCTAATGAAATATAAATTGTATGAAAAATTTACATAGTGTGAAATTTGTCTATAAAAGGTTTTATTTTTGGGACATATAATCTCAGAAGAGGGTATATCACAGGATCTATTAAAGATGGTGTCTATTTAAAGATGTACTTGACCAACCATTATAAAATAGATCCAATGTATTCTTGTTTTAGAGGGATATTATTAACGTTTTGTGGATAATGTCACACAAATATCTAATCCACTCACTAAGTTAACTCAGAAAGAATTCAAATTAATTTGCGAAAATTAGTGAGAGAATAATTTTAAAGAATATAAGAGAAGGTTATTCATCAAAACTATGCCTGAATTACCCTAAATTGGAGAAGTTTTTGTAATCTATTATGTTTCATCAAAGAATGGATTGATTTGTGTTCTCATCCTGAATGATATGGTGATATATTATGCCTTACCATAATTAAATGTTCACAAAAAAAAACCCAAATCATCTTTTGGAGTTAGATGTAGTAATTCCTTCATTCATTATATGGAAGAATTATCTTTATAGAATTTTTTTGATATATATATATAGAGATAACATAAGTCTAAAGTATATATTAAAATATATGGAGTTGAATATGCATCACAGAAGGTGGTTGGAGATGATTAACGATTATGACTTCTCAATACATCACCGCCCTATGAAAGTTAATAAGGCGGGTGATGTGTTAATTAAAATGGATCATGATAGGTTATACATTATGAGGATAAAAAAGGATCAAATATTAATAAATTTTCAAATGATGGATCTTAAAATCATTAAGGAGGGGGGGAATATTATTTTTATCAAATAAATGATAAAATGTATATAAAAGTGAAGATTAAAGAGGCACAAAAATAGGATTTAAAGATGAATAAGATGGTGAGAAATGTTCCTAAAGTTATCCATGATTATGAGGGAATGATAAGGTTCAAAAACCATGCGCGTGCTCCATCCATACCAGATTTTAAGGAGCTGTTAGAAGAGGCCCACCATGTTTTATTATACATTCATCGTGGAAGTGAAAATATTTATAGAGATTTGAAAGAGTATTTCTTGTGGGATGACATGAAGAGATATATTGTAGAATATGTACCTTGGTGTATGGTATGTTATCATGTTAAGTCTGAGAGACAAAAGTATAAGGGGACATTAAAACCATTTCCCATACAAGAATGGAAATGGGAAAACATCATCATGGAATATTTTCACTAGAATCCCCAAAACATCTAAAAGGCATAGTTAAATATGGATTATAGTCAATAACCTTATAATTTCATAAAAATTCATCATTATTATAGAATATAAATCTTTGAATTAGCTTACCATGATATACATTAAGTAAGTATAAAGGTTTCATGGAGTACCACATTTCATTGTATCTAATTGGGATATAAGGTTTACCTTGAAGTTCAAGTGATGCATTCATTAGAATTTTGATAAATAGTTATGTTTATACACCAAATATCATAATTAGATAGATTATTAGTATTAGAGAGTAATTTAAACCCTATAGTATATGCAAATATATTTTTCTATGGATTTCCATGGTTGTTGGAATCAACACCTTCCCTTAATTTAGTATTCTCACAACAATATATTTCAGTTGAACATTAAAATGGATCTTTATGAACCCCCCTATGGAAAGAAGATTAGAAATAAAACGTTTTGGGATGATTTTTAAGAAATATAGATATTATTACCTGAGATACATGAGAAAATGGTCGAGAAAGTTAGACCAATTCAACAACATATAAGGGAAATCAAATGTTAGTAGAAAAGATATGATAACAGTCATCAATGTGATCTAGAATTTGACGTTGGTGAAAAAGTGTTTCTAAGAACTCCTCCATAGTGTAAGGTAATTATATTTGGAAATAAGGTAAAAAATCACTAGGTATATCATTCCATTTGAAATTATAGATCATATCAGGTTGGTAACTTTTTGATTGTAAATTCCACTGAACCTCCCTCAAGTCCATGATGTGTTCTGGGTATCTATCATTGAGAAGTAAATTACTCTAACTTTAAATATAATAAAATTATATCTCATAAAGCTAGAATATGATATTTCCTATGAAGGATAAATGGTTGAGATTTTAGATAAAACAGTGGAAGTTCTTTGAAATAAGACCACTCACCTAGTCAAAGTTTGGTGGTGAAACCACCAGTTTGAGGAAGCGATGTGGGAACCAGAGGATGTAATAGGGAATATGTATCTTAATTTTTTTATCCCAAAGTATTATAATATAAATTGGGAAATTAATTTAATGGGGTATAAAATGTAATACCTCATTACTTTATGATATATATATATATTCAAATAAATTTAATTTCTTCAATAGTTTGTGTTACAAGTAACACTGCATTTGAATAAATTGTAATATACTATTGATTTTTTAAATTTAAACATGACCATTATAACCCGAATTTTAATTTTTTTGTATGAATAAAAATATATAAATTTTGAAAATTTTATATGATGGTTTTATATTGTGAAAAAATAATGAAAAATAAGTACATAATTTTTGGTGAAGTCTTTATATGCTTTGAAAATACATTTTTCTCAAAAAATTAATTTCATTTGATTTTATAAAATAATAATAAAGATAGTTTTTACTAATTATTGAAAATTTAGTTGAACACATAAATATAATTTTTGAAATTATAATGTCAAAATTATCTTAGAGTGAATATTTGGAAATTTTCCAAAAAACTTAAATTTTTTATGAATAGTGAAAAAGACTTGTTTTAATAAAAAATTCATTTTCATAGAAATAACTTGTATAGTATGATATTTGTTAAAATGGTTATAAAAATAAAATAAGTTAAATTATAATATAATTAATCCGACATATTTTATTTTAATAAATATTATATTAAATTTTGATATTAAATTTCATTATACTTTTGAATGTTTTTTCTTTGGAAAACTATTTTTTCATCACATCTGTGAGTTTAATTTTCAATTAAATTATCTCAATCATATGAATTGAATTCATTAAAATGTTTTACATATTTTTAATTATAATATTTTGTATTATCTAATATGGTTAACATAATATTTATCATAATTTATAGTGATATTAGTAATAATTAATTAATGTGGTTAGGGTTAAAACTGGTTTACCTGGGGTTAATATACAATGATAAGGGATAAAATGACCTAAAAAATTGTCAAATTACTATTTTATATACATATTTCAACTTTAAACCATATAAGGTTATATATTGAACCATTTCTTATCCTTTTTTCATGTTAAAAATGTGGGTACACCTTTTTTTCAAATATTCAATGTGTTTCCTCTCCCCCACTTATAAAAGGGAACCCCCTATACTCACCTATTCAAACTTTTAAAACCCTTAGGGTTGTCTAGGAACTACTCAAATATATTAATTAATTCAATTACCAAATCTAGTAGGCCTTATTTTGGTTATCAAACCATCCCAATAAGGCTTTGGGTATAAAATGGCAGAAAATACCATACCAAAACATAGATGAAAATTGAATTAGTTATTACCCAAATCATGATTTTAATAAGGAATTGTTAAAAAATGGTAATAAAAGGTCTTAAGTAAAACATAAATGGTATGATACGTATAATTATGATATTTGATAGTTTTATATTTATCCTATATATATTATAAAAGTGGTTATAATTTGTATGAAAGAAGTCAAGACTTATGATAAGAGATTTCAAGTCTCTTTTTTAGGAGACATATTACATATTCACAATTTGTTTCTTTTGTGTGGTTTATATAATTACCATTTTACAAGTTATATCATGAATCTACTTATTTAAATTATATTTATATCTTTATTTTTTATTATTATTTAATGAGGCTTAATATTCACATGTTACTGAAGTGGTAATGGTTTTAATATACAATTTTATTATTTATCAGAATGGTTTATGTTTTTTATTTCGATGATTAAATATTATGATAAATAAATCAAAAAAATTATTTATTTTATTTTCATAGTGTTATTTAATTGAATATATTTTTTCCATTAATTTTATTCCATTTATGTACTCAAATGTCTAAACAAATGTTTTTAAAAAAAATCATCTTTATTCCCCTCTTTGTTATAAGATATTTTTTCTTCTGTGTCCATGTTTTCTAAAACTAATTTGAATAATTTTTTTTATTATATAAATAATTTTTAATGTAATTTTTTCCTATGTTTTAATTTTTATAAAAGTGTATTAAAGTTATTTACATATCTTTTTTTTGATCTAGGTAATTTTGTATTTTACTGAAAATGTGAAAGGGATATTTGTTTCAATGAGTATGGAATTAAATATTTTTCACCGTAATGACCACTACATATTTTAGACCATTATTTATTAGTTTATAATGATAATTTTAAATAAAAGTATTTACATAATGACATGTAAAATTCATGATTTATAAATGTATTTTGAAAAGTAGGAAGGTTATTCTCCTAGAGATACATTCAAATGGATATTTAAAAATAATTTTACATCTAAGATGACATAATTTGATGTTATATAAGATTTAATGGTGATATAATCCAATGATACCATCCATTTTCTTTCTTCATATGGTTTATTATTATGATGAAAATATATATATGAAACCCATTTATTTTCATGGGATCTGATATGATGAGTGTTTTATGATCTTATGAAAAACCTAGGTATGATTTTTATCATGTGATAGTTCTTATGTTGTAACCTAAGATGGTGGTAATGTTATAAAAAGGATAGTGGTTACATTGTAACCAAGTAAAGAAATTATGTTATAACCATCGATGATGGATACATAAGAACCATGTTTGGTGGTTATGTTATATCCAAGGAGGATGGTAACCTTATAACAAAGCATGGAGGACATGTTATAACTTAATATAGGTGGGGCCTAATTATCCCTCAAAGTTATTTTGTAAAGATTGATATCTCATAAGATAAACATGTCTGGAAATGGGATTAAACCCAGTTTAATAAGGTACTTTTTCTGTAAAACCCCGAGATTTTATGAAAAATATTCTTTTTAATTTCATAAATGTCTTGTGTTGTACGCTACACCAAAAGGAGCTTGCACAACACGCATCCTTGACTTGCCTTTCATTACACGCAATTGCGACCTTCCTCGATAGCGTGTGTAGTATGCAATAACGAGTTTCACTAAACAACAATATGCTATTAAAATATTATTAAAACTAACCATTATAAATAGTAATAAAATCTTTTGGAAATTTTGTAAATTTTATTTTTCAAAATGGACTTCATTTTTGGATTCGGAATATCGAAATTAGCTTAGGGTGAAAATTTTGGTACTTTTCGGAAAACTTTCATTTTCTGATGAATAGTGAAAATTACTAAATTTTAATTAAAAACAACATTTTTAATCGAAATAATTAATAGTGATAAATTGTTAATTTGAGTGGTTTTAAAGTATATTTAGAATGTATTTTTACATTTTAATACAATGTTGGTCATTGGATGTAATTTCACATTTAAACTAGACATAAACAAGTGTCAATGTTTTGACAGTTATTATCTCTTAAGAACACGCTATCTGTGTAGACGACGGGAATTAATTTTTAAATTAATTAATGCAACTGATATGTTTTGAATTTGTTAAAATAGACATCATTTTTTAGTTCATAATATCAAATATAACTTAGGCCTAATTTTTGGTATTTTTCTGGAAACTTTCATTTTTTGATGAATAGTGAAAACACTAAGTGGTAGTTAAGAAAAATGAATTTTTCATAAAACTTAATTTTACCGCTTCTGTGAGTGGAATTTCAAAAATCTGAGAGACACAGTTGATGTCAGTAAGTGAAATGTGGTTCAATGAGATAAAAATAATTTTTGGATAATAATAACTTTTTACTTTTTTTTACCACGGTTAAAAGTAAATAGGGTAATTAAGGGTAAAAATGATATTATTATTACCCTAACACATGTCCTAATTCTATTTTATAAGTGTAATTCGAACGAAAACAACCTTAGGAATAAAATATGACCATTTAGGCCCACTTGGATTAGATTAGGACATTTATTATTAATTTATTTAAAGAAGGGTTAAAATAGTTAAAATCAAAGATTAATAAGTGTATCATTTTTATATAGGGTTATAGATAAGATAAATTAGACTATAAATATTCATTAGAAAGATAATAATATTTCCTACATAATGGTATTTTATTTTTAATTTTTAGACATTAAATAATTTAATTTATTTATGACACAATGATGATGCAGTAATTATCTTATTAATGAAATATTGACATAATTGGTGTTATAAATACCCAAATAAATAAAATTTCAGACTTTTTATGAATTACACTATTTTTATAGGTTAATATGAGATGTTAGTATTGATTTAATTAACTTTTTTCGAACTGATAATTCTGTTATGATTTTCACAAAAATCAATTAATAAATAGTGTCAAAATTGACATAAAATAGTTTTAAAAAACAAATATTTTATTATTAATTGTTATTTTATTCATAAAAATCTAAGGTTCGGCCAAATGACTTAGATAAAGATATATATCTTAATAATAAACAACTTGGGGTTCGTTTGTCTTGTTATTGTAAGTTTATTAACCTGATAGTGTAAGAACACAAAAAGACACGGTAAATGTAAAATTATCTAACTTAAGGTTAAATATAAATGATAAGGTTAAAATAGGAACCTAAACTTGTCTAAATTCTATTGGATGAGATTATTTCGACCCATCCCCACCTTAGATTTGAAATAAATCAATTTGAAGCTATTTAAAACCAAATTTGGCTTTATAATAAAATAATATTTTTTGTTATTCCAAAGGTGCCCCTCTCCTCCCTTATAAAAGGGAACCTCCTCCCTCTCTTCCTCACACCACTTTGAGCCTTAAAGCCCGGCCAAACCCTGCCAATTTCTCCTCTACACTTCCTTAGAGACATCCTAGAGGTACTGGTCTTCTTTAAAGACCAATGTTAGTTCCCTAAAAGGAGATCTCAAAGAGGCCATTCAAAGAAGAGGAAATGTCCGATTACCAATTCTTTCAACTTTATTTCTTCTTCCACTTCTTCTTCTTTAGTTGTTTCATTATGAAGTAATAACATCAGTATCACTCATATACTGATATGTTATTATAAGTATGAAACAACCCTATTTCACTATCTATCCATCCTACGGAAAACAAAATCACCGCGTGTGCGTACGTACGAAATACCATCTCCATGTCGTGGTGTAATCTATTTTCCACCACCATCTTACTTGGATGGGTATAATGGTGTAAATAATAACTATATATGATTATTTTAAAGTGATATTGATTCTATACTAGTATACATACATCCAATAGAATTCCACGATCATGGGAACGATATCATCGCTCGTGCGTACGTACGGAATACCGTCTCTACGATGCGATGAGATTCATTCTCAATGATTAACCATTCATAAATGATTATAAAGTATATATAATAAGTAATAATGAAATATATGACATAATAATGATACTGGATTTATGTATACATATATATGTATGTCATCCAATTAATTCAATTCAATTCAATGAGGAGACGAAAACAACGATCATGCGTACGTACGGCCAACCGTCTCCAAGAACGGTGTATTTAATTCCATTTATCGATCTATTATATATATGTATATTTTGAATATATATTATAAATAAATCATGTTTTATATTCTGGAATTAATTAATCATGATCTAAGTAATCATATGAATAATTACAAGTCAAAACACGGACTATAAATGAAATGATTTTACCCAAAACGCTACTTTAACATGAATTTACAAAAGAATGGGTAATATAAAGTCATAAGTGAACCATATATGATATAATAACAATGAATATGATTCTTTAATAATTCAATGAAATTATTTAAATCATTATACAGGAGGTTTGGATACGTACGAATCATATCGGACCTAAGGTAAGGGATAATTGTGAAAATCTCATTTTTATCCGAGATTTCTTATACATAAGTATTTACTGGGGTTACGTTTATCATCCCTGACCATGTTTTCTAAAAATGCTTTCATAAAATGTTTACCATTATTCCATGGATGTTTAAAGTCATTTTTATCCTTTATTTACTTTTTACCACATTATATGAATGGAATCTTTCCTTTGGTTACCATATAAGGTACTTTTTGACTTTTCTGACAAAAGTACGAGGAGAATGTTATTTTTAACTTATATGGTGTGAATGGATATTTACGGTTTCATAACGCCTCATTTTCAAGAAGCTTCCTCTACAAGATTGCATGATTATTTTCAACAAAACCTTTATCTTTTAAAATTGCATGGAATTTTGTGAAAAGAAAATGATTTTAAAAAATAAAGGATATTTTCCTCAAGAATTCATTTCAAGTGTTTTGTCAAAACTATTTTCCTTCTAAGATGACATTATTTCATATGTGTATGTTTCAAGTAAAATTCCTCTATTATTTAAATGGATTCAATTTTCTTATGATGAAATGATATCAATTGTTTATGGATTATGTTATGATGACATGTTGTTTAAGAATCCCATTTTATTTCATGGGTTCTGCTATGATGTATGATTTATGATTTTGTGGCACACAAAAGAATGATTTAATTATGAGATGGGTGGGACCTGTATCTCCCTCCAATTCATTGTGTAAAGATTTTATATCTCATGAGATATACATGGCTGGAACGACAAGTTAAACCGGTTCAGTAATACAGGACTTGAACGAGGAGTGAACTCGATTCAGAAAGGGACTTTGTCCACTAAGATGGTCTTGGCAGCAATGCCTTGGAAACTATGGAAATCATATCATGTGCTTAATGGTTTCCACAATTACAAGTTTTATTTCCATGCTAGTTTATCATGATTAATGTTCCTTTATGATCTATGCTTTATGTACTTCCATGTTTTATGTCATTGCTCAGGATTTTGATGTTTAAACATTATGTTCATATTTTTAAGTGCAAATGTATATGGTATGTTTTATTTTATCCATGCTTACCCTTACTGAGAATTTGAGCTCACCCTTTTTATGTTTTCTTTTCCCCAGGATATAAAGAATGGTTTTAGGTAAGAGGAAAAGGAAGATCTTTATGGGAGATATTGATGATCTTTCACCACGATTAGAAGATTATATTCCGAGTTTCCAAAGACACTAAACTATTACGGTCCTTGTGTGTGTGTTTTTGTTATGTACTAAGTATTCCGCAAAAGTAATGTAATGTCCATGTACGTCACACTTTGGGTCTCTAGAGTTGGTATCAGAGGAAAAGTTTAGTCAACCTTTGGAAACTAGGATGCGAAAACTTTAGTGAGATCCCTAGAGATATTTCTAAGGTATGTCTAGTGATGTCCCTAAGGATAAGTATACGTATAGGATATAGTCCTAGAACTATGGAAACGATATTAGATTAAACCAAAGACGTTATATATTGAAGTTACTCCCCCTTTATTATGATTTTTACCTCTCACACTATTCTTTTTGGGTTTTGAAAA
This sequence comes from Viscum album, assembly GCA_963277665.1. Lineage (NCBI taxonomy): Eukaryota > Viridiplantae > Streptophyta > Magnoliopsida > Santalales > Viscaceae > Viscum > Viscum album. The sequence continues at coordinate 149,070,617 of OY728144.1, read as the reverse complement.
ATGGCTGGAAATAAGATGATTCAAAATAATGGAGGATATGATGGACAATGGAATGATATTATTCATAAGCAACCAAATGAAATGGGATTTGGAAGTCTAAACATCATTATTATGCCGAATCAGCAATCTCATAATATGATCAATAAAGTAAAATTTGGTAAGTTTCCTGAATCGGCTAATAAGAGAAAGATGGAGTTTCATGATGATCATAGAGGAAAGAAAGTTCAATTTCACCTATGTAAATCATATCGGAAGAGGCATCAAGGAGAATGTTTCAAAGGAACTGGATGATGCTTTGGGTGAGGAAAAGAAGGACACAAATCCAGTAAGTGCAAAGGAAAAGGATCAGTTAACACCAGGGATGAGGATAATGGTATTGCTACGACATCAACAATGGTTAAATGTTTTAAATGTGGAATGTATGGGCATTATGCAAACCAATTACCTAAGGGAAAGTCTCATGAAGAGAATCAGTATGGTCGTATGGGTAGTATTTATGTTGATGATGATGAAGAGACTACAAATGATATGTGAGATGAAATAATTGTTGATGCTCGGTCAATGGTTTAAGAATGTAGTGGAATGATTACATGTTTATAATGTGTAATGTTGTATAAGTAATATCATGGTACTATGGAATAAAGAGACATCTAAGGATTGTTACACTATTGTATTTCCTTGAGTTTTGAAAGTGTATGATTAATGGTACCAGCATCCATGAAAGGTTATTCAGATATTTTTGGAATATAGATGATATGCACATAATGAAGGGATAAGGATAAAATTAAATGTTTGATAATATTCATGAGCTCATGACTGATATAAGGAGAAGGTTATATCATGGTTTGAGTATATAGAATTTTTGGATTTTGGTATGTGGAAAGAGTTAACTTTTGACAGCATTCAGGTTTTCACTAAGGTTTAATGGGTATTCATTTTTCAAGAGAATACTGACTGACTGAAATTTTTTTTTTATTTTCTTATCAAATCACTTTGTAAGGAATGTGAGAAACCGTATTGTTCAGAAAAACAACCAAAAACATAAAATTCCCAAGCACAAAAGAGTCTACCTCTGCCCAGCATATTCGCCGTGAATGGGTCCGCCACCAAGACATTAGAACTCGGACGGTCCCTTGAAAAGATGCGCAGGCACAATCCCGATGGCCAGGCCATACCCTCTCAGAGTCCAAGTGTCATGCCGCAGTGGTGAACTCATGCTCTAAACCTCATCCGAAGTAGAACCAGAAAATGGTGGGAATATAACCCCAAAATCACCTTTAACCCACTACCTGAAGATAGGTCCTCATAATCAAATACTCAATCAAAATGAAAGACCGAGCTTTAGTCAGAAAAAGAAAGAATAGAGTCATTGAAATAAAATTTCAACCTGCTAGAGTTCATATCCCTAAAGAGCTTCCATGAGATATCTGTTACCTGAATATGTGGCACTTCCGTTAACAGGACTTCTAAAGCCGAAGATAGTTTATCCCATACCTTTATGTATTCCTCAAGCTTTAACAACCCCTGGTTGAATCCCCAAACAAGAATCGAGTCTTGTTTGTCAACCCAAGAGTATTCGTCCTCCTTAAGATTGATTTCAATATTCCGGCCCATCATCTTGGATGCATCCTCTTCCGACGCATTGAGATACAACACCTGCTCTTTAACCTCATCAACTGAACTCAGAATTAAACCCCATGATCCGGGTTGATCAGGGTGCTCCGGCTTACCTGCCGCCTCCCAGGCCACCCTCTCATCCACTATCTTTTTTGCAGACCGAGTCCTTGCGGGAGGTGGAAAGGAGGAGTAGTTCTTCTTGCACTTCCTCCTTCTGTTGCTCCTGCCCCTCGGGCTTGTTTCACCAGCCGAGGTACACTTACTACCTCCCATGGAAGGCTCCACTCGGTCCCCATTTTCACAATCTGATTCCTCATGATTTTTGTTAAGCACTTCCATATTGAGGCCGTCAAATTGATTTCCCACCGGTATGGAGTACTGGACCCCCCTGACCACCTCTTCACAGGGGCAAACACCAGCATGCTTGGCCCCTGAAGAAATCACATTGCTTGGAGGTACCACCTCCTTATTCAGCCTCTGCCTTCCCAACCTACGGTCTTCATTAACTCCCAGCAGAGAATTTTCCTCACTCAAACCAACCTCCCCATCTGCCATTGTCATACCAAGATTCTCGGCCTGGCTGGGTTGAATGAAGCCACGTCCCATAAACTGTGGTAGCGTGCAGAAGTCCTCAAGAACCACTCTCTGCGTAGCCCCATTAGTCTGTATTCCAGTACACTCCACATTTATACTAGGAGTGAAGTCACATGGGAGCTGATATTGGACATTCTTGTCCACTGCATTGCCTTTGCGCCCTGTTATAGGTCTGCTCCCGCCACTGAGATCACCTATCAGTCTTCTAAACACCTCTTTAACTTTCGGATTAGCAGGACTAACTTGCGGTTTCTCCTTCCTCACTTGACTATCACAAGAAAGTAGCCCCGTGCCAATAGCCTCCGTGCCAGACCCTGTATCACTTTTGCCCAAATCTGCCAACTGAGTCGTCATAGCATCACTCAGTGGACCACTTCCCACACAACGCCTACTGCCTCCATCCCCATCAATTCCTTCGGCTAAAACATCCTCCCTCACAGCGTTCACAGGAGTTCCACGATTTCCATTGCGCACGTCCTCTGGAATTTTAGAAACCTTAGCTTCTCGCCTGCAACTCTCCAGCGAATGACCCAACTGCTTGCAAGCCTTACAGAATTGAAACCACGACTCATATACCACAGGTTGTTTCAAGAGAATACATGATTAAGGTATTCACATGATTGGAATGTGACCAACAAGATATATGGGGGATAAATGAGGGTATTCACATGCTTGGTTGATGATATTTCAAGTAATTGTTTTCTTTATACTATGAGCTTGGACTGAAGTATTTTAGATAAGCCTAAAGATTGGAATGGATTATGTTGGACATAAGTTAGTATTGTTTAAGGATAGAACTTTTTTTTGTTATTATTTATGGGATGTTATAGTAATGTAGTTTTAGAAAAAGGACAACCTGTAGGACGGGCGACAACCCATCGCGTTGGACAAGGCTGTGGGAATTGAACCCACAACCGAAGTGCGACTAGCCTTTATTGCCTACCACTGGCCTACAGGAAGTCTCTATTTAGTGGAAACTAGTTTTATTTTATTAAGCGGTATGATATATGAAGTATAAGTTCATTTTTGGAACCATATACGATTAATCTAACCATAAGATGGACTTATTACTTTTGATAACCTTTTGTTTGAAACAGATGGAATGACCCATCATTCTATCACATGAGCTGCTAACATATCACGAATGACAAATTCAACTTCATTTCTTTAAGAGATGAAGTGGAAATTGTCCAAATAACGAATAACGGTGAGACTATACCAAAATCACGAAAGTATTTATTCTAATTCCAATTTCATCAACTTTAGGGAAATGATCTTGGAAACACAAAATGTTGTCCTAGTGATCTTATATATGATGAATAAGATGGAACCTTAGATCATCACAAATTTATGGTTTTGTGATTACTGGCTTTTCCATAGCCATGTTCTCTACCACTCTCCATCAGAACATGATGGTTAGATTTCTCTTCCATATCCATATTTTCACCTATGTGGAAACCCAGTGATTAGTTTATTTGGGTAACCTTTACGTTTCATACTTTTGTTTTTAAAGATTGGTTTTGGTATTCCTTTTTACGATGTGGGTTTCTATTAAAAAAACTTTCGAGTAGTAAACCATTTATATCCCTGACGAATTTCGAGGGAGAAATTCATTTTAAGGGGGTTAGAATGTAACACCCCGAGATTTTATGAAAAATATTCCTTTTAATTTCATTAAAGTCTTGTTTTGTACGCTACACCAAAAGGAGCTTGCACAACACGCATCCTTGACTTGCCTTGCATTACACGCAATCGTGACCTTCCTCGATAGCGTGTGTAGTACGCAATAATGAGTTTCACTAAACAACAATATGCTATTAAAATATTATTAAAACTAACCGTTATGAATAGTAATAAAAACTTTTTGAAATTTTGTAATTTTTATTTTTCAAAATGGACTTCATTTTTGGATTCGGAATATCGAAATTAGCTTAGGGTGAAATTTTGGTACTTTTCAGATAACTTTCATTTTATGATGAATAGTGAAAATTACTAAATTTTAATTAAAAACAACCTTTTTAATCGAAATAATTAATAGTGATTAATTATTAATTTGAGTGGTTTTAAAGTATATTTAGAATGTATTTTTACAATTTAATACAATGTTGGTCATTGGATGTAATTTCACATTTAAACTAGACATAAACAAGTGTCAATCTTTTGATAGTTATTATCTCTTAAGAACACGCTATTTGTTTAGACGATGGGAATTAATTTTTAAATTAATTAATGCAACTGATATATTTTGAATTTGGTAAAATAGACATCATTTTTGAGTTCATAATATCAAATATATATTAGGACTAATTTTTCGTATTTTTCTGGAAACATTCATTTTTTGATGAATAGTGAAAACACTAAGTGGTAGTTAAAAAAATGAATTTTTCATAAAACATAATTTTACCGCTTCTGTGAGTGGAATTTCAAAAATCCAAGAGATATGGTTGATGTCAGTAAGTAAAATGTGGTTCAATGAGATAAAAATAATTTTTGGTGAATAGTAACATTTTACTTTTTTTTACCACGGTTAAAAGTAAATAGGATAATTAAGGGTCAAAATGATATTATTATTACCCTAAAATATGTCCTAATTGTATTGGATAAGTGTAATTCGACCAAATACAACCTTAGGAATAAAATATGACCATTTAGGCCCACTTGGATTAGATTAGGGCATTTATTATTAATTTATTTAAAGAAGGGTTAAAATAGTTAAAATCAAAGTTTAATAAGTGTATCATTTTTAATATAGGGTTATAGATAAGATAAATTCGACTATAAAGATTCATTAGAAAGATAAAAATATTTCCTACATAATGGTATTTTATTTGTAATTTTTAGACATGAATTAAGTTAATTTATTGATGACACAAAAATGATGCAGTAATTATCTTATTAATGAAATATTGACATAATTGATGTTATAAATACCCAAATAAATATAATTTCAGACTTTTTATGAATTCCAATAATTTTATTGGTTAATATGACATGTTAGTATTTCTTTAAGTAACTTTTTTCTAACTAATCATTTTGTTATAATTTTTAGAAAAATCAATTAATAAATAGTGTCAAAATTGACATAAAATAGTTTTTAAAACAAATATTATATTATTAATTGTTATTTTATTCCTAAAAATCTATGTTTCGGCCAAATGACTTATATAAGGTTATATATCTTAATAATAAACAACTTGGGGTTCTTTTGGCTTGTTATTGTATGTTTATTAACCTTATAGTGTAAGAACCCAAAAAGACACGGTAAAAGTAAAATTATCTAACTTAAGGTTAAATATAAATGATAAGGTTAAAATAAGAACCTAAACTTGTCTAAATTCTATTTTATGAGAGGATTTCGACCCATCCCCACCTTATATTCTAAATAAATCAATTTGGAGCTATTTATAACCGAATTTGGCTTTATAATAAAATAATATTTTTAGTTATTCCAAAGGTGCCCCTCTCCTCCCTTATAAATGGGAACCTCCTACCTCTCTTCCTCACACCACTTTGTGCCTTAAAGCTCGGACAACCCCTACCAATTTATCCTCTCCACTTCCCTAGAGACATACTAGAGGTCCTGGTTCTCTTTAAAGACCAATGTTAGTGCCCTAAAAGGAGATCTCAACAAGGCGCTTCAAAGAAGAGGTAATGTCCGATTACCAATTCTTTCAACTTTATTTCTTCTTCCACTTATTGTTCTTTAGTTGTTTCATTATGAAGTAATAACATAAGTATCACTCATATACTGATATGTTATTATAACTATGGAACAACCATATTTCACCATCTATCCATCCTACGGAAAATGAAATCACCGCGCGTGCGTACGTACGGAATACCGTCTCCACGCAGTGGTGTAATCTATTTTCCACCAACATCTTACTTGGATGGGTATAATGGTGTAAATAATAACTATATATTATTATTGTAAAGTGATATTTATTCTGTACTAGTATACATACATCCAATAAAATTCCATGATCATGGGAACGATATCATCGCTCGTGCGTACGTACGGAATACCGTCTCCACGACGCGATGAGATTCATTCTCAATGATTAACCTTTCATAAATGATTATAAAGTATATATAATAAGTAATCATGAAATATATGACATAATAATGATACTGTATTTATGTATATATATATATATATATTTCATCCAATTAATTCAATTCAATTCAATGAGGAAACGAAAACAACGTTCATGCGTACGTACGGCCTACCGTCTCCATGAATGGTGTATTTCTTTCCATTTATCGATCTATTATATATATGTATATTCTGAATATATATTATATATAAATAGTGTTTTATATTCTGGAATTAAGTAATCATGATCTAAGTAATCATATGAATAATTACAAGTCAAAACACGGACGATAAATGAAATGATTTTACCTAAAACGCTACTTTAACATGAATTTACAAAAGAACAGGTAATATAATGTCATAAGTGAACCGTATATGATATAATAATAATGAATATGATTCTGTAATAAGTCAATGACATTATTTAAATCATTATACAGGAGTTTTGGACACGTACGAAGCATATCGGACCTAAGTTAAGGGATAGTTGTGCAAATCTCATTTTTATCTGAGATTGCTTATACGTAAGTATTTACTGGGGTTACGTTTATCATCCCTGACCATGTTTTCTAAAAATGCTTTCATAAAATTTTTACCATTCTTCCTTGGATGTTTAAAGTCATTTTTATCCTTTATTGACTTTTTACCACATTATATGAATGGAATCTTTCCTTTAGTTACCATATAACGTACTTTTTGACTTTTCCGACAAAAGTACGAGGAGAATGTTATTTTTAACTTATACGGCGTGAACGGATTTTTACGGTTTCATAACGCCTCATTTTCAAGAAGCTTCTTCTACAAGATTGCACGATTATTTTCAACAAAACCCTTATCTTTTAAAATTTCATGGAATTTTGTGAAAAGAAAATGATTTTAAAAAACAAAGGATATTTTCCTCAAGAATTCATTTCAGGTGTTTTGTCAAAACTATTTTCCTTCTAAGATGACATTATTTCATATGTGTATGTTTCAAGTAAAATGCCTCTATGAATTAAATGGTATCCATTTTCTTATGATGAAATGATATCAATTGTTTATGGATTATGTTATGATGACATGATGTTTAGGAATCCCATTTTATTTCATGGGTTATGCTATGATGTATGATTTTTGATTTTTTGGCACACGAAATAATGATTTCATTATGAGATGGGTGGGACCTATATCTCTCTCCAATGAATTGGGTAAAGATTTTATATCACATGAGATAGATATGGCTGGAACGACAAGTTAAACTGGTTCAGTAATACAGGACTGGAACGAGGAGTGAACTCGATTCAGAAAGGGACTTTGTCCACTAAGATGGTCTTGGCAGCAATGCCTTGGCTACTATGGAAATAATATCATGAGATTAATGGTTTCCATAATTACAAGTTTTATTTCCATGCTAGTTTATCATGATTAATGTTCCTTTATGATCTATGCTTTATGTCATTGCTCAAGCTTTTGATGTTTAAACATTATGTTCATGTTTTTAAGTGCAAATGTATATGGTATGTTTTATTTTATCCATGCTTACCCTTACTGAGAATTTGAGCTCACCCTTTTTATGTTTTCTTTTCCCTAGGATATAAAGAAAGGTTTTAGGTAAGAAAAAAAGGACGATCTTTATGAAAGATATTGAAGATCTTTCACCACAATTATAAGATTATATTTTGAGTTTCCAAAGACACTAAACTATTATGGTCCTTGCGTTTGTGTTTTTGTTATGTACTAAGTATTCCGAAAAAGTAATGTAATGTCCATCTACGTCAAGATTTGGGTCTCTACATTTTCCACTATGATAGTGTTGGGAGTGAACCATGACTACTATGATGGTTTGGGGAGAAAACCCATTCCACTATACTAGTTTGGGAAATGATTTTTGAATACTAAGTAAATTATTTTCAATTATTTTGTATATGTCACCAATTTATATATTATGTCAATTGTATGATCTCATGGATCATGTTGTTTTATTAAATTATTATTTATGTCTTATTAACTACCAATATTTTTGACATGATTAATTTTTATGAACTATATTATGCAGGGAATTGTTTTTTAAATGTTATTTTCTTGTTATAATACCCTTATGCTCACATTATGTGTATACCTCCCTTGTCTACCCATATTGAGTATTTGATATCACCCTTTAATTTAATTCATTTACTAGGTTATTATGAAAGGTATTATGAATGATATGTCTTGGAATAGAACTATTTATGAATAAATTAGTGGGGTATGATTTAGTTCACCTTTGAAATAGGTTTTTTATGCATCCAGGTTTCCAAAGTCGATGGACCTATATGATTATGTCATGGATCATTATTTGTTGTAATGAATATTTGTATTTCAATATTTTATATATTTTTATAAGAAGTTCATGTCTTTATAATCATGTTTGTTCCATATTTTATTCCTCTCATTGGGGATTTGAATAATCTATCAGTTAATCCATAAAAATTTACATCAACCTATGTCATGTTAAAATACCATGAGATCCCTAAAATAAACAAACTCATATTTTAGAAACCTGATTCACTTAACTTCCTTATTCCACATGTAATATTACAACATAGAACACCCTTTTTACTTTTACAATAACAATCCTATACCTTATGATTACACTATTATCGTTATACTAAATGACATCAGCCATGATGTGATATAAAAATATCTCCTCAAATTTTTTGAACAACATAATTCATAGATCAAAATCCAATTTTTATGTTCGTGATATTGTTGGCCATGGAATGAAACTGTGGTTGTGTTTTGATACTATCAATACCAATAAGTAATTTTACTACCAAATATATACTCTCTATTTTGGAATGAAAAGTAAAAAACTACATCCACCTTCTCCATGCAATTCACTGTTTCCTTTAACAAAATATAATAAATATTTGTATCTAAACCATAATAGTTTGGAGGTAATGTCTCTAATGTTTTCAACTCCATTATAATAAAATGGGGAAAATTTTAATTTTTTCATGATGGTGTGATGATGATATATTAGGTACTATCATTTCATGTTTTAGGTGAATATTTTACTTCATATAGGATGTATAATGACTTCCAATGTTGTCTTGACCCCATGAAATGTGACTATAAGTAATTAAATGAATTAAAAAAATTATGAAATTCATAAAGTAACTTCATGTATATACAATAAAATTCCTAAAATAATATTAAATATAGATATCCTCTAGTTATATGGAATAACTCTTTTGAATATAGTATGAAGGGACCTCATGTATTCACACCTTCATGAGTTCAATGTACGAAAAACTCAGGAATGATGTGAATTCATTATGTTTATTCCACTCTTTCCACGATGTTTACTTATCATGACATTGGATCTTCAACCATGGAATAAAACCCAAGATTGTGAGGAATGTGACTTGAGCGATTTCATTGCATTACCACTCTATGAGTTTCATTTTTAAACAATTCCAATCATATGACTTTATTTCCATAAATATTTTAACACATTTCTTATGAAATTATAATATTTTTAAGATTTTTTGTGACTTTATCAATAATTTATTTAATATTGGTTATTTTGGGTTGAGATTATGAATCTATTAGTTTATTTTAATAAAAATGAGGTTTTTTGTTACTTCATTATAACATAGTTATTTTTTATGACTTTCACGATGTTAAGAACAAATTTTTTGGACTTTGGAAAAAATTATTTCAATATACCATGTTTTTTGTATGAAAATAAATTTATAGAAAACATTCTCATTGTAATTATTAAATATATAATTGTTTGATTAATATGTTTTTATTTAATTTTTTATTATGAGTCAAAAGATTTTACTAAGTAATAAAAAATTAATTATAAGTGATTTTATAGTTTCATGAGTATATTTAGTGTGATACATAATATAATATTTTTTGAATTTGGATAATCATCTCAGGTTGATCATGTTGGTGGTTTTTGAGAAAAAGTTATACATAAGATATTTTACCTTATTTGAGTTGATACATATCATGTTTTAATTAGTTGTTTTCATGTGTATCATATTTTGTTGAAAATGAAGTCATGTGTATCATATTTTTTAAAAGGAATTAAATGTGTAACATATTTTGAGGATAAATTTTCATACGTGAATTTTTTGAGAATTTGAATTCATGCGTATGGTATTTTTTAAAAAAAGAAGATATATAACATTTTATATTTTCTTAAATCAAATTCAAGAAATATTTATATGTATGATTTTTCTTCCCAATTTAGTTCATATGTACCATATTTTTTAGAGGATGAAAATAATATTTGTAATTTGTAGAGTGTGAAAAATTCAATGATATTTCATACGTAATATATTTTAATGAGAGAAAATTCAGAGGTAAAATTTTTTAGATGAAAATTGTGATAAGTAACATATTAGAGTTATTAAAATTTTGAAGCAATATTATATTCATGAAAAATTTATTCAAGTATATTTACATGTAAAAATTTATTGAGGAAGAATATCATAGGTAAGATATATTTTTTTCAATGGAATGGACTGTGAATAACATTTACTCTTAGTGTGGTAGATACATAATATAATGGTGTTGCTAAAATTTTAAAAACACTATAGATACGATATTATTTCTCTAGCGTATCAAGTTGTATAGTATATTAATTTTAAAATTTCAATAAATAGTCAAATATTGAAAGGCATAAATTCATATATTTACCCACATTTACCTAATTTCTTATAACTAGAATCCAGTGTAAGGTATCCTGAGCTCAATAAGTAATTTTCTTATGATGCCAATGAATAATGTCAAATTAGGCTTTAAAAACCCTGAACCAAGATTTATAATTAGTTTATGTTCCTTATATAAAGAGATAAATTAAAATTCATTTTGGGGAAAGAACATTCTCAGGGAGATCTACTCAAGTCACATGAAGGAGATGATGAATAATTAAAATCTATCACATGGATAATTAGGTAAAAAAAGAATTTCTGATCCTAAGTTAATTCCTAGATATCCTCATCATTCATGGGAAACCTCATTTACTAAATAATTCAGAGGATTCAAATAATATGAAGAGAAGATTGAGGCAGACACATCAAGTTTAAAGGCATTAATCAAGAGCAGAAACTCAGGGATAGAAAAATTTGGAGGGTGTACCAACCTCGATAGAGAAGATACATTTTTATTATTCTTATTCTGATTCTTGTTATTATTATTATTTCTTATATTATAATGTCCATGATAAAAATAATGTACTATTTTTAATTGAATATGATTTTTTTTTTCAACCTGAGGGAAATGATATTGTTAAAATATTTTCACCTTTAATTATATATAAAATATATCTTCTTCTAGATTTCTATGCTTGTTCACTTTCATTAGTAGATAACTTTTCACTACTTCTTTATAGTAAATGATCGTTAGTCTTGATTAAAATAAACATAATTTTTGGGAAGAAAGTATATTTTTTAACCATCATATATCTTTTTCCAAATCATCAAAGGGTAAGTCACCATTTTTGAATAAAATTTGATATGGTGAATATATTTTCATTCTTTACAGATGAATTATATTACACATTTGTAAAATAGATGATTTTAACCATCTATATGTCAAAAACATTTAAAAGCGGTTTTATAGTCATTAATTGAATGTTGTTCCAGTTTTATTTATTAATAATGATGCATTATTATTTCAATATTATAAAATCTAATTTACCATTATTCATTAAAGATTTACTTCTATTAATTTTATAGTGTGACTCATTTATTCAAATAAAGTTTCACTTAAGCATTGGAACATTGGTTTTATTTTTAATCACATCTTATTTTTTACTTCATTATCCTCACACTTTCTTCGTCATTAGTCATTTGTATTTGGTTATGTGTAGTTGTTTGGGTAATATTTTTTGTGTCACACACACACATAAATATACTTATAACCTCCATTGGATTTGACCCTAATTTTAAAATTCTATAGTTAATTTGGTATAAATAAATATAATAACTTGTATAATTATTGGGTTATCCCATATTAACTAATACCACATTGGAATTTGACTTTGTCTAACAACAACTTGATAATATGTAGTGAGCGACCATAACACCATTTCTATCTCATGGTGATACCCCACACTATAATATTTTATCACCCTAGTGATGCCCCACACTATATCCCTACTAGTCATGTATATGTTTCCCTAACTTGTATCACAATTGATATTATTGTGTATTCCACTTGTGTGGCTGAAATTTCATTGGTCATTTTAGTTTGGGGATGGCCCAATTTCACCCCATTAATTCACTTATCAATTTTTTTTTCTATTTATCCACATCTAGATATATTGTCAATCATTAATAGGGGTAAAAATACTCTTATAAAACCTTTGAATTTTTCTAAAAATCTAGTTTCTAGGAATATTTCTTTTAAAATCCACAAAAATTATCAAAACCATTTCAAAATCGAAATTAAAAACATTATTTCTGTTAAAAAATAAAAGCAAAAAAATTAGGAAAGAATGAAAAATAAAAAATGATATAATTTTATAATATATATTTATAAATTAGAGTCATTAAATTAATAATAATCACGTTTTTTATACTATAGGAATCCATGATGACCATTGACTCTTCATAAAATAGGTTATAATTTTATTTAATATTAAAAACACTAAATTGTAAAATAATATCAATCAATATATAAAATTCATTATTTCTCTTTATTTTAAAAATATTATTTTCAAAAAATCAATATTTCATTACATAGTGGAATTTCTATCCATTTTATGTATGGATTTATTATTATCATTTTTAACAAATAATTGTTTTTAGGATATTGTCGTCAATGTAACATCTTATACCAACCCATGTTTAAAAAAAGTAAGGAATATTATAAAATTCCATATTAGAAATATTATTATTTTATAGGTTAATTATTTTAAAAGAATAGTTTTGAATGTATCACCCTAATAATGTAGTAAATTATTATAATTAAATGGATAATTTTACCATTATACATAATGTTTTAATGCTTTTATAGAAGGATTTTTCTAAACCTACACCAAATTAGGTGCTTGATTTATCTAATGAAGTTATCCTAGGATTACAAAACATATATAAGAAGACATATTGAATTTATTTTATTATAGAATTGTAGCTATATAGGTAGTTAAAGATATTTTGGGAAATGAATTTAGTCATCCTTATATACAAAATTTAGTTAATAATGTACTCTTTTTAAATAATTATTGTGGTTCAATGAGACTATGTACTGATTATGAAGATATCATTCATAGTAATATTAATACCAAATACTATTTTATATGAATTTATTAATTAAATAATAAAATATGAGATGGTTAATATTTTCATTGATATTGAAACTAGATATACATATCATCAGAAAATAGTTTGTATGAAACATGTCCCATGGATTACATTTTCAGAAGGTGTACACTATATATTTTTTAAAAATACCCATAATTTTTATGAATACTCTTTGCTTATTTATGGGTTAAGATAATATAATAATTATGGATTAAGATAATAATTATAGTATTTAAATATGAAATATATTTTTTTTCTGAAATTTCAGATTATTATAATGATCTTATATAGATGTATACGGAATCATTAAGAAAGTAGTAGTTGAATTATATATTCTAAGTATAATTTTTAGTTACAAAAAATATAATTTCTATGTAATGTTATCAAAGTTAATTAATTTAAATAGTTACATCAAAGAATTAGGTAAATGAGGTGTTTTTTTAAACAAAAAATATCGATATATATTTTTAGTGGTCTTAGGTTGGTGGAATATTATCAGTATTTTTTTTGAAATATATAAATTATTATTCAATCGAGTAATCAAAAATTATGATGAAAGATTCAAAAAGATCAACAGGGGTAGGTAATTATACTTTTTAAATCACACCTTTTTTAGAATAAGTATTTATTATTTACATTTATACATATAAGACATCGATTTATTATGACCCCTTGTATAAATTGAAAGTGAAAACATATATATTAAGATAGTTAGTTGTCCATCTAAAACATTATCTGGTCGAAATGGCCTGAAGGAATTCTTTTTTTATTATTTTTGATAATCCACTTTTCAAGGGGTGAGGGGAAAACCTTACAAGGCCTAGAGGCTTAGAGACAATCACATTATCCATAGGCGTGAAAAAGAAATTGAAACATAATATTTAATATCTAATAGTAGAGACCGAATTTTGTCACTAACGAAAAGTGAAAATAATGTTTTAATAATTAGTAAAATAGGTTTGGGTTTGTTTTTATTTTAGAGAACTAAATAGAAATTAAAAAGGATTTTTTATCAAGATGATGGTTAGTGATTGGTCCGAAGGTTTGGATTGAAAATTATTATGTTATTATATATTAAAATCGTAAATTATTCTTAATATTAATTGATCAAAAATATAACCCCAAATTAATTATAATTAACCTAGTTTTGATAGTGAGTGTGAGTCATGATCAAGAAATGATCATTATTTATTCAATCCTCATTCATATATATGAGTGAAATCATCCAAAAATTTCTATGACATCTTGATAACAATACATTAGGGAATATTTTTAATAATAAATTCATTAATTTTAGTATTTAATTTTTTTTTCATAACTATTGTTTAATTAGTTTTATGTTTTTTTATTGGGAAAATCTTTTTATGGTGTTTGGAAAATTTTGGGGAATTTTTTGTAATGTCGATTTTCTGGAAAAAATGAATTTTGGAAAATGAAAGAGTAACATTGGGTTTTTATACCCCATGAATATGATTCTCTCTATAAGGGAAATTGGGAAATATCATTTTTTTGGGGATAATATGTAATATATTATTCTATGGGAAGAATCTAGAATTTAGCAAAGATGATGTATATTACCAGAGGAGAAAAATTGAAGCAAGCCCCGACCTAACACCGGTAGATGAAGGCTAGACATATTAGAAGTTAAGGAAAAAACAACTAAATATAAATGCACAATTAGGGTGGTATATAGGAGAAAAAGACTATCACAAATCAATTATAGGAAAGAGAGGAGCAGAGGGTTATCGTGTTGGGTAGGACCACCAGAGAACCACATAATGATGATGTCTTATCCAAACATATCAAGTATGTCATGAATATGGGGAAACCTTGATTTGGGATTCTATAATGTAGGTACACATTATAATATTCAATACACATTCATGGAAGATAAGAATCATAATTTTTCTCATATTTTTGGGAGTTAGGTATACACATTGTGACAATAATTCTCATTCCATGACAAGAAACACCATAGTGTCCATACACTATGGAAAAAATAGGCTTTTGTGATGGGATATTTTCCACAAGATTAATTCTCGTCGCAAATAGTCCATCCTAGAGGGTTATATGTAACCGGGGGTTCGACCCATCTTAAAAGGTAATGCACAGTTTGGCGCGGGATGCGCGCCAATGCGTAGGAAGGTTATTTATGACGGGGGGGGGGGGGGGGGTGGGTTCCCTAGTCTCAAATAGTGTGTTGGTTAGAGGGTATTTGTGATGGGTCCCATTGCAAATACCAAAAATGGTAAATGAGTTTTTTCAACGGGATGTTTTCCCGTCGCAAAAAGTGTGTTAGTAGGTCAATTTTTTCGATGGGCCCCATCGCAAATACCCTTTTACCTGCCGACAACAATTAATGTGGGCAATGGTTTTTGCGATGGGAACAATGTTATAAAAGGTCATGTCACAACTAATCTAACCTATATATATCCCCTTCCGTTTTTCTTTCTCTTCCCCTCAATTTTTATTTCCTCTCTCTATCTAAACTCTATTTCTAAAGTGAAACTTTCTCTGAGTTAGTTTTTTTACAGAGAATTTGTGAAGTCGTTTACATCAATAAGAGATCAAGTTTAAAGGTATTTATATTTTTTATAATTTAGTATTTATTTCATTTTTTATGTTAATTTTAATTATTGTTGATTAGTTGTAATTAAATTAGATTTAAATTGTTTTTTTATCAATATTTATTTGTAATAATAAATTGAAATTATTAGTACTAATATTTAATAATTAGTAATAATTAATAATTAGTAATAATTAATAATTATTAACGAAAATTATTATTGTATATAAATAATTTCTTTTAATTAGTAATTAATATATGTAAATTATAGTTATTAATATCAATTAACGCTAATTAGTAATAGTTATGTTTAATTAATAATTATTACGGGTAATTAGTAATAAATAAGAACAATAAGTAATAAATAGGAACAATTAGTAATAAATAGGAATAATTAGTAATAAATTATAATAATTAGTAATAAATATGAATAATTAGTAATAAATTCGAATAATTAGTAATAATTAGGAATAATTTGTATTAGATAGGAATAATTAGTAATAAGGAATAATTATGAATAATTAGATTTAAATAGGAATAATTAGTAATAAATAGGAATAATTAGTAATAAATAGGAATAAATAGGAATAAATAAATAAATTAGGAATAATTAGGAATAATTAGGAATAATTATGAATAATTAGTAATAATTAGGAATAATTAGGAATAATTTGTAATAATTAGGAATAATTAGGAATAATTATTAACAATTAGGAATTATTAAGAATTATTAGGAATAAATAGGAATAATTAGAAATAATTAGCAATAATTAGCAACAATTAGCAATAATTAAAAATAATTAGGAATAATTTGCAATAATTTGCAATAATATGTAATAATCTGTAATAATGAAGAATAATTTGTAATAATTAGTAATAATTTGTAATAATTTTCAACAATTTGTAATAATTTATAATAATTTGTAATAATTTGTAATAATTTGTAATAATTTGTAATAATTTGTATTAATTTGTAATAATTAGTAATAATATGTAATAATAATTAATAATAATTTGTAATAATTTGTAATAATTTGTAATAAATAGTAATAAATAGTACTAAATAGTAGTAAATAGTAGTAAATAGTAGTAAAGAGTAAAAATTAGTATTAATTAGTACCAATTAGTAATAATTAGTAATAATTAGTAATAATTAGTTATAAATAGTAACAAATAGTAATAAATAGTAATAATAAGTAATAATTAGTAATAAATAGTAATAAATAGTAATAAATAGTAATAAATGGTAATAAATAGTAATAAATAGTAATAAATATTAATAATTAGTACTAATTAGTAGTAAATAGTAGTAAATAGTAACAAATAGTAATAAATAGTAATAAATAGTAATAAATAGTAATAATTAGAAATAAATAGGAATAAATAGAAATAAATAGAAATAAATAGAAATAATTATGGATTATTATGAATAAATAGTAATAAATAGTAATAAATAGAAATAAACAGGAATAAATAGGAATAAATAAGAATAATTATTAATAAATATGAATAATTAGGAATAATAATGAATAATTACGTATAATTATGAATAATTACGAATAATTAAAAATAATTATGAATAATTACGAATTTGTAACAATTTTTAACAATTTGTAATAAATTATTACAAAATGTAACAAATTGGAAGAAATTGTAACAAATTGTACGAAATTGTAACAAATGGTAACAAATTGTAAGAAATTGTTACAATTTGTAACAATTTGTAACAATTTTTAACAATTGTTAACAATTTTTAACAATTTTTATCATTTTTTTAACAATTTTTAATAATTTGTTACAATTTCAACAAATTTTTAACAATTTGTAACAATTTGTAACTATTTGAAACAATTTGTATCAATTTGTAACAATTTGTAACAATTTGTAAATTTTTTTAACAATTTGTAACAATTTATAACAATTAGTAACAATTAGTAACAATTAGTAACAATTAGTAATAATTAGTAAAAAATTGTAACAATTAGTAACAATTAGTAATAAATTATAACAATTAGTAATAAATTGCTATAATTAGTAATAAATTGTATCAATTATTAATAAATTGTAACAATTAGTAACAATTAGAAAGAAATAGGAAAAATTAAAAGAACCCCAACTGTTATAAATTGTAATAACTTGTAATAATTTGACACAATTTCTAGTAGATTGACGACACTCCTTTTACTCGATGACCCTTCTCCTTTAAACATTCATCGACTCAAAAAAATTATGAAATGAATTCTTCTACGTATGCATATCCAATCTCGTATGCACGAGTTTGAATATGAATTTGTAGGACCACATTTTTTATAATGTGTTCAGGAAGTGACAGTTGCAAGAAAATGATTCATCAATGAAAAGGAGGCTCTTTTGTCTGACGCCTCATTTACTTGCAACTTTCTCACACAGAAATCACAATGAAGAATCTTCTTATTGGTATACGGGAATGAATATTCATACTTCTGAGAAGATTATTCATTGTGATTTTTTTGTGATAATGTTACAAGTAAATGAGCTTTCAGACAAAAGAGTAGCAATCAATCCACTATAAATTATGTCTCCCATATGTAATGATAATTATTAATAAGTAGTTGTAATTATGATTTTTTTTTCAGATAGTGTTTTTATAATTTCAAATTATTAAAAAACAATAATGAATTTATATTTTGTAGAAAAATATGGAATAAGGAAGTCAAAAATAGACATTATTAGATGATCATGCTTGGATAAATCAACGTAGAAATCCAAACGTTTCTGGTTTAAATCATGTATATATTGAGGGTGTTGAAGCTTTCTTATCATTTGCATCATCAAAACCAGAATATGTTTCAGAAGGCCCAATAATGTGTCCTCGTAAAAAATGTGCTCTAAGAACGTTTGAAACATTTGACAAGGTTGGGGGACATCTCTTGCGGTTTGGTTTTCAACTGGATTATGTTTTTTGGTATCAAAACGTTGAACGCAGTTCCAGAGAAGATACTAATAACGTAATTCTGAATCAATCATGATTTCAAAATTTATTACATGATGTTGCAGGACCATTTGTTCAATAAACTAAAACTCAAGATGATATTGATTTAACTCTTGAGTTGGCACCATCTGAATTTTATGAGTTGTTGAGGTATGGTGAGGATGCATTATATCCTGGTTGCAAGATAATAAAATTAGAAGAGGTTGAAAATTTTATGGATTTTAAATTAAATAATGCAATGTCAAACAAATATTTTGATCAGATATTTTATTTGGTTAAAACACTATTACCAGAAAGAAAATGTGTTGCCTACAAATTGCTATGAGAGCAAGAGGATGGTTCGCAATCTGGGCCTTAGTTATAAGAAGATTCATGTATGTCCCAATGATTTCATCTTATTTTCTGGTGAAAATGATTCGTTGGATAGTTTTCCCACATGTGGATAATCAAGGTATAAAGAAGCTCAACCAAGGAAGTCTAGATTGATTCCAGAAAAACAATTGAGATATTTCCCCCTTACACCCAGGTTGTAGAATTTATTTAGGTCTTAAAACACAATGTCAATGATGTTACAGAACAAAAAAAATATTTTAACTAATAAAAGCTTGAATCATCAATCTGATGGTGATTCATGAAAACATTTTGACTGTATGCATCTTTCTTTGTTCCTTAGAATTTCAAAATGTGTGATTGCTTCTTTCTACTGATGGTTTCTATCCGTTTGGTTCTTATGGTAGTCAATATTTATGTTGTCCTATCTTTATAACTCCGTACAATTTACCTCCATGTATGTTGATGAAGGAGACCTATATCTTTTTAACCTTATTAATCCCAAGACATCCAAAAAAGAATATTGATGTTTATTTGAAACCATTGATTGATGAGTTAAATGAATTGTGGATTGATGGTGTTAGTACATATGATGTTACTGCGAAACAAAATTTCATATTAAAAGCTGCATTGATGTTGATGATTAGTGACTTTCTGGTATATGGCATGTTATCTGGTTGAAGTACACATGGTCAGAAATCATGTCCTTATTGTATGAAATACAACAAAGCCTTTATGCTTGTCAATGGAAAAAACCTTTCTATTTTGAATGTCAATGCATATTTCATACAACCGGTCATCCTTTTTGGAGGAAGAAATATTATTTCATAAAAGGTACAATTGAAAGGGATGAACATCCAAAAATGATCTTAGGTATAGAGTTAAAATTAGTTGTATTTTCATTACCTCCCATTACATTTGGCCCAACAGTAAACCAACAGAGAAATTCATGGCTTTGGGAAAGAGCATAATTGGATAAAACGAAGAATTTTTTGGGATATAAAATATTGGTTTGATTTGTTGGTCCACCACATGTTGGATGTCATGCATATTGGGAAGTACTATTTTTGATAATTTATTTCATATAGTTTTGGATACACCAGGTAAGACCAAAGGTAATGTAAAGGCACGATTATATCTTTCCAAAATTTGTAGGAGACGAGAACTTGAACTATTTGAAAATGTTAGATCACATAGGTTAATGATTCCAAAATTATATTATATTCTGTCCAATGATAGTCGCTTATTATTTTATCAGTGGATTTCATATTTGAGACTTCCAGATGGTTATTCTTCTAATTTGGGAAGATGTGTTAAAAATGGTTATATTACTAGATTAAAAAGTCATGATTGTCATGTTATAATGGAAATACTTATGACGATTGGATTAAGAGGTTTGTTGAATTCTATTATTTGGGATTCGTTAACAGACATATCGTATTTTTTCGGAGACATTTGTGAAGAAAAAACAGACTACGATGCGCTAAGAAAACTGGAAGAAGATGTTTTTATAATTATATATAAACTGGAAAGAATCTTTCTGTCAGCTTTCTTTAACTCAATGGAACATCTGATATAAAAATTTCCACATGAAACTAAATGTGGTGGTCCAATACAGTTTTGATGGATGTACCCATTCGAGAGATGCATGTAGAAATTGAAGAAAAAAGTACGTAAAAATTCATCATTTGAAGGATCAATTAGTGATGTTTATCTTCAATAGGTAATTACTTTTTTATGATCCCATTATTTTGAATCTGAATATCCCTAAAAAAATAATCACATGGGAAGAAATGAGGGTAATGTTAATGAAAAAATGAACAATCAATTATACGTTTTTAATCATCCAAATCTTGGCTTTGGTGGAGTTCATGAACGATGGATTTCAGATGATGAACATCACAGAGCTCATACCTATGTTCTACTCAACTAAGAATAAGGGACATCATTTGTACTGTGAGTGCTTCTATCAATAATTTGATAATTTTTGTTATAGTATGTATACTTATTTTATTTTTAGGTTATATGATAATCATATAAAGAAACAACTTCCAAAAATTACAGTAGATTCTCTTGAAGAACTCTGAAAAAAATTCTTAATGGTTTCAAAAATTGGTAATATAAATTAATGATGGTTTAATATCAAATCTTCATTTTATTTATTATATTGATAATTTTTTAAAAAAAATTTAGGTGTCTCAACTTACTGATAAAATTGATAATCGACTGTGTATATTGAGTAACCCACCATCCAAAATGGTTAAATATTATAATTCATATGTGGTGAATGGTTTTTTATTTCATACATGTGCATATGGGCAATAAAAAAACAATGAAAAGTGGAGTTTTCTTGAGAGGATCACATCCCAGAGAAATTGAAGTTGACTTTTATAGAATTTTGGGTGAAATTATTGAGCTATTTTATCTATGACAGAATTACATAATGATGTTTAAATTTCTGTGGTTAGATAATGAGAGAGGATTTCCTGTTCATTCGACTCATGGAATTATCAATATTAAATATAAAATTATTCTTGTAGTAAATAAAACTTTTTTATCAGCTCAAGAGGCACATAAAATTTATTACGTAATGTATTGTGCTACTTCAAGATAATTGAGTGATTGGGGGAGCATAGTAAAAATGAAATCTCAAAAAAATCAGTTTACTCAAACTGAATGTGGTTCTGCTGAAGTGGAAAGAATGAAATTTTTTCAAGATACTGCTCAAAATCCATCTTTTTCACAAAGATACGTGAATATCGATGATGAAACACCACAATTATGTATGGATGATGAAGAAGATGTTAATGAAATTGCAGATGAATTTGAAATGACAAGAGATGATGAAACTGATAATCATATGGATATTGATGATACTGAGGAGGAAGATAAAGACATTGACAGTTATAGAGATGAGGATGAAGATAGACATTGACATAGTTAAATACTGGTTATAATCATAACTAATATATATCTATATATAATAGTTATTTTCCACTGTCTGTTAACAATAATCATTTTGTGTTTTAGATGGATCTTGATCTATTTCTCGAGTTGTAGGAGGCTTAGCTACCTTTGGATGAGGGGGATTTTGGGTCATCTAAACCTCAGCCTACTGGCGGTTCAGGGGGTATGCGTAGGGGGCGCAGTCTTGAATGACTGATTATTCCTGACCCTATCCCCGAGCGATGTCCACATCTTTACTTTGATCCATGCACAATGAGGTATAATAACCTATATATTTTAGTTAACTTTCATTAATTCATTTATATATATACTAATTGTTTGATTATTTATTCTTTTTTCATATTTTTGCGCATGTATCTATTTTACAGGGGAGCACTCTCTTGCACAATTATTTTTCTTAGCCATGGATCTCATGAGAACATATTCTTATTGATGTGTGACTCGACATGTTCAATCATTTTATGGTATATAGATAAATAATATATATATTGAAATTTATTTTATTAATAACTTGATATTATAAATTATTTGAATGGTCTATGGTATCCCATCGATGATATCTTGCGTGACGCTATCCACATGGCATGGCAGGTGTCTATGTGTGACTGTTTCCGTCAGTTTTTGCACAATTTGAGAAGAAGAGACAATAAGAAAGCAGGAGTGACATAATTTGATAAGTCTTGCAGAGCCCACCAAGCAGAGTACATTTCCTCTCACATTTGGGATGAATTATGTTTACACTATTTGGGTGATGGATTTCAGAGGAGATCTTCAGTGGGATGACAGAACCAAGGGAGACAGTAGGTGACACATTGAGCTGGTATCCATATATTCAGTACGCATAGAGAGCATCTGGTAAGTATATTTTTTAAATATTTTATATAACATTAAATATAAATAGTTTATTTTATATTTCTATAGGCATTCGAGCATCTCGATATTACAGATTACGACATTTATCAAAGTATATACAGTGATCCAGCCACTAGAGAGATTAGACGTGATCTCCATCATCAGATTGTGGTTAGTATTTTTTTCAGTTTGAAAATTATCTGCATATAATAATTTCATAATTTTAATTTCAAATTGGAATTGAAGGAGTCATATGACACTGCGACCTCTCAGACACAGGTTGAGAGTCAGGATGAGATGACTGATCAGACAAATGCCCACCATTTCGATGAGGAGGTATGGATGCAGGCGACTTAGTGTGGCTTTGAGAAGGGCCTAGTAGTTGGTATCAACTCTCATTTGACTCCTTGTACTTATTATGGTACTACTGTGATGTTGGTATCTAGCTCGAGAGGAGCTCGTGGAGAGGAATCATCTTCTACCTCATAGTATCTGAAGCAGTTGCGTACTCAGACTGTGCTTATAGAGAGTTTGCAGAAGCAGCATGAAGAGAGGCATCAGCAACAGAAGCAGCACGAGGAGGAGATGTGTGAATGGAAGCAGCAGCATCATGAGAAGATGAAGTACATGACCCATCTGACTCATAGATTAGGGATGAAGTCTCCTCCACCATTTCCTACAGCTCCTCCTCCTCCTCTAGAAGACGACCCCCAGAGTGATTTTTTTATATTAAAAACATTTGAATTCTAGATTTGTTAAAATATGAACTATTTACAATTTCTGTATTTTATATTGGTGCAGATATTGCATAATTTAATTTTTTTATTTTTAATATTATATATTTTATTATTATTATTATAATTTTTTAATATTTGTTTATTTTATGAATAATAATAATAATATTTTAGGATATTTAATATTTTTTTGTAAATATTGAGAATTTTAATGATTTTTTATTATTTTATTATTTTAATAATAATAATATTAATTTTTCATTAATCATAATTCTAATAAATATATATTTTTTAGTATTATATTTTTAATATATGTTTATTTTACTGATAATAATAATAATATTTAATGATTTTTTTTTATTTTTTTGAGAATATTGAGAATTTTAATAGGTTTTATTTTTTAATTATTTTAATAATATTAAAATAATTTTTTCATTGATCATAATTTTATTAAATATATATTATTTATTATATTTAGTATTTGCGAAGGGACCTTTTGCAATGGGATCCCGTTGCAAATAATTTAAATATAATTTTTTAGAAATACTATTTGCGACGGGCCCTTCGAAAAATGGATTTATATATAATTTAATTAGAGACTTATTTCTGATGGGGAACTTTCACGTCACAAATACTATTTTCGATGGGCCCATACCAAAAGTTTATTTATATATAATGTATATAATGGGAGACTTATTTGTGATGGGCTAATAAAAAAAATAGTATTTGTGACGCCGTTTTCTGCAATATGCTATTAACGATGAGGCCCCATCGCTAAAGCCTATTTGCAATGGGATCTCGTCGAAAATAGACCATCACAAATACCTCTAAAACTAGTAGTGATATAGGAAGATTGAAACTGAACCTTTATCAATGTTTGAAGATCAAAGAAACCCATAATATTTACGATATGACCACAGAATGTTTTCACAAAATAAATATACACACTTTACCTATAGAAGTTTCACCATAAATTCCTACAACTACTCATCCAAAAAATTATTTCACACCATTCACAAGGGTTTCATCCAATGGTGCGCCTAAATTAAAGATGTTATATAAGAGTTCAATTTATTGATATATATATATATATATTGAAGTATTTATGATAGTTTAAATTTTCAAGGGATTTTCCTTTATGAATTTTTGGAATATGGACATTTTGTTGTGACCTATTATTTTTACCATGACATGTGATTTCATGGGAATATGTTGGTAATTGGTTGATTCTATTCACATCAAGGGGGAAAACACGTGGCCCTGGTAATTAATTAATGAGGATATATAACTGATCAATAGATTCATGGGGAAGTACTCAGACCATGGCTATAGTTGTGCTGTAATGATGAAACAATATAATTTTATATTATGTTTTCCCAACATAATGAGATGAAATATATGAGACACTAATATTTTTATGAATGGATTTGAATTAGTGTTACTGGGGTATTTGTTCATTCCTTTATGATCAAATTCATTATATGAGTTTGGTATATATGATAAATATATGTGTTTGGATGTCTTCTATCCTTTTAATATTTTTGGGGATCTATATGGGAAAGGTGGGACTATTTTTATAAAAAAATAGTGTCTATCTATATGGAGTTTAAATTTATTTTAAATAATATAGATACATGGGGAGATATGTAAATATATCAATTGGGATTTTTTCCAATAAATTTAGGTTTGTGTTGAAATATTGATATAATCAATATTAATAAGAAGACATTCATTGGATAATGTTTTTATACTTCATAATCTGTTAATTTTTGGATTTTTCGTTTTACTCTCTCATGGGTAGGATGAGGGTGTAGTCATTGTTTTATATATTTTTATAATTAAAGGTGATTAATTATTTTATTAAAATTATTTTTAATGGTATTTTATGTTAGATTTGGGAATTAAACCATTATTTCACAGGTATCCTTCATTCCATGAGTGTGGCCATTGTTTCTTTGAGTGAGGGGGTTGCCTTTTAATGAAATAAATAGGGAATAGATATCCGTATGACCATTCTGGGTTTAATGTTATATTTTAAACATGATTTTGGGTTATCTATCTCCCTAATTAACTAATGTACTAGAACATAAGGAAAGGTTAATTTTGGAGTTAGAAAGTGATGACCATGACCAACGTATCACTTAAACCAGATTCCAATAATGACCGGATTATTCATTAATCCATTTATGATTTTATATTTAATAATCTTGGAGTTTCAATATCCTGATACATCCCTCATCCATAATTATTTCAAGATATAAGTATTTTAATTTTATTTTACATTGCTAGTAATGAGTTGAGTTGAGTTTTCTATTATAAGGTAACTTATTTCAATGGGTTGAACTCACTGATTGCACATTTAATACCATGCTATACTAGTTTTAGTAATTCAATTCTATGATTATAAATTTATAAACTTGAAAAATGATAAGAATTAATGACACCCTATGGTCTGTTGAATTTTTAACACTATTTATTGGGACTTATACTTAGTAGGATATTTTGATTCCATATATTAAGAAAAATAATTTCTCATGTCATTTTATATCTAAATTTATTTTAGGATTTGTTTGATTTTCAATTATTTGGAATTTCGGTTGTGATTTTCAATATAAAACATACTAATTACCCACATATAGTGGTAGTTGCCAAAGGAAAATCTTTCAAAATTAATTATTGGACTCCTAAAAATATAAACAACCAAGTATAGGTTCCACAACTATACCTTATTTTGGAAGAAAAGTTTCTATATATAATAAAAGAAGTGTTCAAATTGGGGTAGGTTCTCTTCAATTAAAAGGAAAAGGAGGCATTTAAATTATAGGAGGCTCACAAAGTATAAATTTTATTTTCCATAAAACTTAATGAGAAATAAAATAGTGATTCTAAACATGATGCGTAATATGAGGGGATTTCTAATGAAAAAGATGAATTTGAGATAAATCCCTAGGAGTTCACTCTCACAACTTTTTATCTGAATGAGAAGAAATAAGAATGAGCTTTAATGGTAGAAATAAAGAGAGAATGGGAAGTGAAAATTTTAAGAACATTAAATATTTTAATAAATAAAATCAAGAAAAAGTTAAAAATAGGTGTATTATCTGGTTTGAACAACAAATATGTGATTTATTAATTCTTTAGGACTACCACAAAACATGACTCTCTTCTCAGTAATGTTTTAATATAATTTTGTTAAAATAGATGATAAATATCACACTGAGTGAGTGGAAACTTAAAAATAAATTTAATTTTGGGGTTAGAAATTTCATTCTAAACACGTATTATGTGATAAATGAGTTAGTTTCTAGATCAAATAAATTTAACAAATCAATCATGGGAGGAAACTCCAGATATATGTAGTTCTTTGGAATTAACTTCTTGGAGTTTTTAGAACCATTTTTATAGTGTATACTCAACCACACTTACTAGAATTAGTTTAATAGAAGCAGATCGTGTACATTGATTTGGTTATTTTGATTATGTAGGTACATTATGATGAAAGAATGAATAATATGAGAAGAAATTTAGAAGGACATTGGAGGGGCTGCATGGAATACATGCGTATTACCGTAAATTAATTATTTCATTTACTTTACCTATATATTTTCATTTGATTTTTGAGTTTAAGGCAATTTTCATCCCACACATCGAATTATCAACAATTAATCAATTTATATTGTAAAACTTTATTAGGAATACCATCATTCAATGTTTTAGATATCATATTTTACAATATTAAATGAGTAAGATAGATAGATGATTGAATAATTATAATCATGAGAGTGTTTATTTAATAAATCATGATTTTGGAAGAATATTTGATTTATATAGATGTGATTCATCTAATGTTTTCATACATTGATTTTATAAAATCATTTATAATACCATAAAATTAACCATTTCATATTTAAATGATTTATTGAAAATAATACATTACACACTTTACCATTACCTTTTTTGTTTAGAGTTTTTAGAATTTGGAAAATCATATAAATATCAAAACCCATAATTTTCCCACAAAACAAAAATTTGTTCCACTAATACAAACTCTTTTAATGATTCACATACTTTATTAAGTTTAAAATATCATAAATGGAAATTTTATTTCATAATAATTTATACTAATCCTTAATCCCTATGAATTTTTTTAAAAGCACTATATGAACATAAAACTCAGTAAGGTGAACAAAAGAAGGAGCACCGATTAGATAATTTAAATACTTGAAAAAATCATGGTAATTTTTTTCTTTAAAATATAAAACTTTGATCTCATATAAAAAATAACTTTGGGAATGATATTGTATTATTTTATTAAAATGGTTATGTAAAATAATCTCATAATCAAGAATAATGAAATGAAATGATTTTGATATTTCCTTGAGTAAAAATAAAAAACTTACAAAAATATTAATTATTTTAAAGATCATAAAATTTTCATAAGATACAAATTCTTACCTATATAAATAAACATAAATATTTTTATAAAATAAAATTATTATATCCTAAAATCGAAATATTTCTATGTAAAACCATATGAATGTATATAAATACAGTGAGGGAATATTGGGATAACATATTTTTATAACTCTTACAAATTAACCTTATAATTTGGATAACATATATCAAGTTATTTCCAATAACCCATAACAGATTAATTTATATATAGTTAATTTCAACATCGTTTATATATATAATAATCATTACCCAATGAATTTAAGGGATATATCATACATACCCATCATTATATTTTGTGATTCCCAAAGTCCAATTGGCCACTATGTTGGTGGGTGGGGGGGATTGGTGTTTTTCTTTTAATAATTCTCAATTTAACCAATCAAACTTGTGAAGGATCAATATACAGTAAATTATTTCTCATAGCCTCACCTCATCTGTATTAATATTGAAAAAGGTACAAAAAATATATTTACAGGTTTCACCTTAAAATACCTATTTATTATTGTGATTGGTTAGATTACTCAATAATGGATTTACCACTATAGATGAAATAAGTTACAACACAAAACCCAATTATGATCAATAAACAGTCTAACATTTTCCTTCCCCAAATAATTAGTTATAGCCTAAGTCACCATTTTTACTTTGTGTGATTGGTTATACACCACTATCAAAATGATTGCGATCTAATGAAAAAAATCTTCTTCTACACATAGAATCTTATATTCCCCATGATAATATTTTTCCTCCATGAGTGTATATGATCTGGTTTGATTATTTATAACACCTTCAAGAATATAAATAAGAATAAATGGTGATAAACACCACTATTCTCAATACTCACTCAATATATTGATCAATATGGGTATTTCTCTTCATTATGAATAATTGGTCGTTAGGTCTTCTTCTTTAGTAAAATATCTCCTAAATTTAGAATCACCCTTCTCTCCCCAACATAATGATCTACTATCCACTCACACAGTTTTTATTAGTTCACTACTAGTTTTAATATCTTTCTCTTTGGGACCTTTAATTTTATTTTAATAATAACATGAATAATGTTTTTCAAATTTGGAATATGGAATCTTCTTGATATTATGATGTAGGTAGGATCCCCACATTAAATTAGCCAACAGAATCCAATTTATCACTCATGCAGGATTACATGGATATTAATAAATTCTCCTTATTTATAAAAACCAAATATTTAGT
This sequence comes from Viscum album, assembly GCA_963277665.1. Classification (NCBI taxonomy): domain Eukaryota; kingdom Viridiplantae; phylum Streptophyta; class Magnoliopsida; order Santalales; family Viscaceae; genus Viscum; species Viscum album. Next base: position 149,040,940 of record OY728144.1, on the reverse strand, counting down.
TATTTCCTTATTTTATTCTCCCTAAAATACAGTATTTTTTTTCTTTGAAAAAACTCCTTGTGCATGGAATCATGCTTGATTACAACAAGGATGTTCTACTAATGGTGTGTATCTAATATCATAAACTCCATAGTCTCCCATGGATGGTTCTTCCATTATTCATAATTGAATCATTATCCATATGTTATCATGATGTTTGTTCCATGGATATCATATTAACAATATCATCTGAATTTAATCACTCTTTTTAGCACAATTGATATTATAAAAATTCTCAGAATATCATATTAATTTAAATTTATTCCCTCATCTTCATCTCTATTTCTTATAGCTTGAACAAAGTAATATAATCAATTCATATGACCCAAATTCATACACTCCTCTCACAAAGTCTTATGATGAAATTATAGGAATATAATGATCATGAAATTTGTACACCTTGTTAGTTTATATGATCCAAATTCAAACATTCACACCTTTATCTTTATGTCTAATGTAAATTGAAGTCATTTAAACAATAATTAATATTATCAACAGAATTTAATATAATAATCCTTTAATTCTTATTGTCATGTTATATAGTGAACCATAGAGTCTTATGATGAAGTCTTACGTTAAATTATTATGGTCCAACCAAAGTCATAGGATGACTTAAATTACTAAAATTTGTAGGAAAATCCATATTATTAGGTTATTTCCCATTGTAACAGATACTATTAAAGACTTATATTCTTATTCAAATGAATCTTGGACTTATTAAAACTTGTTATAAGCCTTATCAAACTTTTCAAAATTTCATCCAAGGTATTTCACACTTAGTTAAATATGCCTCTAGGTCAATACACAAAAATAGTGATTATTCATTACTCAATATATTCCTTTTCTCAATTATATATCTTCAAAAAACTTCAATAATATATTATTAACTCTATTATTAGTATCCAATAGTTTTCCAAAATTATTTTATATAGTTTTTTCAAATCCATTATAAATTTTCATAGCTTGACGTGGATCAATTATATAATCATCACATATCTATTTATGTTTTCTTCTATGTTTGTCGAAAAAGTAAATCTTAGTTTAATCCTCATAACTATTTTAGTTTGTGATATTTTTTTCTTTATAATTAATAACATCTAAATACAAACCACCATTTTGATTCCTACAAGGATTTATCTATTGAAATCCTCTAAGAATCTCAACATTACATTACCAAAAATATATTAAAATATTGAAAAAAAAACAATAAAACACTTGGTCACTTCAATATCTTCCTTAACATTTTTTTTTCTATACCTATAAGAAATTATCATGTCAATATGTGTGTTTGTTTCTCTCCCTCTTATTGATGGGTTTTGTTGATGTAGCTCAGGGGCATCTGAGCGGCGTCTCTGAGCTCCTACTGAGGTGTCTATGGTTTTTTCAATCGATCTCGTGCTCCTTCCCTCTCCAGCCGCCTTGTCCTGAGTTTCCTTCAAATGGGTCATCTCGGTGGCGGGGCGATGGCGCTGCGCGACTGGTCTCAACGCGCCGGTGCCCTTTGAAGGCTGTCGGGGGAGCTGGTCTAGTTCGGGGAGGGGAGGTCTTTTCTTCTATTCTTGTTGTGATGTTTTCTGGGTTGATGGGTTTCCCTGGGATTCTTCTGGTTGTGGGATGGTTGCTCTAGGGTTTTTTCCATCCCCGCCTACCTCCGGTGGTAGATTTTCTTCGGTTTCCTCTTTGATCTCGGCGATGGTTCGTGGCTTCCACTTTTGTTGTGGAGATGCGCTATGGGATTCCTTGGCAATGCTGATTCAGATCTTCGGGTGTAGGACCAGATGCCGAAATACGCTTCAGAGCGTTCACGGTTTTGTTCTTGGAAGCTCGTTGTTGTCCGGTAGTGGATTCTCAGCGTTTGAAGGTCGTCACCTACATAGTTGGAAGCTTTGAGGGTCTGTTGAGGTCTTCATCAGCGGTTCAGGTGATGGATTTGGAGTTTCATTGGTTGCATTCATGGTTGTTCTATGATGTTGAATCGCTGCAGTTGGGTTGTTTTGGTTCGTGATTTGATTCTGATGCGTTTTTATTTGGGAATTTGTGATTTGGTGCGGATTCGATGGTTGGTTCGATCCTATTTGGTCTCGATGATGTTGTTGTTTTTTGTTGTTGTGGAGAGGATGGTGTTGTGGGTTTTCGCCAGTGATGATCGACGATGGTTTGATGCCGGATATCTAATCTGGTGGGATGATTGAAGGATGGCTATTGAATCGAGGCGGCGTATCTATCAGAGATACACAGCTTCATTAGAGATGATGGCGGATGGCAGCGATGCGACCCCAGCTGACCCGATGAGTCTTCTCGGGTTTGGTGTGGGTTTTGAATTTCAAATTTTGTTTTACCATCATGTTATTTTGGATTCCCGCAACGTGTAATATGGTTTCCCTCTTTTCCATAAAGAGGATTTCTTGAAAATGACAAAAAAAAAGAATTTTCAGCAGTTTCTCTCGCTCTTATTAAAAATAAAAAAAATTAAAATATTGGGTTTTTTCGGACTTCCTCATCGTTATTTTTTAAAAAATAACAATCATATTATCCATTTTACAAAAATGTATTACATTTTGGTCTACCTGATAGAATTATGAAACAATATGACTAAATAAAAATTATCCTTAAATTAAGAAACTATATGTTTACATGGTCTAATATATTATGAAAAACAATATTGGATAACCAAGGTTTTAAATTCTATCTATAAACCTATATAAATTTTATACCATTATCATAACACATTCTAAGAACTACTCAGCCAAATTTATCAACTAATGTTTATCCTATAAACAACTAAAAAAACATTAAAAATTTCTTTCGAAATATAAATAAACTCCCCATTATTTTGATATTATAATCAAAAAACACACCACCTTATTATTTTTTTATATAATAAAAATAAGGGGTTCAAATGTTATTGAATACCAAATTTTTTATTTTTAATTGGACTATCTTGAAATTACATATTCACATAGCTTTGGAATTTTTGATATATCCACCTAAACTTTTATCCCATAAAGGGATTAAATCATTTCTGTTACCACATCAAAAGTGTGATGTATAATGAAGAACCTTATATTGACTATATTGTGGTGATAACCATCAAAGAGAAACACGTGTCATAAGAATTATTCCATCAAAACATAATCCATTCAAGAAATAATATAAATGAAACATTTGGATTGTTTTCTATAAGGGAACAAGTACCATCAACAGATGTCATATTAGATGGAAAATAACTTGGAAGGATATTTTGAAAACATTTTATGAGGAAAATATCCTTTCTTCTTCGAAAAAACATTTTTAAAACATAAATCCCCTTTAAAACAATTTCCTTGGAAAATACTTTGAAAATATAAAAATAAGACTTAAAAGAATTTTGATTTTTTTTTGTGGAAACATATAAAATAAGATTTAAATAATTTCGAAAATTATTTTTCTTAAAAACATATAAAATGAGCTTGAAATCGTTTTGAAAAGAAATTATTTCAAAATACATTGCAAAATTATAAATTAGGCCTGAAATTAATTTTAAAAACATTTTCCTTGAAAAGTTATAAAAAGGTTTTGAAACATTTTGGAAAACATTTTTTTGAAAACATATAAAAGAAGCTTCAAAACCTATTGAAAACAATTAATTTTAAAATATCTTTTATAAATTTTTTCATAAAAAGTAACCTTTTAAAATGAAAATAAATAATCAAAGGATTGATGGAAAATAAATCTGTACATGTCATACGAGGTAAAAATAACATTCCTTTTACACGGTAAAAAGGTTAGAAAAAATGTCTCCTTTGAAAATCGATAAGAATATTCCTTTGAAAACATTGGAAAAAGGATAAAAGGTTGAAAATGTCTTTTAACGATCATATTATATTAGTAAAAGTTTCTTGGAAACCCTTTTTAAAAAACACAATTTTGAAGAAACAGAGATTCTCAACCGAAGAGAGAGTAAAGTTAGGATTTATTAAAAACACTTTCTTAGATATATTATGTTCGAAAAATTGGAATCAATGGTACCAATATATGAATATATCATTAAAAACATGATTATAATAAAATTAATAAGTGTTTTTGAGATATGGATCATATGATTTCATCAAAGTAGCATAATCATTTACAATTTCTAAAAGTGACGAGATTGTTTCAATAAGCTCTTACCACATGGTTACTTAGGATCATACTCTCAATGTAAGAAAAATAATTATATGAAGCTTAAAATGTCATGAAATTTATTTTATACATGATATAACATGTAAAATGAAAAAATATACACCTTGAAAAAAAAATTAGGTGCAGAACAAAACATGAGTCTCAAAGAAAGAAAATTTAGAAAAAACTATTTTACTGATTTAGTAACATTTGAAATGTAAACCCCATTAAATAATTCTCATAAAATGGATATGTAATTTATAATAAATTTAAATTTAAGAATCATATAATACATCCATTAGAATTATACACATCACAAAAATGGAATAGGTGGTTAATGAAGCATGTATCTCATGGAAATAAAAGGTGAGATGAAATCCCCTTACATTGTGTATTGACTCTCATCGTAATCATTAAAAAATTATGTATAATAAATATATATTTATTATACATATTTAATAGAACCATATTATTACTTCTAAAAACATATAGGATTTTATTATGGATTTATATTACCCACTTGTTAACACTTATATGTTATGGTTTCACTTCAGGTAATATATTCTTTTTTTTCGCATGGGTCATAATTTGTTATATATTGGGTTCTTATAATTATATCATGATTTAGTAAATTTAAACTGTTTTTAAAATATAATTTATATTAATTAAATTTTTTTCATAATAATCTATATAATATATAATTCTGAAATAGAATACACTGTTCATTGAGATGGTAAGACGTGCATACACATGAACACTCTTTCCTTTTAATTGTCGTGTTGAAAGAAGGAAAGTAAAAGACATATATGTATATAAATATGTATGTATATAATTATTATAGTATCTTTATTATATCATATATATATCATATATATTCACTAAACCCATCCTTAATACATTCCATGTGGTGTACGAACAAATCACATCGCTTTTTTGGGGCGATAGTCCACACTTCCTCAAACCAAATTATCATATTAACACAAAATGGGAAGTACAAAGTCATGTGTTGTAAAATAATAACATAATATTAAATAAATAATAGATATAATATATAACATATATAAAAATTGTTTCCATCATAATTTCCACCATGAAGGAAGGTAAAATAAAAATGAACAATCATCATTTCATGAAGTAGTAGTTTTCCGAACACGTAAACAAAATGTTCATTACCCGTTAAAGAGAGGTGTGTGTGAGTATAGTTAAAAAAGAAGCATAAATAAATAATATTATATTTAATATAATGGTGTTTTATTAAATAAGGTAATAAATATATTTTATGTGGTGGAGTAGGAAAATAAAAGAAAGGAGCTTGAGAGAAGACATTACCTCTTAATTAGGTAACTTCTTTTGGTATGTCCCAAAAGGCTTCCTTGGATTGATTTCTACAGAAGGGGGCATTATGGGAGTAAAAGAGGTATGTTTTTATGTGTATTATGAGTATCTTGGATGAACATAATAGGTTTTAGAGGTGTGAATAATAGGGATAAATAGTGTCCTTTTATAGGTAAAGGAAATGACATACTTTTCATTTTCGAAAACGAGTTAGGTGTCCCCGCAATTTTATTGACAAAAAGTCATAAAAAACCATAAAAACTCAGTAAAATAAGTTTAATGGATGAATAATTTCCATAAAAGTGGTATTGGAAAATATTCTATGTTATTTTGGGTTTTATATTTTAGGTTTAGTAGTTTGTTAACATAATTATTCTCTAAACCGATGTGATTAATTTTAATCACATTCACTAATATTTTTGGTAAAAAACTCTTTTTACCATATTATAAATTAGAAACTATGATAATTATAAATATGGAATCTATTTTCCAAAATTATAATCAACGAATCCAAAAAAACTATTCTAAAATTAATTTGGTATTCAGGTCGACAATCTAGGTTTTTAAATCAAAAAATATTAAAAAGTTTGATACGTTTTTATACCTACGTTCAATGTGAAAATGAACTAAATTTTTTAATTGATAAAAATATTTTCTAATTAAACATTTAATCTAATTTAAAATATAATTTATCTTTATAAATAAATTATATGAAAAGGCATTTTGGAATTAAAATCTGATATTTGTCACTATTCATCCAAAAATGATGTTTATAAAAAACCCATAAATTCACTCTAAGATAACGGAGAAATTTTAAATTCAACAGTTATATTTATTTTATACAATTATTTTTCTAAATGTTTCTAAAAATAATTTTATTATTTTTCAAAGAAGGATATTAAATGTAGTTCATTTGAGAAAATAATATTTTTAAACATATATGAAATTTACCAAATATTATATCATTCATCATAAATATGACTTATTTATATAAAAACATTATAAAAAACATTTTAAATGTATTTTTCCCTATTCATATTATTATGTTTAATTTCTACATTATAATTATATCATTTAAATAATTATAAAAATAAAAAGAAATTTCATAGAAACTCAGTGTTGTGTGTAACATACAACAATTTAGTGTTCCTGTTATGTACTCCAAGTAGGTGTTACGTGTAACATATGAAAATTTGGCGTTGCATGTTTTGTAAGACAATTTGGTGTTGCATGTAAAGTATGCCAAGTCACAAGCTGACCTCAGTGTTATGTGTAGAACAAATAAAAATTTGTATTTTTTGTAGTGCACAATTAAATTGGTGTTGTGTATAACACAATCCAAACATAGTTTTTTAATATAAAATAAAATATTTTAAATGGTACATAAAATGAAAAATATCTCAAAGGATAAATTAATATTAAAAAAATTAATTCAAAAAATCATCACGTGTTGCATTATACCCCCCTTAAAATGAATTTCTCCCTTGAAATTCTTCTTGGTTATAAAATATTAAATACTTGAAAGTTTCATTCATAGAAATACACATCGTAAAAATAAATACTAAATATTCTCTTGAAGGGAAATTTGGTACCATGATGGTTTACCAAAGTAACATATTACTGGGTTTACACAAAGGATAAGATCAGTTGAGAGTGAATATTCGATACAGAGGAAAAGCGTAATTCTGTATAGGCAGCGATTGAGGTCATCAATCACAAACAAGTGAATAATAAAATAAAAGATAAAGTCCTCAAAGTCATAAATTTGTGAGGATTTAAAAGGCCACTCGTTCAAAAAACATTATGGTATTAGGATAACACATTTTATTTTGATCATTATCATACCGTTAAGTAATTATTTTATTGAACAAGAATATAAATAAATATACACACTGTATATATTTATATAATAAAATTTTTATTCATTGGTTTTTATTTTATAAAATTTTAATTTATCCATTAATTCTTGAAATGGATGTCCAAAAATTAACTTTGATGCTCAAAGCACTAAAATATTCCTTTAACAGATATTTAGTCCCATAAAAGAATGAAATGTATAACTATTTATCTAGAACTATTCATAAAAATCCATATGGTTAATAAATAAATTTATAAACATAACAAGTAACAGTACTATTTCATCATAAATAATTATTCATAAAAATTAATTATACATTATCTAGGACATCACGTAATCTGATGGTAGGCATTAAATCCTTACCGTCCTTCAGTAATAGGTTCAGGACCCGTGACCTTGCCAGACGTGATTGGTTGTCACCCAATATACATGTTGTCATTTTCTAAAACCATACTAATATAATTTCAAAAATAAATAATATGGAAATATTTGAAATATGGTTAATCACTAAATATCCTTTTTACTACAGTTTTTAATACAAAGTTAGTGCATAAATAATTCCTCCAAAGATTAAAATTTTCATTAATGGTTAACCTTATAACCATTCTCAATGATGAAAATCCAAAACATTAGAAGGAGAGTCATGAAATCCTATTAACATTGATTCCCCTATATATCAAAATGATGCTCTTGGTTTCACATTCCAAACATGTGAATACCATCATCATATATTTTCTTGAAACATGATAGTAACCTGAATTACCATAAATCCTTATTAGAATAATGCATTCTTCCTTATTCAAAGTATTTTGGATTTATTCCATAAATTAAAAAATGTTGTAAACATCATCAATGATAACATAAAATACCCATCAACAACTCCTTAATTAGTTCCAAGGTAATCAATACCTTCTAATTTACTTATTCATATCCCACAAATCGTTATCCAAATAACATCATCATGAAATAAAGAACATATTAAGGGTCATATTTCCCATAATCTAATGTTTTACATAGACATCACCTTTCCATTATATCACTTTTCTATTCCATCATAACCATTCAACATATTCATGTAAATATATAGAGAAAAATATAAACTGAACAATCCTTATATATTTCACCTTTTATATAACATACTCCTGGGATCCAAATACATAAATTTTTTATTATTCCACTTTATCCTTATGACATTAGAGAGGTTACCTCAGGTTATTAAACAATACCTCTTTCCTTCAAAATTTCATCAATAGTCTCTTCATCTTCAACATTGTAACCATTACTGTACCACATTGCTAGTCCCCTTTAGGATATTTCCTCTTGGAACATGAGTTTCATAATGACTATTTATTCCACACTTAATACACATAACCATCAATGATGCCTTAGGGAGGAAAATATTTTCATCTATTTTGTTAAAAAAACTCTTGATGTTTTCCCTACAATCACTTTCTTTGTGTCCTTCATTACCGTAGTCAAAACATCATCTTGTTCCTATAAGACATTCACTTTGGTGATTCTTTTCCACATTATTGACATAAAGGAAACCAAATCTTATGTCCCCTATGGTCTCCATTACCCAAAATATCATTTAAATCCTTTTTAATCTTCCATGGGGAGTCTAAGAGTTGGTTAAGGTATATGTTTTTAATCATGTTCCATGAAAAATTATTAGGCATGCTCATAAAATCATTCACCCCAGTAATAATCCCACTTGACTGATCATTATAAAATCATCCATTACATTCAAAGGTAATCTAGTTCATTCTGGCTTCCTTTATTGACTAAAATTAGAAACATAGTGTGAGTATTACATATCGTAGTAGAAATCCACATATTCATGAAAATAATTACATTTAGGAAGCCTAAGTCATAACACCTTTATTAATCTATGAAACCATATGTTCATCCTAGGTTATAAATATCCAACTTATTTTTAAATTATTCATGATGGTTTGTGAATTACCAATGAATATCCCATTGGTGTTTCAAACTAGGTGTGTAATAAAGCTTATTGTTGTGTACCAAATTAACTTAATTTAGGCCCGAAACATCTTGTTAGAGATTTTACCCCTAGTCTAGTATATGCTATAGCCACATAACTTTATGTACTCATACAATATTTTATTTCAGGAAAACTAATCACTATATCCTTTACCAAAATTTCTAAACATTTCCGTATAATTTATATTATCCTTATAAGTATCCCTAGATATATCCTTAGGGTTATCACTATGGTTTTCTCATATAGATACCAAAGTTTAACTAAACCTTTTCTATGATACCAACTATATAGACCCCCACTTTTCAAACATTAATATTACATAACATTAGAGAAATAATAAAACATCTTAAAAACTGATCCCTAAAGACCGTAATTGGTCTAGTGCCTTTGGAAATATGGAAACATGAAAACTGGTACGTAAGTGAGCTACATTGTCTCCCACTAGGTTCTTCTTGACTAGAACCCTTCATTGAAAAATAAAACATAATACATATCTTCATAACTTGGGGGAAGGAAACATAAAAAAGGGTGAGCTCAAATTCATAGTAAGTTTAAACAAGGTAGACATGTAAGCATAAGCAAGAGCATAGGGTTATGAGAACGTGATCATGAAAATATAATTTCATACCTTTATATAAAATATCCTAAACTAGAAACATGGAATAAATATTTGTAGTTTGAAATACATAAATCATTAGGAAATAAAAAACATAATACATGAAAGCATAACACATGACTAAAACATAGAATTTTGGCAGACACATAAGGATATGTAATGATTTCTATAGTAATCAAGGAATTTCTACTGAGACCATATTAGTGGAAAAATTCCTTTAATGAATCATGTTCACACCCTGTTCTAGCCCTATATCACCGAATTGAGTTTATTTATTGTTACTACCCCTATAATACTAAACCATATTCATTTCTCATTATAGTCCTAAAATATTGAATAGATTTTATTTCTCATGAGATATATATCTTTACCCAGTGAATTGGAGGGAGGTATAGGTCCCACCAAAATCATAGTTAAATCATACATACTTGTTCCAAAAAATCATAAAAAATCATATCATAACCCATAAAATTAAATGGGTATCATAAACATGTAATCATATTATCAACATTGAAAAAATGTACAGGTTTCATAATCATTTCAATATAAGAATAAATTGTGAAAGGAAATGAGTTTTAAAAGTAGATGACTGATGAATGATAAATGGGTGTCATAAGAATAATTCAATCAAAACATAAACCATTCAAGAATGAATATGAATGGAACCTTTGCATTATTTCCTATAATATAATGAGTGACATCAATAGATGTCATATTACAAGGAAAATAAATTGGAATGATATTTTGAAAACATTTCATTATAAAAATATCTTTTATACATAGAAAAATGTCCTTTAAAATATAAAACCTTTTGAAAACAACTTCCTTTTAAAGGACTTTTAAAACATAGAAAGAATTAATGATAACATTTTGAAAACCTTTTTCCTTAAAAAAATATAAAATAAGATTAAATAATTTTGAAAATAAATTTACTTGAAAACTTATAAAAGGATCTTGAAAACATTTTTAGAATGAATTATTTGAAAATAAATTTCAAATTTATAAATAATCCTTGAAATCATTTTAAAGTCTTTTTTCCTAGAAAACTTATAAAATAAGCTAGAAAACATTATGAAAATAATTTTCATTAAAATTTTAAAAAAGAATCTTGAAGATATTTTGAAAACCATTTCATTTAAAATATAATTTAAAAATAATGTCTTAGAAATGAACATATAAACATGAAAATAAATCTTTAAATTATTGATGGTGTAGAAATTTTACATTTTATATGAGAAAAAAAGAATATTCCTTTTTCACTATAAAAAGGTTTTAAAATGCCTTATTAGAAAAGAAACAAGAAGGATCCTTTGAAAACATTTGAAAAAGAAAAAAATGGTTAAAATTTATTTTAATTATAATATTATTGAAAACCCTTTTTGGAAAACATTGTTTCAAAAGAATATAGATTTTTGATTGAAGAGATGGTAAAGTTGAAATTTCTTAAAAACACTTTAACTATCTTATGTACCAAAAAGTTGAAAAATGATACCATTATATGAATATATCATTAGTAACAATATGACAATAAATTTCATGATTTTTCTTGAGATATGGATCATAAATTTTCATCAAAGAAGCATAATCATTAACAATCTTGAAAAGTGATGAGATTGTTTCAATAAACTCTTACCACTTGGTTACATGGGGTCATACTATACATGTATGAAATATAAATTAAATGAAGCTTATAATATCATAAAAATAAGTATATTTTTGATATAATGTGTAAAATGGAAGTATTTAAACCTTTAAAAATAATTTAGGTTCATAACAAAACACGAGTCTCAACAAAGGAAAATTGAGACAAAAATATTTTACTAATTTGGTAACTTTTAAACCCTAAAAACCATGAAAAATATCATAAAATGGATAAATATATACCCATAAATTTAATTATAAGAATCATCAAATAAATCCATGGGAATTATACACACCACACAAAAGGAATGAGTGGTGAATAAAGCATGTTTCTCATGAAAATAAAAAGTGGGATGAAATCCCCTAACCTTGTGTCTTGACTCTCATCGTAATCGATCAAACCACTTGTATAATAAATAAAAATTTATTTTACATCTGTCACATGAAAATATTTTAATTTCTTATACCATATAGGTTTTTATTATGTCTTTATATTTTTCTCTTGTTAACACTTTTATTTTATGGTTTCACTTTGGGCAATATCTGTTTCGTTTTTCGCATGTGTCTTAATTTGTTATATCTTTTGAACTTATAATTTTATCATGATGTCAAAAATGTAAAAAAATAATTAAATATTGTTTATTTTCATTATATTTTTTATAATAATTTATAAAATATATATGTTTGAAACAAAATACACAGTTCATGGAGATGGTAAGTCGTACACACGTAAGAATGCTATTTCGTTTAATTGTCACGTTAAAAGAAATAAAGTAAAAGAACTATATGTATATATATCTATTTATATAATTATAAAATAATATATATAAAATCATAGATATATCATACATATTCACTAAACTCATCCTTAATAAATTCCATGTTGTGTATGAATGAATCACATTATTTTGAGGGGCGATAATCTACACGTCCTCAAACAAAATTATCATACTAACACAAAATGGAAAGTATAAAGAAACATGTTTCAAAATAATTACAAAATATTAAAGACATAATAAATAAAATATATAACATATATAAATATTTTTTCCATTATAATTTCCACCATGATAGGTGGTAAAGGAAAAATGAACAATCATCATTTCGTGAGGTGGTAGTTAACCGTACACATAAACAGAATGTTCATAACCCATTAGATGGAGGTGTATGTGTGTTTTGTTCAAAAAAATTATTATAAAAACATAATTATATATTTAATATAATTTTTTTTATAAAATCACATAATAATGATATTGGAGTGGGTGGAGAAGAAAAATAAAAGAAAGGATCTTGAGAGATGATGCTACCTCTTAATCAGGTAACTCTTTTTGGATTCACCCAAAATGATTCTTTGGATTTCAGTATGACCAAGGGGTGATTCTAGGATTAAGGGAGGGATGATGATAAGTTTATTGGGAAGATATTGGTTAAACCCATGTGGTTTGAGAGGTGTGAAGAAGAGGTAGATGTGGTGTCCTTTTATAGGGAAAGGGAAATGGCACATTTGGCATTTTTGAAAACAAGTTAGGTATTCCCACATTTTTTCCTAAAAAAGTCACACCAAACAAAAAAACTCAGTAATATAAGGTTAATGTTATAATTATGGACATAAATAGGGTTTGGAAAATTTTCTAGGGTGTTTTGGGTCTTAAAATTAAGGTTTAGTACTTTATTAACCTATTTTGTTTCTCTTAAATGAGGTAATTAATTATAAGAACTTTCACTAATATCTTTGGTAAAAAAACTAAGTTCATCATATTAGATATTTTAAATTTATATGATTTGAAATGTGGAATTTATATTTATAAATTATAATCATATATGTGGCAGAAATTAATTTAAAATTAATTCTAGAGTCTGGTTGATAATTCATATTTTTAAAGTAAAAACCTTCAATGGTTTTATAGGTTTTCATAGAAAAAATCAAAATAAAATTGATCTAAATAACATAAATTGAATTAATTGATAAAAATATTATCAAATTAAACATTAAAACTAATTTGAAATATAATTTAACCTTGTAAATAAATGTTATGAAATGGTAGTTTTGAATAAAAATATGGTATTTTCACTATTAATCCAAAAAATGAAGGTTATCATAAAAATCCCAAAAATTATCCCCAATATAATTTAGACATTATAAATTAAAAAAATGAAGTTTATTTTATAAATACAATTTATAAATGTGTCTAAAATTAATTTTATTATTTTTCACAGAAGGACATTAAAATCAGTTCACTTGGGAAAACAGTATTTTTAATCAAATAATGACTTCACCAAAAATTCTATCATTCATCATAAATATGTTTTATTTATATAAAAAATTATATAAAATTGAAAAGAAGTTATTAATATTCATATTGCTATATTTTGATTCTATATTTTAATTATATCATTTAAATAATTATAACAATAAAAAGACATTTCTTAGAAACTCATTGTTGCGTGTAACATATTACATGATTGTATTGTTTCTTATGTACTGCAATTTAGTGTTGCGTGTAATGTATTCCATGTAGAAAACTAACATTAGCGTTCTATGTAGAGGAAGAAAAAATTTATGTTTTGTGCAGTGCATAATTAAATTGGCGTTGCTTATAACGTAAGCCAAACATAGTGATTTAATATAAAATAAACTATTTTCTGTGTTATGTGAAATTCAAAATATCTCAAAGTTTAAATAATTTTGAAATAAAGTAATTCAAAAAATATCAGGGTGTTATATCTCACATGGATTTATTAAATTTTCAACCTTAATTGAATTATTATGTACTATGTTTTTAATTTTTTACCTTCTTCACTATTGAATTATTTTTAGGTAATATAGTTATGAAATACACAATATTGTGCTCTACCTGTTTACATCTACCACAAATCTGTTTTCTATGGACATTTTTTATAAGTCTGGTAAAAATTCCACTTCATTGATAATTTATTCTCATTTCTCACCAAAGTTCCCTTCTTGGTTCTTTCTTTATTCTTTCATATGAAATATTAAACCAAAATATATAGGAATTATGTCCATACCTTCCAAAACACTGAAAATAACCATTAAATTTAGATATCCTTAAATGATTATAGATATATCAAGATTTATGTTCTTACATATTATTGTAAACTAAGCCTTAATTTTCCAATAGAACTTTTATATCCATGGAATATTCTTCCCATCCTTTGATTGGGAATAATTTATCTTATTTTTCGTATTCCAAATAGGTTAGAAATAATTTTTTCACTTTCACTATTAGAAATTACAGACTTATATTGAGATAACATAGGTGAAAAGGTCTCATTCCTATTAGAAAACACCTCATCACTAGGTAAGATTCACCTTTAACCAAAACTGACTTGATGAAGTCTTCCAGAATTTGTTCTTATCATTTTGACCAAAAAGATATATAGATTTTGTTTAACAGAGTTATTTTTTCCTTACATCTAACATCTATAAAAGATAAAAAATAGTCATTTCTTGTTAAATTTCTCTAATATTGTGATTCTTGATATAATCACCATAGTATATTTTCTTTCTAAAATGATCCCCTTTTTCATAAGTGTCCGGGTTATAATATTTGAATATTTTTTATTTTGGTATTTCTGAGAAACTTAATCCACTCAAGAAAATATTCTCGTTATCATCTTTTATACCACTCAAGTTCAGTCATTTCTTCTCAATCATCACTTCATGGTGAATCAAAACCTTTATCAATTTGAGAAAATAAATTTAATATATAATTTGATGAAATGATTGATTTATATTTCTTCTTCTTTCTCATCCAGTTTCTTATCATCGATTTAGTCTTATTATTTTTACTCTTACTCTTTTTCTATTTTTGTGGCTTCTCATATCCTCATCTAATTCATAATATTCAGCCTTAGGATTTGGAAATATTTTTCAATATTACCTATATCATCTTAATTATAAATTATCAAAAATTTCATATAATTTTGTTTTTATTTTCCATTATTTAATCTCTTTGACATAAGAGAAATAATTTGGTTAAGTCTTTATCATCCTCATTATCATCTGAATCAGTTTATATAAAAAATAGTCTTATTTTAGTTTTCCTTTTATCTTGGCTTAAAGGGAAATATCATATCTATATTTCTTCATCAAAGATGATTTATTTATAAATTCTAAACCTATGAGAATATTGTGAATCATTTCTATTGAAAAACCATCCCTATATGTTATGTCTAAAAAATTAGGATCAAATCTTTCTGAAAATGTTTTTATAATATATTTGATAATCATTGGGACTTATTTTTTCACACCAAACCCATTGATTTACTCACAATATCATTTATACTTGTGAAATAGTATTCAATGATCTCCTCATAAACCATATTTTTGTCTTAAAATATGTTATTCTATACTTATAACATATCTTATTTGACTTTCATATTAACTTTATAACATCTCAATTTCTCCCAAATATATTTCTCAATTTTGATTCTTATTACCTTTGTAAAAAAAATTTATACAGTATGATTCATGGTAGAATTTTTTTCCTTTGAAATTATTATATATATTTATTTTGTTACAATGTGTAATATAATCTCCTTCAATAATGGGTGGAAATATAACTATGGAAAAATATATCACTTCTAAGAAAAGATATAAGTGGTAAAAAAATTATATTCCTAAAAATATGGTATTTTTTTATAAAACATAATAACACCTTGGATGATCAAATATTTTTGATTCTCCACACTCAAAAAAATCTTGGATATTTTAAAGAAAAACATTATTTTATCAGATACCACTTATAATTCCTCATGGATGACTGATCACTAGGGTTTAAACATATGTATTATTTTATATCTTCTCAATTCAAAATATTTAACTTTTAAAGGTTCATGATCAGGTCAATATTTTCTTATAGCCTTACCTAATGTGCAGTAATAACAAGGTCATGTCACAAAGTATTAAATAGGTTCCACCTAAAATAGATAATTCTTAATGTGATTGGTTAAAAATCTAAACCATGGGTTAACCATTATAAATGAAAGTAGTTAAACCATGTACCACCATAGTTTGATCAACACAGTTTCCAATTTGTTTCTTCTCCTCATAACTATATATATCCCTGGTAATAGTTTCTAAATATTTTATTGGTGATACACCCCAACCCCAAAAACAATGATCCGAAGATATAAAGTTATCCTTTTTCACCTATCTTCCTTCATCCTAATTGATAGTAATCTTCTTTCATGAGTGCACATGATCTGGTGAACACTTGTACATAAACCTGAAGAACATAAATAAGAAACAATGATGCTCAACACCAATAGTGTCAAAACTCTATCCAGATCATGATCAATATAGTTCCTTATCTTATCCTTAAATACTCGGTTATTAGGTATTCTTCATGACTAAAATATATAATGATTTATAATATTTATTCTCTCATAGAAACAATAATGTATTAGGATCCTCATAATTTTCTCTCACAATATTCATGAGTTCTTTAATAATTTGATTATCTTGTTCCTTGGAACAAATAATTTTATATTCATAATATCATAAATAATATCTTATATAATTAAAAATTGAAAATCATTGATCAACAGATGTAGGTGCAATCACCATTTAAAATCATTTAATAAAGTATATTTTCTTTCTCAATCATGCATACTTGAATATGGGTCATGTATCATCATTTAAATCAACCAAAGATTAGAGTGATTTTTTATTTGTATTCCCTACAAAATCCACTAATTTTAATTCATTGAAAAGCATATATCTTCATGGAATCATTTTTAGTTTCCACATAGGCCTCTTACTTGTTCCATGGATTTCGTATTAGAAACACCATATTGTCCCTTATATGGTTATTTATCTCCCTAATTGAATCATGATCTATATGTGATCATTATTCATAATCCATAAATATTGGATTAATAATATCATCTAAATGTAATGTCTAATTTTAGGGGAATTCAAATTTTAAATATTCATAGAATATCATATGACTTTAAATTCACAATCTCAATCACTTATCCATTTCATACAACTTTATCAATGTTATCATCTCATGTTATATGATCTAATGTTGTATGATCAATTAAAAAATTATTATAAGGATAAAAAATAAAAATAATCATCATGAATGTAATAAAAAATTAATCATATGAATCAAATTAATATGCTGACACCTTTCTCTATAATATTGATTCAGATCAAAGCCATATGATGGTAGAATTTATGTGATAAAGAATAATAAATTATACCACCCATTAAGTCATGTGGTTAATTCATAGGGTAAACTATAAAGTATTTTGATGTTTTATTAGAATAAATTATTATGGTACAACCAGTTTCATTCAATACCTTATTGTCTTAGAATCTGTAGGTAAAGCCATAGGATAAAGGATTCAATTTTCCCTACCACAGTTCATGAATTTTATATTTATTCAAATGACTCTAGGATTTTTTAAAACATTATCCAAGGATTATAAAACTATTTAAAATGTCATCCAAAGTATTTTAACACTTAATTAAGTATGCCTCAATCTAAACACACCATGTTCGAATGATCCACAGATTTATATCTTCATTCATTCATTAAAATATCTTGAAACATCCTCAACAATATATTATATAAGTTGTTCTTAATAACTAGAAGTTCTAAAACCTTATTTTATACAGTGTTCTAAGATTCATCAATACATGTCTTATCTCTATGAGGTTCAGTTATAAAATATACACTTGTTAAGTTATTATTTTACATGATTTTATATTCAAAGGATCTCCAAGATAAAGCCTCATAAGTTTCTATGGTTTTTATCATGGTTTCCTTATCAATAATGACACCCAATTCTAACTAACCCTTATAATTCCAAAAAGGAGCGATCCCTAACCATACTCCATGCATCCCCACTTTCCTTTACCAAATACATATTGAAATATTTAAAAAAAATAAAATAAAATACTTGTGATGTTTATATACAATGTAAAAATTTGAATAAAAAACATACGACTTTAATTCCACCAAAACATGAATAAAACTAAAAAAATTACTTTTAAACCAATTTTCAAAAAATCATAGGTTATCCTATAAAATGAATATTATTTTAAATTAATTTGTAAAATAATTTCCGTTTGAGTGGAAATTTAATGTTAATCATAAAATAATAATTACAATTAATAATAATATAACAAATATAATTTCTCAAAATAATTTGAGAGATTTATTTTAAGGAAAACTTAAAAACATTTAATGTTCATATTTAAAACAAAAATCCCATACCTCGAGTCCAGAATTTCTTCATACATCCTCTAACCTAATGAATAATAAAATTATATTAATTATTTACTTTATTGAGAAACATTTTCATGTTAATATACTAATTATTTTTCCTATGATTTCATTTATTATCATATTCCATTCATATAACAAATGGATATTTTTTACATTGGTCGATCAGTTTAAAATCTCCAAAACTACTACTGTATAGTGGTATCAATCCTAGATATTTTTCCATGGGTACAAAAAGCTCTATAAGTATTATGGTATTCTATTCATATCATTTTAGAATAATTGTATTTTAATAGGTCATTATTTTTCACCATTTGCAGTATCATCCTTGAGAAAAATATTTTTTATGGTAAAACACGACTGCGATAGTTTCCTTTTAATTTCATTATTTTGATAAATATTTTTATATTTTAGAATAAAATTCATGAAATTGATTTAATAATAATGTTATATTAAATCAATTAATCAATTTTTATGGACACCATTGAAACATGTAAATGTATGAATACATAATCATTTAGGTAGGTTGCATAAAACTACCCCGATAAGTGAATTTTTATTAGAAGAGTTTTAATTAATGAAAAGAAAAATAAATGTTTCATTTAAAAAAATATTTTTTAATTAAAATAATAATTTGAACATATTTTTAAATCTTAATTATGTTTTTAGAATTACTTATAGGATAGTCTAAGGGAAAATAGATCATTTTGGAAAAAAATTATTTTGGCACAATAAAACAGATGGAAAGAGTTTTCTGAGTGGTGATTTATGATATATTATCCTTGATGGATAAAATAAAAATGTAATGATATAATTACATAATAATAATATATGTTTTTAGTAGTTTTAATATAAATAATCAGAGATAATAATGTATAAAGAGACTTGGGAACACTTACCTAGCTTATAAAATCACCTACTTCGAATTGAGTATAAAGCCTTCTGAAAAATTGTTTTTTAATGGAAGGGGATTAATGATGTGGTAAGGTATTTTTAAAGAATTATTTTTTTAGAATATATATGGATAAACAAAACTATTCTATTTTTTATAAATGTTAAAACGAGTACCCTTTTATAGGGAAAATTTAATGACATATTCACAAATATTTAATCTTTAAGGGTAAAGAATGTAATTTTAAAATGGGAATATGTTTATTAATGGAAAATATATAAATATTATGGACCAATAAACTTCCATAATTGTATCTTGGTATGATTCTATGAATTTATATTGATTTATATAAAATATTAGACCTTAAATACTCATTAAAGTCCTTTTTAGGGTCAATTTCATAATTTGACGTTAAAAATAAATAGATGACTATGAAATTAAAATTTAAACATTAAATTTTTTTATCTAGAATAATATATTTCTCGAAAAATAGAAAACACTATAATTATTTCCTACTATATTATTTAAAATATTTTGAAAACCCTTTATTTGAGTTTTTTATTGCTTGTACAAGCGCTGCATCAAATGATGTGTAAGCATTTTGGATAATTATCCTATCACATAATATTAAATATAAATTATTAATCTAATTATAATATAAAATTAATATATAATATCTTTTAGAACCATTTATAGTGTATTTATACTTGTGTACTTATCATGGAAACATATTTATGTTATTAATTTGAATTTTCCTACCTTGCATAAGTGCTAGGAAAAAATCAAAAAACCATATTGTTATATAACAATAAAATTTATAAATATAAATAAAAATAATTTATTATTAATAATTTTTATCTATTATTTTTTACAAATGACTTATCCCCTCAATAATAGATACATAAACACACATATTTTGTTTTTTCCAATGTAGCGCAGGCATCGTGTCGACATCAATAAATGTTATTATATTTATCTAGAAATAAAAACTAATTTATATCAATTGAATAAAAATTATAAGATATTTTTATTCTATTATTATCTAAAATATGTTTCATATATTTAATAATTTTTTACATCATATTTAAATCATGTTGATGTCATAATTGATATGGTATTTCTAAAACCAGTATTGTTTCTATTCCCACAAAATAAACATGTACAAAAAAATTATAAAAAATTAACCAAATATAATTTCAACATGATGAAAACATAAATGAAAATATTTTATCAAATAATGTTTTTAAAATTTTAAAAATTATTTTTTAAATAAAATCATACAATACATAGGAAAACTATTTATTTAGAGTAAAAACTGTTCTTTTTCTCAAATAATAATCAATTTTCTTTTTTCACACCTTGATAAAAATATTTTTATAATATTACATATCAATATAAATCCATTTATTTGACAAGAATATATATCTATAAAATATCTAAAAACAAAAAATTCTTTATATAGAAAAATATACAAATCATGTTAGGAAGCATAATAAATTTAAATTTATATTGAGTGTATAATTTGATTATATAATATCATTAGTTACATGGTTAAAATATGTATATACATTTAAAAATAAATATTTCTTGAATAAATATTAAGTTATAACATGAATATTAAAAATATATAAAAATCATATATTCTTAAAAATACCTGGGTTGTCATATTCTGCCCTATTAAAGAAATTGTATCCTAGAAATTTTAATTTGTTCAAACTCAAAATGATTTCATCTTTATATAATTCTAATATTGTATATATATTTTTAAAGAAAATAATTTATAGGTTAAATGTTGGAAACTTATTTTTTCTAAAATAAATATTTCTTAGACCATGTAAGTACCCTTATAGGACACATATGTGAATGAGTTTCCAAAGGCATACCATGATAGTCAGGTGATGTTTTTTACATAAGAACTGATGGATTTATCTTCCATGTGTTTGAGGTATTACCATCATGATATAGAATATGAGAAAATATACTTACTTCATTTCATTCCATTCCATATGAATGGTTTCATTTTTTGGTTGTATGTTTTTATCAATACTCATTTAACGAATGATTTTCTTCATTGTATGAATAATTTTCATGTTAATATATTACTCAAGTTTCAATAAATATAATAAAAATAAAAAATTTTAGAGTAATTAAATATAATAACCAATAAAAAATAAAAATAATAATTTTAAAAGGATATACTTTAATCCCCAAAACATAAATATAATAAATAACTCCCCATGTAAAACATAATCATTCAATAAATAAATAATCCTTAATTTTTTTCAAAACATTCCTGATAAAATTAAAAAGCCATAAATAAGAAGTAGCTGATCATATATTCTTCGAAAAGAAAGTTCACATTTATCAATCACTTATAAAGTCACATACCAAATATATATATATACCCTAATAATATATTCTCAAAAACTATACCAATATTCTAAAAACATAATATGAAAAGTCATGATATAAACCAATAATATTAAATATGGTTCCACAAAATAACATAATATTTATACCTAAAATAATATCAACTACATTGATATAAAATCACAAACTACAAATTAATTTCCTATACACACTAAATATATAATTTTATAAAAAATTCAATGAACTTATTATAAAATAACATTAATGATCTTGTCACCAAAATCACATTTCAATTCCCCAGGATATATATAATTTTCATCATATATTGAAAAAAAAATATGATAGTATTTTCCCAAATAATGACAATTACCATGATTTGAAATCACAGTATAACCATAAAAGATATATATTCATCGATCAGGTATTATTTTTAAAAAAACATTATACATTTTAGAAAATATCATTAATCAACTCAAAGTCCAATAACATAACACCCCAAAAGAATTTGAAAGCCTTAGAATTATGATTAACCATTGGGTTATTAAGCCATGATAATGCCTACAACTGTAAATTTATTATTAAATGAAAAAATCCTAACCTATAAATTTAGCTAAATTATACTTTGATACCAAATTTAATGACCTAGACATAACCATTAAATATTTACATGATTTAAAAGAAATATTATTGTACTTACATTCTCATGACCTTTTAGGTTTAGAGTTTTAGAGAATGAGAAAAATACCTCACAAAACAAAACCCATAATTTTTCTACAAAACATGGTTTTCCCACTAATACAAACTCTTTAAATGATACAAATTATTTATTCAAGGGTAAATTATAATAATTAGATGGGGGACTTTATAAAAGATCCTACTCATAATTAAGATATATACAAATCATTTAAAAACATGGGATGGTCAAACATGTTTTTATATGGTCTAAACTAAGGATAAACTTTTAGGTAATTTAAATACTTGAAAAACATTGAAAATGATTTTTCAAACATATAAAATTATTATCATATAAAGCTTACTTTTAGATATATATAAGAAGTTTATTTTATCAAAATGGTTTCATAAAGAAAACCAATAAAAAATATATTGAAATGGGTTTTTTTGAAATTTCTATGAGAAAACATGAAAAGTTATATAAACATAGAATCATTATAATGTCATATAAATTATTTGATATACAAAACATTGCCTTTTAAAAGATCAAAAACATCACTTTGCTTGGAAAATCAACTTCTTATTATAATAAATATAAATATTTCCCTTCAAAACCCAAAATAATTATTTGAAATACCACGAAATAATATTGAGGAAAAATATTCCTATCACTTTTAAGAATCCACGTTATAATTGGGATACCTTATATCTAGTTATTTATAATAACCTATAAATAATTATGTTTTATCCAATTAATTCTAACATAATTTTTCTTGAGAATAATCAATAACAAAATCATTAGAGAAACATATCGGGACCACATGTCATTATATATTACTACTAATAACCATAACATGAGTAAATCACATATGATCTTACATTTCACCAAAACAATATTAAAAGTCATAAAAACCTACTAATAAACCCACTAGAAAAAAATATTATGTTATCCCAAAAAATATAATTTTTAATGAATGGGAAAATCCTATCCCAATTTTCATTAAATTGAAATAAAAACATAAAATACTTATAAAAATAAATAAGAAAATAAATAAATTTATTATAAAAAATTATAGAGAAATATTTTATGGAAAGGATTCAAAACTATTAAATTAATTTTTCAAAATAAAAATCCATAACCTCATGACTCGACTCAACTCATACATCCTCTACCCTATAAAATAATAAATCAATATACATTATTTACATGTTTAAAAAAAATTTTCTTGTTCGTATAAATTTTTTTATTATTTTTATTTAAATTTTTTTGTGTTTTATGCATGCACCAAATTATTAACATGTATATTGGTATTTTTGGTTTCTTGGTTCACAATATCCTAAATTATAATGGTATAATGGTAATGGTCAATGAATTTTTTACATTGGTTTTATATGCTCATAATGTGCGAAGGAATTTTATCTATATCAGTCCAAAATAAAATATATCCACCATTTATATTATCGTTCAAAAAAACATATTACTGATGGTTAAATATCACTTCCTTTTTTCCCATTTAATTTCATTTATATGATTGAAATTTTACTATTACAGAAAAATAATGATGACATTACATGAATGAATATTTTGTGTTAATTCCTCATATAAATATTTAAGAATATATATGATACTTTTAAGTTTATGAAAATATCATCATATACTTAGTGAAACACCCCATGAATTTATATATCTTGACAAATAATATATTTGATAACATGTGTTATATGCAACACTCAGCTTAAATGAACCATGATATACTAAATAAATATTATTATTTAATTATGATTGTTATGAACTAGCCATTGTTTCAGAGGGTATAAATTGGAATAAATGAATTATAAAATATATTCTACTGTTTCTACTTAACAAAATTAATAATCACTCATGTAATGATTATAAATTTGCGAAAAATGAAGATAAAATATTTTGAAGGAGAAAAGAGATATTTTTCATAAAAACGTCTTTATATGCCCAAATTATTTTAGTCTTAATAGATTAAATTTATCACAATATACAATTGATTATAATTAATTAATTATAATATATATCAAATTTAATTAATTAAAGTTAATTTATGTTTTCTTATTAGGAAAAGAATGTAAATAATGCTATTTTTTGCATAAAAAATTATATTTTCTTCAAAAATAGATTTTATTCAATTTTCTGAAAAATATTATAATTAATATGATAAATTTTTAGAAAAAGTATTTTTAAAAAATATAAATCATTTTCTAAATTAGAATTTCTGAATAGGAATAGGATTATTTTTTAATATTTTCTTGAAAATATTCATTTATGAGTGAATAGTGAAAAAATGCCGATTTTTACAAAACTGTCATCTCTTTTATTTAATTCATGTAATTTAAAAGAATAATAATTTTTTGATTTTTTTAATGAAAATTAACATCATTTTGATTAAAAATAATATGAATTATTTCTCTACGAATCAACATTTTATTCATTTTGTATAAGTTCATTTTTATGCTTAAAAATACAGTTGTATTAAAACCGTTTTCCACTAAATTAAACAGACTTATATTAAAATTAATTCATCAAAAATATAAAAAATGAATTTTGAAAAATGGATTTAATTTTTTAATCATGTGTTCAAAATTTAGTAATGATTAAAATTTCATTTTTGGTCATTATATATAGTAAAAACGGTAATTATGTGTCACTGTGGTAAATGGTGAATCAAGTTCATTAAGGTAAATAAAATGTGATAGGAAAAAAATTCATATTAAATATTATTGTATGATTTATTTTAATATTTAGCACCTTATCATTTAAATTTCATTGTTTTTGTGCTATTTGACTCCAATTATAACTTGTATATTTTTGTAGTTAATAAAAATTAAAAAACATCACACTCTTTTTTTAAAATATTTAATATGTCATAAAATGGAAAAAAATAATATTTTAATTATTATAAATGGTTATTATTAATTAGGATAACCTATTTTTATTATATTAATTTATTTTAAATTTTTATATATCGTATAATTATTTTGAGTTTCTATGTAATGTCGACACATCAATTATTCATATAGTAGAAAGATAAAAAGAATGATTTTAAAAACATAAAAAGTAATATATTTGGGATGAATTATGGTATACCAAAACTTTATAGGCTAATTATTATTTATATTTCATGGTTAGGGTTTTAATATTCTAATTTAATTATTATATTTATGCCTTTAACGTTAAATTCTTTGAATAGTCCTGAAAATGACGTTAAATGGTATTTCATATTTAAAAAATATTTTAAATCAGTATAAAATGATAAAAATCATATAATTAATCAACTAGATATTTTTTTTTGATTAGTTCATGAATGTTTTATTTAAATTATAGTGGGAATTTTTAAAATTACTATCACGATCCTTAAAGTAGAAAAATGTTTTACAATTGTTAAGGATAAACATGGTTAATGAGAGGTTAAAGGAAATAAACAATTGTTAAAATATTCAAAAAAGTTGTCTAAATCCTCTTGGTAAACTTTATTACAGCCCTTTATCATCCAAAATAAAATTTGGATCTAGGTTAGGACTACTTTTCCATAAAATATATGCTAAATCATTTCAAATATTATAATTATTTCAAGTGTTCCACCCACTTATCATATAAAAAGGAACCACCTATACTATATTCTTTAATCCTAATGTGCCATTTATACTGACCAATAAATTCCAAAATAACTTAAAAAATATTCTACCCATGTATTTTAGGTTCTTTTATCTCCAAAAGTTTAACCTAAGGAGGCATAAGGCATAATCTAATGTAGGCTTTCTGAAGAAGAGGTATAATTATCAACCGTCACTTGCATGTATATTTCTCTTACATCCATAAAATATTCTATAACCATAATTAAATAAAAAAATATGTAAATTAAATATAAAAAAATTATTATTATTATGTGTAAACCCCTTTTAGAGTCATTACTCACCCTCTGGGAAATGAAAACATCACTCATGCATAGGTGTGGATTATCATCTCTATGAAGTGATATGCTTTATTTCTTCATCACATGATAATATAGATGGTTCATATCATTGAATAAATGTAATATATATTATATTGTTGAAACAATTATTATTCAATAAAGATAATATATTACCAACCTCCTTACCCTTCTATCAATTGAAAAATGATTACTTCGTTTGTGCTTACATGTAGGCTACCACATCCACGAAGTGATGCGATCTTTTTTGATGTAAGACATTCGTAGTTGGTAAAAAAAATTTATTTAGTATATAAATATTATAATTATTTCATGATTAATTTCCTATAGATTAATGAACAGTAATACCTTTTACCATGGTTAACCTACCAAATCTATTTTGGGATTATAAACCAAACATCCTCCAAAATTCTGACAAGAAGTTAATCAATTTAGTAACTATATAAGATATGGTAAAAAATTAAATAAATGGAACTATAATAAGGGAAAAACCTAAAAGAGGTTCTTATTAAATTAAATTTTGATAATAATTTTATTATATAATATTTAACGTTTGAACAAAATGAGTCGGGACTCAAGGTAAGGGACTCTCATTAAAAAAATTATTTCAAAGTTTTCCGTCCAATTGTTTTACTTTATGGTCAAGGATACTTTAAATACAATAAATAATTTTATTATTATTTATCAAAAGGTAGATAAAGGTAATTTTATTTAATATTTTTTACTTTCTTTACAATGTATATTAATGTAATATTTTCTATGTTTTCTGTATTAATCATTTTTAGAATGATTACCAATGAGTGAAAGGAATATATTTTTAAACCATTACCAAATGAATATATTTTACTACCATCATGACCATTATTTTATTTAAAAAATCCTTCAATATTTTACATTTTTATTTTCAAATAAATTATTTTTCTTTATATTATGTTTATTTTTAGATTTAAAATGTTTTTCAAAGGATATGTTAATTTCTTCTCATTTTTATAAGACAATTTAATGTGTTATTGAATATGGTATTTAATGATAATTAAAATGGGTTTTATTAATACATTGAAATACATATGTGTTTATTTAATGATATAGTTCTTGTAAATTATTTATTAAATATAGGTGATTCTGATATAGCTCATATGACATGTAATCCCAAAAAAGGTCTCCATTATGTTGGGTATAATGATGAAGTTTACAAATGATATGTTAATCCTAGGAGTTAATTTAATTATCCATTTATATGAATCCATTGTAAGGGTTATTTTAGTTATAAATATAAGGATAATTTATCAAGGAACCTAAATTATATTCTTTAAATGGGGTTTAAAAGAGATATTTTTATTTAAATAGATCAAAACGAGGTTTTTTTATGAAAGGTTTATGAATATTTTGAAAAATGGTAAATGTATTATTTTTTAAGGAATGTTATTCATGAGTTTTCATATTTTACAAGAAAACCCTTTTGATTATGATTTTTTACATTATGAATTCAAATAAAATATTTTATGAAAGATATTGAGAAATTAAGTTTTTTTGAAAGAAAAATAAACTAATAATTGAGAAAAAATAATTATTATGAAAAAATAAAAAATAAAATTGATTAATTAGGTTTAAAAATGGACTAAGTAGTTTTTATTTATTTTTATTTCCCTTATTGAGTTTTTCTTCTCAATGAAAATTTTAAAATGTGTTTATAAGGCCTAATGATCAGTCAAACCTATAATAAGGTAATTAATTAAACAATGGGGATCCATATTTAATGAATAAAACAAGTTCTGAATGGAATTAAAGATTAAATTTAAACATCTTATTTTTCATAAAGAAATAGATATTGTGTGTATGTTCCCAATATTTTTGTAAGGGTTTTAAAGGTATTATTTTTTCCTAATTTTATAAAACATTAAAAAAAGATCATCAAAATTTAAGAATGTTTTACCCTATTTATAAATCATGTAATTATTGGTTGTTTAAGGTATGAGGAATTATAGTTGGTATAAAATGAAATGTTTATATAGATATAGATTTTAAGAAGTTACCATATGTAGATAATTTAAGATTTAACTATACCATTATGGGTGGATAAGTTTATGTATGATCATCATTATAAGGATTTAATACCAATTGAGATTTTATGTGATGGGATAATATTGAGAGATATTTATTGGGTTTTAATATATGTTTGAGTAATATTTATCAATTAACATTAACTTTTATTTTAATGATATGTTTATTCCGAGAATATTTCTTTTATATTTTGTGGATATAATTTGAAAGGTATTGATAAACATTAGGTTTAATATTATATTTTAGGTTAAAGTAAATACATGTAATTTGTATAAAAGTGTTACTACATTTTGGTATCATTATATGATTTTGGTAAACAAATTTTCTTTCTAGTTTGGGAATTTATTTGAGGAATAAATGGTGAGTTATATTTTGGAATAATATATGTTTTTATTGTGTGTTTATGGTGATTCTTGGTATTTATTGAAAATATTATAATATTTTGGAGGTTATATTAATAAGAAATATATATTTTTGTTATGTGAATTTACGATTGAGTTATTTTAATTTGATATAAATTTTAAGTCTATAATGGATGAATATGTGATCACATATTTCAGTTTTTTGGGTTCTGAACTTGGTCAGGAATATATTGAATATTTTTAAGGTTAATTGTTTGTGTGATTATTTAAGTTGAACATTGGTTATTTTTTTAATGATTTAGAGATTAATTTTTTATTTTTATCATTTTAAGGATTCTTCATATTAAATATTATCTTATCTCATAATATCCATTTTTTTGGATAATGGTTAATGATAGTTGGAATATATTATTTTCCATCTGTGGTTCTTTTAATCCATTGAAAGATAAAATTTATCTTGTGGGCATCAAAACATCATCTTGAATATTCATTTCATGGAGTAAGAGATGAGATAGAAGTGAAATTTTATCAAAACATAATCAAAGGATGAAATTTAACTTATGAATTTCAAGTAACCAATTAATTGTACATTCTAATGTTATTTCTTTTGATAGAAAAATAAATTATTAAAATTTATGTCCAGGATATTAAAATGAAATTTGTTTCATTTTTATAACATATCATTACTTATTTTTAGGTGTTCCTTGAATTTTTTGTTGATCTATTTTTGTTTGGGTCTTATTTTAAGAATTTTTAGGTTGAATTTAGATAATTTTGGAATCCCTTTGGTCTCTAAGTTTTTTTAATTAGATAAAATAAGGCAGTTTATCCCAAAAAATATTTCCCCCTTTGATGGTGCCTTGGAAGGGGTTCATGGTTTGTCCAAACCATATAGGTAGACCCTCCAAATACATGGCATCTATAATGGTAATTTTTATAGTTAGTGAAATGGTAATCTAACTATGCTTCCACATAGGGGAAACTGTGTAACATTGAATAGTGATTATAATGGGGGATAATAGCTATGGTAAAAAAAATTTCAACCATGTTACCCTCCCCAAGAAACCATTAACATAGAATTGTATTCCCCTAAAATTTAATTTTAAATTTTCTAATCACCTGGGTTAAGTGAGTAATAACACAACTCATACCTACATTTATTTAGTCATTCTTTTAGGCTCCCTAGAGGAGATTTTAACTCTAAAAACATTATATTTTATCAAATAAATGTTTCAATGGAAGATTTGATCCCTCTTTGGTAAGTGGATCTCCTCTTTTATAGTCTCTCCCAATATCCTTTTCTCCTATCCTTAGAGAGTATTAGATTATTGTATTTTTTGGATAAAAACTCCACTTCTATTGATCTAATACTTGAATTGTTAGATATTTATTCTAGATACAATCCATGGATCTTATTTAACTTCGACTATTGTTGGAGATCCCATTATAGGTGTAGATCGTTTGTTTCCATGATTACAAGCAGGTGGTTAAATTTGAGATTTTAAATTCAATTGAAACCTTGATTTTCTTTATTGACCTTAAAAAGGAATAAATTGATTTATAAAATGTCCCTTTGGTAACATGTTATCACAAAACATACTGGATACCTTAGTACCTTGATAACATAGATGACATTAACATGGCTTGAATGGTATTAAGGTTCCACACAAATTAGAACAATCACCTTGAGAAAGATCACATATGTCAGTTGAGGGAAGTGTTGGAAAACTAAAGAGATCATTGACATTATTACAAGATTTTTAAATGTTACTTCTTGATTTGGGAAGTGAAGTTATTGGTGCACATGGTATCAGAACATGATATCATAGTTGATCCAAAGAAGGTGAAATCTATTATGACATTGGAACAACTATGAGATAGTTTATAGATTCAAATATTCTAGGGTTTAGTTTGGGTAATACAATAATGTTTTCAAGGATTAATGAATGTATGATTATTTAATGAAAACTCTCACTTGGAAATGAGGGATGTTTATTTGGGATGACAAGTTTCAGAGTTCATTCCTTGAGATGAAGTAGATTTTGAGTTCTATTTTGGCGTTGACATATCCAGAGGATGAGTCGGACTATGTGGTCTTATGTGGCATATCAGGTTTATGTTTGGGTTTTGTTCTAATATTTGGTAATCAAGTCATTGACTACAGCTCTATAAATTTTGGGACACATGATATTAATTTTCCTACCCATGATCTTGAACTTGTAGTCATGAGGAATTTTTATAAAGTCTAACGATAATACATTTTTGGAAACTATTTTACTATATACTCTAACCACAAAAATACTATGTTATATATGCTCTCAAACATATTTTATTATCTATAAAATTAATTGGTTGGAGTACCTATAGTAATTTTATTTTTACATTTCTTATACCCTAGGCGAGGGGAATGTGATCACTAATTCTTTGAGTAAGAAACATCTGACCTATGCAATGAAATAATCATTATATGAGTTGAATATGATGGCTCTCATTTCCCATTTTCACTTGGGAGTCCAATAGAATGATTATGGGACTTTTTTACCAGTGTTTAGTCGACCTAAACTTTTCTTTAGATCATTCTTCAGGCTCATCACCATGGTGATGAGTTTCATAGTGATAGAGACTCTCTTTATAGTGGAGATACTATTGACAAATGGTCCTTCTCCGCGAAGGGAATTCTATATTTTAGGAATTGAATCACTATTCGTCCCTCTATAGGAAAGGATGTGATGGTGGATTTCCATAATTCTATATGGGAAATTCTCCCTGGAACTATCAATATGTTTTATGACATTTGATGATTATTTTAGTGGTCGGGTATGAGACAATACATCACTAAATTTTTCCCATTTTAGTACTTTTTAGCAGGTCAAGGACAAGCATAAGAGACCTTCATGTATATTTAAACCACATGAATTGGTGACATGGATGTAGGTTGATATAACTATATATTTTTTTGGACGCATTTCCAAGTACCACTAGAGGAAAGAATAAAATATGTGTTATGGTTGATTGATTGAAAAAACCAGCTCGTTTTAAACCAATTTGGGATACATCCAAAGTTGAGGATTTGGGAGATATCTATGTGGAAGAGATTTCCCATTTTTATGGAGTTCCATATTCGCTAGTCTCTGATAATAATTCATATTTTTCATCTCAATTTTGGAGATACCATCAGGATGGAATGGGATATTAGGTTTGTTTGAGTATGACATACCATCCGTAAATGGATGGAAATATATAAAAAGATATACAGATTATATACTAAATTATTAGTTTTTGTGTATTTGATTTTAGAGGGGATTATGACATCCATTTGGGATTGGTTTAGTTTTATTATAACAACAGTTACTGGCCCACATTTTAGGTTTCCCCATTTGAGGCCTTGTATGGACGACCTTGTAAATATTTTTTGTGTTGTTTGGAGATTTTGGAAATTTCTTTTATTGGACTGAGATCGGTCCAAGTGAGGAGAGAAATGATATAGTTGATTAATTAGATAATTTTTATGTAACAGAGCTCATATAAGTTTAATGCTGACCATCATAGGGAATTGATAGAGTTTTCAGTTGATGAATATGTGTTTTTGAGAGTTTCAAATCATTTGGGTCATCAACAGTCAGGGTGGAAAGGGAAACTTACTCTTTATTTTGGGGTAAATTTTATAATTATTGATAAGGTGATGAATGTGCCATACCATTTAAATTTTTTTACCATAGTTGACATTAATACATAAATTGTTCCATGTATCATACCTTCAAAAGTATCTTCTCATCCCATCTATTTTCTTGATATGGGAGGATCCTGATGTTGAGCATGATTTATCTATGATTTAGAATCCAGTTAGGGTTTTTGATTATAAGATAGTTGTTCTTCATGGGAGGATGATACCTTTATTTTTTGTTCTATTGTAGCATGGTTTTTATTCTCAAGATACATGGGATCGTGAGGCACTAATGAGATTAAAGTTTCTTAATCTCTTTGATATGTAAAATTCATGTTATTATTTATAGGGACAGAATTTTTTTATTGTGGGGAGGTTAAAACATCCTATTAATTTCTTTCATGTATTCCGTATCCTTTTATTTAATATATTTTTGGTTGGGTCTAGTGAAAATTAAAGAATTTTGGAATCCCTTTTTTATATACAAAGTAGGAACACAATTATAGAAAATGAATTAGTTTGGCATAATAAAATAGGTACCCTATTATGGTTCTCTATACTGGGCACACAATTTTTCCAAACCATGCGGCTAGACCACCCAAGCCGTGTGGCCACAGGTAGGGGAAATTTTCATAGTTGGAACATGGTTAACTAAGCCATGGTCAGACCTTTGGGAAATTGTACACCCATGGATTGTGAGTCTAGTGGCGTCACATTTTTAGGGTGAATGATTTTTCTAACTCTTCAGCCCTCCCCAAGAAACCATTCTCATAGAATTTAATTACCCTAAAAATGAATTTTAAATTACCAAACCCCTTGGTTTAAGTTCCTAATCATACCACTCATCCATAATCTTGTTTTTCAACCATGGAGGCTCCTTAAATGTGATTTTGACTCCTCCAAAATCCTCCTTTAGGAAATTAATGTGCCAATGAATGATTAGATCCCTCTCAGTATCTAAATATCATATTATGTGGTTTCTTTTGATATAATTTTCTCTCCTGCTTAAATAGCATTAGATAATTATGTTTTCAATGTATCCAACATATTTTTCAATCTATATAAGGGTTTTCATGATAGATATTTATTCTAAATCGGATTCATGGACCTTCTTCAACTTCTATTGTCATTGGTGATCCAATTGTTGGTATATATTGTTTGTTTTTATGATTAAAGGTATGTTTTTTCATTTTAGTTTTGACATTAAATTGAAACATTAATTTTATTGTTTGTTTAGAAATAAATTTCAATTGATTTAAAACACCTCTATTTGAAATTATTTGATTATGAAATTAAAAATGGAATGAATTTTGAGAAAAAACCCAATTCTAAGGGAATTTGAATTTTGGGGTGGATTTTTAAAAAGTTGAAATTGATGAAATAGTTTGAGCATTATTTTGATAAAATGGATTAAATTCAATTGTTGAAAACCTATGACTTTTTTATTGAAAATGAATAAAATAATTAAAAACACATGTTTTTGTTTTAAAATTTAATTGTAACACTATAAATGAAAATTGAGCGATTGAATTGTAAATGATGATTGATTTTAAATGGGGTAAATTGATTATTGTTTATTGATTAATTGATTACATGTGATCCTGAGTAGTTATTAGGTTATTTAGGACATAAAACACAAGGATATTGATCCCCCATAAAGGGATTAATAAAGAAAACTATAAAAAACCTAGTTGGGCATGATTATCCCCAATGAGATGTTGATGAGTCCTATTCAGCCTGATCCTGAGTGACGTGTGCACACATGTTTAGCTGTGATCACTGATTTGAGATGTGTGAGGATCCAATAGGTAAAAACTAACATACTATAGTTCAGATGACCATAGTTCTTCTTTTGCATGTTTTGATTATATATTCCATTAATTATTGAAATTTTTTATTCATTACTAATGATTTATATAAATGATTTTATACAAAATTATTATTTAATCCATATTTGAAATATTTTACATTTATTGAAATTAAAGCATTTTTTATGTTAAATATGAAAATGATATGTTATTCCATGCCTTGTTTAATTAAAATTTAAGGCATGATTGGTTTATTATTATGGGATCTATTATGGAAAACCTTGTGAGACCCTACAAGGATTTCTATGTCACATAATACCTTTGACTTCAAGCATTTGTATCTTTTATTATTCTAGTTCCAAACAATGTAAAAGCACTACATTGAGGTTGGGCATGTTCTTGATCCATGGGACCATTGAGTGGTGATGGTGACTTATGGAGACGATTTCCACTTATTTGGCATGGTTTTGAGAAGTTTGATAATTCTTAATTGTAGTTTGGGATGATGTTATATTGAGATGTTTATCTATGTTCTCACATACTATTTTTCCTATTTGACTTCTGGTACTTTCCCATTGAGGGGCATTTTTATACTGACTTTTATTCTTTTATATTTTACTATTTTTTTGGAAAATCATTCCCTATTTATGATATCAGCTTTTAGTCTCTAATCCATAGTGATCAGGAATTCCCCTCAGGCCATGTCAGGGTCAACTCCGCTATCAAGGTACCTGGGTATCTGGGCTAGTTTTTTACATATTACAATCATTTATAATGAATTAATGGTCTATTATCACTTTGGAGAAATGTAATTTTAATTCAATGCCTCTTCCTTGGTGAAATTATTTTACTAATAATATAACATTCATGAAACTAATGTGCATCCTTTTATACAATGAGTTATCTTCAATATTTGTATTCTCACAACCCACCAATGGTATCTTTATTTTGGAACTCAATTATTTGTTATTAAAGGGGAAGTTTATATTTCTATTATCGTAGTTTCAAAATTATTTTTTACCATCCCTTTTTTATGAATTGTTTTTTTTTTTCAACAAAGATATTTTTAAAAAAATTCGAATTTTTTTATTTTATGGTCATATGTTTTGTCATCCACTATTTGGAAATGATGTAAACAAATATTTTAAGCCCTTTTTATAGGATATGTCATAAAATTGAAAGGAAATAATTTATTTAAGGGGGTAGAATGTGACACCGATTTTTTATAATATAATTTATTTTAATAATATAATTGATATCATGTGTTATACACAACACTAATCTAAGATGAACCATGGTATACAACAAAAATATTATTATTTAATTATGATCATTACGACCTAGCTGTTGGTTTAGCAAGTATGAATAATATTAATTTTATTAATAAATATATTTATAAAGTTTTTAATAATAAAATTAATTGTAAACCCTGATTTTATTATCAATTAGTTTTAAATGAATATAAAGTCTTTTTATTGTAAAATAGTTTTTTAAGAAAATTTCTTTTATGTACGCAATTTACTTTTATTTTAATAGTGGAAATTTATCATTATTGATAAAATATAATAATGAAATAAGTTGTTTATTTATCCAATTAATTAATTGAAATTAAATTAATAATTTTTATTAGGAAAGGAATGTGAATAATTTCATTTTATTCTTCAAAAATACATTTTCTTCAAAAATGGGTTTTATTGCACTCTGTGCATGGATATTATAAATAATTTCTTTCAATTTTTGAAATTCTATTTGAAAAAAATGGATATAATTTTTTAATTCATAAATCATTTATATTATTTGGATGAATTTTTGGGATTATTCTAAAAAGATTCACTGTGAGGTGAATAGTAAAAATTCCATTTTTTCATAACTATCATATCTTTTGTTTATATTAATTAATTCAGAAGAATCATTAAATTTTTTATTTGTTTTTAAAAATAAAGTAAGTTAAATTTTATTAAACATAATATAAATAATTCTATATTAATCCAACATATATTTTATTTTGGTGTAATTTAATTTTTATGCTTTAAAAACACAATTTTCTAAAAACTGTTTTTTAATGCATTTTGTGCACTTATATTAAAGGTAATTTCTACAACATAAATAAATTGAAAATTTATAACTAAAATAAATCTTCTATTAATATTATTTTAAAATTTTATAATAATTTAAACATTATTTTTTTTCATTATGAATATTAATTATTGTAAAAATGTTTCACTATGGTAGTGGGTAAATTAGGTTAATTAAGGTAAATACAGTGTGATAAGGCCAAAAAATCATATTAAATTTTTTTTCTATGTTTATAAAACCATATCAATCAATATTTTAAATTGGATAGTTTTGTTAACAATTTTATTTTCTTATGATGTTTATATTATTTTAAGTAAAGAAAAAAAATGTCACTCTCGTTATTTTAATATCTCTAAAATTTCATCACAAAGATTAAAAGAAGATATAAATGATTATAAATGGTTAATTTTAAGTGAAATAAATTGTTTCTATTAGAGTAATTTATTTTATATTTTGAGTGATATTATAATTCCATGAACTCTTACGCAACACCGACACAACCCTTGAGAAAGTAGTATAAAAATCAAATAAATGATTTTCAAAACATTAAAAGTAATATATTTTGGATGAATGTTGTTTTCCAGATAATATATTGGAAATTTATAATTTATAATTTTTGTTTAAGGTGTTTATATTCAAATTATATCATTGTCTTGATTCTTTTAAAGTTAAATTCTATGTATTGTGATTAAAATGACAATAAATGGTATTTAATATTCAAAAATTATTCTAAAATGATTATAAAATCATAAAAATAAAATATTACCTCAAATTAATGAAATAGTTTTTATAATTTAATTAATGATTTATTTAGTTTCTTCTTTTAATTTTTAAAATTATGTTTATGACCATTAAAATTGAGAAATGTGTTATAATAGTTAATGATAATCAAGGTTAATGAGGGATTAAACTAAAGAGATAATGATAAAAATATCCTAAAAACATGTCAAAATCAATTTTTTTTGGATTCTTATGACCTTATCCCATCCAAAATTCTAATTTGATCCAATGTTGAGCCATGTTTCCCTAAAAGTATCATTATATTATATTAATGTTTATATTAATTATAAGTATGCCACCCCCAAACTTATAAATGTGAATGAACATTACACTCTTTATAACACCACATGAGCCATTTAACTCAAACAATACCTTAAAAAATACATTAAAAAACTTCCTCCCCATTTCCTAGAGTTTATGGTCACATTAAAAGACAAAAATAATAAACCATAAGGTGTAATTCAATGGAGGATTTACAAAGAAGATGTATAATTATTAACCAAGTGCTTCTAATTTATTTCTTATTCTAATTCAATGAAGTATTATTTATACTTGATAAAATAATAAAATAATTATTTTAAATAGAGTATATTTATTATGATTTTGTAAAAATTATTTTTCATCTCCTTTTCCATAATACGGATATAAAAATATTTTTTGTGCGTATGTGTGGACTACCACCTACACAAAGTGATGTATTTTTTTTTCATCACCAAATCATATATATTGACAAAATTATAGATAAAATAAACAAATATGATATTAATAAAACAAATAAAATGTTATAATATAACAGATTACCTACCTTATTACCTTTATATATGTTGAAAAATTAAAATGTTGCTCGTGAGTACGTGTCGACTATCATATCCACTATGTGATGTGTTTTGTTTATCATGTCCAACATCCATGGATGGTTATAAAATTTTATCTAATAAATAATTGTTATAATTATTTCATGATTAAGATTATATAGATTATGTAATAATAAACCCTTTGACCATGGTTGACCTACTAAAGCTATGTTGGGATTATATACCGAACATCCTCAAAATATATAATATGAACTTAATTGATTTATTAATTATATAATACATGGAAATAAATTTATCAAAAGTGATTGTGATTAGGAAATATTCCTGTAAAAGTATCTTATGAATGAAAATAATTTATATAATATTATTAAATTGGATTTTAATTATGAACGAAATGATTCAGGACTCATGGTAAGGGACATTGTTTTAAAAATATTATTTTAATTATTTCCTTCCAACTATTTTTATTCCATATCAAGGATATAATATTTTTTCAATATTTTATTAGTTTTTATTTACATGTTAATAATGGTATGTTTATGATATTTTTTTACTTTATTTATGATGGATTAAAAATTATTCTCTTCAATGTTTCTTGTACAAGTCGTTTTTCATTTTCTTTACCAAGGAGTAAAAATAATCTTTGTTTTAATGATTTTAAAATGAATGATTTTCAAACCATCATGAATAATATTCTATTTGAATATTACTCTATATGTTTCAATGGATATTTTCAAATAAAATATATTTCCTTGATAATATAAAAAATTTTAGTATTAAAAAGTTTTTGAAGGGAAATAAAAATTTCTTTTCATTTTTAGGAGATAACTAAATGTGTTATTTATAATATTATTAAATTCCCGCTACAATTAGTATAATGATTAAAGAGATCTTTATAAGTGTTTTATTCATGATATATTTCTTGTAAATGTTATACTAATGATAGGTGAGATAGATATAGCTCAGATGATGGATGAGACTCATATAACTCTTCAATGCATTGTGTAAAGTGATAGAGCTTCTGAGTGATAGGTCACACCCAATAGATATGAGAGTTATTTGGTTAGTTAAATCTATTATAAGTGTTATTATAAGTATTAATGTAACAATAATTTCCCAAGGTACCTTCATGATATTATTGAAACGTTTTTAAAGGAAATATTATGATATCAAAATCTAAGAAAACGAATATATGTTTTTAGTTAATCATTAGGATTTTTTTAAAGGTGAGAGTAGTTCTTTTTCAATGAAATTTATTCTTGTGTTTTCATGTTTTAAAAGATAAACCTTATAGTTATGTTTTTTCCTTTATTATTTTGTATGAAATTTGTATGAAACCTTTTTATAAATTAAGTTTTTTCATGGAAAAATAAATGGAAAATTAAGTTGAAATGCTAATTATGAAAAAGAAAAAAATTGTGAAGGATTTATAAGGTTTGAAAATGATCTAATTATGATTTTTAACTATAGAAATATATATCTTTTCACTATAACTATTTATCTTTAAATAATTGAAAGAGATTTGAATTTAATATGAGTTTAAATTTAATAAATTATTTTTTGTGTGGAAAAATTGATATTGAGAGGAAGTTTCTACAATGTTTTGTAAGATTTAGATATTTAAGAGTTTTTATAAGTTCTATAAATCAATAAACATAAAATATACCTGAAATTAATGAAAGCTAAGCCCTTTTTATAACGATTTAATTATGTGTTATTTAAGTCACAATATGTTATATTTATGTTGAATAAAACTACCACGCCAATTGATGTTTTTTTGAATGAGTTTAAAAGAATGAAAAATGAATATATATATTTCAATTTTTTAAAATAATTATACTATATTTAAACTAATATTTATGTTTATTTTTAGTTCTTACTTATTTTGTTGAAAAGTGGGTTAGGGGAGTTGAAATGATACAACATCGTTTTGGATGACACAAATTTTGATGTAGTAATGTCTTATAGAAAAACGTTTGGGGAGAGGTAATGAATAATATATCATAATTTAAAAATAAAATAGATTAATATACCATAATAATTGAATAATGGTTGAAAAATAAGAGAAGATTAAAAATATTTTCAATTCAAAGAATCGTAAATAAGAATAGAGAAATTGATATGGGAACCCTTATATTTTTCTTCGAAGAGTCTCCTTCGAATGTAGTCTAATTATTTTAGAGAAACACATTTAAGAAAGTATAGGGCCGTATGAATGTGGAAAATTATTTTTAAATAATTATTTGTGTATAATGTTAAGATAATAGAAAACTTGATATTTTCTTTGAAAGGTTAAAATGAGTTCCCTTTTATTAGAAAAATTCAATGGGATATTTTAAAATATTCAATCATTTTGGGTCAAGAATGTAATTATAAAATTGAAATTGGTACATAATTATAAAATATATGATATTATAGACAATTAAAATTCCCCAATTATCTCTTTAAAATAATTTATATTTTTTAGTTTATTTATAAATAACATTAAATACCGATTCTATTAATTTTCATAGATATTTTAATAATTTGTGTTTTAAAATAACTAGATATCTATATAATTAAAATTAAAACCTTTAAATTATTTATTTACAATAATATCTGTACCAAAAAATAACGAATATCATAATTCATCCCAACTGTACCATTATAAATATTTTAATACAATTTTTTGATTTCTTTCTTTCCCAAACCACTGTATCGACACTGTATAAGAATTTTGGATAATTAACCTATCACTTAATATGAATGAAAAATTAATAAAATAATTAAAATTTATAATAAATTAATATTATCATATATAACCGTTCATATTTTATTTTTATCATTACACTTACCCTAAAAACGTTTTTAATTTACTGTTTCAACTCCTCTTACTTTGCACATGCACTGGGATAGAATTTTGATTACTATATAGTTATATAATATTAAAATTAATGAATATGAATAAAATAAATTGATTATTAATAATATTTATCACTAAATGCCATGAGAAAAGTTAAACATTCCTATATACTATCTTAAAGTCATATATTTTTCCTTTTCTTATGTTTCAAAATCACGACATCTCAAGATAATAATATTTTCATATTTATCTTAACAAGAAAATTATTTTATAAAAAGTGAATAATATTTATATAATATATTTATTATATTATCATGTAAAAATATTACCCATATTATTTATAGTTTTTTATATCATTAGGATGTCATGAAAGATATAATATTCATAAAAACTACATTTTTTACTATTCACAAAACATTTAACTTGTTCATAAAAATCCCAAACAAAATTAACAATCTAATTTTCAATTTATAAAAAAAATGAAATAAATTTCCTTATATTAAAAATCTAAAATTTATGAATTTAATAGTTAAATAAATAACTTATAATAAATAGTATAATATTTTTTTGAAAATAAAAACTATTCTTTTTATCAAATGGAAACACCTATTTTTGTTTCATACAATGATAATATTATTTATAATAGTAGATAAAAATATAAAAAAAATATATTTAACATAAATATCTATTTATAAAATATTCTATAATTAAATAACCATTTAGATAATTAAAAATAAAAATCATGTTAATGTGAAATATTTAACTATTAAATAAAACATATATTATGTCATGAAGTAAATATATTAATTTTAAATGTGTATTGAGTGTATTATATAACTATAAAATATATTTTTTAAAATTTTGACAATATGTGTGTATATATATATATTATAAAAAAAATTAGGAATAAATATAAATTTATAACAAGAATATTAAAAAAAATTATAAAAAATATTGCTAAAAATACCCGATTTATCGTAATTTTATTGATTGATTTGATATCATGATTCATTCCATGAGTGACTGTAAAAAATTTATATTTCCCATTCCCAATAGGTTTCTAATAATTTTTTTTTCATACACTTTCATGTTTCCTATTTCTCAATAGATTCTGAAGAACTTGTAAAATACCAGAACTTTCACTTATATTTTATTGAAGATATGAAATTAAAAAGTATCATTGAGTTGATTGGAGAAATTTTTTAGACTTTTATACCTTTAATACCAACCATAAAATTTGAGCCTTCTTTAATCTCGTATAATCTGTGAATGACATTGATAGGGAAGTTATAGTATAAACCTATTTTATCTTTCCTATAATACTATAGGTACATTTTTATGATTTATAGTGGGATAAGTATGGGGGGTTAAGTTTTTCGATGTGGAAAAGGATATTATTTGTATTGAACAAGTGATTATATGAGGTATTATAATTGGTTATGGGGGAAATATTTATAACTTACCTTTCATTGTACCTATATGAAACCATAATTATTTTTTGGAGAAGAATCACAATGATAGGATGTATCCTATTCATGTCAATAAATACTCTTACTAAACCTATTTTTTATTAAATCCATTAAAATTTGTTTCACAGGGATACCAAATATCGACTGTGTTATGGTTATGATATGTGATCCGTGTTCAATTTCCATTGATTTTTTTTAAAAAGATAAAATTTTGTAAAGAAAAAATTATTTTTAAAAATGAATTATTATTAAAAGAGTATGTATACTTTAGTATACTTATTTTCATGATTTTTGAGCCTATAATATTAGGAATAATAGTGTTTGGTTATATCATTTTTAGAGGAGTGTATTTTATTGATATTTATATGGTATATCAAACATTTTACAATAGTGTTTATACTTATATTTAATCCTTTGTTCTCAAGTTTTACATCAATTACCTACCAAACATATTCATTATAATCATTTAATACTTCTATATAACCCATCATAATTAATGTTGATATTTTTATTTATGTGATGGAGATATATATGCATTTTTACCTAAGAGTAAGGATGAATTTACTCAAGGTGTGAGTATAAATCTTGTCAAATGCACCTTAGTTGATGAGAGTTTTTTTAAATAAAGGAATATCACAAATTTAATACATAATAATAATTTGTTGAAAGATATGAATATCAGTTAAGAGGAATATAATAAATTTAATTAGGAAGTAAATAATAAATGTTTTATTAGTTTTATTGAAAAATGAGGACTTTAAAAGATATTTATTATGCAATTTTTGAATATTTATCCTTATTATCATTTATTTTATTTTATGACTATAGTGTTTAACCCTTGGTTGGATGATGTTTCATTTGTGATGGTGTCAAGATTTTACTGTAGAGTACAAGTAAGAGTTTATGTGTGGGGGGATTTTACAACTATAATTTCATTCATAATTGTTACTATTAAATTACTTGATTTTTTTATTTAATTTATTATTATTAACTCTTTTTATTGATATTATCTTTCTATGGAATATAAATGATTTTTTTGTAATCTAGTTGATTTTGGATGATATTGGGAAAACGTTTT
Organism: Viscum album; assembly: GCA_963277665.1. NCBI lineage: Eukaryota > Viridiplantae > Streptophyta > Magnoliopsida > Santalales > Viscaceae > Viscum > Viscum album. The sequence goes on along the minus strand of OY728144.1, from coordinate 148,997,199 downwards.
TTTGGTAAAACAATAATTTTGGAAAAGGATAGAGTTATATTTTGTTTTATACCGTAAATAATATTCTGTTCATAATGGAAAATGGTAAAGCACCATATAAGGGAGACCACATGTAATATATTATTCTATGGAAACTGTTGTAATTTTGTCAGGAAAATATATATATTTCAAAAGAATAAAAAATAAGGCCATACCCTTCCTAAAACCACTGAAGAAAGGCTGTCCAAATGATTTATAGCAAAAATTGTCTCAACAATGACACATGGATAGAGGGATATAATAGTCAAAAGTACCAACGTGGTTTATATCCATGTGTGAATGAAGAAAATGATTGTTGTTTAGGGTGAAACCATGAGAAAATAATTGATTTATAATGTCATATCCTGATTTATTAAGTTGTACATGGACTTCAGGAGACTTTGATATTAGATTATAGAATATAGGGACGATTTAAAATATGAAACATGTATTTTTGGGAGTGAATATAAATCATTCCACTGATCTTCCATATAATAAAAGTTTACATGGAATGATTGTAACACTCACACCATGATAGAAAACTTAGTGGGAACTATATAGGATGCTTGAAACTGTCTCTTTATCCCTATTTGAAGATCAAAGATAAACAAAACATTTTTAATAAGGCAGAATAAAGTTTATATATAGGAAATGTAAACACTGTGACTATAAATTCTATACCATGAAGACCTTAAACTACAATTTTTTTTTGATTATTTTACACAGGACTTGAGGTTTTTGGTCCATGACACACCTAAATTTGAGATATAATGTAATAATAACCTTGAAGAATATGTGTATAAATAAAATTAACTATGATAGAAGATTTATAAAAGTGGGTTTCCATTATGATTTTTTTTGATTTGGATGTTTATCTATAACCTGTTGTTTTCAAGATCACAAAAGAGTCTATGGAATTGTGTTAGAGGTTTCATGCAGTTATTTTTATCATGTGGGATCTATCCCATGAATATGATAAGGAATGAAGGAGGATATAAGGCCAAGATTAAAATTGATGGGGACGTTGTCATGTCGCAGATAGGTTTTTTCTTATGTGAATAAATAATCACATCATATATAAAGTTCCCATGACATAATGAGAAGTGATTTAAGATACAATTATTTTTTGATTAACAGAGGTGATAAAATACTAATGGATTAATTATTTATTACAAGGTAATCACATTAATGTCATATGGTTCATATCTATAGTATATATATGAGTTCAAATATACTATTTCCTTATGATATTTTTATTGATCATTTTTGGAAATATGTAGATGGTGCTACATTCATATTTTAGTTCTAGCCTACTTAAAGCTATAGTTTTAGTTAAAGTGATATAGAAACAATGATAGATAAGTCGAGATATGTACAAGGATTTTTTGTTATAATTTATTGTCAGTGTTACAGTCTTGATATAATCAAATTTCAATTGAGTATCACATTCACCTGGATCATGTCTATTTTTTGGACATGTTAGTTTAGGGGTTTTTCTTCTTACCCATGCATGAATACTATAATGGGGTAATATTTGTGTTATAAATTTTTATAATTAAGGGTGATTTTTTATTCACATTTTTAATGGTAATTCATGTTGGGTTTGTACATTCATCATTTCTTTCAAAAATCCCCTCCATTATCTAAGCATGATTATTGTTTATTTTAGTAAATTAGTTCCCTTTTAATGAAATAAATCTTGCTTAGCTCTATCGATAGACATTAGGTGGGGTATGTAAAATGTTTAAACATGGTTTTGGATTAACTATCTCATTAATTAACCAAAATACCTAACTATATGAAAATTTTAATTTTTGAGTTAGAGAGTTATAACCATGATCAAGTCTTCACTCAGATCTAATTTTGATAGTTACTTGGATATCCATCATAACATTAATTATTTAGAACTTCATAACCCTAGAGTTGAAATAGTAAAATTCATTATTTATCCATTGATTTTTCAAGATATACGAGTTTTTATTTTAGTTTATATTTCTCATATTAAATATTGGGTATTGTTTTCAATTCATAAGTACCTTATATTCAACGGATGACCTTGGTACTAACATATCATATACAATTGTTTAATAGTTTTAATAATTTAGTGTATTTGTTTTATATTTATAAACATAATATCCTATACTAAGTAAAAAACCCTATAGTCCATCACATATCAATAATAAAATATCCCTTAATCACATGGGAAAATCCCAATTTGGTGAGGGTATTCCAATGTAATGAATGAATAATTTAATTCAGTTCACACATATACCACCAATCTTAAGAAACATTACCCAAAAACCATGACTATTCCATTGTATAAAATAAATAGTAATTAGAGATAGAATTTTATCTTTTAACTAAATTGGTGAATATGGTTCACTGATAATAAATCGAAGATAATTTAATCTAATATAATTTCTTATTGATAAAAAACCAGATCAATTAACAGAATAATAGATTTATTAAGAATAACTGGACTAAAAAACTAAAAAATAACCCCTCTCCACTATCCTAATAAAAAAAGTAATTTATCCATCTATCTGTAGGGTTAAAAAACAATATCTTTAGAAAAAAATAGATGAAAAAGTTTTTGCATCTCTTTTAAAAATAAAATATCTTCCCTTGTGACCTTGAAATCTTTTGAAAATATTACTGACATGTACTATCATTGAAGTTGGTTAAATATTAAAATTTATAATCCTACAAACTATAGAATATGTGGCAAGCATGGTCAAACCCACAAGGCCAGTGATTATGAAAACTATTCTTCAAAAAACTTTTAAAAGACCCCAATATTGTTAGTAGTGGAGTAGATTTTATACCTTTTTTATTTTTTTTTTACTTTTTTTATTTAGAGGTATAGTGATAAAACATTTCAAAACATGTATCTAAACTAAATTGAAATTATTAAAAGTTTAGAACATAAACAAACATAGATATAGAACACTGATAAATGAACAATCTAGTAAAACTCTTAGGAAAAAATATTCATTCTACTGGTTTTAAAAGGAAATTCAATTCACATAAAAGTTATTGCAAATTACCACATTAAAGAGAGTGACTAATATCCTTCACCAGGAATTAACTCTGACAGGTTGATCAAATTCAATGTTCGCCACTCTAAATAGATCAACTATGATAGTAATTATTTGAAAATGACAACAGGATTAACTCACCATAAGTCTTAAAGTCATATAAATCTATTATATTTTGAAAGGTGTTTCCATGATCAGTCTCGCTAATTGACTGTAAATTTTTAAAATTAATTTCTAGTGGTACAAGAAATTGATTGAACTCAGTGTTGATCTCTCCAATCAATACTGAAAACATCAAAATAATAATGTGAAAAGAAAATTAAAAGATAACCAGCAGAATATCAATTTATCCTCAAGATAAATTATTTAACTAGAAAAATTATTCATTATTATTTTAGCAATTTGTAACATATTAATAGAGTACTAATTATAGTATTAATATGGAATATAATCACCTGAGATGAGGCTCTACTCCTAAAATCTTCCACCTCCAAGAAGTGGTTCTAGAGACACCCCCAGATCCTCCTTTTCTCTGACTAGGATCATTAAATGTGTATAAAATTAATTTCTCCCCCATCAATTCTCTATGCTCTGTTTTAAGTACCCACTATTTTCTCCTGTTCGTCACCACATCTTTCCACTGACTTTATGTGTCCTTCATATGTCCACTGCACACATGTAATTTTTTGTGCAATGCATATCGCACTATCATTGCCCATATAACCAACTTTCAGTGAGTTAGTTAATTGATCGTAGATGTGTTTTAGGCTATGGAAAGAACCTGTACAGTAACAAACAAAGTAAATAATTTAGAACACAAAGAAAGTGTTATAGTTATTTTTTTAGTTTAACGTTAAATTACTTATTAAAAAAAGTTTAACTAAAGTTAATTAATAAATACTTTATAAGATAATGATTTTTTACTTTATTAAATATTATTATTATAGTTATTAATATATTATTAAATATTTAATTAGATAAAATTATTAAGTTTTAATTTATTATTATTAATTAAGTTATTTTATTTATATTAGTATTATTAAAAATTATTTCAAATAACTTAATTAAATTCTTAAATTATATTAATATCAATTAGTTTATTTTATTTATTTAATTATTTTATATATTCTATTAAATATATAAAATATAATCAAAGTGTTAATTGAAATAAATATATTTTAGTTGATAATTAATTTTATTTATAGATTATTATTTTAATTTTAGTAAACCTAATTATTTTATCTTATTTTTTATTCTCTGACTTATTTTTTTATTTATATAATAATTGTTATATACAATTTGTATTATATATACAATTTATTGTTTAATTTATTAATTTTCTATATTTATTTTTTTAATCTTTATTTTATAATAATTTCCTTCTTCCCTCCCCCACCCCCAATCGGTGCAACATGGGAAGGGTTACATCTTTAGGAAGCATGTATGCATGCTGCTCTAATTTCCTTCTCGCAGAATAATAGCGCGAGTGGAAATTGATACCTCCGAGGTCGGCTCCTCCTCTCTTCATCATGGAGCACCAACTCAAGTTCATACGAATCTCTACAACATCAAATCTGATTCCTCAAGCGGCTTAGATCAAGATCTACAACGCACATCCCATCTCCACGTGGCTTCAACCAGTGGTGGGTTTGAGTTTCGGTTGTTCACAGCGTGGCCCTGACTCAACTGGATCCTCCTTAGTTATAGGTTTCAAGAAAATTTCAGGTATACAAATTTGGGTTGAAATTTGCATGACCCTCTTTCCCTGAGTAACTCACACTCTTTCTTGAAGTGAGAGATGATTGCAAATTGTGGTGGCGCGACACAAGAAATGTCATCAGCTGAAGGCGCAAAAATCCTGCCCTTACAGTGGCAGCTTCAAGGTTACATATCTATGACGGAGTTTGGAAATATGGATGGTTACAGTTGTGAAATGGTTGTAGATATGATTTTATTTGTTGATGAATTTGTGAGCTATGGTTTGATGGAATTGTGGCAGAGACACAGTGGAGATGTTGGGTTGAAATAACAGTTACATGGATGAATAATGCGGGAGTGTTACGGTGAGATAGTGAAAAAGAATAAATGTGAGATGTGGATTGGTAGAAAGGACTACCAATAGAAGGAAATGCATCAGTGAAATTTGGGTAGCGACAAAGGTGGGAAGGGCAGCAGTGCGAGGTTACCATTTGAGAAAAACAAAAGGTCATTATTGCTAAAAAATAAAGGTTACCAATAATAAAAAATTAAAGGCTAACAAGTCACCTGTAAAAAAAGGGTCACCGTTAGTTTAAAATAAAAGTTCACCGATAAAAATAAAATTAAAGGCACACAGTTGCAAATTAAATAGGTCACCAATACAAAAATTAATCTGCATCGATAACATACAGAAAATAAAACTAACGGTAACAAGATAAAAAAATTAGACTGACTGTGAGTGAAAAATTAAAACCAAATAAATTTAACTTAAAATTAAAACATAAGATAACTAATTACAAAGATTGAAATAATTAAATGGTTAAAACATAAAATAAAAAATACAAAGATTTAAATTTATAAATTAAAAGAACGCTTATTAAAACTGAATTATAGTTAAACTTTAAACTTTTAAAATTACAATTAAAATTATTAATTGATAATAGTTAAATTAAAAACTGGATAATTTTTAAACTAATTTGATAGAAGACAAAAATTAAAAAATATTAAACGGTTTAACATGAGTAAAAAAGGATAGCATCAGTGACTAAATAAGTTACCGTGAGCTCTTGTCTACCTCACTGGTAGACTAAAAACAAAAGTTAATGACATAATAATTGAACTACATTCTTAGGATTAAATAATTAATGTTCTAAAACTCTTAATAAATTAATTAAATAACTAAATTATTATTTAAAGTTAAAATTGCGCTATTTCATTTAATTGAAACTCAATTTCTTAACTAAATTAATTAACAAAACGATTATACTTATTTAGAAATGAAGTTAATATATTTTAATGAAAGTAAATTAAAAAATATAATATTAAATAAAGAATGTATTAATTAAAACAAAAATAATGTTATGAAATGATTATTTATTATTAAATTCAAATCATTATGAGGTGAGCACATTGAAATTAACAAAACTAAATTGCATATAATTAAAATAAAAAGAAAAGTAAAATTAAAATAATTATTTTTAAATACTAAAAATACATAATTAATTATAAAAATTGTTTAATTAACAAATTTAGTTATAAAAATAAAAAAATTATAATTATTTAGTAATAAGTGCAATAATAATTAATTAAATTAATAAAATTTAACTAAAAATATGTGGCAAAACTATGTAAAAATAGAGCCACATCAAATTACCCCACATTTAAGCATTGATTTTTCTCAAACAATTTCTTGCTTTATTATCATTGAAAAACAGATTGTAGTATTTATGATACAGATGAAACTGTAACATGTTAAACACTTAATAAAAGAGGATAGAACTTGAAAACATGATTTTGAAAAGATATTTTCAAATAATGTCTTGTATCGAATGAGTACTCAAATGGTAATCAAGAAAAAAAGGATTCATCAATCAAAGAAAGTGTCATGCCTCATACATGACTCTACAGAGTGATCATTTCAATTGAAGCCCATGTTCTAAGCTTAAGAGTGACAAAAGGTAAAAATTTAGTTGAGTTATGAACTTAACAGTAAGAACTATGTAAAATGAATCATCACCTAGGTTCTAAAAATAATTAATTGTTTTTGAATCACCTTAATAAAAAAACCTAAATTACTTCTATATAATCTAAATGATGCTTTGTTCTTCCAGTGTTCATCATTTTCCTCACCTTATTGAACTCATTTCTGGCCCTAGACACTTTATATTTATTTTTCCCATGCCTTTTATCAGGTGCTAAGCACTGTGCATTGCACTTATTCGAAGTGTATAGAGGGATTATAGTAAACAGAAATGAACCCAGCATCTAGGGTCTCAGAGATTCACCTTGGGATCCCAGATTCCCAGACTACTTCAGTTTTAAAAGATTTATATAAAAACAATTTTCATTGGTTTATTAAAGTGATTAATTTAATAATTTAATGAAAATAATTTACCTAGAATCAAGATCAAACTTCTAGTTCCAAATATTATGATCATAACTCCACTTAAAGGTCACCCATATCACTCTAAAAAATAGTCCCTAAACCAGATTTCCATTAAATATCTAAGTAATACCACTCAACAATAATCCATCCTCAATAATTTCAGACTCAAAACATACTTAACTACCAAAGAAAAACTATCCATATGCAAGAACCATTTGAGTAAAGTATAAAGCCTAAAATTATAAATGGATTTTGAAAATGTTTAACTAATTTTTACAAAAGGATTAATTTTACAGTGAGAATTCATGGGATTTCAATTATGAATAGTTCAACATAGTCAATAATTGACCCCCTTCCCCACACTTAAAACCCAACTTTGTCCCCATTGTTGACTTCCAAATATGGAGATGAACAATTTTATAGTTTAAGTTCAAAACGTGTTTTCAATTTAGTACATCAATGAAATGTATAATGGATCTCTTTGATGTTCAAAAATGTTTTTTTTTCTATAATGAATAACTTAACAGTAGGTTCATTATCAAATACATGCATTAACATTTACGTCCAATGAATAATTTTCAAAACAACTCAAAAGTAACATGTGAGGTGTAAGTTCACTGTGTACGGTGTGTAATCATTTTATCAGATTGATTTCTCTAATGTGTATAATAGGTAAGAAAAATGAATGTTAAAACACCCCAACATAAAGAAAATTCAAAAAGACCAGCAGTAAGTACATACCCCCCCACTTAATTTAAAGTAGTGAGAATATTTTAATAACAATGAAATTCAGTTTTTTGTAACAAGGAGGAACATATATAATTACTTATACAAGAAATGTTTTACAGACAAGCAATACATGCAGCATGTTTTCTTACAGTACAAACATATGTTTTTAATAGAAAAAATGATCAGAAATAAGTTAAAAAGTAATGTGAAATAACTTCCCTGTATATGTTTGTGAATTACCCTTTTGCATGGGAGTTTCACTCCATAAATGACAAAACACTAGCAACATCATGATAATTCTCTGACAGAAAAACTAGTAATAGGAACTTCATAAAAACAGAGCACAGAATCAACACTTTATTCAAGGGTAAGAATTAAACAAAGAAAAAAAGAACCATGGTTTGTCTCCCATGAAGCTCTATGTTTTAAAGTATTTAGCCAAAATTTATTCAAAATCAGTTATAAAGCACTATGAAGGCATCCAATATAATGCCCCAGCCTTAAACATTACATAATCTTGAGTTCTTTCAAGAATTCACATTGAGGATCTTTTCAAGTTTAGAGTTTTATAGAATTAGATCATATATCATGCATTACATTCCACTTGTAAACAAGGTTGTTACATCAAAGACAATATTCACTCTTCTCATTAAAGTAAACATATTTTAAATAAAACATGGATTCTTTCTTGACAATTCCTTGACACTATCATCACATCATTACCTTTCCCTTGACCTGTGAAAAACATATCCAAAACATGGGATGAGCATAAAATAATCAGTAAGGGATATAAAAATACGGAATGAAAACATTAGTTAATGTATTCATAAGAATCAATGAAATCATAATTTACTCATAAAACATAAGCACTTTAACATGCCTCATCAAATCATGAATAAATCATAGAAATCATAAGACATAAAGGTATCTTGAGGCATTCATAACATTCTTACATAGGGATTAACCCTCATGGTTACGTTTGGAATACCCATCACAGTATATTCCCCAAATCTCTTCGGAGAAACCTTAGTGTTTAACACCTTCGCGTTACCCAATGCATTGAAGATCTATATCGGGCTCACCCGCCCTTAGTTTATCACAGAACCACCCATCTTCATAAACAATGCCAAGAACAATAACGTAATCGTTCCACATAAAACATGCATAAAGGGAACATAACATTTCCACATTTCAATCACAATATATCAATACAAAACATTGATATAAAAACATTATCAAAACCATTTTCAATAAAAAAATTAAAGAAAAGTAAAACATGGTATTTATTTTTCATTTAAAAAAAGTTATGGCTTGTAGAGGAATTCGAAACTCAAATAATGGCCACGGCGGCGGAGAAGTCATTGTTGCTGCATACGTAAGACAGAAACATTCATTTTGTCTTTTAGTAAAACGTTACGTATAAAAATATTCCTTTTGAATAAAATTAAAAGTCAAAATGGGATTATACACCATATAAAAGAAAGTTGTTTATAAAATAAAATATGCCTCAATGAATGGAGATTGAGACGAAGTCCCTTACAAAGTCAGTATCCTTAGATTAATGATAAATCAATTACATAATTATGTGTGAAAAATATAAATACACACAATATAAGAGGATATTAAGTGCAAAACAATCATAGGTCATCCACACATATTCATAGTATGAAATAATCAATAAGTAGATGTTTAACCCAAAGAATTGAAATTGGGTTAAGAAGTTCCCTTACAGAAATTTGACAGCCTAACATTGTCATTTTAAAATTCAGAAAATGAGATGATGAGAGGTAAAAAGGGTATCTCATCACTTGAGCATATCATTTATATAAATAAGGATATATAAGAACATATCCCAACATTAGAAGATGTAAATTAAAATACCTAACAAAAATAAGTCTTTTAAAAAGAGGTGGGTGAAAGGTTCCCTTACCGATTTGGGTAACTTTTGAAACATACACCCCATGAAAGAAGGACTATACAACATTGATGTAAATACTCATAAACAAAATTATATTACTCAAAGAGTAGAATAATGGGAAGTACATACACCACTCAAGGGAAATGGTATAAAATGTAGGATAAATCTCACAGGAATAAAAGTGAGATGAAAAATCCCTTATGAAAACTTGGCAGCCTAACAGCGCCACTTAAAACTTCCAAAAATGGATTGATGAGGTAAAATAGGGTCTCTCATAATATGATCATAAAAATTAAAGTAAGAGGAATATAAACTAACATACCCCAACATAATAAATAGGAGATTAAAAGTAATGACATAAAAGAGAGTACTTAAAAAGAAAGAGAGAGGAAGGATCCCTTACCTCGTGTCTCACTTGACTCGATCATTCTCTAATCTCATGAATAATAAACTTGATTTATTTTTTACTTGCTTAAGAACCTTTTTCATGTTCATTATTCCTTTTATATCATGTAAATACCCGTGAAAATTAAGGGAATTGTTTTTCTTAATTTTCTTCGGGATTTTACAATAACGTGGTTTCTGATGGCACTTGATTATGAGGCCCGGTGTGCCTGGAATTACTATTTGAAGGTTAGCTCGGGTATGTTCAGTGAATGAACGAGCGGGTTTTTCTAACTTTTGAACTGGTGCTCAGAATCGAATTCCGAGGGCACCGATGAATTCACAGCGTTGGTATTTTCTTAGGAACATCTTTTCCGGAGTTGTGTTTTCACGGATGGAGTTGTTAAAAATTTGTGGAAGATAAAATAAAAATTGAGTTACAATTATTATTTCTTTTAAGTGGTTTATCCATTGAGTGGAAGTTGGGGTAACCACCGAACTTTCCATGGGAGGTTATGAGAGTGGTGGGGCCCACACGAACCCCACCCCTTCATCTTCCCTAACCTTCCATAACCCTCCATTTATTATGTCAGGTTGAGTTAATTAATTGAGGGAATTAATTCAACCTTTTAAATTCAAATGCTTAATTTATGTTAATAGAATAAGTGATGAACTTATTTTATTTTGGTTGGTATCTTGTTGTGTGAGTCTTTAGAGAAAAGTTGAGGAGCTTGAAGAACTTATTCTTCTTCTACGAAGAAGAACGCGAAGAACGCCGGATTCCATGGAGATCGACGACGCGACACCGACGAATCATTTCTCCATGACGTGACTCTCTCCATTCACGACTTCTTCTTCCGCGACGGTTATTTCCACGACGAACCCTCTCTCAACGATTTCGACGAGGTAGGGGTTTATTTAAATTGTTGTTCCTAATTACTTCTATTGTCATTCTTCCTGAAAATTTTCCACTTGCTATCGATTAACGGGAGGGGGCCGAACCGCACTAACACGACCGACCCTCCTCCCTTATTATTTTTTTTGTGTTGTTGCGGTTCGAAGGAAAGTGATGCGGAGCCGTCGCACCGTGCGGGAACAAGCGGCAAGGATGCGCAGCGCCGTTGTGCCGCGCCGGAAAAACCCGAAGTCATCGCGGCCGGAGCGGGGCCACGGCGGAAGGGCGCGGCGCCGGCACGCCGCGCCGGATGGTCCAAGGCCACGGCTCAGGCCATGACGGAGTAAGGGAATCGGCGTCCGGTTCCGGGCCGCCGGTGTCGGAGCAGGGGGACCAGCCCTTTCCAGTCCTGTGGCGGCAACAGCCGGCCACCTGGAGCGGGTCGGCCGGACATGGGAAGAGCCGGGGGTTATGACCCCCGGCTGGCTAGTATGAGCAGCCCCATAATGGGGGATGCGGTTAAGAAACGGGGTGCATGCCCCCCATCCACTCGGCCGAACGACCGAGCCACCTGTCGGGCGCCAGCGCGCCGGGACGGCTGCCCAGGCCGATCCGCCCGACTGGACCGCCAGGCCGGGCCGGGCCGGGCCGCGCCCAACTGGGATGGACCTGGACCCGGGTCAGGTCGACCCGGTTCGGGCCAACCCAGGGGGTACCGGGTCGGGTTGGACCGGGCCCCAACCCCCTAATAACGTACTTTTTAGGTCTGTTACCCATAACTTTGGCTACGAACATCCGATCGACGCACCGTCAGTTGCGTAGAGATCCTTGGATCGAGACGGTCGTTTCTTTATATTACACTCAAGATTTAGGAGTACTTTGGGTTCGGTCGGGTTGGTTCGTACACGAAACAAGTCGGGCCCTCAGAGCGGAAACGCTTATAACTTGAGCTCCGGACGTCCGATTGACATGTCGTCGACTTCGTTGGATTTCTCTTAGTGAGACAGACCTTTTGGATTACTCCGCTCGAGGTTTGGACATAGTTGGAGAATGTTCGGGTTAGTTTTGACTTAAAAACCAACCAGGCCCCTCGAACGAAAAAGCCAATAACTCTCAGATCGGGCGTCCGAATGACACGCCGTCTGTGACGTTGAGTTCTTGTTGACAATACGAAACTTTTGGATACATTAACTCCATACTATGTGTCTGTTTATGTATCAGACCTTCAGCTCGTGGAGCGGTCCCTCCCGAACGAGCTTGTTGTGTGCGGGAACCCTAGAGCTGGCTGCGACTTTGACGATGACGACTGTGCAGAAATTCTCCGTGGATTCGACGGCGACGACTACAGCACTCAGTGATCCTACGTGGATCAAGGCTACCGATCCTGTGTGGGTCAGATCTTGTGTGGGTCAGCGCTCAGCAGTCCTATGTGGTCCAGCGCCTACAGATCCTGTGTGGGTCTGATCCTGTGTGAGTCATTGTGGGGGTTAGTTACCTATCGATCTATTGTGGGTCATTACGGGGGTTAGTTACCTATCGATCCTTTGTGGGTCATTGAGGGGGTTAGTACATATCGATCCTGTGTGGGTCCGAAGGCTTAGATGAATCAATGGCAATATCTGGTCATCTCTATCGTCTTACAAAGAAGTATACCATTGTGACCTGAATCATGACTTTCAATCCTTATCTTCGATAAGTTTGACTTGATATCCTGTGTGGATTACGTTTTTCTTTCTTGTGTAGAATGGGTTGTGTTTTCATGTGTGGACTGGGTTGTACTTGGGCTCAGTTGTTGGAGTCGAATGAGAATGGATGACTTAGGTATATGTATGGGCATATTACATATACCTAAGTGGTGATGGATGTTACTTCATGATTGTATCTTACATTGTGGATTATCCTCTGTGGATTCTGGGAGACCTCCGGGGGTCTCGGGGTCCCTACTGAGTAGCTTATACTCACCCCAGGACGGGTTATGCCCACACTACGTTGTGTTGGTTGGAGATGACGGACAACACTGATCGTGGTTGAGGCTTGTGGAGCAGGATTGTACCTGGAGGTGGACCACTGGGCGGGACATACTCGGAGTGGACGACTGGACCTGAGGAGTTTTGGAGGCTATCTGTAACCACCCTTCAGGTGGGAGTACCAGTGGACAGCTCGAGGCTACAGCTTTACTTTTCAGTTACTGTACTCCCTTTTTCAGCTGTACTTTACGTTCAGTTTTTGTTTGTATTCTGGCCCACTTACTTTTCCGCACTCACTGTTGTACCTAGTTTTTACTTAGTGTTTACTTCTGGTTGCTTGCTCTGTGGTGTTTGTTTACTTTACAAAGGCAATGCCTTCCCTTTTTACTGGGAATTACGCCTTGGTGCTAGTCGCCAGCCCCTGGCCTATGGAAGGTTGGTTTGGGGTAGTCACGGCACGGGCCCTGAGGATGGGTCGTGACAAATTGGTATCAGAGGAGTTCGGTTCTATCGTAGAACTTTGGACTCTGGTCTTTCTTCTATGTGAAGTAATAGTGTTAAACGTATTGGGTGTGGTTATCAGTCCAGGGAGTCCAGTGCTGGTGCGGCAGCCGATGTATCCGTACACCAGGACCCTAACTTATGATTTCTGACTTAATACACGAAAACATTGATTGCATGTGTGATTCAAGTTTTCTTTGTGAGTACTTTATGTCAGCTTACCAGGTATATTGTTTGACTGTGGAACACCAGTTTCTTTTTAGGATGGCCCCACGATGACATCAATCTAGGGTTCCAAGAGTTGTGCGTGACGACAGCCCACCGAGCGATTAGGACTCAGTACAAGGCCCTTTGACAGCAGAGGCACCGACGGTACCTCTACCCGCTGAGCCACCGATGATACCAGCCCCAGCCGCTGACGATGCACGTCGCCTTAGTGCACTGCACGGGTTTCAGCGTCAGTGACCGCCCAGGTTCCGTGGGGAGACGGACCCTCAGGCAGCCGAGGATTGGCTGGAGGATGTTGTGTGAGTTTTCAGGTTAGTGAGGACACCAGCGGACTTCATGGTGATCCTCGCAGCGAGCCTACTGCACGCGGCAGCAGGCACATTGTGGAGCTTGATGCTCCAGGTTCACGACTTGGAATCTCTCCTCTGGATGGACTTTGATAGCCTCTTCCGCTCAGAGTTCGTTCCAGCCACCCTCCGTGCGGTGTGCATCCAGGAGCTTCTTCAGCTGTGGAAGGGAAGCTTGACAGTCACCCAGTACTTGGTGATATTGACCGATCTCTCATGCTACTCGACAGACATGGTACGGGACCCATTCTTCCAGGCTCGGACCTTCGAGCAGGGATTGAGGTAGGAGATCATGGCATCTCTGATCTCCCTCAGCATTCTGACTCAGGAAGTGGTACTGGAGAGAGCCCTTTTGATCGAGATCTTCCTTGCTGAGCCTTCATCAGTAGCGATACGTACCGCAGGGTGGCACGTAGCAGAGTCTCCTACAGCAGGCAGTCGACGAATGACTCATGGGTCCAGGTAGACCAAACCCTCAGGCAGACGACCTCAGGACACTAGCTCAGCAGTGCGGGGCACACAGCGCCGAACCAGTCTTTTGAGAGGTAGACAGTGCTACGCATGCGGCGGGTAGGGCCACATGGCTCGTGACTGCCCGACCCACCGTGCCGAGGAGCAGCAGATGGTTAAGGGACCACCCAGGTAGAGGCAGAGGGTCGACCATAGCGGTCCGCAAGGAGCAGGCGGACAAGGTAGAGGAGTTGGCCAAGCAGCAGGTGGTGGGAGACACTTTGAGGATCTACCACCACCACCACCAGGAGGTCCACCCCGACCACAGGGAGCTGGCGGGCAGAGACACGCACAGCTTCAGGCAGTGGAGGCCTACGACTACGGCGCGCCCGAGATGATTCGAGGTACTATCTGTTTCTATTCCACCCTTTCTTCCATTCTAATAGACATAAGAGCGAGTCATTCTTTCATAGCCGTTTCCCTTGTTCGGAGCTCGGAGATTCCGACAGAGCCGTTGGCTCGATCCTTACGGTTAGAGACTCCTACGGGAGCATACTCGATGATTACGCACTGGTGCCGGCAGTGTGAGCTTACTCTAGGAGGTGAGAGATTCGGTTGGGATCTTCTTGTAGCGGCGTCGAGGCCTAATGACATAATCTTGGGCATGGATTGTTTATCTACAGTCAATGCTCAGATTGACTGTATTAGGCGCAAGGTGCGATGTGTACGCACCTACGAGAGCAGGTTCACCTTCACTGGTGAGAAGGGAGCCTTCGCAGCATATGATGGACTCCCGTAGAGGAGAGGACAGCCCATCACTCATCATTTGGTGAGCCTCATCCTAGGAGCAGTTGACATGCGAAGTCCTAGTTTTCCTGTAGTGGTGGATCTGTATGCGGGCGTTTTCCCCGACGACGTTCCAGGACTACCTCCTCGCATAGAGGTAGACTTTTATATTGATCTGTACCCCGGGACAGCCCCGATATCCACCCCATCATATTGGATGGCTCCCACCGAGCTTTGAGAGCTACGGGTACAGTTGGAGGACTTGTAGGGAAAGGGATTCATCCGACCCAGTGTTTCACCCTGGGCTTCCCCGATTTTGTTCGCCATGAATGGGGACGAGAGCTTGCGACTTTGTGTCGACTATCGTCGCATGAACCAGGTGATAGTGAGGAACAAGTATCAGCTGTCGAGGATTGATGACCTCTTCGATTAGCTCAAGGGAGCACGATGATTCTCGAAGATAGACCTCAGGTCAGGCTATCATCATCTCAGAGTTTGGGATGAGGATGTGCAGAAGACGACCTTCAGATGTCGGTATGGCCACTATGAGTTCTTGGTTATGCCATTCGGCATAACCAATTCTCCAGCAGTGTTCTTGGACCTCATGAACAGGATCTTTCAGCCATACCTCGATCGATTTGTCATGGTCTTCATCGACTACATTTTGATATACTCGACGACTGAGGAGGAGCACGCCTACCACTTGCGGGTTGTACTGGACACACTCCGAGAGCACCAGATTTTTGGAAATGTCTCGAAGTGTCAGTTCTGGATACGTGAGGTCCATTTCTTGGGACACGTCATCTCTGAGGCAGTAGTTGCAGTGGATCCTGCGAAGTTCGAGGCAGTGCTATCTTGGGAGCCACCCAGGAGCGTGATGGATGTGCGGAGTTTCCTGGGTCTAGCTGGATACTACCAAATTTTTTTTCCATACTTCTCCAGAGTTGTATCACCACTCTCAGCCTTGACGAAGAAGGGGAAACCAATTGTGTGTTCAGATAGTTGTCAGCAGAGCTTCCTGGAGCTAAGATAGAGATTGACCAGCGCGCCTATCTTGAGGCTACCGGAGGAGGGAGTTGGATACGTAGATTACTGTGATGCATTAGGGACTGGACTCGGTTGTGTCCTGATGCAAGAGTGGGTCGTGATCATCTTTGGATCACGTTAGTTGAGGCAGCATGAGTAGAACTACGGTACACATGACTTGGAGTTAGCAGCAGTGGTCTTCGCTCTGAAGATGTGGCGACACTATCTGATGGGCAAGCGCTTTACAGTATATTCTAACCACCAGAGTCTCAGGTACATCTTCTCGCAGAAGGACCTGAACCTGAGACAGCGGCGATGGATCAAGTTCCTCCAGGACTATGACTCTGAGATAGTCTATACTCCTGGAAAGGGGAACGTGGTAGTCGATGCTCTCAGCCGGAGGACGGGCATTCACCTACTTAGAGAGGTGACAGACCAGCTAGCCGCTTTGCAGATATCCTTGGTGGATAGAGATGGAGAAGCCTTCCTTCAGTCACTCACAGTCACTCCTCCACAACTGCAGAGGGTTAGAGAGGCACAACGAGGGGACGCCGACTGTGAGATGCGGTGTGCGCAGATATCCTCAGGACAGGCACCTGATGGTTTCTCCTTAGGAGGAGAGCACGATTTCCTTTTCAGAGGACGTACCTTGATACCAGTTTCTTTACGAGAGGAGGTGATGAGAAAGTTTCACACATCCCCTTTGGCGGTACATCCTGGAGTGGAGAAGATGTACCAGGGCCTCAGACGACAGCACTGGTGGCCGGGCATGAAGAAGGCTGTGGCAGAGTTCGTTTCTCAATGCCTCACCTGCCAGCAGGTGAAGGCAGAGCACCAGGTACCAGCAGGCTTAGTACAACCCTTGGAGGTACTGGAGTGTAAGTGGTATGGGATATCAAAGGACTCCGTGACTGGACTTCCACGCACTTCCAGAGGTCATGACTCCCTTTGGGTGATTGTCGACCGACTCACCAAGTCGGCTCACTTCTTACCCATCAGAGAGCAGAGCTGAGTGGAGATCTTGGAACGTCTATACATTCAGGAGATTGTGTGGCTTCATGGTGTGCCATCATCTATCGTCTCCGATCGAGATGCTCGCTTTACTTCCCGACATTGGAAGGGGTTGGAGGAGGCATTCGGGATGCAGATACGTCTGAGTACCGCTTTTCACCCTAAGACAGATGGTCAGACAGAGAGGACCATTCAGACTCTCGAGGAGATGCTCCGCGCATGTGTCATCGACTTTGGTCGCAACTGGGGAGGACCACCTACCCTTGGTGGAGTTCGCGTACAACAAAAGCTACCACTCCACCATCGGTATGGCACCATACAAGGCGTTGTACTGCCGGCCTTACAGGTCACCTCTGTGCTGGACAGACCCTGGGGAGTCAGCACTTGTGGGACCAGAGATGGTCCAGGACACGATAGAGAAGGTCCAGGTCATCCAGGAGCAGATTAGGATAGCTTAGAGCCGAAAGAAGTCTTATGTTGACAGGAGGAGGAGGCCACTGGAGTTCGAGGATGGCGACCATGTATTCTTGCGGGTCTCACCTCGACGTGGTATACGGAGATTTGGCCGAGGTGGCAAGTTGTCTCCATGCTTCATCGTACCATTCCAGGTCCTCAGTAGGATTGGCGAGGTGGCTTATCGCCTGGATCTGCCACCTCAGTTGCACCGAGTGCACGACGTCTTCCACGTATCTCAGTTGAGGAGATACGTGCACGACCCGACGCATATCATTGACCATGGGGAGATGGACATTGATGATGGGGCGACTTTTGCGGAGGTCCCAGTGGATATCAAGGATCGACAGGAGTGGGTCTTACGTGGACTGTCGATTCCTCTAGTGCGCATCATATGGCAGCACGAGAACCTCCAGGAGAGCACTTGGGAGCGGGAGGCTCAGATGCGTGCCCAGTACCCACATTTGTTCCACTAGTTTTTGATGTATTTTTACGGGGACGTAAAGCCCTGAGGTGGGAGTAATGTAAAGACCCGTAAAATTGAAGGGATTTTTTTTCTTAATTTTATTTGGGATTTTACAAGAACGCAGTTTCTGACGGCACTTGATTCCGAGGCCCGGTGTGCCCGGAATTTCTATCCGATGTTTAGCTCGGGTACGTTCAGTGAACGAACGAGCGGGTTTTTCTAACTTTTGAACCGGTGCTCGGAATCAAATTCCAAGGGCACCAATGAATTTGCAGCACTGGTATTTTCTTAAGAACACCTTTTCTGGAGTTGCGATTTCACGGGAGGAGTTGTTAAAATTTTTTGGAAGATAAAATATAAATTGAGTTACAATTTTTATTTCTTTTATGTTGTTTATCTATTGAGTGGAAGTTGGGGTAACCACAAAACATCCCATTGGAGGTTATGAGAGTGGTGGGGCCCACACGAACCCCACCCCTTCATCTTCCCTAACCTCCATTACCCTCCATTTATTAAGTCAAGTTGAGTTAATTAATTGAGGGAATTAATTCAACTTTTGAAATTCAAATTCTTAAGTTATGTTAATAAAATAAGTGATGAACATATTTTATATTGGTTGGAATCTTGTTGTGTGATTCTTTGGAGAAAATTTGAGGAGCTTGAAGAACTTCTTCTTCTTCTTCGATGAAGAACGCGAAGAACGTGAAGAACACCGGATTTCTCGGAGATCAACGACGCGACACTGACGAATCATTTCTCCATGACGCGACTCTCTCCTTCCGCGACGTCTTCTTCTGCGACGGTTATTTCCACGATGAACCCTCGCTGAATGATTTAGATGAGGTAGGGGTTTATTTAAATTGTTCATCCTGATTACTTCTATTGTCGTTCTTCGTGAAACATTGTCTCTTGCTATCGATTAACGGGAGGGGGCCGGACCGTACAAACACGACCGACCCTCCTCCCTTATTACTTTTTCGTGTTGTTGCAGTTCGAAGGAAAGTGACACGGTGCCGTCGCACCGCGTGGGAACGAGCGACAAGGATGCCCGGCACCATCGCGCCGCACATTTGAAAATCGAACCAAGCCGCGGCGTCGTCACGTCGCACCGGAAAAACCTGAAGACACCGCAGCCGGAGTGGGGTCGCAGCGGAGGGGTGCGAAGCCGTCACGCCACGCCGGATGGTCCAAGGCCACGGCTTAGGCCGCGGTGGAGCTGGGGAACCGGCGGCCGGTTCCGGGCCGCCGGCGTCGGAGCAGGGGGACAGGCCCTTGCCAGTCCCGTGGCGGCAACAGCTGGCCGACCGAAGTGGGCCGACCGGATAAGGGAAGAGCCAGGGGTTACGACCCCCAACTGGCCAGCATGAGGGGCCCCATAATGGGGGCTGCGGTTATGAAATGGGGGGCAGGTGCCCCCCCCCCCCATTCGCTCGGCCGAACGGCCGAGCCACCGGGCTGGCGCCAGCGCGCCGGGCCGGCTGCCCAGGCCGAGCCACCCGACCGGATCGCCAGGCCGGGCCGCGCCCATGCCGGGCCGGGCCGGGCCGCGCCCAGGCCATGCCCAAGCGGGCCGGACCCGGACCCAGTTCGGGTTGACCCAGTTCGGGCCGACCCTGGGGGACTGGGCCGGGTCGGACCGGGCCCGAACCCCCTAATACCGGACTTTTTCGGTCTGTTACCGATAACATGGGCTACAGACCTCCGATCGACGCACCGTTAGCTGCGTAGCGATCCTTGGATCGAGACAGTCATTTCCGTATATTACACTCAAGGTTTAGGAGTACTTTGGGTTCGCCTAGATTGGTTCGTACACGAAACCAATCGGGCCCTCAGAGCGAAAAAACTTATAACTTTAGCTCCGGAAGTCCGATTGACGTGCCGTCGACTTTGTTGGATTTCTCTTAGTGAGACGGACCTTTTGGCTTACTCCGCTCGAGTTTTGGATGCAGTTGGAGTCTGGTCGGGTTGGTTTTGACTTAAAAACCAACCGGGCCCCTAGAACGAAAAAGCCAATAACTCTCAGACCGGGCGTCCGAATGACGCGCCCTCTATGACGTTGAGTTCCTGTTGACGATACAGAACTTTTGGATACATCAACTCCGGACTATGTTTCAGTTGATGTATCAGCCCTTCGGATCGTGGAGTGGACCCTCCCGAACGAGCTTTCTGTGTGCGGGAAACCAAGAGATGGCTTCGACTGTGACGACGATGACGACTGTGCCGAAATCCTACGTGGATTTGACGGCGACGACTACAACACTCAGCGATCCTACGTGGATCACTACTACCGATCCTGTGTGGGTCAGATCCTATGTGGGTCCGTGCTTGGTGGTCCTGTGTGGGCCAGCGCCTACAGATCCTGTGTGGGTCTGATCCTGTGTGGGTCATTGCGGGGGTTAGTTACCTATCGATCCTTTGTGGGTCATTGCGGGGGTTAGTTACCTATCGATCCTTTTTGGGTCATTGTGGGGGTTAGTACCTATCGATCCTGTGTGGGTCCGATGACTTAGATGAATCAGTGATAGTATCTGATCATCTCTATCATCTTACAAAGAAGTATACCTGTGTGAGCTGAATCTTGACTTTCAATCCTTATCTTCGATATGTTTGACTTGATATCCTGTGTGGATTACATTTTGCTTTCCTGTGTGGAATGGGTTGTGTTTTCATGTGTGGACTAGGTTGTACATGGGCTCGTATGTTGGAGCCGAACGAGAATTGATGACTTAGGTATATGTATGGGCATATACCTAAGTGGTGACGAATGTTACATCATGGTTTTATCTTCCATTGTGGATTATCCTTTGTGGATTCTGGGAGACTTCGGGGGTCTTGGGGTCCCTACTGAGTAGCTTATACTCACCCCTGCACGGGCTATGCCTGCACCATGTTGTGTTGGTTGCAGACGATGGACAGCTCTGATCATGGTTGAGGATTACAGAGCAGGACGGTACCTAGAGGTGGACCATTGGGCGGGACGTACTCGGAGCGGACGGCTGGACCCGAGGAGTTGTAGAGGCTAGCTGTACCCACCCTTTAGGTGGGAGTACAAGTGGACGACTCGAGGCTGCAGCTTTACTTTTCAGCTGTTGTAATCCCTTTTTCAGTTGTACTTACTTTTAGTTTGGGTTTGTATTCTGGCCCACTTACTTTTCCACACTCACTGTTGTACCCAGTTTTTACTTAGTGTTTACTTCTCCTTACTTTCTCTGTGGTGTTTGTTTACTTTACAAAGGCAATGCCTTCCCTTTTTACCAGGAATTACGCCTTGGTGCTAGTCACCAGCCCCTGGCCTATGGAAGGCGGGCTTGGGGTAGTCACGGCATGGGCCCCGAGGACGGGTCGTGACATATCACTTGTTACCATGTTATGAACACTATGTAATTATTTAGGTTAATAATGGTCATTTTGTTGATCATTGGTACTTGAGTCAAAAATAAACTCCTTATAATTACAAGTTGTTCATGTGGTAAAATATCCATTATATCCAGAATTATATTCATGATTTATATATCATATATATCATATATATCCAATATATACATGCATTTATAATATTACATAACATTTAGAAGTATGAAATGAAATTCACCGTTCATGGAGACGGTAAGCCGTACGTACGCATGAACGCTACTTTCATTTCTATTTCATATTTAATGGTATCAAAACATAATGATATAAAGGTAAATTATAATTCTAGTATAATATCATTAATAATATTATTAACTCTATCCTTTACACATCCCACATATGGAATTAACGAATCAAATCACTTTGAGGGGGCGGTAGTCCGCACTTCCTCAAATGAAGATATCGCGTTTATCCATAATGGGAAGCATAAAGATATGAAAAAAATGAAAAATACATAAGATTAAGGAAAAAATAAACATATATATATATATACCAAATATAAATATAGTGGCATCTTAATGGACTCCTTTTAAGGTGTTAAAATAATATTGAACAATCAACATTTTCGTGAGGTAGTAATTTTCCATCCACAGAAACAGTATGTTCTTTAACCATTAGACGGAGGTGTGTGTATGTGTAGCTAGAATCCTCTTTATAACAACATCCTAGTATATTGAATATACTTGTGTTTTTACAAATGAAATGAATAAAAACAGTTTAGGGGGGTTGGAGAAGCATAGAAAACAAAAGAACACAAGTGAAGACATTACCTTTAAATCGGGTAATGCCTCTTGTTTTGAACCAAAAGGGTTTTGAATAGATTTCTGCCTAAGTTAAGGCTTCTAGGGTGAATAGAGGGATATTGTGAGGATATTGGAGTAGATTTTGGAAGAGCCAAAGGGCTTGAGAAGTGTGAGAGATGGGTAGGAAGTGTGGTCTTTTATAAGGGAGAGGAGGGGCTCTTTTGGAAATCTTGAAACTATTAATTTATTATAAAATGGGATTTGGTCTCTAAATCTCAAGAAATAATTAAAGAAGAATATAAGGTGGTTTAGGATCTAAATAAAATCATCCCATAAGAATTTTACAAGTTTTGGATATTATTTTAAACATTATCTTCTTATTTATTTAAATCATTCATTAATGACAAAAACACTACATCACCATTGTGTCATAAATAATATTATTTTTTTGATGTATAAAAATTATAAGAAAATTACCATGATGTAGGAAATCTTTTTATCTTTCTAATTAATATTTATAGTAAAACATATAGTTTATATAACCCATTGTAATAATTGTTTTATTAAAACAAGTAATGTTTGTGATATTTTTATTTTTACTTTAAATAAAAGGTATTAATGTCATTATCTCACTCAAGTGGATCCATGGGGTCCCCCAAATTGACCAATGGATTGTATTGGTCTTCCATGACCTATCCAATAAGTTTAGGACATGTGTCATGATATTTTTATATTTTTATAATATCATTTTTATCTTAAATTACAGTAATTACCTCTAATCGCGATTAACAAAACTCAAAAGTTACTATACACCAAAAATATTTTAATCCATTTGAACAACATTTTACTTAATAATGACAACCATTTATGTCATGTTTTTGAAATTCAATACACAGAATCAGTAAAATTTCATTTAAACGAAAATCAGTTTGTTTAACTACCACTTAGTGGTTTCACTATTCATCAAAAATTGAAGTTCTTCAGAAAAATACCAAAAATTCAGCCTAAGCTATATTTGATATTCCGAATTCAAAAATGATGTCTATTTTGTAAAATTAAATACATATAATTTTCATTAATTAATTTTATAAATAATTCCCATTGTCAAAACAAATAGCGTGTTTTTAAGAAACAATATCTATCAAAAGACTCACACTTGTTTATGTCCAATTTCAAAGTGAAATTAATTCAAATGACCACCATTGGATTAAATGGTAAAAATAAATTCTAATTAAACTTTAAAACCAATTAAAAAGATAATATAAACATATAAATAATTTAGATTAAAAATAGGGTTTGACTTAAAATACAACAGTTTTCACTATTCATTAAAAAATGAACTTTGTTGGAAAAATACCAAAAAGACACACAAAATAAATTTTGATGTCTTGATTCTAAAGAATAATTTTATATGGTTCAATTTAACATATAATAGTGACCAAAACAATATTTAAAGAGGGTTCTCCATCAAAAGGTGATAAATCGACCTTTTAGTGAATGTTAGAATATTTACGCTTAAAATTGGATTCATTCTCATTTTAAGCCTCTAAAATTTATTGTATAAAAGTAAAAAATATTTGAAAAACATATATAATCATTTTTTAGTTAGTTATGTTCATTCCCACCATTACAAAGGCTAGGCGTTAACTTCCATTTAAAATAATATTATTTTATTATTAGAGTGCAACGTAAGATTTCCAAGAAACCTGTTGTTGCGTATTGGGTACGCCATCGATCATAGCATTCCCTTTAATTTAATATTACCATTTTATTCACAAATATGGATAATTATAAAAATTCCATATTCTTTATTTACCTGGGGTGTTACATCCTTCTCCCTTTTAGAAATTGTGTCCTCGCAATTTTAAAATTGGGCTTGAAAACATCATTGAAAGTCCCACATCGGAACAAGAGTCGGTAAAACTATCACTTTAAAAGAAATAAAGATAAGTACAAAGGTCACCCGAGTTAACCCATTCTAGGATTCCATATAGGAAAACATGGATATAGAAGAAAGAAACAAAGGTTCAAGTTCTAATGGAGAGTGATAGAAAACATGGTTAGGAGAAAGTTAACCACCAAAAAATCAAAAACTTGTGATGGGTTAAACGAAATTTGATTCCCCAGTAGGAAAAGTTAACAGAAAACATTTTTGTTTTAAATTAAATTTCATTGAAGAATTTATTAATGTACTTAACTAAAATATAAGGAAACAGACTTACTTGTCATTTTGACTTTCAACTTTTACTAGATTTCTTACACAAACTCATATTTTCTCCAAAAGACGAGTATTTAGGAAGACTTCTTCACATTAAGAGCACTATAAACAACTACTAGAGAATCACCTACTCCAAAAAAGAGAACTATATACTTCCCATGTCTTTAGGCCAAAACCAAAAAGAAAACCAAAAAGGTTAGTACAATATCTGATAATACCCAAAAAGTATAATCCTTTATAAAAAAATATATTCTTAATCTCCAAAAATTTTCAAACAATACCCAAAGATCAAAAAAGACCATTCAATAAACATCTATCCATAAAATTCTTCAAAGTAATCAAAACTAATATTGAAAACCAAATCTTTGAAGGATTTAATCACAGTCTTCCAAGATAAACCTTAACATTTATCTCCAATCATCAGTTACTCTTAAAGTCTCATACTGAAAAGTAATTAACCTAATCACATATCCTATATGATAGGTTAATAATTTCCATAGATAACCCAAAATCAACTTATTATAGATTCATAAGATCATCAAACTTAAAAGAATTAGTCAAACTAATCAGGGACTTCACGTAGTCCAGTTGTAGGCGATAAATACCAGTCACACTTTGGTTGTGGGTTCGATTACCACAGCTTCGTCCGACATGATAGGTTGTCACACAGTCTACGTGTTGTCCTTTTTACAAAACTAAATAATTCTTATAACATTCCCCAAAAAGAGATAAAATCATCAAAAATAACCATTACATAATTTAACCTCAATTATATCTCATGTCGTTCATATTCCATAATAACATATAGTAACCCCTAATTACCTCAAAAATAAGGATCATATAAACCATAATGGTTACCATTATAATTAATACCTAAACTTTCACATCGAGTTGGTTCTCTCGTACATGATGCGTTAGAGAACTCAGCAAGGTTCAAGTGGTTGATCATGACTCCTGATAGTTGGTTTAGAATAACCACGATATTTCTCATTGAATCCCCCATTTCATCCAGTCTCTTAATCAGAGAACCACCACAGTTTCCTTCAATCCCATTATCACTTTGGTGCCTGCTAGATCCATCCATTTACCTAAACCAAAAAGGATAGTGTGAGTATATCAACAAAATCATCATGCACTAATGAGGAAGATAAACACTAAGATATACTGACTCATTCACTTTATCTAAAAACTATGACTCTTTCTGAAATTCTAACAATTATGGTATTTTCACTTATGCTTAAAGAATACTTTAACCTCTAAAGTTATCTAAACCAACCTTTGATACCAAATATAAGGACACAACCTTAAACATCACTTAATCTTGAGTTATTTCAAGAATTCACATTGAGGATCTTTTCAGGTTTAGATTTTTAGAGAATTAGATCATTTGTCATGAATTACATTCCACTTGCAAACATGGTGGTTACATCAAAGACAATATTCAATCTTCTCATTAAAGTAAACATATTATAAATAAAACATGGATTCATTCTTGACAATTCTTTGACACTATCATCACATCATGTACCTTTCCCTTGACCTGTGGAAAACATATCAAAAACTTGGTATGAGCATAAAATGCTCAGTAAGGGATATAAAAATACGGAATGAAAACATTAGTTCATGTATACATAAGAATCAATGAAATCATACTTTACTCATAAAACATAAGAACTTTAACATACCTCATCAAATCATGAATAAATCATAGAAATCATAATACATAAAGGAAACTTGAGGCATTCATAACATTATTACGTAGGGAGTAACCCTCATGGTTACGTTTGGAATTCCCATCACAGTATATTCCCTAAATCTCTTCGGAGAAACCTTAGTGTTTAACCCCTTTGCATTACTCAATTCATTGGAGAGCTATATTGGGCTCACCCACCCTTAGTTTATCACGGAACCACCCGTCTTCATAAGCAATTCCCAAGAACAATAACGTAATCGTTCCACATAAAACATGCATAAAGGGAACATAACATTTCCACATTTCAATCACAAGATATCAATACAAAACATTGATATAAAAACATTATCAAAAACATTTTCAATAAAAAAATTAAATAAAAGTAAAACATGGTATTTATTTTTCATTTTAAAAAAGTTATGGCTTGTAGAGGAAGCCGAAACTCAAATAATGGTCACGGCGGCGGAGAAGTCATTGTTTCCGCATACGTAATACAAAAACATTCATTTTGTCATTTAGTAAAAAGTTTTCTATAAAAATATTCATTTTTAATAAAAGTAAAAGTCAAAATGGATTTATACACCATATAAAAGAAAGTTTTTTATAAAACAAAATATGCCTCATTGAATGGATATTGAGACGAAGTCCCTTACAAAGTCAGTATCCTTAGATTAAGGATAAATAAATTACATAATTATGTGTGACAAATATAAATACACCCAATATAGGAGGATATTAAGTGTAAAACTATCAGAGTTCCTCTACAGATATTCACAGTATGACATAATCAAGAAGTAGTGTTTTAACCCAAATAATTGAAATTGGGTTAAGAAGTTCCCTTACAGAAATTTGACAGCCTAACAATGTCATTTTAAAATTCATAAAACGAGACAATGAGAGGTAAAAAGGGTATATAATCACTTGAACATATCATTTACAGCAATAAGGATATATAAGAACATATCCCAACATAATAAGATGTAAATTAAAAGACCTAACAAAAAGAAGTCTTTTAAAAAGATGAGGGTGAAAGGTTCCCTTACCGATTTGGGTAACTTTCGAAACGTACACCCCATGAAAGAAGAACTATAAAAAATTGATTTAAATACTCATAAACAAAATTATATTACTAAAAGAGTATAATAATGGGAAGTACATACACCATTGAAAGGAAATGGTGGCAAATGTAGCATAAATCTCACATGAATAAAAGTGAGATGAAAAATCCCTTATGAAAACTCGGCAGCCTAACGACGCCACTTAAAACTTCCAAAAATGGATTGATGAGGTCAAATATGGTCTCTCATAATATGAACATAAAAAGTAAATAGGAATATAAAATAACATACCCCAACATAATAAATAGGAGCTTAAAAGGAATGACATAAAAGAGAGTAGTTAAAAAGAAAGAGAGAGGAATGATCCCTTACCTCGTGTCTGACTTGACTTGATCATTCTCTAATCTCCTGAATAATAAAATTGAGTTAATTTATACTTTCTTAAGAAAATTTTTCGTGTTAATTATTCGTTTTATATCACTTATTAACATGTTATGAACACTATGTAATTATTTAAGTTAATAATTGTCGTTTTTTCGATCATTGGTACTTGAGTCAAAAATAAACTCCTTATAATTACAAGTTGTTCATGTGGTAAAATATCCATTATATCCAGAATTATATTCATGATTTAGATATCATATATATCATATATATCCAGAATATACATTCATTTATAATATTACATAACATTTAGAGGTAAGAAATGAAATGCACCATTCATGGAGACGGTAAGCTGTACGTACGCTTGAACGCTACTTTCATTTCTATTTCGTATTTAATGGGAAGAAATAATAATTATATAAAGGTAAATTATAATTCCAGTATAATATCATATATAATATTATTAACTTCATCCTTTACACGTCCCACATATGGCATTAATGAATCAAATCACTTTGAGGCGGCGGTAGTCCGCACTTCATAAAATGATGATATCACGTTTACCCATAATGGGAACCATAAAGATATGACATTAATGAAAAATACAGAAGCTTAAGGAAAATATAAACATATTATATATCATATATATATATAGTGTCATCTTAATGGCCTCCTTTTAAGGTGTTAAAATAATATTGAACAATCATCGTTTTCGTGAGGCAGTAATTCCCCATCCACAGAAACAGTAAGTTCTTTAACCATTAGATAGAGGTGTGAGTATGTGTAGCTAGAATCCTATTTATAAAAACATCCTAGTGTATTTAAGATACCGTTGTTGTTACAAAATAAATGAATAAAAAGAGTTTACAGGGGGTTGGAGAAGCATAAAAAAACAAAAGAACACAAGTGAAGACATTACCTTTAAATCGGGTAACTCCTCTTAGTTTGAACCAAAAGGGTTTCTTGAAGAGATTTTTTCCAAATGTAAGGATTCTAGGATGAATATAGGGATATTGGGAGCTTATTGGAGTAGAGGGTGGATGAAACAAAGGGCTTGAGAAGTCTGAGAGATGGGTACGAAGTGGGGTCTTTTTAGAAGGGAGAGGAGAAGATCTTTTGGAAATCTTGAAACTATAATTTTATTATAAAATGAAATTCGGTCTCTAAAGCTCCAAAAATAATTAAAGTAGAATATAAGGTGGTAAAGGTTCGAAATAAAATCATAAAATAAGAATTGGAAAAGTTTTGGATATTATTTTAAACATTATCTTCGTATTTATTTAAATCACTCATTAATGACATAAAAATTGCATCACCATTGTGTCATAAATAATATAATTTTTTTTTATGTCTAAAAATTATAAAAAAATTTCCATGATGTAGAGAATATATTTATCTTTCTAATGAATATTTATAGTAAAACATATAGATTATATAACCCCATGTAATAATTGTTTTAGTAAAACAATACATGTTTGTGATATTTTTATTTTTACTTCAAATAAAAGGTATTAATGTCATTATCTCACCCAAGTGGCTCAATGAGGTCACCAAAATTGACCCATGTATTATATTGGTCGTCCATGAACTATCAAATAAGGTTAGGACATGTTTCAATATAATTTTATATTTTTATAATATCATTTTTATCTTAAATTACACTAATTACCTCTAATCACGGTTAACAAAACTCAAAAGTTACTATTGACCAAAAAATATTTTAATCCCTTTGAACCAAATTTTACATAATAATTATTACCATGTATGTCAGATTTTTGAAATTCAATACACAAAAGTGGTAAAATTTCATTTAAACGAAAATCAGTTTGTTTAACTACCACTTAGTGGTTTCTCTATTCGTCAAAAATTGAAGTTATTCAGAAAAATATCAAAAATTCACCCTAAGCTATATTTGATATTCCGAATTCAAAAATGATGAATATTTTGTAAATTTCCATACATATATGTTTCATTAAGTAATTTTATAAATAATTCCTGCTGTCAAAACAAATAGCGTGTTTTTAAGAAACAATATCTATCAAAAGACTGGCACTTGTTTATGTCCAATTTCGAAGTGAAATTAATTCCAATGACCACCATTGGATTAAATGGTAAAAATAAATTCTAATTACACTTTAAAACCAATTAAAAAGATAATATAACCATATAAATAAATTAGATCAAAAGGAGGTTTTGACTTAAAAAACAACAGTTTTTACTATTCATTAAAAAATTAACTTTGTTGGAAAAATACCAAAAAGATACACAAAGTAAATTTTGATGTCCCGATTATATAGAATAATTTTATTTGGTTCAATTTAATATATAAGAGTTACCATAAAATATTTAAAGAGGGTTCTCCATCAAAAGGCGATAAATCGACCTTTTAGTGAATGTTAGAATATTTACGCTTAAAATTGGATTCATTCTCATTTTAAGCCTCTAAAATTTATTGGATAAAAGTAAAAATATTTGACAAACATATATAATCATTTTGTAGTTAGTTATGTTCATTACCACCATTACAACAGCTGGGCGTTAACTGCCATTTAAAATAATATTCTTTTATTAGTAGAGTGCAACGTAAGATTTCCAAGAAACTCGTTGTTGCGTATTGGGTATGCCATCGAGCATAGCATTCCCTTTAAATTAAAATTAACATTTTATTCACAAATATGGATAAATATAAAAATGTAATATTCTTTATTTACCTGGGGTGTTACATCCAAACCCTTTGGTTGTCCCTCAAAATAAAGTTTCACTCCCTACCCAATAACCAATATGGGGTTGTTCTCTTCACCTAAAATTTCAATAGCTCCATAATTAAGCACTCTCACAATTGAAAAAGGTATATAGCACTTAGATTAAGTTTTCCAGGAAAGAGTTTGAGTCTAGAGTTGAAGGGAAGGACCTTCTATATAGTTTTAAACTCTATTCTTTGTATGATAGAATCATGAAATATTTTAGTCCTCTCTTTATAAATTATTGAATATTCATAACTCTCCCTACTAATTTCATAATGTTCACTAAAATAAGGTAATCTCCTATCACCATCCCTCTTAAAATCATGTTTTAGAGTATTATCTTCCCAATAATACTTATGTTGCAACTCCACGAGTAAATGATATCATTTCCCAAACAACAGCCTGTAAGAATACATTCCTATTGGGGTCTTGAAAGTAGTTCTATATGCCCATAATGATTCATCCAGTTTAAGAGACCATAATTTCCTAGAGATTGACATAGTTTTCTCAAGTATTTGTTTCAGTTCCCTATTTGAAATCTCCACTTGTCCACCGAACTGTGGATGATAAGGAGTACCAATTTTATGAACACAACCGTATTTTTTCATTAAATCATTAAATTTTTAGTTCTTAAAATGTGTTCCATTATCAGTGATAAAGGTTTTGAGAACTCCAAATCTTGTAAAGATGTTTGTTTTGACAAATTTAATTATAGATTTGGCTTGATTGTTGGACAGTGCAACTACCTCAACCAATTTGGACACACAATCTACAACAATAAGAATATACTCATTCCCAGGAGATGATGTAAATGGACCCACAAAATCAAAAACCCAGATATCAAAAATATCTACTTCCATAATACCTTTTTTGGGTAACTCTTGCTTCCAACCCACATTGCCTAACCTCTGACATGTATCACATCCAACCACATAACTCTTAGCATCCTTAAAATGGGTAAGACAATAGAAACTAGATTGTAAGACCTTTTGAGTAGTCCTATCACCACCATGGTGACCTCCCCAAGGTGAGGAGTGATATATCACTAAGACAGGAAACATCTCATCCTCAAGAACACACCTCTAAAGAATACCATCATCTCATCTTCTAAACCATAGGGGGTCATCCCAAAGGTAGTATTTAAGCTCAGAAATGAATTTATCTCTTTGGTTATTGGATACATTTTTGGGAAAGACACCTGTTACGAAGAAGTTGGAAAAATCTTTATACCATGGAGAATGCCTAATTGACACAAAAAGAAACTTCTCATTAATAAAGGAAGAGTTTATCTCCCTAGGATCTTTAGATTGAGTAATAGGAAGCCTAGAAAGATGGTCAGTAACTAAGTTTTCAGCTCCCTGCTTATCCCTAATCTCCAAATCAAACTATTTTACGAACAGAATCCATCTAATAAGTGTGGGTTTAGATTAATTCTTAGACAAAAAGTACATTAAACAAGAATGATTAGTAAAAATGATGACTTTTGATCCTAACAAATATTGTCTAAACTTCTCTAGAGAAAAAAATAGCTAGCAATTCTTTTTCAGTAGTGGTGTAATTCTTTTGAGACTCATCTAGCAGTATACTAGAAAAAATACACCACATGCAGATTCCTATATTTCCTCTTTCCCAGGATATCACCTGGAGCCATGTAACTAGAATCATACATAAGTTCAAAATGAATTTTCTACTCAGGTGCAGTGATAATGGGTGATGTAGTGAGTTTCACTTTCAGAAGATTAAATGATTTCAAATAATTTTCATCAAAATTGAAAGGAGCATACTTGAATAGTAAGGAACACAAGGGATTAGTGATTTTAGAAAAGTATTTGATGAATCTCCAGTAGAACCCGACATGCCCAATAAAACATATAATACCATTAACATTTTTAGGAAATGGGTGTTTTTTAAGAACTTCTATCTTATTAGTATCAACTTCTAAACCTCTCTTGGACACCTTATGACTAATAACTATACCTTCTATGACCATGAATTGGAACTTATCCTAATTAAGAACATGATTGGTTTCAATAATTTTCTATAAGCCTAATTCAAGATTTCCAAGACACGTATCAAACGTACTACCCACAATGGAGAAATCATCCATGAAAACATCAATGATTCTTTCAATAATGTCTAAAAAATATCCATCATACTCCTTTGAAAGGTGGATGGAGATCCACACAATACAAAGGGAATTTTCCTGTAAGAAAATGTCCCAAAGGGGCCTATGAAAGTGGCATTTTCCTAGTCCTCTTGAGCAACATAAATCAGGTTGAAACGAGAATACCCATCCAAGAAACAGAAAAACTCATTTCTAGCAAGCATCTCAAGCATTTTATCTAAGAAGGGCATTAAGAAATGATCCCTCCTAGGGGTTGCATTCAGCATCCTATAATCCATACAGACTCTCCATTTTTTGGTTTTCCTAACATGGATTTCTTTATCATTTTTATTTTTTACTATAGTGAAACCTCCTTTATTGGGGACAACCTGGACAGGGATGACACAATCACTATAATAAATGGGATATATAATTTTAGTATATAGTAATTTAATCAATTATTCTCTCACAACCTCTTTCATGGTTGGATTCAGTATTCTTTCACACTCTACCCTAGGCTTATGGTCATGCTCCATATGAATTTTATGCATGAAGAATGAGGGAATAATACCCTTGATATCATCAATTGTCTAGCCTATGGCAGATTTAAACTTTTTCAACACACTTAACAGTCTTTATTTTTG
This sequence comes from Viscum album, assembly GCA_963277665.1. Taxonomy (NCBI): domain Eukaryota; kingdom Viridiplantae; phylum Streptophyta; class Magnoliopsida; order Santalales; family Viscaceae; genus Viscum; species Viscum album. The sequence goes on along the minus strand of OY728144.1, from coordinate 148,963,899 downwards.
GTTTTCATTAAGCGCACTAGGAATTATAACAGGAAAAGTGGAATTCTCACCCAAAAATGAATATTTAAGATGGGAAGGGATTGGTTTTAGTTGAATAGTGGGTGGTTCTATATTTGAAGGAATAATCTTAGGCCTGGTAGGTCTAAGATCTTCAACATATTTCTTGTAAGGAGTTTGAAATGATGAAATATTTTCAATTTCTTGCTCATATTCAGAAATAACAGTGTTGTTGTCCAGATTGTGTAGCATACTGTCCAAACATTCCAAATCATAATTTAATATGTTAATCAAAGAAGAATCGTCAAGTTGTCTTATAAGTTCTCCCTCAACATCATCAAAGTGTTCAGAAAGGTTTTTGTTAACAGAAACACCCTCATGTTCACTAAAAAATCTCATAAGTTCAGAAATAGATGATTATTCTATAGCAGAATTTGAATAGTTGTCTAGTTCTAGAAAACTTTCTAGATTAGGTGGTTGAGTATAATTTTTAACTTCTAAGACAGATTTAACATGATTTTGATCTTCTAAATTATTTTCCTCATCAGAGGACTGATTTTTGGATTCTTCATAGTTTCTAATTGAGTTCTCATTTTTTATGGACTCTACCATTGAATAGTTTACAAAAAAGTTGGTCCTTTAACATTTTTAAACACATTGAATTCTTCTTGTTGTTCTCCAAATTAAAAAATTAACAGACCCTTAGAGAAATCAACAAGAGAACCACTTATTTTCAAGAAGGGCCAACCCAAGATGATGGGAACCTCTTGATCACACTCCATGTCTAAGACTAAAATGTGTACAAGAATAAAAAGGTTCCCTACCACAAATATAAAGTCATCTATTATACCCATATAAAGAGTGAAAGATCTTTTAGTTAGCTGCAGTATCACTGTAGTGGGTTGAATATCACATAACCTAAACTGTTGAAATAGTGAGTATAGAAGCAGATTAATACTAGAACCTAAATCACACAAACTATTGAGTAGATTAGAATTTCCTAAGGCATAGGGAATGAAAAAATGACTTGGGTCTTTCAATTTAGGTGGGAATTTATTTTTAAGCACATCATTGAACTTTTCAGTGTGGCTCTAAGTAAAAAATTTTTTGAGGGTGGTTTTGTTAGAAATAATTTTTTAAGATATCTCATGTAAGATGGGATTTGAATTAAAGAATGAATGAAAGGAATTTTTACATGATGTTTAGAAATAAGAATAAGGAACTAAAGAAGTTTAGCCCTTGTGTTACTTTGTGGTTTCATTTTCTCCGGGAAAGGGATGGGTGGAGAAAATTTTTAAAAGACAGTAGGTATATCCCTAACCTCTTCCTCATATTTTTTTTCTTTTATTCTTTTAATATTTATATTTGTTTTCATCTTGTGCTTCAAGTGAAAAATTTAGATTTTGATCATTTTTATGAATTTTATGTGAATTTACGGCATGTGAATAAAGTATATTTTTATTACTAGATTCAAGCAGATTTTCATTTTGGGAATTTTCAAGGTTTTTTAGTAACATTTTGAGTATTCAGAAAACTTCTAGTTATAATAGCCATGGCATTCTTTCTAGGGTTACGTTAAGTGGTAGATGGATTTCTACCTCTTTCCCTAGATGAAAAATATCTAACCAGATGTCCAAGCCATGTTTCCATGTTCTGCATTCTTACATCAGTTTTTATTTTATCTGAATCATATTGATTTTGATGTTTGGTTTTCTAAGTCATGCATCATCCCTCTTGAGATTTAATTTTGTTCAATATTAGATCAAGCTTAGAAGACATTTGATTATCATTGTTTCCTTGTGCATTTGAATACTCACCCCTTTGTTTATTTTGAATGATTGGTCTTGGTTGATTAGAGTAATTAGGGGAAGTAGATTGTTTAATTAAGCCTTGATCTTTCCAAGACATATTTGGATGATTCCAATAGAATTGATTATAATTTTTTGAAAATGGATCTTTTTAGGGACAATTCTAGGACCATAATTAATAAAGTTTGAGTTCTGTTGTTTTTGGGATGATATATCAAAATTAGGATAAAAGTTATTAGTATGCCCAAAAATACCGCACTGGACACACTATTCCCTTAATGATTGGTTGGTATTTTGACATCCAATTTGATTAACATTTTCTTAGAGTTCTCATTCATTAAATATTTAATTTGGTTGGTAATTTTATCCATTTGAGTTTGAGTTTCATTCATTGAATGAGTGTTTGAATTAAAATTTCTATTGACTCTTTTTCTTCTTGAATTTGTATGTTGTGAATTCATTGAAGGATTAATAAAATCTTTTCTTGATTATTCATCTGTCTTGTTAGTGTAGTTATCCTCAGCAGCTTGATCAGCTAGATTTTTTCTAGAGGATGAAAACCCTCCATTGAAGGTGTCCATGAGAAGGTGATATGGGAGTTGATGATGGGGAAACTACCTAATAATATCCCTAAATCTACCCCAAGATTCATGAAAATATTCTCCATCCTCTTGATAAAAACTAGTTATCTTAGTTCTAAGTTCATCTTTATGTATTTAGTGATAAAATTTCATTTTGAAAGAATAGTACACTTGATCCCAGTTTCCAAAAATATTCTCATCTAAGCTCAGAAACCAATTTCTAACATTCCCTTTAAGGAAAAAGGGAAAGACTCTCATTCTTAGATTATTTTCTATGAATCATAGAAGAGGTAATTTCTATACAATATTGTAGAAGTATCTAATGAAGGATAGAGAGTGCTCATTAGAGTGTCAATTAAAAGCAAGCAAAAGTGAAATGTGTGATTATTTTAGCTTATAATTTCTGGCCCTAGGAGATAACATAATAGAATATGGATTGCTTGAAACAGGGGGGATTTAGAATTTCCTCATCCTAGGCCTTTCATTTTATTCTAAGAGTTCTTTATGATTTTGGTAGTTGTTAGGTGTAGGAACTCTCTCATCTAGATTTTCCATTTCAATTTTTTCCTTCTTCTAAGATCAGTTAAGTTTTTGTCTATTTCTAATTACAGTTGCTATAGACTAACAACAGAGTGTATTGTGATCATGCAAACAAAAATAGATAGTAATCAGCAGTAATGAAAATAGCAACAATTAAACAAGAATTAAAGAATATTTTTATAGCTTTCAGTTTTTTTTAAAAAAAAATTGATGTTTTTTTAATTTTTTTAGTTTTTTTAAAAGTAATGGCTCGTGACTTCCACGAAAATAGTGCCAAAAACGCGACCTGTGTTATCATTGAAGTTGTTCAGAGTTTAAAATATATAATCTTACTAACTATTTTCTATGTGGAAAGTAGGTTCGAACCCATAAGGAATGTGATTATAACGACTCTTCTTCTAAAAACATTCAAAAGACCCCATTATTGTCAGTAGGGGAGTAGATTTTCTACCTTTTTTTTACTTTTTATAATTTTTTATTTGGAAGTAGAGTGACAGAAAATTTAAAAACTTGTATCTAAACTAAATTGAAACTAGAAATTCCTGAAAACATAAAGAAACAAAGATAGAGAACGCTGATAAATGAACGATCTGGTAAAATGCTCAAGGAAAAATCTCTATTATATTGGTTTTAAAAAGAAGTTCAATTCACTTAAAAGTTATTGCAGTGTACCAATATAAAGAGAGTGACTCATCTCGCTCAAAATGAATTATGTCGGTCAGGTTGATCAAATTCAACGTTCTCCACTCTGAATAGATCAACTGTGATGGTCATTATTTGAAAATGACAACAGGACAAACTCACCATAAGCCCTAAAGTCTTATGAATCTATTATCTTTTGAAAGGTTTTCCCATGATCAATATTTCCAATTGAATGTGAAATTTTTAAATTAAGTTATATTGGTACAAGCAACTGATTGAACTCACCGTTGATATCACCAATCAATACTGAAAACATGAAAATGATAAAGTGAAAATAAAATTAAAAGATAATCAACATAACTTTAATTTATCCCTAAACTAAATGATTTAACTAGAAAAAATATTAATTATCATTTCATAAATTTGTAACATACTAATAGAGTACTAATTATTTAATTAATATAATAGATAAACTCCCAAGAAGATTCTCTACTCCTGAACTCCTCCAGCTTCAAGAAGTAGTTCCAGAGTTGACCCCTAATCCTCCTCCACTCGGACCTGGATCATTAAATGTGTATCAAATGAATTTACACCCACCTTATTTTCTTGTTGCTATGTTTTAAGTACCCACTATTTTTTGTAGATCGTCACCTCATCTTTCCACCGACTTTAAGTATCATTCACATGTGCACCGCACACATGCAATTTTTTGTGCAATGAACGTCGCACTATATTATCCAATGTAACTAAATTCTGGTGAGTTAGTTAAGTGAACCTAGACGTGTTTTAGGCTTTGGCATGAACCCACATGGTAATGAACAAAATAAATAATTAAGATCACAAAGAAAATTCTGTAGTTATTTTTTTAGTTTAATGTTAAATTACTTATTAAAAATTTTTTAACTAAAGTTAATTAATAAATACTTTAGTAGATAATTATTAATTACTTTATTAAATATTATTATTATAGTTATAAATATATTATTAAAAATTTAATTGGATAAAATTATTGAGTTTTAATTTATTATTATTAATTATGTTATTTTATTAATATTAGTATTATTAAAAATTAGTTAAAATAACATAATTAAATTCTTCAATTCGATTAATATCAATTATTTTATTTTATTAATTTAATTATTTTATTTATTCTATTAAATATGTAACAGATAATTAAAGTGTTAATTGAAAAAAATTTATTTTAGTTAATAATTAATTTTAATTATAGATTATGATTTTAGTTTTAGTAAATCTAATTATTTAATATTATGTTTTATTTTATAACGTATTTATTTATTTATATAGTAATTTCTATATAATATAGTTATTATATATTCTATTTGTTGTTTTATTTATTAATTCTCTATTTTTAATTTTTAATAATTATTTTTTTAAATCATTTCCTTCTCTCCCCCACAAAATTGGTGCTATAGGGGAAGGGTTCCATCTCCACGAAGCAGTTCTGCAGGCTGCTCTGTCTTCCTCTTCGCGGAACAACAACTCGAGTGGCAACCGATTCATCCGAGCTCGGCTCCTCCTATCTTCAGTATAACACACCAACTCGAGTTCGAAAGAATATCTACAATAGCAAATCAAATTTCTCAAGTGGCTTTGTTCAAGACCCAAAACACACATCCCATCTCCACGTGGCTTCAACCAGTGGTAGGTTTGAGTTTTGGCTCATTACAGCATGACCCTAACTCAACAGGATCCTCCTTAGTTTTAGGTTTCAAGAAAATTTCAGGTCTACGAATTTGGGTTGAAATTTGCACGACCATCTTTCAATAAGAAACTCACACTCAGTCTGTATGTGAGAGATGATGGCAGCTTGTGGTGGCGCGACACAAGAAACAGCTTCAGTTGATGGCGCAAAAATCCATCCCTTATAGCGGCAGCTTCAAGGTTTTCTGATTTGTGAAAGAGTTTGGAAATCTAGATGGTTATGTTTGTGAAATGGCTACAGATATGATTTTATTTTTTGATGAATTCTTGTGTTGTGGTTTTACGGAATAATTTCAGAGATGCGGTGGATGTGTTTGGAAGAAACAACGGTGACATGGATGGGGAATACGGGAGTATTATAGTGAGACAATGAAAATAAAGAGAGGTAATATGCATATCGGTAGAAAGGGCTACCGATATAAGGAAATGCATCAGTGAAATTTGGGTGGCGGAAATGGTGGGAAGGGTAGTGGCGCGGGGTCACCGTTAGAGAAAAAAAGGGTCAACGTTGCTAAAAAATAATGGTTACTGATAGTAAAAAATTAAAGGCCAAAAAGTAACCACTAAAAAAAGGGTAACCGTTAGATTAAAATAAAATTTCACCAATACAAATAAAATTAAAGGCCCACCCTTGCCAAATAAATAGGTCACTGATGAAAAAATTAATCCTCATAGACAACATATAGAAAATAAAACTAACGATAGAAAGATAAAACAATTTGACTAATGATGAAAGAAAAATTAAAACTGCATAAACTGAACATAAAATTAAAACTTAAGTTAACTAAATAAAAATATTGAAATAATTAAATAGTTAAAAACATGAAATCAAAAATACAACGATTGAAATTTATAAATAAAAAGAAAGATAATTAAAACTGAATTATAGTTAAAAATTAAACATTTAAAAATAAAATTAAAATAATTAATTGATAACACTTAAATTAAAAACTAGATATTTGTTAAACTAAATTGATAGAAGACTTAAATTGAAAATTATTAAAGGGTCTATAATGAGTAGAAAAGGAAAGCATTTGAGACTAAATAAGTTACCTATAGCTATTGACTACCTAAATGGTAGACTAAAAACAAAAGTTATTGACTTAATAATTTAACTTCATCATTAGGGTAAAATAATTAATATTTTAAAACTATTAATTAATTAATTAAATAACTATGTGAATACATAAAGTTAAAATTGCACTATTTTATTTAATTTAAACACAATTTTTTACTTAATTAATTAATAAGATGATTAAACGTATTAATATATGAAGTTAATATATTTTAATGAAAATAAATTAAAAAATTAAATATTAAATAAATACTATATTAATTAAAACACAAATAATGTTATTAAATGAATAATTATTGTTAAATTCATATCATTAAGAGGTGATCAGAATAAAATTAACAAAACTAAATAGAAAATAGTTTAACTAGAAAAGTAACATAAAATTAAAATAATTATTTTTAAAGACTAAAAATAAATAATTAATTATAAAAATGGACTAATTAACAAATTTAGTTATAAAAATACCCAATTTTCATTTATTTAGTAAAAAGTGTTTAAATAATTAATTAAATCATTAAAATTTAAGTAAAAAGATGTTGAAAAACTATTGAAAAATAGAGCCACATATATTATTTGTCCATTACTTGGCTTTAGTGATAACTGAACATGTAATGTGATTTATGGTATTCCTTACACAAGGATTTTTAATATTTCCTTGGATATTTCAAGTTCCCCAAAATATAAGATTTTTGAAATCTCTGTTCAATGGATCAGATTATTCCAGGCCTTTGGGTTTCCTTATTCCTTCATTTGGTTTACCATTCTTATATTAAGACCCTATCATGATACCCTCAATACAAATATTATTTTTATAGTATCATGGACCCTTATACTTGAAAATATTTATTGTCTTATGATATGCACATCTTGATTTCAAAAAATTGAAACATATGTGACATTTTGGGGACAAAAGTAATCTTGTGTATATATGTTTTATTCTTATGTATCTCTGGATTAGTCATACATATCCCACTACATCACCAAGATATTCTTATATAACTCAAAGTTAATATGACACAAATTTTGGTTAATGTTATGTAGTTCCTCATATAGTTAGCTCAATATTTATGAGGATCTATTTCATTATTCTACATCTTATATTTAATATTTTGTACCTCCAACTTAATATAACATAGAGTTTGAATGTCCCGATTTATTCTTCCACTACCTTAAGAAAGAAAGGAATTATTTTTAGGTATCGAGTTTTCCATGTAAAATAATATAATATAGGTTTTACACGTTGGTGTTTAATCTCACATAGCTAGGAACATCTTAAATTAATCACACATAAGTAGTTAAACAGTTGAGTTACATATACGTAGCATGTGAGTTAATAACATGTTGGATAATTATCTTGGGTTTACATTACTTTTGAAGTAACAAGGGATAAGTTTTTCCACTGATGGGGGGAGGGGGTTGAATCAGTTGCGTTTTTTTACAATTTCAAACCACATTTGAGCTATTAGGATATGATACACTCTTATAATAACTGAAACTCACCCGAATGATGTAAAAATAAATGGAATATGCAGAAAATTGTTTTATAAGGTTTGGTCTCAAAATGAGCCTACTAATTGCTAGGATTTGTTAGAATCCTAAATCAAAAATTCTGCATTATAATCAAAAGAGGTTAAAACATACTTTTCTTCACTATTATAGAGTCCCACTAGGATTTCCATAGTCCCACTGGAACAGTAGTTTCACACTGAATATTTAAATAAATGACTCCATGACAACAAAACAAAGACAACTTATTAATTTATACTAGTTTTTTAGAAATAGATGATGATTGTTCTTCTGAGCCTTCAAGATAAATAAAATATCATATGCTAACATTTTGAAGAAAATAAATATATTATTTCTTAATCAATCATGAATATTGACATATCAAATATATGCTTCTCATATAATATGTAAAATTATCTTTATGTTAATTAAATTTTTATCGAATAACATTTGTATCATTTAGTGAATAATATAAACAATAATATGATGCTTCATGAACTAATGTCTTAACTCACATATACTACCACATACTGACTAGAAATGACTTTATTGCTTTATGAGAATTATCTCAAACTATGAGAAACAAATGAATTTCTTATAAAATCATGACCATCATACTTTAGTTCTCACTCCTCTATTTATATCATCTATGAAGAAACCCACTAATTTATTGGAATAATATCATCAATTATTCATGTATTTTATCACATAATAATTTTTTAGATTGTGGGAAGAAGTTTAATGTGGTTCATTCATAGTGAAGTATCTTCTATGCAAGGGACTTAATGTCTGAATGTACCACACCACAGTCTTCACAACATATAACCTTCTCCTCATAACTATCACTAAAAAATCATTTTCATATCTATATTGTAATTCTCATCCACATAGAATTTTTACCATGACTTTCAGGGTAGTCCTTAAACCATATATTTGTGTATCACTAATCCACTATTGAATACACTTTTTCAAAACCATTTTCATATACTACATGGATTTTCTACATATAGTAATATTAAAACTATTCTTCCATATAGTTGTCATATTCACACTTTTTTTATTTTTTATATACTTTTTTATTGGATTACGATGCCAAAAATATTCCATCTACATCAACATTTTTTTTTTCTGTACATCATTTAAGGTTCCATGTGGTTCCTCAGATGAAAACCACTTACGTGAATCATCTTTTGCATGTTGTTCATCTCCCTAAATTTTCAACCCCATAAAGCACTCTTCAACGTCGATATTTTTTATGATTTTAAAAAAACTATACTAAACCAATTTTCAATATATCAATGTGTCTTGAACGATCCCACAAAGTTATCAATCCCCTTTTCCGTTTGGTTGACCTGCAAACCTCATCTATGAAGGGTTCATATGTGATAAGAAGAAGATAATCTACCATGATGATTGGAAAACACACATGTAACGCTATAAACCCTATAGACTGAAGTCAGTGCATTACTTGTTATATTGGAATGGTTAGAAGGAATGAAAATCCAGAATAATTGATCATTTTAGTATTCTTGAAGAATCTAGATACATAGACGTAACTAAAATTACAATGGAAAATGCTACAAAATACAATACATAACAAAAACTAAAAACTGGATCCATAAGAACTCAATAAATGATCTCTTCTTCATCACCTTTTGAAAGTAAACAATGAAAGGGGTGATCTCAAATGATCAGTAAGGGTTATAAATAGCATAAGAATGAATAAATAATAACTAAATTGTAAAAAATTGACATAATCTATATCGCATGGTGAATAAATGAAAATCTCACGCCATTAATAAACTGAGAATGAAATTTCATCCATAGATTTTTTCATAGTAAAAACCTAGTGGATAGTAATAAATGATAATGAAGAAAGATAATTATTATTAATTGGACATCATGTATCTGGCACATGAGATCAAAATACCATTAAAATGGTTTAGTTCTATGGGTAGAAACCCACCTGATTTTTTTGGAAACAAACTCGAAGGGTTTTTTGCCAACTGATTTGTCTCATGAGACCTACTGATGCATCAATGGGATATAGCAGGCCCCACCCACCTCTCCATGTCCAAATAATTATTTATACATAGATTCAACACAATAGAAATATGCATTTACGTTATCTGTATATAATATAGGATAATGATTCATCAATATTTCCACAGTCAAAACAACATTCAATATAAATACTGTATGTAAAATGGTATACGACTTAGAAAATAATCATATCCATTATGTGAGAATATGGAAATTTAAATGGAATATAATTTCAATTTAAAAGTGATCTCAAATGGGCTGTAGGTACACCCTATAAGAAAAATTAGGTGCACAATACTAAGCAAGTCACAACGAAGTGAAAATTGAGACAAAACTCGTTACCACGTTTTAATCAATTGAGTTGTATGACCAAAAGTTAATAACCACCAAAATAATCATATAATACCATTAATATAAATATAAACATGATAATATATATCAAATTTAATTTCACCTATACCATATATAATAAATAAGAGGCGAACAATGGAAATCCCACACAATTGAAAGTGAGATGAAAAAACCCCTTACAAACATTTCGTCAAGGTAACGAGTGTTCTGGAAAGGGATTAATGAGAGGTAAAGGCAAAAAACATTATTTATATATCATAATTTCAGTATGGGGAAGGTCCAAAAACATACCCCATCATTAGGTATTAAAAATAAAAGAGCACAACGTAGGGGAGATTCTTGAACAAAAGTGAGAGAGAGGATCCATTAACTTAAATATGTTGGTGTTCTCCACTTGTTATTAAATACCTGAATAAATAAATTAGGTTTATTAATTAATAATTATATAACCTCTTCTATATTTAATTCGTTTAGTTTAATCAGTTTAAGTTCATTTATAATCATTTTAATTGGTTATGAGGTTCAATTTCATTGTTCGAGCTCATTTGTTTACTTGGTTTTAATGGCCGCTTCGCTTATATTCATGTTTGGATAAACATGTAAGATGAAATTGGATGTCTATAATTGAAGTAATATTTGATTTGTTCACATATTAAAGATTAAATGGTTTTAAATTTAATTTTGTTACTTGGAGTGAAGTTGAATTATTATATAAAACCACAGTGTCAACCGTTTTGGTTAATCTGTGGGTTTGATTAAAATGAACATGTTTTTCTTTATAACATAAAATGATTAAATAAAAAATAAGATATATTACATATATAATAATCAGGTTCAACCATAACACAAATGGTTTCATGACCATAATGAAATATAAAAATATAAATTCATAAACTTTTGTCCTTGAATGTGCTAAATTGGCACATCTCAAACGATGCTTTCATTTCATTCAAATAAAAGGTGGGAAAAAGAGAGAAGATAATGAAATATCCCATTAGCATAAAATGATTCCAGTACATCTATGTTAATGTAGTAAACATTCTATTTTGGTGAAGGTAGGTGAGGAATGAAACAAAAAGACAAGAACTTAAAAGAACAGAAGGAATTGGAAACATCAATTTACCTCTTGAGACTTCATCCTTTGAGAACCACTTATGGGAAGAGTTTTTGGTATTTTGAAGAGGAAAGGAGCTTCTGGACTTAGGGGAGGAGCTTGGGGAAATATTTGGGTAGAGTATTGTCAAGGCACAAGTCTTGAGAGAGGTGAAGAGAAGATGGGGTGAGGTGGGTTTTTATAGTGGAGAAGAGGGGGTGTTCATAATTGTTTAATCATTAGTTTATTATTTCTTCACAAGACATAGAATTGTAACTATTCCATGACCAAGATCAGTAATAATTTCATGTGAATTCAAAACAATTGGAATTTCATCTGTAGATCGTCATCAATGACTCAATAAGTTCCTTATTTAGCATTTATTGTAAATTATCGCATTTTACTATTCATAAAAAATTCAAGTATTTCAAAAAAATCCCAAAAATTCACCCTAACCATTTTTCATCATTTAGAATCAAGAAATGAAGTCCATTTTTCAAAAATAATTTTATAAATATGATTAATTAAATATTTAATTAAATCATTATTTAATCGAAATATATAAACACTTAAAATATTCATCTTCATTTTTAAGGTACCAAAATTCATTTATACACTCAAGGGTATGGATACCATTCATAAGATGCATATTACTATTCATAAGGATAGGATACTATTCATAAAGGTAAGTTACTATTCATAAGGGCTTATTATTATGCACCCAAAATTAAGATAATTCTCTTAGACTCTAAATATCATCTTGAACACAACTGTGTGTGTCATATTTTTAAAATTCAAATCACCAAGCTGGAAAATTTATGTTTAATGGCTAGGTTATGGCTATCTCCTATAATTAGCCATTTTTTTCCATAGAGGGCCAATGATTCTTGAAATATAGGATATCTAATGAGTACAATGTATTTATAAGAAAGATACCATAAAATGTTTGGGGTGATACATTATTCCCTCCTTCTGAAATTTCGTCATCAAAATTTTATGTATAAATCCAAACAAAAAGATGTGGGTGGTTCTTCTTCATAACATCCTCAGGTTCCCATGTTGCATCCTCCATATTCTGGTTTCTCCAAAGAGCCTTTACTAGATGATTTCTCTGAATTTTCAACAACTTCTCCCTTGTTTCAAGAATCCTGATTGGCTTTTTACAGAACGAAAAATGGGGTTCCAACTCTATTTCTTCATAGGTGAGTATATGCATTGGGTCTGGCATGAATTTATTTAATAACGAAACATGGAACAGATCATTAACTCTGTAGGGATTTGGGGGCATTTCTAAATGGTAAGCTAAAAATATGATTCGTTCCAGAATTTCAAATGTTCGGATGTACCTATGGCTCAATTTCCCTTTCTTACCGAACCTCAAGACACCCTTTAATTGAGATACTTTCAGAAAGACATGATCTACCACTTGGAATTCCAAATCCTTTCTCTGATTGTTAGCATAAATCTTATTTCTACATTGGGATTCTTTAATATGGGCTTTGATTGTCTTCACCTATGTCGTGGTATCTTTAATTAGTCCGGGGCCTATATGTTTCCTCTCACCAACTTCATCCCAAAAAGTTGTAGTTCAACATCTCTTTCCATATAATTCTTCATACAAAGCCATTTGAATGATAGAATAACAACAATTGTTATAGGAAAATTCCGTGAATGTAAATTATTAATCCCACGTACCTTGGAAGTCAATAGAGTATAATCTCAGCATGTATTCTAGAGTTTGAATAGTCCTTTCAGACTGTCCGTCGGTTTGGGGGTGATAATCAGTACTCATACGAAGCTCAATACTCAAAGCCTTCTAGAGACGTTTCCAGAATTTTGATGTAAACCGTGGATCTAGATCAGACATAATTGATAGAGTTGCACCATAAATTCATACAACATCATTAATATAAAGTCTTTCTAGAAGATCAAGTGGTAAATCCTCTCTTATTGGAAGGAAATGTGATGATTTTCTAAGACAATCAACAATTACCCATATTGCATCATTTATTCTAGGTGTCCTCAATATTCTGGTGACAAAATCCATCATAATGTTATTCCACTTCCACATAAGAATAGATAGAGGTTGCATCACTCATTTGGGATGTTGTCTCTCTACCTTCACTTGTTGAAAAACTAGACACCTTGACACATAGTCAAAAATTTCCCACTTCGTATTATCCCACTAAATATATTCCTTTAGATATATATACATCATTATGTTACCCGAGTGTATAGTGAAATTTGAGAAATGAACATCATCTAATAGTTCTCTTTTCAGCTTAGGTACTGATGGAATGCATAACCTCTTCCGGAATTTCAGAACTCCTTCTTCATACATGAATTCTGCCAATCTCCCATCCTTGACAACATTAATTTTATTATGCAGGTTCTCCTCATCAGATTGAGAGATTTTTATCCTCTCTAATAAATATGGTTTATCAATAATTTGAAAGAGGAAAGATGTTTCCAATTTCTTAAAAATTCCCATATCCATCTTCAGTAGATACATGAATATAGGATCTCCTTCAATCCTCATTTAGGTCAAGAGTCCGTGATCTTTTCTTCCTAAATAATATACCACCTTATATGTCTTTCTCAGGCGGTATTGTATTGAACAATCAGAATATTTGAGTAACGCGAGCCATCTCCTTTGCCTCATGTTGAGTTATTTTTGTGTGAAAATGTATTTCAAACTCTTGTGGTGTGTATAAATCTCACATTTTTCTCCATTGAGATAATGCCTCCATATTTTCAAAGAAAAGATTATTACAGCTAACGCAATATCATGAGTTGGATAATTTTTCACATGAGTATTCAACTATCTTGATGCATAAGCAATCACTTTATTGTTTTGCACAAGTACGCAACACAGACCATTCTTCAATGAATCATTGTATATTAAAAATCCTTCACTTCCAGATGGAAGAGTAAAAATTGGAGCATTAAACAATATTATTTTCAATAATTCAAAGTATTCTGTACATATTTTTGTCCACACAAACTTAACTCCTTTACATGTGAGCTTGGTTAGCAGGTTATCCTATCGGGAAAAATTCTAAACGAAATGCCGATAGTAACCTGATAAGCCAATAAAACTGCATATCTCGGTTATGTTTTTTGGCATGGACCATTCTTGGATTGCCTTTGTCTTTGCAGGATCAACTAGGATTCCATCCTTAGATATAATATGGCCTATAAAAGAAACTGATTGGATCTATAATTTCCACTTGCTAAACTTCCCATATAATTCATTTCTTCTAAGAGTTTTCAGAATAATCCACAAGTGATTCTCAGGGTATTCATAGCTTTTTGAGTATACCAGGATATCATGGATTAATACCACAACAATGTTATCTAGATATTCCTTGAAATATCTATTCATTAAATCCATGAAAACAGAGGGTGTAATAGTCAGTTCAAAAGACATCACTGTAAACTCGTAATTCCCATACCTAGTTTGAAAATATCTCTTGAAATATCTTCCTTCCTCCCATGCAGCTGATGATATCCAGATCGAAGGTCGATCTTTGAAAAGTATTTATATTCATAAAGTTATTCAAATAAATCATCAATCTATGGAAGATGATACTTATTATTTATCGTAATAGGATTTATTTCCCTGTAATCAATGCATAGCCTCATGGAACCATCTTTCTTCTTGACAAACAAGACCAGGGATCCCCATAGAGAAACCCTATGTCGAATAAATGCTTTGTCACTCAACTCCTCTAGTTTTTTATTTATCTTCAATAACTCTACAACAGAGATTCTAGAGGGGGTCTTTGATGTAGATCATGCACCAGGAATTAAGTCAATGGAAAACTAAATTTCCCACTCTGGAGGATGTCCAAGTAAATCATCTGAAAACATATCAATATATTCTTGCACTATATGAACACCGTCAATTTGAATATTTCTTTCCTCATCCATAGATATTGGGTTCTATTCCTCTCCAAGAATTTCATTCAATAGAGCTACTAGGGGTGGGTCTAGATATGAATTAGATGGTGAGGTCTCTACTCTAATGATAAAGTATTCTACACCATTTTCAAAAATCGCAACTTCCTTTTTCTTGTAATAAATCTTCGCATCCTAGTTTGACAACCAATTTATACCCAGAATTATATCAAATTCAGTCATTGGTATGATGACAATGTAGAAACTAAATCACATTTATCTGTCATGAGGGGGACTAGTTGATATGCCATTGTTGTAATGATGCATCCCCTAGGAGTTTTGAATAATAACTAATTTATTAAATAAAATTGGATATGTCTAATTTTATTGAAAAAATTAGAAGATATAAATGAATGCGATGATCCAGAATCAAATAAAGTGTTCGATATTTCTGAGGAAACAATTAAAGTACCTACCACCACATCATTCAGAACTTCAACTTCTGCAGTTGTAATCGAATAAGGTCTCCCTTTCTCTCTTGGAATTTATCTGAGGCATGTTTACTTGGAACTTAGGACACACATTTGCATAGTGTCCCATCTCTCTAAATTTTTAGCATTTAACATCATCCAATTATTTCTTCCCCTTGAATTCATGTGATATATGACCCTTTTCTCCACACTTATAGCAGACTCTCATGCCTTTCAAGCATTTCCCGAGATGATTATTTCCACAGTTCTCACATAATAGAAATTTATTCATTCCCTTATTCTCCATTGGAGCTTCACCTTTCCCTTGGTTATCAGAGTCACTATTATTATATTGGTTTCCCTTGAAAAATTTTGATATAGAAAATTCCTCCTCTATTTTTATGGATCTTGATATAATATCATCATATGATGAAAAATTTCAAGAATCCAGTTCCCTTTGACGTCTTGGATTAAGACCTTCAAAGAAATGATCAATCATGTATAACGAGTCATGTACAAAATCTATGATATACCTGGCTTGCCTTGTGAAGGTATCCTCATTATCTGCAACACTGTCTTCTTCCCATTGCATTATGATAAGGAATTTAATCTTCATTTCAGTTCGTTCCTCATGAGGGAAATATTTTTCAAAGAATATTTCCTTAAATTTAATCCATTCCATATCTTCTATTTCTTCTTCCTCCATGGTATTCTGAATCAAGGACCACCATTGATCAAAGTCACCCTTGATAAAATATACTTCAAGTACTATCTTTTCATTTTCATTGCATCCTAATGCCATGAATATCTTTTCAAGGGACTTGATACATTGCTCATCTACCAATGGATTATTAGTTGCGCTGAAAGATGGGGCCTTCTGCCACATGAAACGATCCAACATAGGTGTGGAATTATTATTCATTACAACCTGAGTAAGTTGTCCCAATATAGTCATAATCTGATCTACTCTAGTACTGACTATGTTGACCTGATCATTGGGGAGATCCCTACATTTCCCATGAGTATTGATTCCCCTTCTTCCATTAGACTCCATTTCTAAATAATGGAACACACTAGATTAGGGTATGAATCATAGTGTATAATCTCAACTTAACAAAATACTTTTCATAAATTTAGATCCTACGCATGGATAATTTCATAATTAGAAAAAATGGTTTTTTGAGGAATAATTTACATTTCAATCCTTAATAGTGGCTTCTAAAGAAAATATAAATTATCCTAAGAATATCCCCAAGGATTTTCGTAACATAGAGTCTAGAAAGACCTATTGTCATCTACTAGGATACCCCAGGTCAAGCCCGGAACTCCTTGTCGAAGCTTTCACTTGTAGGCACATATGTGCCAGAGCCACCTCTACCTACTCGTATACAGACACAGATGTATTTGCTAGAAATATTCACATAATATATTCCTTACCAAAATACTTGGACATTCTTGTACATTTATACTCAAATACTACCTTAGGGATTTGTTCCCTATTATACATTTTGTCACACCCTGACTGACACTTCTTTTAATTTAATTATTTTAAGTCATTCTTTTGAGTTGCAGTTTGAACCGTTCATTTAAAAAAAAAGAATTTGAGATCTTTTACGAGTGCTCGACCGTAATCGCGAATAGGCGCGCGAACGCGCCGCACATGCGGGCACAGACGACCGTGCGCGGTGTCCAACATAAATTAATAATGATATTATTGTTATTTCATATAATTTTTTAACCCGGTTGTTTCTATTATTTTGGGTTCTTTTGCGGGCACGTGACCATGTGTGGCGACCTCGCGCGCGACCCTATGGTAACCGTGCGCGCTACCCTACGCGCTGCAACCATGTGCGATGACCTTGTGTGCGACCCTGCGCAGTGTCTGATCTCAATAAATAGTTGGATTATTGTAGTTGATTTAATTATTTTCGTTTTCTTATTAATATTAAATTTGTTAGAATTTATTAGGGTATAAATTAATCATTTTTTTCACTTTTATTTCCTTTTTTTCTTTCCTCTCCTTTCCTTTTTTTTCTTTTTTTTCTCTCCCTTTCCTTCTCTCCTCTCTCCCTTCGCGCGGGTCTCTTCTTCCCCCCCTCCTGTTTTCACAGCGCACCTCCCCCTAAACCTAACCGCACTCCGCTCTTCCTCCCTTCGTCGGACCGCCCTCCGCTTCCCCTCGCCGGCAGGCCGCACCACACACTGGCATTCTCTTCCCTCTCCAGTCGGCCGCGCAGCCCGCCACGCCTCAATCCCCGGCTTCACCCCTGGCTGCCTTGCACGGCCGGACCCGTGCCGCCCCTCCCTTCCAGCCAGTTTTCCGGCGCGACGCACCTCCGACCTCCCTTCCCATTTCCAGGTTTTCCATCCGCACCGCCACCGCAGGTGCGTTTGCCCCTCATTGGTTGTTTTGTTGATTTGGGGTTTTTCAGGTTAGGGTTTCGTGTTGATTTTGATTTGTTTATGATGAAATTGATTTGATTCCTAGATTTTAGGGTTTAGTTGTGTTATTTGAGGTGCCACTAACATGCGGCATGGGTTTTTCACCAAACTTTTGAGGTTTTCCCACACCGAGGTTAGTATTTTCGGGTATAATTCTTGTTTGATGGATTAATTTTCTCATTTAGTTAATATATCATGTTTATTAATTAGTTTTCTTGGTGAGAAATTAGTTTTTATGTGTGTTTATTATGCTTTTGGGTTTTAAGGTGGCATGTTAATGTGAAACATGGTGTTTCTTGGATGAAAACTTTTATTGGATTGTTAATTGGTGTGTTGTGAATTGTGAAACTAATTTATAAAATATTACAGGGGTTGCAGATCCTTTTTGATATGTTTTTGGGGTGCGTTTGTTCATAAAGCATGTTTTTAAATGAGTTTTTGTGTATGGTGTTGCGTCATGGTGCACAGGGTATTAGAAAGGATGTTTGAGTGCGTTGTTGGTATAAACCTTTGATGTGATATTTCAAATACTTTATAAATTGTTTAATTGTTTAATTCCTTTATTAAATTATATTAATAGTGAGTGGTCCCTTCCTCAGGGGTTCGAGCCGTCGGCAGTAAGGACCTGTGTATATGCATATGCATGAAAATGGATATGCATGGCGGTGAAGCGGTCTCGGGTTACCCTTTTCAAAAGATGTGTGTCTTGAGGTAGGCCCATATGCCCTATCTTTAATTAGGATTTCCATTTTTTGCTTGGTGTTCTTTAAATGCATCTTCTGCTTTTATATGAAATGCACATGCTATATATATGTGTGTATATTCATAAATGATCATGTTTCCTTATGAGTGGTTTCCTTAATGATTTTAGTGTGTAATAAGTATTTCCAAAGGTTTTTATCATGTTTTCTAGCTTGCATTTAAATATAAAGTACCTTGGTTGTTTAGTTGAACTTTCAAATGGTTTTGGAAACATAAGTGTTGGGTGATTTTGTGTTCAAAAATTGAAATGTGTTTATTGTAATTAATTAAGCTCGTCTGGCACTTTGAGAATGGTTTGAGAAAGTGAAACAAAACCCCTCTTAAGGCATTCCCCATTGTTGTAGAAACATGATGTGTGTGTTAAGTGTGTGATTTGTGATATGTGCCTAATAAAGAGGCTTATGCGATGTTATGTGACATAAAAGGGGGATGTGCTTAAGGAGGGAGAACAGTGGTGAGAGGTGAAATGGACTTTGGATAAGAAGTTTTATGTTCTTTATATGTTTTTGATAAAACCTCACCACCATTTGAAATAGAGCACATGAGAAACCCTGGGAACCTAGGTCGGCGACCAGGACTAGTACGTTAGATGACACGGTAGGGGTTCGTCCCGGGTTGTCTAGCAGGATTGACACAACAACACTAACTAAACATATGAATTTTTGAGGGTCGTGGCCATCTATGCCACGTTTTCTGAGGGTCGTGGCCTTCTAAGACACGTTTCACCGAGGTACGAGGTCTCTAGGTTCCCACTTGTTTTAGCTACCTATAGGGATTACTCATGGTGCTCATTTGTGACATGCTGCTAGCGATGTAACTTTCTTTTCAGTTGTTTCATAATTACTATCTCTTTGTGAAAAACTCTGTTTCAAACTAAACTACTTTTCTTGCAATTTCGAAAGGTGAATGCACTCTTGGAATCAATTTTGAAAATATGGTGGAATAAAGATGATTTTCATTAAAAAATGTCAACTTGTGATTTGGATTTGAAAAGAATGAAAAAAACATTATTTTATTATGTCTTATTTTCAAACAAGCATAATTGGATTTCTTTTTAAAGGTAAGGGCATAGGGCGTGGTTATTCCTTGGCTTTCCTACTGATCATCTCAGTGCTCACACCTTTTTTACTTTTCAGTTTCAGATTATAGACTTGGATCGCTCTTCGAGCGGACGTGGTTCTAAGTTTGGTGGTGACCCATGGGGTCACTTGGAGGTATGTCTAGTTGCCTATCTTTATTTTATTTCACGCTGTTACGGTTTAATAGTTTTATTCTGTTTATTTTTGTTTATATGTCTTTTATTTTCTGGGCTAAATCGTTCCCAACTGCATGTTTTGATGCCCGACACTAGTTTCCAGCCCGTGGGGATCGGGGACGCCCTTCGGGGCATGTCGCGGGTCGGCTCAGGCGCCGGGTCGGATGGCGACCCGGGCTGGTTCGTGACAAAATGGTATCAGAGGAGGTTTTGTTCTTGTTATTTGGGGTGTCAGGTAGATCGTAGATATGATTGTCGATACTCGAGTGGTAGGTGCGAGAAGAGCGCCGCGAACTCTTACTCATTACGATCCTCAAGTAACCAGGGGTAGTTTGGGATTTAAGTTTGGCTTTGCTCTGTGTTGATGGGGGATGACAGCAGGAGTAAATCGGTACTGCGCGCGGTCTCACATGGATTAGCGACCCATGTGATGCTCGAGGGTACAGTTCGACACTCCTGGTGGTTGGTGCTTGCTTAGGGCATGGTCTGCTAAACTATGTAGCCGGGTTAGACATGACCACTATTCCTCCATCTAGGTGCTTTAATGTTTGCGATGTCTTGGTTCAATTTTTGGGATTGGCGCGAAATGTTTTTCCTTTAAAAAGGGAAGCAGACTTTGTGGTTGATATTATTTTATTTTGGTGTGTGTTTTACATGATTTTGGGGGTGATTTTATCTTGGACCTTGTTTTTGGAATTTGGCGTTGATTTTTCAAAGTTTAATTTCAAAAGGGATGTCTTGGGTTATCTGAAATTGAAATGGGCAGTTTTAGAAATGGAAAGCATTCTTGAAATTTGCCTTGAATTTTTGAAATGGGTATGAAAAGAAAAAGTTATTTTCTAATATTGAGAATGTTTTGTTTTGAAAGCGGAGTAGCCTTGTTTCTTTCCAGTGGTATTCCTATGGGTGCTCGCATGTGTATATGGAATTTATTAATGGATAGTTGGTGGATCGTGTGGACGGGTGCCTGAGTGGCACGAAAATGCATACTGGCGAGGAACCATGGAATATCATTGGTGGTTGATTGATCTCTAAGGTTACTTCTTGTTTCCTAGAAAGTGGTCCTTTTTCTTAAATGGGTTTTTGTGCACAAATGATTTTGAAAATGGAAAAAAATGACATTGCATTTAGAGTAAAGATGGATTTTTAAAATAGATTTTGGGTTTGTTGTGAAGTGCTTGGTTTTTCAAGTGAGTGTTTTTTTATTTGAAAATTAATTGATGTTTTAAATTGGAATATTGGATTTGTTTCTGGAATGTTGATGTTTATATTGTGATGTGTTTGGATTTGTAGAAGGCTGTTTCGTGTTTCTTGTTTGGGATATTCCCCCTAGAAATATTCCATGGGTTCCAGCAGGTCTCTTTCATTTCTTGGCCTGACTCAGACTCATAGTGGAGTGGCAAAGTCAGGTTCTTCTCGGTGGTGTCGACTGTTCATAGACATTGATGTCAGTTGGATGTTGGTGAGTGCTTTGGGAAAGTTGGAAGTGTCTCTGGTAATGGAGGAACTCTAGATGTTGTGTATGCATAAGTTGTCTCGAGTATGTTTGGAGGAGAGAGACTAAACTGACAAACTGTTATAGTTACGTTTTCATTGCGAATAGAGACGCCGTGAGCAACCCTCGAGACTAGTCTCATTCCGCAGTTGTACCTAAGTTAAGGTGAAGGAAATTGGTGGATCTCGTAGGTGCCTGACCAATCAAGAGAGGGTGAAGGAGGTATTTTGACCTTTCTGATGAGCTAGTTTCTTGTTTCATAGGGGTTGTGTGTAACAATCAGTTTAAAGCTTGTAATAGTTGTTAGTCCCGTTTATACTATGGTAAGTGAATGTTCTTCGTCCGATGAAGAGTGTGAACCAAAGGGACTTATTCTTGGAGTTCCCCTCTCGTCAGTTTGTGTCGCGCGTTTGAAAAAACGCTCAATCTCATATCTCTAGTGTCGTCAGTCAGACACTCTAAGTCGTTCAATGCAATTCTCAGTTGGTATGTTAATAGAGTGGCTGCGCGAGACATGAGGAGAAGTATGCATGCTGTTTTTCCAGCGGAGGAAGTTCTAGTTAGAGGTGGTCATCTTGTGACTGCGAGGCTGGAGATGCTTCAGACAACAGTGCCGCAGCCATAGGTCTCGGGGTGAAGCTTGCGTGCAGTCAAAACTCGTCGGACGTGGGACGAGCTTGGTCCGACTTTAGTCCGCATTGTCGGGATGGGGAAAACATAAATTTCCCTATTGCGGTACCCTCTCCGAAGGAATAATTCTTGTTGTGAGGGGCATGAAGCCCCTGTCTACTTGTCGTGGTCTTATTTTATGGGTGTTCCTCTTGGGCCTTAAAGAGGTTCAGAAAATCCATATTCCTGTGAATCTAGTAGGCACGCTCCATGAACCTTCTCGTGGTCGGAGATGCTCATGTCTTGTGGAATTGTTGTGCGCCTGTCGGGTCCGCCTCCTAGTTAGGGGATTCTGCTATCAATGCTATCTCATGTGGCAGAGTGTTGTCCACTGTAGAAATAATCAGTGCGGGGCGGCCCGTGTGGTGGGTTCGCGATGAAGTGTTCAGTCAGTATTGCTTAAAGTAAACTGGGAATTCCCACGCGGGTTTCGTGGTGTTAGGAAATTTTTAAATGGTGGGGAGACCCAGTGCGGGTCTCGCCGGTGTCCCCTCTTATATTGGCTGGATAAACATAGGGGACTTTGAGGTTCAAGCTAGTGTTAGAGGTTGTATGAGTTGTGAGTTGTTTTGGTTTGATGAACCAATGTTTGACAAGAACCCTAATATGGTGGGGAGACCACCGTAGGATGAGCTTGTGGAACACTCTGTTTTCAAAGTGCGCTTGGTGGAGCAACCCCCTTGCTTCTACTCTTCCCGACCTCGACCATGCTAATTGGAGAGCTTGAGTAGTGGGTCGCTTGACGAGCATTCTTGGAGATCTCGAGCGGCCCTGGTGATCCCTACATTAGGGGTCGGGGTGTTCCATGTTGTAGTTCTGTTTCGAGATGTATTCCTAATTGTTGGTCATTTTTATCATTCTGATTTTTATATGTTTAATGCTTCAGGTCATCGAAGTTTTGAATTCTCAGTTTTTTGGCTATTGATGTTTTGTTTTAAGCATCTTCGCTGTCTCGCTCAGAACCCTTGGTTGACTGGCTTTTTTGGGACTTTCTGGGGGCAGAAAGTGTCATCGTGGGGAGAATTGTCACACCCTAACTGAAACTTATTTTAATTTAATTATTTTAATTCATTATTTTGAGTTGCAGTCTGAACCGTTATTTTTTTTAAAATAAAAGAATTTTAGATCTTTTACGAGTGCTCGACCGTAATCGCGACTAGGCGCGCGAATGCGCCGCACATGCAGGCACACACGACCGTGCGCGGTGTCCAACATAAATTAATAATGATGTTATTGTTATTTAATATAATTTTTTTACCTGGTCGTTTCTATTATTTTGGGTTCTTTCACGGGCACGGGACCATGTGCGACGACCTCGCGCGCAACCCTGCGGTAACCGTGCGCGCGACCCTGCGCGCTGCGACCATGTGCTGCGACCTTGCGTGCAACCCTACGCGGTGTCCGCTCTCAATAAATAGTTTTATTATTGTAGTTGATTTAATTATTTTCGTTTTCTTATTAATATTAAATTTGTTAGAATTTATTAGGGTATAAATTTATCATTTTTTCACTTTTATTTCCTTTTTTTCTTTCCTCTCCTTTTCTTTTTTTTTTCTTTCATTTTTTTCTCTCCCTTTCCTTCTCTCCTCTCTCCCGTCGCAGGGGTATCTTCTTCCCCCCCTCCTGTTTTCACAGCGCACCTCCCCCTAAACCTAACCGCACTCCGCTATTCCTCCCTTCGTCGGACCGCCCTCCGCTTCCCCTCTCCGGCAGGCCGCACCGCACACTGGCCTTCTTTTCCCTCTCCGGTTAGCCACGCAGCCCGCCTCGACTCAATCCCCAGCGTCACCCCTGGCTGCCTCGCACGGCCGGACCTGCAGTGCCCCTCCCTTCTGGCCGGTTTTCTGGCACGACGCACCTCCGACCTCACTTCCCCTTACCCTGTTTTCCATCCGCACCTCTTCCGCAGGTGCGTTTTCCCCTCGTTGGTTGTTTTGTTGATTTAGGGTTTTTTTGGGTTAGGTTTTGGTGTTTCGTTTGATTTTTTTATGATGAAATTAATTTGATTACTTTATTTTAGGGTTTAGTTGTGTTATTTGAGGTGCCACTAACATGTGGCATGGGTTTTGCACCAAAATTTTGAGGTTTTCCCACACCGAGGTTAGTGTTTTCGGGTATAATTCTTGTTTTATGGATTAATTTTCTCATTTAGTTAATATATCATGTTTATTAATTAGTTTTCTTGGTGAGAAATTAGTTTTTATGTGTGTTTATTATGCGTTTGGGTTTTAAGTTGGCATGTTCATGTGAAACATGGTGTTTCTTGGATGAAAACTTTTATTGCATTGTTAATTGGTGTGTTGTGAATTGTGCAACTAGTTAATAAAATATTACAGGGGTTGCAGATCCATTTTGATATGTTTTTGGGGTGTGTTTGTTCATAAAGAAAGTTTTTAAATGAGTTTTTGTGTATGATGTTTTGGTTTGGTGTTGCGTCATGGTGCGCGGGGTATTAGAAAGGATGTTTGAGTGCGTTGTTGGTATAAACCTTTGATGTAATATTTCAAATGCTTTATAAATTGTTTAATTGTTTAATTCCCTTATTAAATTATATGTATAGTGAGTGGTCCCTTCCTCGGGGGTTCGAGCCGTCGGTAGTAAGGACCTGTGTATATGCATATGCATGAAAATGGATATGCATGGCGGTGAAGCGGTCTCGGGTAACCCTTGTCGAAAGCTGCGTGTCTTGAGGTAGGCCCCTATGCCCTATCTTTCATTAGAATTTCCATTTTTTTCTTGGTGTTATTTAAATGCGTCTTCTACTTTTATATGAAATGCACATGCTATATATATGTGTGTATATTCATAAATGGTCATGGTTCTTTAAGAGTGGTTTCCTTAATGATTTTAGTGTGTAATAAGTATTTACAAAGGTTTTTAGCATGTTTTCTAGCTTGCATTTAAATATAAAGTACCTTGGTTGTTTAGTTGAACTTTCAAATGGTATTGGAAACTTAAGTGTTGGGTGATTTTGTGTTCAAAAATTGAAATGTGTTTATTGTAATTAATTAAGCTCGTCTGGAACTTTGAGAATGGTTTGCGAAAGTGAAACATAACCCCTCTTAAGGCACGCCCCCTTTGTTGTAGAAACATGATGTGTGTGTTAAGTGTGTGATTTGTGATATGTGCCTAATAAAGAGGCTTATGCGATGTTATGTGACATAAAAGGGGGATTTTCTTAAGGAGGGAGAACAGTGGTGAGAGGTGAAATGGACTTTGGATAAGAAAGTGTTATGTTCTTTATATGTTTTTGATAAAACCTCACCACCCTTTGAAATAGAGCACATGAGAAACCCTGGGTACCTAGGTGGGCGACCAGGACTAGTACGTTAGATGACACAGTAGGGGTTCGTCCCGGGTTGTCTAGCGGGATTTACGCAACAACATTAACTAAACATATGAATTTCTGAGGGTCGTGGTAATCTAAGCCACGTTTTCTGAGGGTCGTGGCCTTCTAAGCCACTTTTCGCCGAGGTACGAGGTCTCTAGGTTCCCACTTGTTCTAGATACCTATAGGGATTACTCATGGTGCTCATTTGTGACATGCTGCTAGTGATGTAACTTTCTTTTCAGTTGTTTCATAATTACTATCTCATTGTGAAAAACTCTATTTCAAACTAAACTGCTTTTCTTGCAATTTTAAAAGGTGAATTCACGCTTGGAATCAATTTTGAAAATATGGTGGAATAAAGATGATTTTCATAAAAAAAATGTCAAATTGTGATTTGGATTTGAAAAGAATGAAAAAAACATTATTTTATTATGTCTTATTTTCAAACTAGCATAATTGGATTTCTTTTTAAAGGTAAGGACATAGGGCGTGGTTATTCCTTGGCTTTCCTACTGAGCATCTCAGTGCTCACGCCTTCTTTACTTTTCAGTTTCAGGTTATAGACTTGGATTTCTCTTCGAGTGGACTTGGTTCTAAGTTTGGCGGTGACCCGTGGGGTCACATGGAGGTATGTCTAGTTCCCTATATTTATTTTATTTCCTGCTGTTAGTGTTTAAGAGTTTTGTTCTGTTTATTTTTGTTTATATATCTTTTATTTTCTGGGCTAAATTGTTCCCAACTGCATGTTTTGATGCCCGACACTAGTTTCCAGCCCTTTGGGATCGGGGACGCCCTTCGGGCCATGTCGCGGGCCGGCTCGGGCGCCGGGTCGGATGGCGACCCGGGTTGGTTCGTGACACATTTCCTACTCTAGTTTCCATTTTTTCTACTAAACTTCCTCTAATACCAACTGTAACGCCCCGACCCCTCTAGACTAGAGACGACACATTACTTATTAGATTGGCATGGTTATAAGGAATGAAAATCCTGAAGGAATGATAAGTTTAGTAGTCTTGAAGAAACTAGATACATAGATGTAACTCAAATTACATTGGAAAATTCTATAAAAACAATACATAACAAAAACTAAAAAGTGAATCCACAAGAACTTAATAAATGATCTCTTCTCTATCACCTATTGAAGGTAAAAAATGAAAGGGGTGAGCTCAAATGATCAGTAATGGTTACAAATAGCGGAATCATGAATAAAAAATTACTAAATTGTAAATAATATGACAGAATAAATATGGCATGGTGAATAAATGTAAAACTCACGCCATTAATAAACTAAGAATGAAACTGCATCCATAGATTTTTTCATAGTGAAATCCTCATGGATAGTAATAATTGATAATGAATAAAGAGAATGCTTATTAATTGGATGTCATGTATCTGGCACATAATACCATAATACCGTTAACACGATTTAGTTCTGTGTGTAGAAACTCATCTGATTTTTTTTGTAAACAAACTCAAAGGGTTTGCCACCAACTGATTTGTCTCATGAGACCTATCGATGCATCAAGGGGATATAGTGGGCCTCAACCACCACTTCATGTCCAAAGAATTATTTATTCAATTATTCAATACATGAGAAATATTCCTTTACATTATCTATATAGAATAGAGTATACAGATTCATCAATATTTCCACAGTCAAAAAAACATTCAAAATAAATACCATTTGTAAAATGGTATACGGATTTGACAATAATCATATCCATGATGTGAGAATATGGAAATTTAAATGGAATATAATTTCAAATGAAAATTGATATCAAATTTACAGTAGGTACACCACATAAGAAAGAGTAGGTTTACAATACTAATCACGTCACAACGAAGTGAAAATTGAGACAAAGCTCGTTACGAGTTGTAATGAATTGAGTCGTATTTCCAAAGATAATAACCTAAAAAATAATCACCGAATACTAGTAATAAAAGTTAATCATGATAATATATATCAAATGGCATTACACCTATACCACATTAATAAATTAGAGGCGAATAGTGGAAATCCCACAGAATTGAATGTCAGATTAGAAAACCCCTTACAAACATTTCGGCATGGTAATGAGTGTTCTTGAAAGGGATTAATGAGAGGTAAAGGGGAATAACATTATTTATAAATCATAATTTAAGTATGGGAAGGTGTAAAAACATGCCCCATCATTAGGTATTAAAAATAAATGAGCGCAACATAGGGTAGATTCTTGAACAAAAGTGAGAGAGAGGATCTCTTACCTTAAATCTATTGGGGTTCTCCACTTGTTATTAAAGACCTTAATAAATAAATTTGGTTTATTAATTAATAATTCTAGAACCTATTCTTTATTTAATTGGTTTATTATAATAATTTTATGTTAATTTATAACCATTTTGATTGGTTATGAGGTTCAATTTCATTGTTCAAGCTCGTTTGTTTACTTGGTTTTAAAGTCTGGTTCGCTTATATTCATGTTTGGATAAACATATAATATGAAATTGGTTGACCAGAATTGAAGTAAAATTCTATTAGTGCACATACATGAGATTACATGGTTTTAAATTTAATTTGGTTACTTGGAGTGATGTTTAATTATTATATAAAACCACAGTGACAACTGTTTTTGTTAATCAGTGAGTTTGATTACAGAGAATATATTTTGCTTTATAACTTAATACCATTTGTAAAAAAGGATTAAAAAACCAAAAATAGAATATATTACATATATAAAAATATTTTTCAACAATAACAAAAATGTTTTCATTACCATAAATAATGATAATAATATAAATTGATAAAATCTTGTCCTTGAATGTGCTAAATTGACACATCTCAAACGTTGCTGTCATTTCATTAAAATAAAAGGTGGGGAAAGGGGAGAAGATAATGAAATATCCCATTAGAATTAAAAAATTCAAGTACATGTATTTTAATAAAGTTATCACTCTATTTGGGTGGAGGGTGTTGAGGAATGAAACAAAAAGACAAGAACTTAAAAGAAAAGAAGGAATTGGAAAGATGAATTTACCTCTTGAGACTTCCTCCTTTGAGAACCTCTTAAGGGGAGATGTTTTGGTATTTTGAAGAGGCTAGGAGATTTTTTATGTGGGGGAGGATCTTGGGGAGAGATTTGGGTAGAATATTGGAATGGAACAAGGATTCAGAAGAGTGAAGAGAAGATGGAGTGAGGTGTGTTTTAATAGTGGAGGAGAGGGGGGTTTTCATAAATGTTTAACCATTTGTTTATTATTTCTTCACAAGACAAGTAAGAGTAAGTATTCCATGACCAATAATTGTAATAAATTATTTTTAATTTGAAACAATTGAGATTACATCAATATATCATCATCAATGACTCAATAAGTCCCTTATTTAGCATTTATCGTAAATTGTCGCATTTTACTATTCATAAAAAATTCAGGTTTTTTGGAAAAATTTCAAAAATTCACCATAACCATTTTTCGAAGTGTTGAATCGAAAAATGAAGTCCATTTGTCAAAAATAATTTTCAAAATATGATTAATTAAATAATTAATTAAATCATTATTTAATCAAAATATATAAACACTTTAAATTTTTGTCTTCATTTTTAAGGTGCCTAAATTCATTTATAACTCAAGGGTATGGATACCATTCATAAGAGTAATATTACTATTCATAAGGGTATGTTACAATTCATAAGGGTATGTTACTATTCATAAGGGTAGGATACTATTCACTAACAATTAAGTTAATTCTATCAGACTCTAAATATCATCTTGAACACAACCGTGTATGTATAATTTTTGAAATTCAAATCACAGAGCTGGTAAATTTATGTTTAATGGATAGGTTATGGATATATCATATAAGTAACCATGTTTAGTTCCATAGAGGCACAATGATTAAAGAAATATAGGTCATCTAATGAGTACAATGTATTTAATAGAAATATACCATAAAAGGTTTTGGGTGATACAACACATTCAAATGGGTGATCAAATCGCACAGTGGACATTATTTCCTTCATTTTAAAGGATGGGTGAATATTACTCTACAGAATTCCATCCCACATTTAATTCCACTACATTTTATGCTTTATTTTATTAAATAACTGCATCCTCTACACTTTTTGGTCAGTACCAAAGTGAACACGAATATCAATGCATACATCACCTGTGCCTCGACCTGTGGGATACTGGCCTAACCTCTTTATACCTATGGGCACATGCTCTGTGGGCCCCAGGAATGGGCCTACAGTGGGCTTATTCATGACCCATAAGAGGGCGTGCTCTTACACCAACCCATGCTACCCATGTGATATCCTGAAACGGTTCCTTGGGAGTGGTTGACACTTGGGTCCCATAGGAGCCTGAGTTGATTTGCCCTTGGTTGGACATTGGGCAACCCAATTTTTAAAACAAGGCCACCATAAAATATAATTTGATAAATTATAAGTATAAAATGAAATTACAAATCCGTCCTAATATAATATTCCAAGCCAAAACACATCATCTTCAAGTCTTTCTCATGCACACAAATAATTTCATGATATTCCACTTATTGATGTAATGTGTAAACTCCATCGTAGAGTAATTTTACAATTACGATCATCAGAAAAAGTGTCACATTTATACAAAGAAGAATTTTCCAAGTGTGACATCCAATTATATATAAAGAATAATCGTTCAAGAATGACAACCAATTCCATAAGAGCAATCAATAACAACACTCCGAGCATTTCTACTTCTTCCATAAACTTATACAAGAATCACCACTTCATCCAAACTCATCAGAAACACATATTGAAACACTTTTATACAATGTAACTATAAAATCAACACTTAGGTTAAAAAATCCACCTTTATATTTTTTTCAGTTTTCCTTCACATAAAATTCAATATTTTTTTATCATATTTACTCACCCTTAGTTTCAATCATTTAAAAGTAGAAGTGGTCTCTACATATCTCATATAATATATAAAAAATATATTCTCTTTTTTTCATAAAATAATAAATGAAAAAACAAGATACATGGAAAAGAGTGTTTAGTTAATCACCTCTAAGTCTACATAGCATAATGAGTGTAGAAAATAGAAAAGAGAAAACCTAGGGAATCTAAGATATCTTATAAATATCTAGGAATCTGAAATCAATCTCAAACTTTCTCAAAAGATTTATATGTCCCAACATACACATTATGAACCAAATAAAAAAAGTTTCTAGGAATAAGAATAATATCCCATTTTTTTATTTATATTATCAATCAAGCATTCCCATTTAATAAATACTATTTATAATGAGATATGAGAGTGTGACTATTTTAATAAAACATCATGAAGGCTCCACCTTAGGAAGTGTATCTACTTTTACCATCATATAATTAAATGAAATACATGATTATTAAAACTTCTCATTCAATTTTAATACTGTGATAGCATAATACACATATAAGAATAGGTGATTGGAAGTTACGTCTTGATGAACTTAAAGTTATAGGAGAAGGATGAACATGAATTTTCAACATTTTATCTAATAAACCTCACTTTTGGCATTACTCTGGTGCAAATATCTATAACCCGATCATTGGTGGAAATGTATTCTTGCTTCAAATCACTACGTACAACCTTTCTTTGATAAAATTATACCTCATATCAATATGTTTGGATTTTTAATTTTTTCACTGAATATTTTGATAATCTAATAGCACTTTTATTATCACTTAAAATTTCAATTTGCTTCTTAGTCTCAATGTTCAAATCATCCAATTTTAATTGCGTCTAAATTATTTGTGTACCTTAATTTTTTGTCACATCATACATATCCTCAATTATTCCATGGGTTACTAATTTTTTTCTTGCTATACCAATTAACACATCCTTCTCCCTGAATGTAGGGTCCACCTGATGTTTATCTCTTGTCTGTACAATCACCTTCCTAATCAACATATGTAAACCCCATAATTTTTAAATCTACAACATGTCTATATAAAATCCCATAGTTCTGAGTCCCTTTCACATATATCATTATTCCCTAACCAATAAAGATGTGTGACCATTTTGGGTCATTCTGATATCTGGAACATGGGGTCACTACATAAGTTATATATGGCCAATGAAGATATTAGATAAAGTAGATTTATAATGATTCTATTGAATTATTTCTTATTGACACTATTTATAGCTTCATCTATGAATAATTTAATTCCAACTAAAATGGGTGTTGAATGTTCTTCTACATTTTCCATTCTAAAATTTTTCATTAATTTTATAGTATACATTTCCTATGATAGAAATATGGAATTTGGTTTCTACTCAATATTAAATCCCAGAAAATATTTTATCTGACCATGATAGGAAATATCAAAATTTATTTTCATTTTGCTATCAAACAACTAAAATATTCCTTCCTTGAAACCATAAAATATGATGACATGCAGTTATAAAATGACCATGATAGTACCTTTGGACATTTATCTAACATAAATGTTACAATAAAATATTAATTTTATAAAATTCATATCATGATTCTCACATTTTTTAATAAAAACCCATCATGTTTTTTGATATGGAATTATTTATCAAGATCACCATTTTGAAAGGAATATTTCATATCCTTAAAAAAAATTATAATTTTTGGGTGCTGCTAATTCAATGAACATTGTAATAGTTTCTTGTCTTAATACTGGTGTAAATGTTTCATCAAAGTAAATTACTTTATTTTGAGAATATCCTTTTCACACTAGACTGACATTGTTTCTTAATACATCACCATTTTCAATTAGATTTTTTCTAAAAACCCAGTTGGTACCAATAATATATTTTTTAGGTTTTTCTACAAGATCCCAAGTGATGTTATTCTAAATTTTATCAAATTCTCCTTCCGTAGTTTGTATCTATTCCTCATGCACAACTAATTTTTCCACTACATGAGGTAAAATTTGAGAAATAAGTGTAGTTTTATATTCAATTCTAATTATTTTTCTATTTTTAACAATATCATGTTGATTTCTAATGTTATTTTTAGCATCAACATGTTTAGTCAATTTCTTTACAATTTTCTCTTATTTTCATCATCTTCACCATCATCTCTAGTATGTTTTGAATCAATATCCTAAATTTTTAGATATTTATAATTAGCTTCATAATTATTCATTTCAATTTTCATAACATTTTAAGCCAAATATTCGGATTTTATATCAATTTTGATATCTAATTTCATATTATCTTCGACAATTTTGACATAAATATATTTGAGTAAGTTGTTCATACATTTTTTATAACATTTTTTTCCTTTACCATTAGATATTTAGATCATGAAAATTCCTTCATCGTATTTTCTTCAAAATTTTCTAGATTGGTGTTATTAATATTTATAATGGAATTTCTTCTAAAAACTATGAATTATTTTACATTTTTCTTTTTGTTGTAACTCATTTCATATATTGTATTTTTTTGGCATAGTAGACACATTTTTATGTATATGTATGGAAGTACATACAAATTCTCTCTGTAAATACATTGAGATGTCGTATTCATCTATCATAGTTTTACTCATCATAAATATGTTTCGATTATTTCGTTTAGATACCCCAATTTTTTTGGATTATATAGTCTGTTTTTCTATTTCATGATTCTATGCTTGGAAATATATCTTTCAAAACCATTACAAGTAAACTCCTTACCATTATCCGATATCAGTTTAATGATATAGATACACATCTCCTTATCATATTTCCTTCTATTTTTTGAACATTTTAGGTTGAACTGACTTGTACGTGATAAACATAACATCATTTATCTAAGTATAATCATAAAAAATGTTGTGAAATACATATCACATTTGGTATAATTTTGTATCATTGGGTTTTATAATAATGTATGAATGAGTTCAAGGGTTATAGAACATAGGATATACACCCCATTGTGTTATATTTGGGCCAATTTCACCTTTTAACATGTTACACATATTTAATCCCTTTCTCTATTTAACCTGGGATCATCTCTCACAATATTATACTACATGATTTTACTTGTACTCTTCTGAACAAGGTGGAAAATCCTTCTATACCATATATGTTTTCTATATTTAGCACGTAAGTAAGTGGAATTGATATAATCACTAATTTGAAATAGATTACCATTGGATTTTAACCTTGATTAATAATTCTTCAAACATTTTTTATTTTGATGTCACATGAATAATATTTTTGAAAAACACCATTACCATCATCGCAAAGTTATATGTCACTAAAAAAGTTGTTCTTCATCCCTTTAAAAAATAATATATTATTGTAATTTACCTTTTTGGATTGAATATCTACTTTTCCAACTCCATTAATTTTTTGTGATCAATCATTTCCAAAGGCTACTTCTCCTCCTTTATGATCCTCTATATTTCTCAAATTTTTTTGTCTCAATTCATGTGTAATGAACATCCACTATCCAGAATCCATGACTTGGTTTTTCTTCTAGATTTCAAATCCACTTCAGTGAAACATTATATTTTTTATTTTTTTAAACTCTATTTCCTTTTATAATATTGGATTTATTTTCAAGGACAATACTCATGCACTTTTCAGTAATACGGACTTGGTTATCACATATTCCACAATTTGTTTTACGAATTCAAATTTGGGTTTTGTTGAAATATATAATGAATCCAAAAAATTCATGACTACTGTTAAAATTTACACTCATGTACATAGAATATCACCCCCTTGGTTCCTGTCACATCTATTGTAGGGACATGTTAAAACAATATAAATATTAATTTTTCCAAACACTCCACAAAACCAATAGTTTCCTCTAAAACATGATCTTCTCAACTGGTAGTAGCCCTATCATAAAGATTTGTGTTTTTTTCTTTCTATATACTAAGGTTGTCTCTATTTTGGGGAAAAATATTCTTTAATGATTCATTTCTTACATTGAATTAGAAGATTATTTTTCACTAGTATTCATGTTACATACTTTTCCATAATTTATTTTTGTACCCTATTTATTAGAGATAACAAATTTATTTAGAGATTTTTATAATTATAAATTAAATTTTTTCTTTAAACCCATCTTTTTACCTGTTTGTGATGATTCATTTTTGACCTCAATATACATGTTTAAAAATTATATAATATTTTCAATAAATTTTATGCATAAATACATTTTGATAGTGTTTTTTAACAATTCTTATTCTTTGAGATAAATGTTTTATTCATTGTTATTTACCATCTTCTGTTTTTCATCCAGTTTTATTTTTTTTCTATTGATTTATATAATGTAATGAATATTTTAATTTTTATAGTATCCTCTTTGTCAATTATATTTATTCTTTTATTTCAATAATAGAATCTTTTCCTTCTCAAGAATTGTGTTATTCTCAAGAAAATTTCCTAAACCATTTTTTCAACATTTTCTCCAGATCTGTCCGTTGAATTTCATTATCTTCACTTACAGAGGTGTAAGACCCTTTTTAAACATGATCTATGATGTTGGTTTCATCTCATGTTTAGATTTTTGAGGTTTAGTTATCTTCATCCTTATTTATTTTTATAATTAATATTTTAAAATTATATAATGTATTCTTCCTTCCTTCAAACGTGGTTGTTCCTTTTGATCTCTTTTCCGATTTCTTTTTCAGTGGGTTTTCATCATCTGTCTCATGTTCCATAGAATTACTTTTAGGAAAATTTACGAAAAAAATTCAACTTCATTAAAGTTTTATAACCTTAGTGGTAAATTACATTTAACCCTAAACATTTCCTTCTTGAATATTTTTTACACAAGATCTATGATTATGGTATAATCTTCATCTTTATTTTCATCATCAGATTAAATTGATACTGATATTTAATAATATTTTGTATTGAACTTTCTCATGGCCTCAAAATCTATCTTATTTTTGATATTATTATTCAATACTAGGATATTTAACATTTAATATGCAAAGAGCATGTTATTTAATTCATCTTGAGTGAGATCATATCTATATTCTAAAGTTAATACTTTTGTATCTAACATGTCATGAAAATTTCTCATTCATTTTTTGACAATAGTTGAATCATATTGCTTTTCACCAAAACCCCAAATATTACTAAAATATCATTGAATATTGTGAATTAATTTTAATTTTTTTTCTTTACCCATTTTGTTATCTTCAAATTTTTTTATCAAAAATTTCTATTTTACCTCCTTAGCTTTCACGTTTCCTTCATAACTAGTTCCCAATTTCTCCAAAATTTTATTGGATTTTTTTTTAGAAATGTAAGCTATGTGTAAAATGTTTCTAAAAGGAACATTAAAATGGAATTTTGAAATTTTAAATCAACATTAATATTTTTTCCAAGTAAAATTAAAAATAGATTCATCACCAATAAGTGGGAATCCAATAGTAAATACATCTTTAAATTAAAAGAAAAGTGATAGATGATAGTGTAACATTCTATTATTCCAACTATGATCATTCTTTACATTGAAATTAGAAACACCCATACTATTAAATTTATTTTATTTTATCCAAATCAAATTATTAGTGGATCCTTAAATAGGTAACCTATAAATCTAATACCGATTGATGTTCTTAGGGAGGAGTTTCACTCCTAAAAAGGATGGGGGTACTGAATCAATGGTTATTTTTACAATTTTTTATTCCTTTGAAAATAAACTCTGTTGATATGTTAGGATCAAATCCACTCTTATGATAAATCAACATCACCTAAATTTAGTACAATGAAATGGAGTATGTGAAGGGTATAGTGAATTTAATTTTTTTTCAATGAGTGTTTTGTAGAATATTTGAATATATTATGAGTTTTTAATGTGACAATTGTAGATTTTGTTTATAGTTCATAAAAAATATTCATTGTTTATTTGAGGTTGACACAATGTTTACAACATTTTAAAAAAAATGAATGTTTTAATTTATTATCGATTCTAAATAGAATATGAATTTTGGGAATTGGTTATTTATGTATTGGATTTACACTTCATGTGTATTTTGGATTATTTTTTTATACTAAGTATAAGTAAAAATATATAGAAACATACTAGCTATACATGAGTGTCTCTCTCATCTATTGAGGTTTGTAGGTACTACCTCCAATGAACACAACACAATTATATAGGTCATACAAGGAGTGTTACCACAAGGTAAGATGCATAGGTGAAGAAAAAACTATGTGGGGCGACAAGGTGGCAGAGGAGCACCTAACATGTGGTAGTTCCAAGAAGTGATATGAGTGTCTAGTAACTGATTTATGGACCACTATCAATGCATCCTGTATTATAAACAAAATGAAAAATAATGTAAATTTCGATGTGGGATGATTCTTACACTATAGATCAAATTTGAAAAAACATGGAAAGAACTAGGATCATTGATCTAATCATCCGTGAAGGTCTGATCATCCTAGATGCATAGTCTTCATCCTCAGCCTCACTTGAGAGTTTTATTCATCTAGAACTCCATGCAGTGATGTTGATTATTGATCAAACCAAGATTTTAATTCACCATTTGAATATCTTAAAGATGTGAACATTATTGAAATCTCAGGAGAATTCATTATCATGTGTAAATGATTAACAAATAGAAGCAATGTAGCATAGTGAAATTATGAGTTTATCTGAATATGGTGATGTCTCGCGATGAAAGTGTAGAGGATTTGTGTGGTTGAGTTTTTGGTAGTGCAAATGACCTTGGTCGGTGGAGTTATTTTCCAATAAATACACGAGAGCTTCACATTTGTAGTTTGTTTTTCATATATCTTATGAGATCTCATCCCACATATGATTGAAGTGTTGAGAGAGAAATAGAGTGTAATCACACACACTTTATTTGAAATTTTTTTTTATGAATTTTAGATTTATTTCGAGTTGTGTGATCATATAAAGATTTGATTCATCAGGAACACTGTTGTTTTATAAAGAATTTAGAACCACCAAAAATTGTAATAGTAGTGCCTCTAAGCATATTCTTTGTAATGATATATTTTGAATCTATTCTTAAAAGGGTATTGAAGCACCACAATGCCCATGAATACAACAAATACTATTTTTGTATAGGCACAATGAAGGTAAGAGAACAAGAAGGCTATCCCATTTATAATTATTTGAGAAGGATCTTGAGTATCATGAATAAACTTTTATTCATGAATTATTTAATTTTTCTAGAATTATTTGAATTATAGAGAATATTTTTCATGAACTATAGTGTTTTCAATATTTCTATGTGAAGGAACAACATGGAAATATAGATAATATTGTTTACATATTCCTATCATGCTATAAATTACATGTGTGTATGGTTGTATATGATCATACATACATGCCACACCATACATATCTGAATTAATGTGCATGGGTTGAGTAGGCCACATACTCATACAGTTATGACTAAAAAGTGTGTTAATAAAGGGAAACAAAGTGGACATCATGTATGGAAATGAGTATATGAATGAATACATACTAACATTATTTATTAATCATTGTATGACTCATGAAGGTAGTGCATTGAGTGGCTAGAAAATATTCATTTTGGAAGTAATGAAAAAACTCTTGAGGTAGTGTATTTGTGCATGTATTCAATAACACTTATATGAACATGCGTGCATTCTATACACATTCGTATGAAAAAATAAATGATAATTCCATGAATTATTTTTACATTCTTGAATAATGAGATATACATTCATTTTTGTTCATACATGATGGTTTCATAGATCCACATGGAATTTATGTTTCATAATCAGTGTGTAGTGTATTCAGACTAAATCTAGGACAAAATTCCATCAGTTATTGAGAAAGAATTCATATCCGAATTTTTAGTATTAAGTGAGGTCAGATATTTTGTATAAGAATGAATTCATTCATGCATAGTGTAACACTAAGATAACTAATTTTATAAAGTGATCATATATTATTTGAGAAAGACTAAAATCTGTGAAAAGGTACTTAAATTGCACATATATCAGTGTGTTCCAATGATCTTAGGGAATAGTATCTTCAATTTATCTTTATACTACGAATCAATCCATTTGAAGTTGAATACTGTAGCTTCGGGGTCTAAGAAGTTGTTAAGGATTGTGATTGGAGGGTTAAAACAATCAGTATAAAGAAGTTGAGTTGAGGGTTTTAACCAACTATTTAAGGATGAGTGAACTATTGGGTATAACCAGTTTGTAATTAGGGGGTATAACCAATTGTTTTTGTAATCACCTTCTGATATAGTGATAAATATATATGAGGGTCTAACAAACATGAAAAGGAGTAGATATTTTCATTGAACCTTTTAAATTCCTGTTTTTTTATTTGTTTGTTGTTATTTCATAAAGTGTGAGGCTGAGTATCAATGATGAGGTATCAAGACTTTAATTATACATAGATGATAAATTAAAATTAAAATAATGTTTAGAAAAATTATACCACTAATTCAACCCCCTATCAGTGGAATCTAACTGATTTTTAGACACGTCAATTGGTATTAGAGCATAAGGTACCCTTTTTAGATCCTTATTTTTTTTATAAATGAAGAATTTTAATTTATTGAATATTTGAGGAATTATTAATTTTATATGGAATAAACTAAGATAGTTGGAGGAATATGATTCTTACTTACCATATATCTCTTTTCCTGGAAGTGTGAGATGCAACAACAATGTGTTTCCATCCTATTAATGAAGATGTCTTAATGAGTGAAGTTGACAAGAAAAACATGTATGTTGATGGTAAGTCTCGTAATGAAATCATCAGAAAATGTTTACACTGATGTGATGGGTCTTTACACTACCCAGGTGATCAGGGAGAAACTGCGAAGAAGTTATGAAGGAAATATTGATCTCATAGAAGCTATGTTTAAAATATAGAGAATAAATTTCAAAGATATCAAATAGCTGATGGCGAAATTATTTGAGGCCAAATTTACAAGAGTAAATAAAATTTTCAGCAATATTAGAGGTTTTAGAGGGAAGCTAAATGAATATACTATTATGAATAATATTATGATAAATTTACTAGATAGATTCGACTCAATGTTTTTACACTATAAGAGAGAGAATATCTATCATTAGATGCACTTCATAATACTCGCATATATTATAAATTGGTAAAAATGAAAAAATTCATGAAAAATGTAATAGATGAAATGGGATTTAATTCTATGATAAAAGGTAAAACTAAAATCAAGGAAGAACAAAAATCAAGTGACTCTGATGATTAAGAATCTGACCATGAATTCATTCAAATGATGTCTTTTTTATAAGAATTTTCAAAAGGGACCGATGGAAAGGAAATACCAATCAACCAAAAAAGTTCAAGAATTTTCACAATAGTGGTCATTTTGCTAGTAATTTTCTAAATAAGAAGGCTGATACTCCTAAATCAGATGAATAAGCTAAATTTTTTATTAAATTAAGTGGTAGAATCATATGAAGATGTTTAATTCCAAGAAGAGAAATATAATGAGTAGAGAAATGAATGAGTTTACATCATCAAGAAGTAATTCAGAAGATGAAAGTTATTATATGAATAAAATGTACTTTATTAGTAAATTTTATAAATCTAAATACTCATTCAAATTCATTGAATGTGATGAG
The DNA here is from genome assembly GCA_963277665.1 of Viscum album. Lineage (NCBI taxonomy): Eukaryota > Viridiplantae > Streptophyta > Magnoliopsida > Santalales > Viscaceae > Viscum > Viscum album. Next base: position 148,923,668 of record OY728144.1, on the reverse strand, counting down.
AGAACTGATTAAAAATCAAAGTTAAAACCGAATCTAGATGCTATAATTATGGAAAATATTCAAATCAAGAAGTAAAATAACTAAAGAAAGAAAATAACAAGATATCCTTTGAGAATAAAGAATGTGTCATGAAATAGTATTTTAATATCAGTGAAATTAGATACAATAAGAAGAATATAGTAGAGATAGATGAAAAAATGATAAATTTAAGAAAGAAATATCTTAAAAAGGAAAAATTATTTTATGTTTAATAGAATAAAAAATTCATTTTAAATTATTTGACTTTTGGAAAATGGGGAAATATCCTGAAGAAAGACTTGTTAAGAATAGGTAGAATTATTTGAGACAAAATATATGTTCCTTATAGCTCAAAGTGAGTTAATGAATATGAAATAAGAATTCACAAAATCTATTGAGATTAAAAGTGTATCTTCTAAAGTTGTTTAGAAGAAGGGTTTAAAGAAAAAGGATAATTTTCAACCAAATGAATCTCAATGTACATTTGGAATTTCGAACAATGTAGGTTTGGAAGAAATGATTAGATCAAACTGTTCTAAAATATCTAATTAGAAAATATTTTACACAATGGAAGTGTATAATAATTTGTCCAAAATATTCCTCCTAAGAAGTTACACCCATAATCATTGAAAAATCAATAACTATAATATTCAAACTTGAATTTCTATCTATCTAAAAGCTCAAGGTTCAAGGAATACTATTGGTGTTTTGGAGTGTTTGGTTACAAATAACATTCATGCTGGTGTAACAAGTCACTAAAAATGGGGAGTGATTAATCAAGGGGGATAAATAATGAAAAGATGATATTGGATTAATGGAAAGTGAATCTTGTGATCCAAACATCATCAAACCTATTAATGTAGAACTTATATGAATAATTGAATAAATTTATTGGAATATGTCCTCAAGAAGGCCATAAAGCTGGGAAATACAGAGTTTTTTTATCATGTGATATTCCTCGTAATTAATATGAGAAGAAAAGTAAAATAGTAAAGAAACCTATAGTCACCCGTGAATTATGTGAGAAGAAAAAATAAATTTGAAAAAGTTTAGAATCTTGTTATATAAAATTAAAAGAAAGTGGTAACATATTAAGAATTTAATTATGATGAGGATTCATCTACAAATTATGGATTTAAAATTCTGAAGTCTGAAATATGTGGACAAATTGGGCGTGACACAAAAAATTGCATGACACTTCTAATAGCCCGAGAAATGAATAAGAAATATTCAAAATCCAAGTTTGAATGAAATAAGGGAAAAGAAATATTGAGTGGAAACTCTTAGCTAGAGTTCTATTTATAAGTAAAAAATATTCTCTTTATTCCCTTATATATATGACTTTGTGATAACATGTAGGGAATTGAAAGATATGGTTTCATCCCTTTAGGGGGAGCATTAGTGTTTTGAAGATGTCAAATTTTCGCAATCTTGTGAAAATGATGATCACTCCAATAATTCTTATCTTAATTGAAAATAGGGAGCTATATGATTTTTCACATGAACATTATGATGTGTTTTTTTATATGTGTGAAGGAAATTTCATTTCAATTTTAATTAACAATACCTATAATGATGTTATTGAAACATGTTTGATAATGGTGTCACATTATAGAATTTAAATTTCCTTGATGATGGGGTTGAACTACTCTTTTTTTCTACGTCAGGATTTCCAACATCGATTTATGTTCTATTAACTAAAAACATATTGGTTTGGTTGAAGTGTGTTTTCATTATTTAAAAAATAACGTGAAGGAGATTTTCCTTGAAGTTTGAACTCCTAAATTTACCGATGTATTCATTTTTCAATAAGGGGGAGAAATAAAAAACCATATTAATTTATGAGGCTTATTAAAAAAAATGAAAATTGGGAGGTGGAATTGTCCAGTTCATTTCATTTGTTATCAATGAGTTTTTTGGATATGATTTAAATATGTTATGAGTTTTTTAATGTGATGATTGTAGTACTAGTTTTTAGTTAAAAAAACATTCCTGATTGTCCATTTTAGGTTGACACAATGTTTACAAGATTTAAAAAATGATTTTTAGAATTTATTGTTTAATTATAAATTGAAGAAATTTTTTGGAAATGGTTATTTGTGTATCTAAATATCACATCATGTGGATTTTTTCTTATGTTTTCATATGTAGTCTAATAAAAAAATAACCAACCATACAGGCTAGCCATGATGGACCCGCTCCACTGGTGAGGTTGTAAGGTAGTACTTTCATCCAAGCCAAAAAAAATTACATAGGTTATGCAATGAGTGTTCCCAAAAGGGTAGATTCAAAGGTGGATCGACCACTATATAAGGAAGCACAATAGAAGTGGATCACCTGTCATAGGGAAGTTCCATGAAATTAAATGACTGCTTAGTAACCAATTTTTGGACCACTATCAGCAAGATTAGTATTATAAAGGAAATAAAAAACTATATAACATTAAATGTTGGATTCTTCTTACAATGTAGATCTACGTAAAACAATATCGAATGAACCATGTTTATTGATCTGATCATCCAGGAACATCCAATTAGACTAGCCTCATTTTCTTCATCCTCGGCCTTGCCCAAGACTTTTGTTCACTAGGGACTCCATGCAATGACGTCGACTATTGATTGAATCAGGAGTTCCATTCGCCATTTGAATCTAATGAGGATATTAACATGATACAAATAAAAGGATAATTTTTTCCTTGTTTAAAAAAAGAACAAATAAATGAAATATAGATTGGAGAAATTTTGAGTTTATTTGAAGATAGTGATGTCTCATGAAACAAGTGTTTATTCTTTATATTCTTGAGTTATTGAAGTGGAAACGATCTTTGTAGGTGGGGTGAATTTCCTATAAATACTCAATAGTTACTCATTTTGTGTGTGTTTCTTATCTCTCTTTTAGGAACACTTCACACATCTGAGAGAAGTTTTGAGAGAGAAAGAGAGAAGAATCATGCACTCTATATTTGAAAACCAAGAATTTTATGCATTCAATATTAATTTATAGTTTTGTGATCGAAGGAAGATTTGAGTTAGAATGAACACTATTTTTTCCGAAATAATTCATAACAAAAACATAAGAGAAGAATAGTGTCCTAGAAGAATACAATTTGGGAAGAACTATCATGAATGTATTTTATGAAAAAGGCTGAAGCACTATAATGAAAAACAAGACACTTCATATTATTTTTTCATTGGAACAGTGAAGGTATGAGGAGAATAATTATATCTCATATATATTATTTTGGGAATGATCTTTAGTATCATTCATAAAATTCTACTCATGCATGATTTAATTTTGCAGGCATTTTTTAAATTCTTGAGAAGTTGTTATGTGAACTCACAGTGATTTCCCAATTTCTCTATGAAGAGAAAACTTGGAAAGACAGAAAAGATTGTATGAAAATACCAATAATTTTATGAATTACATGTTTGTATGGTTTCTTTTTACCATACATAAATTCTAATACATACATAACTGAATTAATGTGCATGAGTTGACTAGGTTGTAGAGTCACACTGTGCTGACTAAACAAGTGTACTCATAAAGGGAATCAAAGTGAACATCATATATATAAAAGAATATGTGAATGAGTACCTTAACACATGATTTATTATTCATATGAATAATTAATAAGTAATTTCAGTGAGTGTCTAAGAAATATTCATTTGTTCATCAAAGAAAAAAACATGATGCAATGTATTTGTTCATGCATTCAATAACACTTGTATGCACATGCGCACTTACTATACACTTGAATAAGGAAAAATAAATTATAATTCATTGATTTATTTTTACTTTCCTGAATAATGATATATTATTGAATTTGTGTTCATTAATGATGGTTCTAGAGATTGACATGAAATTTATATTTCATAATTGTTGTGTAGTGTTTTGATACTGAAGCCAAGACATAATTTCCATCAGTGATTCTGATTGAATTCATATTCTAGTTTTAGAGTTCAGTGAAAACAAGTCTTTAGTAGATGAAATATTTATGGATCGAGTAGTGTAGCACTATGGTAGCTGATTTTTTATAGTGATCATATATTATTGGAGAAATACTGGCATCAGTACAAAGGTACATGAATAGTACACAAGTTAGCGTGATCCAACAAGCCTGTATAGGGGGATATTCAATTCATCTTTCTATAGTGGATCATGCCATATGAAGTTGAAGTGGGAAGATACGAGTATAAATAGTGGAAGATGGTTCTTATTGGAGGGTATATCCAATCACCAAAAAAAGTTTTAGTTGGGGGGTCTAACCAACTATTGAAGGCTGATTGGAATTAGGGTATAACAAGTTTGTAACTGGGGGTCTAACAAAAAACCGTTATATCCACCTTATAATAATATGTAAATTCCATGTTGTTGGGTATAACCAACATATTATGGAGTATTTGGTTGTACAAAACATTATAAATCCATGTGTGTTGTGATTTATTTGTTGTTATTTCTTACAGGACGAGAAAACATGTCAAAGACAATGGATCTAGAGTTTAATGATTCATTGATGTTTAATAAAAAGTAAAATAATTGGTAAAAATATTATACTACTGATCACCCCCCTCTCAGTGGTATATAACCTATCCATGGAAAATTTTGTATGAATACAATATTTTTACAAGTTTTGGTCTCAAAATTAGCTAAGTACATACTATGATTGGTTACAATATCCAATCATATATTCTCCACTATAATCACAAGCGGTTACAACATAAATTTCTTCACTACAATAAACTCCCACTGGAATTGAAGTTTCACTTTGATTTGTTAAAAAATAATTACAATACAAATAAATAAATACCCCTTGTGAATGATGATTGATTTTGAAAAAAAATAATGATGATATTTATTTTGAGCCTTCAAGATAAATAAAATATCGTATGCTCACTTTTTTCTGAACATCGTCGAACTAGTTATACCCCAATTATGCATATTGTCTAATTGAATATATCCTAGTCAAATATTATGTGAAATTATATTTATATAAAATAAATGATTATCACATAACTTATGTATCATTTGGTGAACTTTTTGGAAAATAATATATTTCTTCACGAACTGATGTCTACACTCACTTATACTACTGCATACTAACTACAATGTATTTTATTTCTTTGTGAGCATGATCTAAACCTATGAGTAACAAATGAATTTATTAAAAAATTATATCCATTTTAATTAATTTCCCACTCATCTATCTATATCATTTGTGTATAATTTGAAACGAGTTTGTTCATAGATAATTATTTTCTAGATAACAGAATTGACCTCTGTATGTACCACACAACATTATTCACCACATACAACATTCTCTTCATACCTCTCACTACAAATCATTCTCATTTTTATTTTCTAATTATCACCCGCATAGAATTATCACTAAAAACTAAATGGTAGTCCACAAAACATATCTTTACATAGCACTAATCAATTCTCACATATCCATTCTTAAAAGTACTATCACATACATCATGGCTTCTCTCTATATAATCATTTTTTAACTATTCTTCTATGTTGTAGTAATCTACATAATTTTTTTATATTCTATATAATGCATACTGGTTTAAGATGCCAAAAATAATCCTTCTACATCCACAAAAAACATTTATTTTTGCAATGAATTTATGATCATATGTGGTTCCTGGATTACAACCCTCATCAGCAAAGAACATTTCGTATGGCATTCATCTTCTTAAACAACCCTCTGCACAAAATGTTCTTCAACATCATAAGGGATTTTTTATTATTTGAGGAACACTATAATAAGATGATATTAAATCTCTTAAATTTTATCAGAAGATCGTAGAAAGTGACCAAGCTAGTTTTTGGTTTGGTTGACATGCAAACCTCATCCATGAAGGGTTCACACACATGAGGATGAAGAAGATCTATCGTGATGATTGGAAGACTTTCATTCAAATGGGAGATCAGTTTGGATGACATTAATTATTTCTGTCATTTTATAGGATATGTGAATATTACTCTACAAAGTTCCATCCCACATCTAATACCACTACATTAAATGATTTGGTTTGTTATAAAACTCCCACCTCTACACCTTCGAGATGACACCGGGGTCACCACCCAGATTCACTATACACACCACCAGGTATTTGGACCCTGGTATACTAGACCATCCTCTATGCACCTACATGTAGGCTCTATATGGACCCTATACATAGGCCTTATATGGTCTTATACAAATCCCACATCTGGGATCACTCCTACACACACCCATGCCACCCACAGGCTTACATGGGATGGTTTCTTGGGTGTGGTTGACCATTTGGTCCCACATGAGCCTGAGTTGAGATAACCTTGGTAGGAATTTGGGTTGACCTAGTTTTTAAGTAAGTCTGCCATATAATATACATAATGACATTCTAATTAAAAATTATAATTCCAAACACTTAGATAATTTTCCAATCAAAAACTCCTCATATTCTATTCTTCCTTATGAACATAATCACTGACATGGCATTCCACATGTTGAGGAAATGTGTAAACTCTTTAGCACATGAGTCTGAAAATTATGATCAACGCAAAATAATCATAACATTTATACCAATACAAAATATCCAAGAATGACATCCAATCCCATATAAAGAATTATTTTTAAAAAGTGACATCCTATGCCATAATATGAATCCATAATAATTATCCAAGAATCACCACATCATCCATAACAATTCTCTAGGAATCTCCACTTCATCAAACCTAACCAAACACACATGTTGACATACTTTTACACATTGTGACAATAAATACAACACTCAGGTTCAATAACATTCCTCAACCCTATTTCTAAACAACTTCAAACATATTATTCTACTACATCAAAACTAAAAATAAAATGATTATAAATAATTTTTCATTTAATTTATTCCTTAAATTAATAAAATCAATTAAATACATAAGTTGGTAAATATTAATAAATACTTTCAAAATCGAAAGAGTTGTATGTTTAATTGAAAAAAATTATAAAAATTAATTAATTAATAAAAATTAATGAATTAAATCAATTGAATATAAAAAATGACTCTATTTACCATTTAAATTACCCCACATTTATTCCCTTGTACTTATTCACAAGAAAACATAAAAAATAACACTAATGAAAAATTAAAAACACAAGAAAAACAATTTATCTATCTAACAACCATGTCAGTCAAGATTATGAATATTCCAATATGTTTTCCATTCTATTTTCAACAAGATAAAAATTCAATTCATTTTCAAAACATATATTACCTTGTACTTTTATACCTACATTCCTAGAACTATTTATCTTAACATAAATTATTTATTTTAAGTAATTTATCAATTTGATCTCATGTAAGGGTCCCTATAGGATTTTTGTGTTCCTAAATCTCTAATAAATTATTAATGTAGTTATCTTTATTATAATTTTATTCATTGGTTACTCTATATTGAATGGATGGTAGGTGCTAATGTTAGAGAATTCAGAGGCATCATAAGGAGTTGATGTAACCCGATATTATATTTTCCCCCTCCATCACTGTAAAAGTGCTACCGAACCAAAGAGTGAGATATTTTGATGTTATAAAAGGGTAATTCAAAAGTTCTTTATCATTGATGTTGGGAAGAATAATACCTATTGAGTTTTATATAAGAATACATAGCTTCCTTTAGAATGTGGTTGATAAAAAGACAGTCAGTTTATGTGATTTATCAACACAACACACCTTGGGGGGAGGTAGCCCAAGAATATATTGTGTTTATTTTATTTTTTGGTTTAAATATCAACTTTTCTTGTTTAACATTTTTGACTTCTTATAGGCTATGAAAATTTAGTTCATCGACAAGGGACAAGATAATTTAAATTCACTGAGCTTATAAGTGAGTACACACCATGTGGTAATCATTCTGACAACCAATCATTGAAAAAATGAGAAACAAATTGGAATAATAGAAAAAAATCCCTAACTCAAACATTGGTTGCATTTCACGTTGAGAAATAAATCATTAATTACATTGTTAATTTTTTACACTTTTTATGGACATGAAATGGGAATACATGGGGTTATTTATTATTACAAATGAGATAGTTTTTTGTTACGTTTTAATGATTAAATACCTATATTCAGGGGAGTAATATTTTTTAATTCCATCATTAACTATTCTGCCCATTCAAACTGCATGTTGCTAAATATTAATTATAGGCGGGGTCCCCTTATTTTTAAGTTGAGTTGAGTGATTCTATTTTATATTTTAGGTGCTTATACATCATATAAAATATTTTGTAAAAAATAAATTTGAAATAAACTTTCACCTATGTTGCCCCGACTAAATTCAATTGTACTAAAAATCCCACAAAATACAAAATTGTTTATCAAGATTTTGTTGGAGCTGAATTATGAAAATATTTTATATATATATAAAAATAAAAAGAATTTTTTAAAAAAAATATTTTTTGATTTTTGGAATGGTTATTTTTGAGTTGTCCTATGAACTTCAAAAACAATCTATGAGATACAAAATACATTATTTGATTCGAATAATTTTTTTGCCACATTTGGATTCATCATTGAGGAAAATTGTGTGTTTTAATTGTGGGGGATATATGAATTTTCTTTTTTTATGTTGTTCATTAATAAATTATCACATCATACTCCCTAAATATAATTTACAAAAACAATCAACATTGATAATATTTTCTCAAAACTAAGGGTCTCTGGGAATAAATTTTTACACTAATTAGTTCTTTACAAGTGGATAATTATATTCTACTAATAATGATAGACCTGATTCTGATCATGTTAGATTTGGGTAAAAATTGAGGGATTTTACCACTAATCTTAAGGAAATACCATTTAAAAACCTATAAAGAGAATTGTGATAGAATATATAGTTGTAGAAAGAATTTTAATTTGAGGAAAATTGTTTTTGAACATGAACTAGTAACTTAACCTTGGTGAAATGGAACACCTCAAAAATCCAACTAAATCAATATTAATAAAAATATCTTGAATTTTGGGTAAAATGACCAATTGAGATCCCAGAGTGATTTCTTTGAGATAAGGATTCTAGATGTGTTATGAAAATAAATAACAACTCAATAAGTGGTTTTCACATTTATATGTCAAAAATCATGTCTGAGAAGGATTAAAATAAAGGGACTTGTTAAGAATGAATTAATTTATGTGGGGGGAATATTGAACACAAATAAATGGGGAGACAATAGATTTATAGAAAAGTATTTTGATATATATCAATGTAGTGGAAAGTGGAACATAGGTCTGAGGGATCTAAGAGAGTGTGATAGTTGGAAGTTACTTCTATTTTAGATTCAATTTCAATACATTCTCACTAGTCTTCACTCAAAAAACTAGGACATGAGTCACGTTGAAGTAAGAATGTGGGATTAATTGAAATCAATCGGATGATATTTTTTAGCGATGGATGGTTCATTAGTTTTACCTAATCATAAAATGCACATTTAACCACAGACATGATAATCATCATTATTTATGTGTTTTTTAAATATATGAATTTATTTTAATTTCCTGGCAGTTCAATTTATTAAGTGTAGTGGAGTTTAATGTGAATTCATTTTAACACATTTATTCAAATATAATTTGGTGAGAAATTGGAATTTTAATGATAAAATTATGTTTTCAATAAGTAGAACATTTAATCATGTGTATTTGTGATGAAACACGAAATTAATTGTATATATCATTAAAATTTTTCTCAATTGATTAAATTTTTATTGAATTAATTTTTATAATTTTTTCAGAAGAATCAATTTTTTTATTTTTCTAAATAATAATTTATCTCTAATTTTTTTCTAATATTTTCCATAATATCATATGGTTTGGATTAATTTGGTTAGAATTCCCTATTTTAAATTCAAAATATTTTATTGGATATAATGATTTGGGTGATTAAATTGGGGAATTAATTTATCATTTGATGATTTTATATATAAGGTTTCATTCATATGAAATCATGTTGAAAATGAAATTTTTTTGTTTGAATCTGATTAATTTTATATTTTCAAATTTTTGAGATTTATTTTAGTTCATAAATTATAATTTTTTTGGGAAACATAAATTTTTTTTTCAAGAATTCCTTAGATTTTTTAATTCATTTGTATTTTGGAATTAAATTTTTAGAAACTCATTATGAGAATTCAATAAAAATCACATTATTTTATTTTTGAATTTATATGTTTAAATTGGAATGTTGTAGAAAATTTTGAATTATAAATTTTTTGTAGGAATCATGATTTTTTATAATTAATGTATGTGTGAGAAGTGATGACATGTCACTCTCGTATTAATTATATTGACCACAAAGTAATGAACTGACCACATGATGAAAATTTAAATTAACCGAGTGACACTCTCACGGTTAGTATGTTGACTTTGATAAAAAAATGGAACAATCCAAAAATTATTGAAAGACAAAATTTCAAGTTACAAAATATCAAAATTTCAAGAGACCATGGATGAGGACTATCCTATTAGTCTGATTGAAATATAGTTTTTACTAATCTAAGTTGATTCCAATCAAAACTATACCTTGAATTTGATTGAATATGAATCTGGATTGAACCAAACATGATCTGCATCACCTCGATGTATTAGGAACCAGAAATCCAATGTTTAAGAACCATGATATATATAATATAAAACTATGATGCATTCATTTTCATATATTGAAGAGAACAAAGTCATTACAAAATAAGAAGACTCATGGAATAATGACAATGAACTAGGAAAAATTCACCAAAGCAGCTTCACCTATTAAGAAGCGAAGAAGGTGAACCATATGTTGAGCCCTGTAAAATTAGAGAAACCAAGATTGATTCTACAAAAGAAGAACTAGAACTAGGAGAAGTCACTAACCAAGGTTTATGATTTTCTCCAGCCATAACTAATAAAGATGACCGACACACCTGAGATGGGAAGATTAGTAAACCCAGTGTTGAATGTGGAATATTCTATCAAAACTAAAGATACTGGATGGATAAAAATAAAAATTTTCATTAATAGATTTTCTCATTGTATAGGTATGATTAAAATAAAGAGTAAAGACCTCAATGTTTACCCAAATCATATCTTGAGAGATACTAGATGTTTCAAAACATATACTTTATGTAAAGCCTCAACGAATTATCATGGTCTAGAAATTTTGTTTTATATTTCTGAAATATCTTTGTTCATTGAATCTAGTCAAATATAAAAAGTTTAAACCAACGATCAAAGAAAATCATATGATGAACCCAAATTATATGATGAGGAATTGAGTTTGAATGATGATAAGGCCACAAATCTGATTTTTATAGTTGTTTATCCTTATTATAGTTTTAATTGAAAAAGTCAGGGTGGACTTCATTCCTCCTCATGTCTCTAGAAAGGATGATAATGATTTTTGCATATTCAATGTTTTTAGGAATGCCTCAACAATATCTCAATCAACTAAATATTTAAATTCACCATAGGGTTTAAATTTTCTTGATTTATCACTTCAAATTCATGATGATACTCATTGAAAAACAAAGAATATGATAAGAGGATCAAAACTATACATTACCCTTTTGAGTTGATAATTAAATTATTTTGATATCTCATGAAAAGAGACTACATTATGGTTCTTGAATCATTTTTAACTCTGTGGAAGAGTATATGGGAAATGAAACACCATGCCATTTAAGAGTATGTGATCATGTTTTCCGAAGCCTATGATAGGATATATTTTTATAAAGAAATGTTCCAGTAGACCTAAAATTATTAAATGAAGAAATCATAGCTCAAAGGTGCATAGTAAAATTTTGGGATCTATAGGAGGAAGGTGAGGGGAAAGGTAAAATTCCCAAAATTATAAAATATTGCAAAAAATTATAATTTTTTTGTTCTATGGAAGAATTAGGAAAGATCTGAGTAAGGTAACTGATAGTGATCGTGGATAAAATATCACATATTTGTGGTGAAGTGCGGTTTAATGTGAGAGTATGGCTATTTTCACAGTAATGTCCCTCAGAGATGGTGATATGAAAATTAAAACACACCGCATGGAACTTATAGAACATTATAAATTGTTTTTTAATTTTTGTGTTTTTTTAATTAATAGGAGGTGTTCTCCTATATTTTGAGTATTCTCAATGACTGGATGCAAATTTTAATATTTTATATTCCTGATTCGTAAGACCGGTTTTTTTTCACACTTCTACCCCAGTTTCAATCATTTTATATTTTTTTTAAAGGATGGGGCCGAAGCCTCAATTTATTATTTAAAGAAAAGTCCTCTTTAGACCGGGTAGATGGAGACCCATTACATATCCCGAAGGCCCAAGGCCATGTGGCCTGAATACAAGGCTTGAATGCCCATTTTTGGGCCCAAAGGACCCCTCGGTGAATAGTACTACTACAGTACCCGTGCTACTACAGTACCTCCACTGCTATAGTGTCTACTATAGTCCCTCCGCCGCTACAGTGCTTCCACTGATACAGTTTTTCCGCTGCTACAGTACCTACTGCATTACTGCTACAGTACCATGGGAATTCATCCCTAATCGGATTTGATCCAGGGTCTTTTGGATGCCAAGCAGGAGCATGTATGACTATTATATGTATATTGTTATGTGATTATAAATACAAGTTTGTTTTTTCTTCCTCTCTAATGTGATAGGATCTCATATCTCTTATGATGAATGTTTGATATTCAAGTCTAGATCCTAGAAGTGAAAATTGACATTTCCTGAAGATTTTTGAATCATGTCGATCATCATCATCCTTCATTTCAGATGGATGATAATGACTATGTAGGTGGAGAAGAAAGGTTGGTACCATATGGGGTTAGTGTTTTTAACTATTTACCCTTTACCTTTTTCCACTTATCCACATAGATGGATTGATAGAGTATCAAAGAGTGCCAATGTGATTGAATATCTCATGAAGATCACTTCATTTAAGAAGATATTACTAGTAAGAGTGGATTTATTTGATGATGATTTCACTTTTGGGTAAAGTATTTCTATTTGGAAGAGAAACACACATAAATATTCATCATTTTTAGTGAGAGATTTATGTGACTTGAGTGATTGATAACTCACTAAGTGTGGTTTTGAAATCATATAATCTTTCAGTAGATCTATGATCAGTTGTTGAGGGTTTATCGACCTAGATCTAAGGATTTTTTCTTACAAACTACTTCATTTTATTGTATTTTTGTATTTGTTTATTGTTCATACACTATTTGATCAATTTGTTCACATCACATCTATTATTTTAATCATTATTTAATTAACTTTTCAATGATATCAAATTTTATAAAAACAGAAAAAATGTTCTGTGGATAAAATTTGGGAATTCAAGACTTCTTCATTGGAAGTGATCATAAGGTTATCCAATATAAAATATCTAGGGTTTAAAAATGTATCCTTCACCATTCTCACAAGATTTCAATTTCAAACCATCAAAATAATACATAAAAGAGACCCTACTCTATAGATCCGAAACCGATTATTCCCAAAAATATTCTCATGAATACATTTATAAAGGCCCCATCATATATTTTTCTCTCAATATAGGTTGCTTCTGGTCCAAATAAGGATGCCTAATTATTTCACTATGAATGATGTCATTTTAATAATGAAGGCTTCCGTCATAACAAGTAACAAGTTATTATTCATATCTTTCAATTATCATATCATATAAACTCTTCTTAATCCATACCCAAAACATTAATTACATTTTATGAAATTAATTTCTCTATTATAAAAATTATATTACATTAATATAACTTTATAGTTATACTTATTCATTCATATAACATGTTCTTATTTTGGTCGAGTCAACCAACAACATGAATGATGTTATACTATATTCATCTTTTTAATCATAGTTGACTATTAAAATTTAAATAATTATAGCAATGGATATTAATATTTTGGTGATGTTATGATTATAGATATAAGATATAGACACCCAAGAGAATAATTATTATATTTTAAATGATTTTTATATGTCAATTTCCCCAAAAAATCCATGTTATAAATTAAATTCTTGAAATTTGTACCCATAAATTTCATCAAATGAACATGGTAATTTATAAATAAGTATTATATTATGATTAAAAAAATTTAAAAATATGGGAATTATGATCTTAAAAAAATAAAACAATAATAAAAATTTAATTACTGAAATAATTATTATATAATAGATAATACTAACATGTGATGATGAAAATAAATAGTAATTAATATATATAATAATTAGGTTAAATTTACTAATATAAAATTCATTAAGTATATTTATTTATTTTAATTATAATATTGAAAATTCTATGTTGATTATACAACTAGTTTTAATAAATTTGATAATGTTGTGGGTAATGCTTAGTGATTCACTCATAATCAATATTTTTATTACAGATTATTGATATTTATACCACAATTTGGTTAATTGGTATGAATTTTCCATCTAATTATATAGTATTCCAACTCTAGTTATGTTCGGGACATGTGTGTGTGTATGTATATATATATATTAATATCCATTCAATGAATCATACTTCATAGTTTACAGCATTTACAATGAGAATTTCCTTTTATACTTTTCTTTTAGTGGGAATCTTACTCATTCATTTGAATATTGTATATTATTTTTTATGGATTTATTTTATTTATTTACTTATTATTAAATGAATTTTAAGGTCTATATACATTTACTTTACCATATTTACAAAGGTGGGAAATAAATCTTTATTTTCTCTCATACTTTAAATTTTATTCTTAGTCAATTTATCCCACTAGTTTCTTCAGTTTTATTTATGAATATCCGTTTCCATATTCTCAAGATTCTTCAATATTAACTTTATTTAAATTTTAATTTTTTATAAAATATATTTCAATTATGTTTTTATTAAAATTTATTAAAATGAAAAATATTACATCTTCTTTTTTTAATAATATTCTTTCCTTATATTAAAGGGGTTTTCATCTATGTAAATACCCTTTAATTATGCTTATGTTTCCCTTGTTATATGTTTTAATGGAATCACACGCATGCATTATATGGATGAGTAATTTTTAGATCTTGTAATTTTTTTAATGAAAATCATTTCATTATCAAGGAATAATTTTATTATAATGAATTTATATATGCTTATTGATGATGTCTATCAAATATGTATGGCTTATCATTATGTTACTGGTGGCCCTAGATTTACATCATTCATTATTTCATTTGTTAAAACATTTTCTCAAGATAATACTATGTTATGTGATATGGGTGGTTAACATAGTCGATTATGTTATGGGATATATGATGTTGGCCTAGCTCACTATGATAATTATGTCTTGATGGAAACTCATGACCGAATTTATGGTTTTATATGATTATGCAAGTGACACATTCCAATGTTATACCTTATAAATATGTTATACTTAATTTTATAATCAATGGTTCTTACCTACTTGGGTATGATATTATGATTATGTTTTATTTATTTTTTTCCTTTTTATAGAAACTCGATAATGATATTATTTAGGATCTATCAAGTTAATTAAATTGATACCACATAGGTTTTACCCCTTACTAAGTGTCTTATATCACCCTTTTCCTTTGTATCTATTACCTAGTTTATAATGAAGTGTATTACGTATGATCCTTCTAGAAGGGAGTCGATTG
Organism: Viscum album; assembly: GCA_963277665.1. Classification (NCBI taxonomy): domain Eukaryota; kingdom Viridiplantae; phylum Streptophyta; class Magnoliopsida; order Santalales; family Viscaceae; genus Viscum; species Viscum album. Next base: position 148,907,985 of record OY728144.1, on the reverse strand, counting down.
TGATGTAAATATTGAAGAAATGTTCAATATCTTATAATATAATATTCTTATATAGATCACATATAAAGTGACTAAAACATTAGGTTATAAATTTTTGATTTATAATAAATATTTTTCATGAAATTTATTAAAAAACTTTATTCCCTACGAAATCCAATGTAGTGGTCCCTATGGTTATCTTAGAATGTGGTTTCATATTTTTTTGGGAAAACTGCCACATTTTAGAATTGTTTCTTCTATATGATAAATAAATTTGGGATTTATTAAACATTAAAAAATTATATAAGACTAGAAATATGTTAAAATTTTAATTATATTTTAGATACAAGAAAATCAAAAAAGAGAATATAAACAAAAAATTAGATATCAACAATGGAATAGTTTTGACCTTAGTAAATTACCTTCTTAATTTTATAAAAATAATTCCCAATAGAGTTAATCATTGAATACTGTAAGACCACATTTTATTCACCTAAATTTACTAGAAGACTTATCATGTACTCAAATATGGATGTTTATCCCCTTATAAAAATGATTTGATTACACAAAGACCTTTAGGAGACCAAAACAAATTGAACTCATAGTGCTCAAGAGTGAGAACTCACTCAAAAAAATTTAAAAAATAGAAAATTACTTCACTAACATATGTAAAAATAATATCCTGAATAGTTTTTAAGAAAATAAATTTTATAAATAAAATATATTTTTAATTCTGGAAAAATAACTCTAGAATAATTTGAAAATATATTACAAATAGGTCTAAAAAAACATAGAAGGGGAATAACATTGCATGTGTGCTACCACATTTTCTTTGGGTTGGTATAGCTAGATTACTCTATTTTAGATCCTCTCTCCCCTTGGATTATCCTCTTGTGCATAAAAAAACTTTCTATAACATTTTTATTGGAGATGGAGATAAATATATAAAATGAAAGGGTGAGGAAAATTTTTCCTCTAAAATATATCCATTTACATTGAATTCAATTGTAACCCACAGGGCACTTAAATATCAAATTATGATAAAATAGAAAGTTCTTATAATATGTATCCAATGGGAATCAATAAAATTTCATGACCATTTACATGTGTAATTTTTTTTGAATTACATTGATAAATTTTTTTTGTTGAAAAGATTATTCAATTCCATCTATTTTCATATATTATTATATTGTATTAATGATTTAATATTACCATAAAACATATTTTGTATGTGATATTTTAAGTCCCTTTCAATGAAAAATGGAATCCAAAAAATTTATGTTATTTAGTCTAAGTTATTCCTCATTTAATAAATGTAGGTAAATTCAATAAAACAAAAAATTTAATAGTTTTTAATATTTATTTTTTATTCATATGGTTCAAATGAACAATGGGTAATATTTGGTGAATTATATCACAATGAAAATAAAATACTATGAAAAATAATTGTCCAATTTTGACTAGTTTTGAAAAGGTACTAGTTAAAATATGAAGATCATGACATAATCTAGTTTCACAATAATTCCTAAAATATCTCAAAAATAATTCAATCTATCTTAATATGATAAAATATTGAGAGTTAAACCATTTAAATTTGAGAAAAAAGTATTCCAAATTCAATCTATATCAGTGAGATGTTATTATATGTAATGTATAATCACGTTTAACGATGTAGTATGCATTTATGATATTACTGAAAAATCATAATTTGTATAATAGTGGAGTTTAGTTATTTTTTCAGATTAGGTTACAAATAAAAATAGGATAAAACAGAAAACAAAATAGGTTGAAACAAAAGTAACATAAAGGTATAATAGTTTATGGTATCATAATATTTACTTTTATATGAATCTTTACTCTTCATATGTTTTTTAATAATCATATTAACCATTTTGGTCAATGTTAATTATTGGAACATGGTGTAATGATGTTAATTAAAATTGTGATAAAAATCAATGATTACCCCAAAAATCCAAATATAATGACATCTATTGTGAAATCAAAAATATATATTCATACCAATCTATATTAAGTTTGAAAAATAAAATGAACCATGTTGAAATCCTAGATTAACCAAAGTTTGAGAATATCACATTGAGTACAACATGTGAAAACAATCACTATCCTTTAGTGGGTCTCCTAAACTAGTAATTATTAGGTTATAATGAAAATGATGAAAGTAGAAGAGGGTGGGGGAGGGTGTGGTGAATTATATATTTTTAAAAACATGAAAAATTCAGTATTTCCCTCTTGAAATAGAGTGAATAATTCATTCTCTCTTAAAGATGAGTGATAAGGAGAATATTAATAAAGTAAAGAACTGTACACAAAAATTTATAGAGATTTTGGGCATAAAAAACCCCTAGTTCACTTTACCAATGTATTTTCCACGATAATGGTGATGTTCAATAGCTAGTCATTTTACTAAGGACATCCACAAATGAGTGTAGAAATATGGTACATTATAAATTGGAATTTAAAATTACTTATAGTTATTTTAAATGGAACCATGATATACCCAACATAGTATAAGAATCTAAAGCTCCACTAATGAATAATAAAAAGTAGACAACAATTATTTGGATTTTTTAGTGGTTGAATACAGGTTTAGTTTTCAGTTGTAGCGACAACCTAAAGATAAAATGATCACAAATAAAAGAGAACACCAACATAAATAATCTTCAACAATGATAATTCTTCCTTTTTTCATTAAATATTTATATAGTTAACACTATGTAGATGATAAACATGTATGTATCCAATGTGTATCTCTACTAGTTTATTTTTTCAAGATGAAATAAAAATTTGAAAAATAATATAGTATCCCTAACACGATGATCAATGATTCAGGGATCAAAACATGGATGTCTACAAAGTGTAGGTCATTTAATAACTAGATACGATGTCAAAATATTATTTGTATACCTATATTTGAGAATAATAAACTATCAAAATTAGAAAAGCTTTATTTTATTCAATTCATACAGATATAGTAAACCTTCTAGATAAATGACGATCACTTGAATTGAAACATGCATAGGGAAAATCACAACTTCAATTATATATTGGAATGATTTAATCCATATAATAATTAACTTATAATAAGTATTAAAATAAATTAAAAATATAAAATAACTCTCATGAAACCATTACAGAAATCCTGAAAATAATACATGATCCAAATCTCGGAGATTACTAGGACAAAGATAGGGATTCTCTATATACAAATTATATTTGAAAGGACATGTGAAAATGTACAAATAAGTCTAAATTTTTTGTTTATTAACCATATATTAAGTATAAAAATGTAGGGTAGCTAACAAGAGTTATGTCTCAAACATAAAGTTCACTTCATTCATGGGATTAGAAAAGTAGTTATCCTAATAAAAGTAGGGTAATTGGTCTTTACATTCATTTCAACCATAGGGTTTTGAACAATGATTCTTGGATACTTTTAGAAAACCAAAATACATAATAAAAAAATAACTTCATCAGAATTTAAAACCAAAGTAATTACATAATAAAATAATTATTCTAATAAATGTAATCTTGAATACCACATAATGTATCATCATTAGTTACCCAAATGTGAGAGATTTTGAGTATCAAAATCAATGAGAAATTAATGAAATTATTGGATCAAAAAATTACCAAAATTAATTCACTTTTTTATTATCACAAAACACACATAACAAAAATTATAGAAAATTTCATAAACAATATTTTAATATCAAATATGAAAATGTATTTATCCAGATTAACCCCAAAGAAAAAAAGGTTCTTCCCCCCTGATTTCTTCCCCCTATGTGAAAAATGTTTTTGTTTATCCACCATATTTCCCACTATTAGGATATCAAAAAGCATATATGAAATGGATTAAAACACATTTAATGTAGTAAAAGACTATTATTGATCATTTGGTTTAGCTAAAGATAAATTAATTTCAAATAATGAATATAGATATAAAATCATGAAAATTAATAAAAAAATATGATAGAACAAAAAATTTTGTATCAATCATCAAAGTGTAAAAAGATATATTGGACTTAAGGGGTTGTATAGAAAAAGGTGCAGGATGAGAAAAAGGATCAGGTCTTTTATAAATGTTAAGTGGGGAATCTTTACACTTGAGATTCTAGACTATTTTAATCACAAAAACTAATACAATTTACATTAGATCAATTTTCCATTGAATATCATTAGATATTTTTCCTCTTTATGATGAATGAAAATTACTAACTAAGAACTATTTTAGGTAATTATGATCTGATTTAGAGACATATTCTAATATAATATAAGCAAATTGATCAAATATTTCATTTTTAATGCATAAAAATAATTTCTGGAGATTGAAAAGTCATATATAATTTGATAATACACCTAAAAAGATTTAAATTATGTCTTTAAAAAATTAATTTTTTCCATCTCATCAAATTATTTCCTAGAAATCATATGTTCTTCATACAACCTCACTACATATCCTTTTAACCAACTAAAATTATATGACAATTCCAATGAAAAAAAACGAAAATGATCTGTATTGAATATCTAATCATCATCAAATAAGGTCATTTGATATTTTTTTGAAGGATGTCCTCCATTATCCATTTGAAGTGATTGAACTTCTTGTTCTTGATGGCCACTGATTTTTTTACCATTGATAAAATATTTATCTAAGGATTATTCAACAAAAGTTACAAACCACTCTACAAAAATACTATTTATGGTACCAAGTGAAAAATACTTTTTATTGATTTTCTTAATCTCATAATTATCAGTATTTTATGAAGAAATATTATAAAACCATTCTAAACCATGAACGTTTAGCATTTGAGGTAGGAATATTTATAAACAATAGAGGCTTAGTCTCTTCATGTTTCTCAGACTAACTTTATTGGATTCCTTTGAGTTTTACATTGAAAACAAGGAATGTGAAATGTTTGAGAGGGTTTGAGGAAGAGTAAGGATTAGGGTTTGAATTAAGAACAATAATGCATTTTATTCTGACGGTTCTCATGTGGAGTTTTGGTTTCTAAATTCAAAATTTCAGTATATTCATTTTAGATTTTACAATTTAAAAGAAATATATGCATAAAAATATTACATAATTAATGTTTTATAAATTTTAAATAGTTCATTTAACATAAATTTTTTAAAATTAGTTCTAAAATAGAAAGATTTTAAAGAATATAAGGTTCAAACAATGAAAGATAATTATAGGTTTTACATGGAATAGACCTAACTTCCCTACGTGTATTTTCAATAAATGAATATTTATTATTTCCCACATAACTAAGGCTTATATCAAATGTTATACATTATGAGTTATTATAAGATATAAATGATTATTTATTGAATAAAAAGAGATGTAAAAATAATTAAAATATGTATAAAAAATATTTATTCAATACATACATATTTATTTGTTTTGAAATATCTAAACCTAATTTTTTTGATGATGTAATAAAAGGCCAAAATATTTTAACAATTCAGATACATGTCATAATAGATCCATTCAACACATTCCATGAAAATAAATGCTTACATGAAAATAACACATAAAATATTAAAGAGTATTCATGATGTTAATAATAAATTTCAAGAAATTACTGTATTATATAAAAAATAAAGTGAATAAAATGTTTTTAATAGTTTAAAAAATGGAGTAATAAAGTTGATGATAATTAAATATAAGATGTTTAAATTTTTTCCCTTATATAAATATAGTTAGTATACTAGAGTTAATATGGAAACTAAATACTTATTAGATTTCAACAATTCTAGATTTAATGATCATTTATTTTAGAAAAGGAACTAAATTAGATTTTATCAATCATTTAAAAATAAATACATTTTTTCGGACAATAAATATTCACATATTATTCATCCAACCACTTATTAATATAACAATGGTGTGTAGTGGTACACATCTACAAAATATAGAATACCAGATCCTTATGGTACCCATTTTATTTTTTGGTAAATGGTGATAGTAATTAAAGATATTTGTATCCAAATCTATTTAATTTTAGTAGATATTTCATACTTACATTAAAATAAGTATTTTGAATATTGAACATGTTTTACACCACACGATTGGAGATTTATAAAATAAAATTCATTAGGATAATGTCGATTAATTCGATAATAAGAACATGTAATAGAAGGAATGATTTTACTTTTAAATATTTAAAAATTTATTACTATATAATTTAGGCTTTTCTCTAATACTACCAATACCGAGATTTCCATTACTAATTTTATTTTTAAATTTAACATGATTTTAATATCTCTTTACATTAATATGCATACTAGAAGCTTTTTTTATAGAATAAGTTTTATTTAATAATTCTCTAATTTTATTTTCATGTAAATGACATGATTTTTTAAGAGTTATATCATAAATATGAAATCAAATTTGTCAAAATATATTTTTCAATAGAAATAGATTAATATTATATTCTATGTTTTTTATTTTATTTAATGATTTAAGTTTATTTTCAAGCAAGAAATAATATTTATTATGTTAATTAGATAAAAGGTTTTCAGAATTATAATTTTGAGATTAAGAAAATTATACCTTATTAGTGAAATCCATAAGGCATAGACTTCACTTTTTAATTTCATGCTTAGCTTTAGAGATCATAAAATTTTCAACACTTGCATCCTTAAAAGAACTCTGATTTACCAATATGTATTGTTTTCTTTTCTATAATAATCTCTACTATGAGATTTAAGAAAAGGAAAATCAGGTCTCATATGTCCATTCATTTTATATTTATAGAATATTATTATTAATTTTTTTTTGAATTCTCGTATTTATTTTATTATATCTTACAAAATAGTTTTGTAATATTTGATTAGTCCTAATTTGAACATGAGTGACTAGAATATAAGGACTCAACCATCGAAATTTTTAGTTCCCCATATTATTTTCGGATAGAAATATGATTTTTAGCTTTAGGTTGTATCTCAGCTTCATATACCTTTAATGGGATAATAAATTCATTCATTGATAGAATTTTTAGAAGAGTAGACTGTTTGATTGTAGAAGATATTCCATTTTATTTTAAAAGTAAAAGTCATAGAACATATAAATCATGATATTTTTCTAGTTTAGTTCTCCTAATGAATACACATCATAGACTACTTCAATCAACCTTGTATTTATTTGATCTATTCTTTCACCATCATCCATCCCAAATGTATCATATTTTAATTTTTCAGTATTATACCTTTACTATCTAAAATTGTTAGTTCCTTCATATGTAAAAATTATTTTTTACACATTTCATATGTAGGATCACACTGAGAAACTCAATTGAATTCTATAATTCCTAATCCATAAATAAGAGAAATCACATATATCAAATTACGATCATAATATGTTTCTTGAGTAATATTAAACTTCTCTAGATATTCTTTCGTAATTTTATAAGGCATTAATACTTTCAAATAAACAATTGTTTTAAGGTTCTTCAAATAAATAATCATTCATTATTTCTAAAATTAATAAATTAACTATTAAAATATGGATCAAAAATCATTGAAATACCTTCTTTGAGATTATCCATTGAGATATTGTATTATTCTGGATCTTTAACACAGAATTCTCGGGGAAAAAATAAATATATTTACTTAAGTGTAAACTCATTTTCAAAATGATTCTATCAGGTTGAAGAAACTACATTTTTAGGGATTTTAAAAATTACCATATGAGTCCTAGAATTTGAAACTAATTGTTAGGTTAGAACAAAAAAGATTAAAATACAAGGGGAGGGGTGAATTGTTTCATTTTATAAATAAGAAAAATTCCGAATGACTCAATTTAAATAAATTTATTATTTACTTCTATTTTATAGATGAGTGATTATTGAAAAATAAATATAGGAAATAACTAGACACAATGATTTATAGTGATTCTGGGAAACAAATACCCAAATACACTCCACCAACTCTCCCTATAAGATCTTGGTGATTATCACACGAAGGTCCTTATAGTGGGGTCCTCCCAAATTTAGTGTAGGCTATTGAAACTGTACAAAAAAAACTTTTACAGGGCCTTATAGTTCTTTTAAAACTAACCAAGATATAAATATCTTAGTATGAAAATATGAAACTCCACAAAAGACTTACTATAAGAATTAGAAACTTTTAAGGGAAAAATTGATGTAGAGGTTGAATACTAGTTCAGTTCATAGTCACAGTAATAATAACCAAATGAAATGATCTCCAAGAGAACACAATATCAAAAAAAATTAAATAATTAAAATTAATCCTTTTTATTTTAATATATGTAGATAAAGAATCTATAGACGATAAAAATTTATGTCTCCAAATTATATATCAGATAGTTTCTTGTAAAAGTTGAAAAAATTAAGTGATAACGAATATAGTGGTAGTAGTATTAAAATAAAATAGAATAGGTTCAATAAATAAATTTCTCCAAATTTTATGTCATTTTAGAACTATAGATGATGTCACACTATTATCTAAATTCCTATATTTGGTTAAAGGAAACTATTGGTATTTAATAAGAATCATTATTTAGTTTAGGTTAAACAGACCTAAAAATACTCTGGATAAATTAGGATCATTTGAATTTAAAAAAACCAAGAGAAAATTATAACTTCCAATATAAATATGAATGATTTAATCCATTGAATAATTAACTTTGAATTAGTCATTATACAACTTTAAAGTATTAAATAATTATGATGAAACCATTGTATAAATTTTGTATATAATTTATAATTCAATTCTCATAGGTGCCTGGATAAAATGTAGGGTTGAACAGTGTACATATAATCTTCAAAGTCAGGTTTGACAATGTACTAATGATTGAAAAAGTTGATTTTATAATCCATAAGTTAAGTTCACAAAGGTAGGGTAGATGAAAAAAATCATGGCTTCTAAACCATTTAGTTAATTCCAACACAAGGTCACAAAAGTAGTGATCTTCCAGATCATTCACATTCACTAAGAAACTAGGTTTATGATCATTGATTCCAAACTACATTCAAAAAACCAGAATACATAAGAAAATAAAAATATAGATGAATATAAATTTAAAGTTCTTCTAGAATAAAAACAATTTTACTATAAATATAATCCTAAAATTCACTTTAGTAAAAATCATTAGTAACAAAAAAATTGTGTTTTTGTAGAATAAAATTAAATTAAAAATTAATAAGATTATTGATTCAACACTTTCCCAATAGTAATGGTCGAGAAATGGATCAATAAAACCAAACACAATTATCTATTATACAGTGTTTAGATTATGAGAATGTGTTTCTAACTAATTATTGTTTGGAAGGAGAATTAAATAAATGGTGGAATATCATCCATAATACGAGTGAAAAGTAATAAAATTACTCCAATGAATGAGACGAGTTTTTGAAAATTTTATTTGAAAAATATTTTCCCCAAAAAATTACCATCAAACAACGGAAAGGATTTAATGTTGAAAAATAATAATATGATTAATCCATTAGTTTGCATGTATCAAGCATCATGTGACATTCATGGCATTCCTCTAGTTTTATAATCAGCCCTAAAAATGAAATTGATAATTCATTTAGATTATTAAACCCATGTATTCAAGAAATGAGTTATAATAGAATTTGGTAACTATTAGAAAATTATTCTATGTTCTCTTAAGGGTGATATGGATTTAGAGACTATCCTTATAATCAGATACTTGGGGATAAGAAATTGGAAATGGGTTTTCATGGAAACCCAAATGATAAAACTCCTAGAGGGAAAAATATTGAACTTCCAACAAGACAAAAATATGAGAATATGCAGCAAGGAAATAGACTCAAAGGAAAAAAAATTATATCATGTGTGGAAGGAAATTCCATCAAGTATATAATTCTCAAAAGGGAGAGGATGATCGACATAATGCAAGTCCCACCAACTGCATCTCTATTAGTTTCATGTTTATAATGAAAAGTATTAGGTAAATATAAATTAAATTGAACCAATTCAATGGTTAATGTGTAAACTAAACATCAAAAAATTGTAAATTTAAAGGATAATGGGTTATCTTATACAATCACTACTACCAAATTTGATTCTGAAAAAAATAGTTTAAAGGAATACTTACTATCCACTCAAGATAAAGAATTTATTATTTTATTTTGGTTTTATACAATTCCTAATATTTTGAATGCTTTATAAATGTATTAATTAATCATCTTAATGAATATATATTGAATTATTTTATTAATAACCTACTAGTCTGAGGATTAAATATCAATTCCATAAATCTTTTCTAGATGAAATTTATAGGAAGTTACTTCTTAGAAATAAAATTATTATACCTTTAAGAAAAGTTTATGTATATTTTTGTATGTATTGTCTCTATCTATATAGAGACCACATCGCTTCTAGGATAGGGGAATCTTATTTCATCTCCCAAATCATCCCATGATCATCTATCATTGTAAGGATGGTCATGATCTACTTATGGAACTTTCTTCCCTTATATGGGTTTTAATACCCAATATTGTGGAATACATAGCTCAAATAGAAATGGATAAACTCAAAATTAATGATATTACAACAATGAAAAAAATATATTTTTAATGATCGAAATTGTAAATGTTAATAAAATATATGGTAAATTTGAATTTCCAGCCCCTGAGAGGGGGATGAATGGGAAATAGATCTAGATTCTTAGTTTTGAAACACCTGTATGTGATGTATTCATATGCATTTGGTGGTATACGATTTGTCTATAGTGGATAAATTATGAATGAATTTTTATTTTTTATAAATTATTGGATGAAATATTTTTTGAGTTGTTTTGTATGGTTGTTATACATTTGGCTCTAATTGGAACATGGAAGTTGTAAATTTTTGGAAATCCATCTATATATTGATGTGTAAGGGTTACCGTGTATACATTTGAGCTACCCTATGAGGTGAATATTACATTTTTTTGATCCCCCTTGTATATGGAAGGGTTATATATAATTCAAAGAATTGGTTATGTGTGGATTTCTATGTAAAAAAATGGGTTGATATGAGACATGAAAATGTAAGAGTCACCCCCTACATGCTATTTAACATCCAAAAACATAACTTATAGAAGTGGTAAAACCATGTGATACATATGTGTTACCCTATGATAAATAAAAATGGTAAAGTATGGTATATACTATGGTGATATGTGTTACTAGTGTTGGTCAGAGAAATATTGATGTATGGAAAACCATATGACTTGTCAGTGTAAACCCCCATTGTATATATGGATTTCTTAGTCTTTAAAATTGATAAAGTTTTGGGTGATACCCTATTATTTATTTGTTATAGTCTAATAAAAAAAGTTATTAAAGTGTGGGTGATCCTTCTCTTATATATCAGTTACCTAGGTTATGGTAAATGGTAATGTATGGAATGTGAAGTGTGATAAGAAGGGGTTTGAACATAGAAAAGATATGATATGAAATTACAGATGGTATTGATTTTAGAACATCCGGAATCTTTGATAAAAAATTACAATTGGAGTAAGTGTTATTATAATTTTTGAAATTTATGATCTATAATTATATTTTGAAGAACTAGATATGGGATCTGTAAAGTGTTACACTGCAATGAGATACATAAGGATCAGTTGAATCTTCTTAAACTTATGTAAGTGTTATTCTATAAGACTGGCACGGAATTAAATATATTATTTAGAAGAATATTCTATAAATTGGAAGGAGTTTGAAAAGAAGATTTATAGAAGAATAAGAATAATTTTTTAAAAAATAATCTTGGAAGAAGATAGAGTTTTAGAAGAATGAATCTTAGAAGAAAATTTTGGAAGGAGTATTGGAGGAATATTTTATGGGGGAAAATTTAGAATAAAAAATATTTTTTTTATGTATAGAAATATAAGGGTTAATTATTGGGTAAAATACATAAGGGTTTCATAATTTGTTAAAAAATGGTGGAAATGTATTGCAGAGTATGGAGACCCATGTGTGAAAATGGCAACGATGGAGTAGAGAGTATGACAGCCCACATTTTTAATGCCATATTTTTTACATAATTCGTAAAAACAATAATATATTTAAAAAACCCAAGGATCTTCTGATGTTTGTTGGATTAAGAACTATGAATGTAATATATTACATAAAAAATGAAAAAATAAATATATACATAATTTATTACTCTTGAAAGACTACTTTATCATACCATTCTAGGAAATATAACTACAAGTGGTTTCTTGGGGTTATACATTAATAGAATATGGTATACATAAATCCCGGTAAGTGATAAATAATGGAATTGAAACTATAGAAATTGTCAGGGATAAAACATGAAGGATAATGTGATATCATAACCATATGTATAAGGTATATATTATATAAATGTGTCTACAATGCAGAAAATATCCAAGACTCGTCACCATAGTTCCACAAAACATATTCCTTAGGTTAATCACCATGGTATCGTAAACATGTTATCTAATGAGATTAGTTATTTTCCAAATTCATTGGAGTGATATTAAAGAGAACCCTTTATATTTGTTAATTCGTGTTTTCCCGATAGATCATATATCATTTTAAATAATTTAATCAATAAACCACAATCAATAATGAACATGTTTCATATAAATTCTTTGAGTATATAAGTGTTTAATGACAAAGTTTTCATCAATTTTAACCCATTAGAATGCAATATTTTATACATTCTTATAAATAACAAGTAAATAAAGTATAATTAATTCCTTTTTAGTACCCTTAAAAAAATAGTTTTGGGTATTCTGAAAAAAAATGGAGTCATGGAAAATCAATGAATGATTTTGGAGATATTATAGGTATACAAAGTGACTTATAGAACATGGTTAATGAGTAGTAATGGAAGTATATATTTGAAAAAGCGTTGTCGCACGCGCTCTCAAAAGAACTTCAAAAGTGAGTTACGTTGGATAAAACTCCAAGCACAACACTCTATGAAGCTAATGTTTAGTTTACTTGGTGTAGCATAGGGGGCTAACCAAGGTCGTCTCTCAAAGGAGGAAGTGAATTAAAACATCTTATTAGAGGTATTCTAAAAATTAAATAAAAGAGAATAAAAACACTACTAGAAAATGAAGGGGGTTGTTTATAGTTTATGAATCTAGAAGAAGTTTGCTGGAAGAAGATTGTATTTTTTTTTTGTTTTTAGTTTTGAAATGAATTCCGATTAAAATAACACAACAAGAAGATGTTTTTTTTTAGAAAATATTTTAAAAGGCGTAATCGATCTAACTCTACCTCTTCATTTACATATTAATCATTATCATTTAAATGAATATCCACTTAATTATGATCCTCTAATTTGTTAACCCTCGAACCCTACAAGAGTTAACTTAACCACAAAGATGGAATTACTTAAACCCTAGGCTAGCTTCGGAACATGCAATCGCAGAACCCGGCTTTGATTGTTGTTCTAAGGTTAGCTTATGGTCAGTGGTTAATTAGAGCACAAATCCATTCTGGAAATGAGGATGAGTTGTGTTTAGGGATTATATTTGAACTCTACAAATTTATCCCAAGTGGTCTTGTATTACCGATTAAGCTCGCACTCTCACAATTTACACAAAATCTCGACCTCGCGTGTTTTTGTATTAATTGTTCAATTGCTTGCTTAGTTTCTTAAAATTTAAAAACATAATTCATGGATCATATTAAGTGAATTACAGTAGGCTCAATGATTCAAAATAATTAAATGAAGAGGGTAGAAGATAGATCGATCACTAAAAATTACTCTTTCATGGGTGGCGTAATCATCGTAGAAGCGTTTTGCATGTGCAAAGGTTTATAATGGGTATAACCCAATATCGCTTCTACTCAAGAATTCCAGCCCCAAGAGGAAGATTAAGAGAAGAATAAATTTAAATAAAACAGAGGAAAAGTGAAGAAATAAAAGAAGAACAAAGAAGTTTATTACACAAACAAAACAATTACAACATGAAGGAGAGAAGGAGGCTTCGATGAGAGGATCCTTGCTTCAAGAGCTACCTCTCTTACAATGGTTGTAGAATTTGGTTGAAACGAATTCTCCTCTGCCTCCAATCTCCCAATTCACGAACCAGCCTCTCCAAATGAGAAAATCACTAATTTATAGAGTGGAGGGGAGGCTAGGTTTAAAGTGGTTTCAAGTGTGAATGCAAAATCTCGGCCAAATATTTTAAGGAAACTTGCACCGCCCATTTGACCTCAAAAACGCGTGAATTGACCGGCCTTCCAGAAGGATTATTTGTGCCACATCATGTCCCCGAGCTTTCCTCAAAATTTGGGCTCAATCCAAGCCCGTATGTAGAGGATATGGCCCAAATACAGAACCTTCTCCATTCTGGCGAGCCCAGCCCAACTTTGCGTTCATGGCCCAATTTCAACAACCAAATTAACTCTTTAGCTTTAGTATCCTGAATAAAAGTTGTAGATAATTAAGTTAGGAACACTGTTACAAAATTTAAAATTCAAATAATAAATATAAAAATATTTATCTTCGAAATAATACAGTGCACTATTAAGGGTAAAACTGGAATTTTCACCAAATTTTCAAATAAATGATCAAATCCCAAATATTTTATAAATAAACATATTTTACACAATGTGAGTAAATTATATCATTTATTATCAATAAAATATTCAATAAAATAGTGTTTTATCAACTCCCCCACACTTACCCTTTTGCACACCTGGGCAAAACCTCATATCAAGTAAACATCAATATCAAATCAAAACCAATTTTAAAACACATATCTTTAAGATCAATCAATTTCACAACAAGAATAAAAAAGATATCATGCCTCATAAAAAACCTTATTTCAGGTTCTCCATTTATATCATTCAATATATTTCCACTTCATTTATCCACCCATTCACAAAACACTTACCTCGCTTGAATTTTCTCTCATCACTCAAATATCAATTTTTTTCCAATGCACTACTAAAAATAAGACAATTAGCGACCGCCATTGGCGGTCGCTAAAGGTCTTTAGCGGCCGCGCAGCGACCGCCATTGGCGGTCGCTGTTGCCCCGTCGCTAGAGGGCTTTAGCGACCGCCAATGGCGGTCGCTATAGAAGGCCGTCAGTTCGGCCTTCAGCGACCGCTTGGCGGTCGCTGAAGGCCCCCTGCCGGGCACCCTATAGCGACCGCCAATGGCGGTCGCTATAGTGGGCCGGCATGGCACCCTATAGCGACCGCCTATGGCGGTCGCTATTCAAAAAAAAAAAATTTTTTAAAAAAATTTTATTGAATTCAATATAAATATATATATATATTTATGTAAAAATATTCATATATATACTATTAAATACAATATTTTAAATATATATATATATATATATATATATTATATATTTGAAATGTTTTAATACATATTTAATACATATATAATATCAAATCATTGTGTTATAATAATTTAAATATTCTCTATATAATATATTTTAAATATTATATATATATAATATATTTCAGGTCGTTCGGAGCACGTTTGCTCCGAATCGGACCGCCGCACGCCGTTTTGTTTCCGGCCGCCGCGGTCACACGGCACCTCCGAATGAGGTGCCGTCTGGCCGACCATTTCACAATTCACGCCCCGGATGTTGTCGTCCGGTTTCGTGGCATTCGGAGGTCGTTCGGGTGGTTTTGACCCCCCAACGCGCCCTTTCAGCGCGCGCCGCGCTGCTGAATACGGCACAATCGGACGTGCCGCGCGAACCGCACGTCCGATGGACGTGCGGCCTCCTCCTGCATCTCAGGAATAATATTTCTATCGTTCCCGTGCGGTTTCAGGTCGTTCGGAGCACGTTTGCTCCGAATCGGACCGCCGCACGCCGTTTTGGTGTTTAATGGCGCCGGAAACGCGTTTCCGGCCGCCGCGGTCACACGGCACCTCCGAATGAGGTGCCGTCTGGCCGACCATTTCACAATTCACGCCCCGGATGTTGTCGTACGGTTTCGTGGCCTTCGGAGGTCGTTCGGGTGGTTTTGACCCCCCAACGCGCCATTTCAGCGCGCACCGCGCTGCTGAAAACGGCACAATCGGACGTGCCGCGCGAACCGCACGTCCGATGGACGTGCGGCCTCCTCCTGCATCTCAGGAATAATATTTCTATCGTTCCCGTGCGGTTTCAGGTCGTTCGGAACACGTTTGCTCCGAATCGGACCGCCGCACGCCGTTTTGGTGTTTAATGGCGCCGGAAACGCGTTTCCGGCCGACACGGTCACACGGCACCTCCGAATGAGGTGCCGTCTGGCCGACCATTTCACAATTCACGCCCCGGATGTTGTTGTACGGTTTCGTGGCATTCGGAGGTCGTTCGGGTGGTTTTGACCCCCCAACGTGCCATTTCAGCGCGCGCCGCGCTGCTGAAAACGGCACAATCGGACGTGCCGCGCGAACCGCACGTCCGATGGACGTGCGGCCTCCTCCTGCATCTCAGGAATAATATTTCTATCGTTCCCGTGCGGTTTCAGGTCGTTCGGAGCACGTTTGCTCCGAATCGGACCGCCGCACGCCGTTTTGGTGTTTAATGGCGCCGGAAACGCGTTTCCGGCCGCCGCGGTCACACGGCACCTCCGAATGAGGTGCCGTCTGGCCGACCATTTCACAATTCACGCCCCGGATGTTGTCGTACGGTTTCGTGGCATTCGGAGGTCGTTCGGGTGGTTTTGACCCCCCAACGCCCCATTTCAGCGCGCGCCGCGCTGCTGAAAACGGCACAATCGGACGTGCCGCATGAACCGCACGTCCGATGGACGTGCGGCCTCCTCCTGCATCTCAGGAATAATATTTCTATCGTTCCCGTGCGGTTTCAGGTCGTTCGGAGCACGTTTGCTCCGAATCGGACCGCCGCACGCCGTTTTGGTGTTTAATGGCGCCGGAAACGCGTTTCCGGCCGCCGCGGTCACACGGCACCTCCGAATGAGGTGCCGTCTGGCCGACCATTTCACAATTCACGCACCGGATGTTGTCGTACGGTTTCGTGGCATTCGGAGGTCGTTCGGGTGGTTTTGACCCCCCAACGCGCCATTTCAGCGCGCGCCGCGCTGCTGAAAACGGCACAATCGGACGTGCCGCGCGAACCGCACGTCCGATGGACGTGCGGCCTCCTCCTGCATCTCAGGAATAATATTTCTATCGTTCCCGTGCGGTTTCAGGTCGTTCGGAGCACGTTTGCTCCGAATCGGACCGCCGCACGCCGTTTTGGTGTTTAATGGCGCCGGAAACGCGTTTCCGGCCGCCGCGGTCACACGGCACCTCCGAATGAGGTGCCGTCTGGCCGACCATTTCACAATTCACGCACCGGATGTTGTCGTGCGGTTTCAGGTCGTTCGGAGGTCGTTCGGGTGGTTTTGACCCCCCAACGCGCCATTTCAGCGCGCGTCGCGCTGCTGAAAACGGCACAATCGGACGTGCCGCGCGAACCGCACGTCCGATGGACGTGCGGCCTCCTCCTGCATCTCAGGAATAATATTTCTATCGTTCCCGTGCGGTTTCAGGTCGTTCGGAGCACGTTTGCTCCGAACGGGACCGCCGCACGCCGTTTTGGTGTTTAATGGCGCCGGAAACGCGTTTCCGGCCGCCGCGGTCACACGGCACCTCCGAATGAGGTGCCGTCTGGCCGACCATTTCACAATTCACGCACCGGATGTTGTCGTACGGTTTCGTGGCATTCGGAGGTCGTTCGGGTGGTTTTGACCCCCCAACGCGCCATTTCAGCGCGCGCCGCGCTGCTGAAAACGGCACAATCGGACGTGCCGCGCGAACCGCACGTCCGATGGACGTGCGGCCTCCTCCTGCATCTCAGGAATAATATTTCTATCGTTCCCGTGCGGTTTCAGGTCGTTCGGAGCACGTTTGCTCCGAATCGGACCGCCGCACGCCGTTTTGGTGTTTAATGGCGCCGGAAACGCGTTTCCGGCCGCCGCGGTCACACGGCACCTCCGAATGAGGTGCCGTCTGGCCGACCATTTCACAATTCACGCCCCGGATGTTTTCGTACGGTTTCGTGGCCTTCGGAGGTCGTTCGGGTGGTTTTGACCCCCCAACGCGCCATTTCAGCGCGCGCCGCGCTGCTGAAAACGGCACAATCGGACGTGCCGCGCGAACCGCACGTCCGATGGACGTGCGGCCTCCTCCTGCATCTCAGGAATAATATTTCTATCGTTCCCGTGCGGTTTCAGGTCGTTCGGAACACGTTTGCTCCGAATCGGACCGCCGCACGCCGTTTTGGTGTTTAATGGCGCCGGAAACGCGTTTCCGGCCGACACGGTCACACGGAACCTCCGAATGAGGTGCCGTCTGGCCGACCATTTCACAATTCACGCCCCGGATGTTGTCGTACGGTTTCGTGGCATTCGGAGGTCGTTCGGGTGGTTTTGACCCCCCAACGTGCCATTTCAGCGCGCGCCGCGCTGCTGAAAACGGCACAATCGGACGTGCCGCGCGAACCGCACGTCCGATGGACGTGCGGCCTCCTCCTGCATCTCAGGAATAATATTTCTATCGTTCCCGTGCGGTTTCAGGTCGTTCGGAGCACGTTTGCTCCGAATCGGACCGCCGCACGCCGTTTTGGTGTTTAATGGCGCCGGAAACGCGTTTCCGGCCGCCGCGGTCACACGGCACCTCCGAATGAGGTGCCGTCTGGCCGACCATTTCACAATTCACGCCCCGGATGTTGTCGTACGGTTTCGTGGCATTCGAAGGTCGTTCGGGTGGTTTTGACCCCCCAACGCCCCATTTCAGCGCGCGCCGCGCTGCTGAAAACGGCACAATCGGACGTGCCGCGCGAACCGCACGTCCGATGGACGTGCGGCCTCCTCCTGCATCTCAGGAATAATATTTCTATCGTTCCCGTGCGGTTTCAGGTCGTTCGGAGCACGTTTGCTCCGAATCGGACCGCCGCACGCCGTTTTGGTGTTTAATGGCGCCGGAAACGCGTTTCCGGCCGCCGCGGTCACACGGCACCTCCGAATGAGGTGCCGTCTGGCCGACCATTTCACAATTCACGCACCGGATGTTGTCGTACGGTTTCGTGGCATTCGGAGGTCGTTCGGGTGGTTTTGACCCCCCAACGCGCCATTTCAGCGCGCGCCGCGCTGCTGAAAACGGCACAATCGGACGTGCCGCGCGAACCGCACGTCCGATGGACGTGCGGCCTCCTCCTGCATCTCAGGAATAATATTTCTATCGTTCCCGTGCGGTTTCAGGTCGTTCGGAGCACGTTTGCTCCGAATCGGACCGCCGCACGCCGTTTTGGTGTTTAATGGCGCCGGAAACGCGTTTCCGGCCGCCGCGGTCACACGGCACCTCCGAATGAGGTGCCGTCTGGCCGACCATTTCACAATTCACGCACCGGATGTTGTCGTGCGGTTTCAGGTCGTTCGGAGGTCGTTCGGGTGGTTTTGACCCCCCAACGCGCCATTTCAGCGCGCGCCGCGCTGCTGAAAACGGCACAATCGGACGTGCCGCGCGAACCGCACGTCCGATGGACGTGCGGCCTCCTCCTGCATCTCAGGAATAATATTTCTATCGTTCCCGTGCGGTTTCAGGTCGTTCGGAGCACGTTTGCTCCGAACGGGACCGCCGCACGCCGTTTTGGTGTTTAATGGCGCCGGAAACGCGTTTCCGGCCGCCGCGGTCACACGGCACCTCCGAATGAGGTGCCGTCTGGCCGACCATTTCAAAATTCACGCACCGGATGTTGTCGTACGGTTTCGTGGCATTCAGAGGTCGTTCGGGTGGTTTTGACCCCCCAACGCGCCATTTCAGCGCGCGCCGCGCTGCTGAAAACGGCACAATCGGACGTGCCGCGCGAACCGCACGTCCGATGGACGTGCGGCCTCCTCCTGCATCTCAGGAATAATATTTCTATCGTTCCCGTGCGGTTTCAGGTCGTTCGGAGCACGTTTGCTCCGAATCGGACCGCCGCACGCCGTTTTGGTGTTTAATGGCGCCGGAAACGCGTTTCCGGCCGCCGCGGTCACACGGCACCTCCGAATGAGGTGCCGTCTGGCCGACCATTTCACAATTCACGCCCCGGATGTTGTCGTACGGTTTCGTGGCATTCGGAGGTCGTTCGGGTGGTTTTGACCCCCCAACGCGCCATTTCAGCGCGCGCCGCGCTGCTGAAAACGGCACAATCGGACGTGCCGCGCGAACCGCACGTCCGATGGACGTGCGGCCTCCTCCTGCATCTCAGGAATAATATTTCTATCGTTCCCGTGCGGTTTCAGGTCGTTCGGAACACGTTTGCTCCGAATCGGACCGCCGAACGCCGTTTTGGTGTTTAATGGCGCCGGAAACGCGTTTCCGGCCGCCACGGTCACACGGCACCTCCGAATGAGGTGCCGTCTGGCCGACCATTTCACAATTCACGCACCGGATGTTGTCGTACGGTTTCGTGGCATTCGGAGGTCGTTCGGGTGGTTTTGACCCCCCAACGCGCCATTTCAGCGCGCGCCGCGCTGCTGAAAACGGCACAATCGGACGTGCCGCGCGAACCGCACGTCCGATGGACGTGCGGCCTCCTCCTGCATCTCAGGAATAATATTTCTATCGTTCCCGTGCGGTTTCAGGTCGTTCGGAGCACGTTTGCTCCGAATCGGACCGCCGCACGCCGTTTTGGTGTTTAATGGCGCCGGAAACGCGTTTCCGGCCGCCGCGGTCACACGGCACCTCCGAATGAGGTTCCGTCTGGCCGACCATTTCACAATTCACGCCCCGGATGTTGTCGTACGGTTTCGTGGCATTCGGAGGTCGTTCGGGTGGTTTTGACCCCCCAACGCGCCATTTCAGCGCGCGCCGCGCTGCTGAAAACGGCACAATCGGACGTGCCGCGCGAACCGCACGTCCGATGGACGTGCGGCCTCCTCCTGCATCTCAGGAATAATATTTCTATCGTTCCCGTGCGGTTTCAGGTCGTTCGGAGCACGTTTGCTCCGAATCGGACCGCCGCACGCCGTTTTGGTGTTTAATGGCGCCGGAAACGCGTTTCCGGCCGCCGCGGTCACACGGCACCTCCGAATGAGGTGCCGTCTGGCCGACCATTTCACAATTCACGCACCGGATGTTGTCGTGCGGTTTCAGGTCGTTCGGAGGTCGTTCGGGTGGTTTTGACCCCCCAACGCGCCATTTCAGCGCGCGTCGCGCTGCTGAAAACGGCACAATCGGACGTGCCGCGCGAACCGCACGTCCGATGGACGTGCGGCCTCCTCCTGCATCTCAGGAATAATATTTCTATCGTTCCCGTGCGGTTTCAGGTCGTTCGGAGCACGTTTGCTGTGTCATATGAGCAACAGCAGGACCGACAACCGCAGCGCGTGACACTACAGAACGAGGAATCCCTGCTCCATAGGTCAAACTATAGCCATGCCCGTCCCGACCAATAATGCGATGAAAGATCTCATCCCGTCGCATGGGAAGCTGTCGCTGGTCCTCTGGCAGCTGTTCTAACTCAGCTTCAAATTGATCCTGTGAAATATTTAAATATATATATGTTAATATATAGATTTATGTAATTATTGGTAAGTACAGACACTTACTATCAATGCTGCAACCTCTGGATCATTGCGATCACGAGTCCTTATCCACACCGACATTTTATCAGTTGCTGCACCTTGCCCTCGCAACTGTATATTAAAAGAATATAAACACAAAACCATATTAATTAATAAATTAAAAAATGAATAATATATACCTCATGTCGGATCTGAGACACGTGACGAGTCCCGAGCCTGTGAGCTGGTCCCTGCAACGCTCGATTCTCCGAATGGCGTGTTGACACCTCCTACATTCAATTCATTCAAATTTCAAACAAATCACATATTCTTGAAAATATATATACAGAAAAATAATTAATATACTAACCGCAACACCCTCAGTAGACTAATATGCAACCAAGTCACGCCACTGAGCTGGGAGGACACCTCTCGGGACCTTTTCCAAAATGTCAAGGGCACCCACATTTGGTATCCAGTGGTCCCTCTTCACTTTGCCTTTATAATCTTTCCACAGCTTACGGCATTTGCTCATACACACCGGCCGAAACTCTTCAGGGCATACTTTCAAATTTTGCTATAATGAAAATAATCAAACATATTAGTATTATTTATAAATAGAAAATAAAGTAAAATTATTTTCTTACCTGAACCTCCCTCCATAGACGATCTAATGTGTCCTGAGGGATAGAAGCCCAATCACGCGTGGTCAATGGAAATCGATGTGGGTCACGTATGATATGACCCAGCTGACGAATAAATGCCGGGGCATTCGGTCCCACGGGATGAAATACCTCATCAAATGAAACATCTGTCGTCGTGTCGGAATTCCATGATAATATGCCACGACCAGGGCCTCTCCTGCGAGAGGAAGAAGCAGCCGAGTCTGATCCTGTTGAAAACAATTTTATATATAAATTGACAAATGTTATATATATATATATATATGTCAATTACATAAAAAATATAGACAATGACATTCAAACATACCTCGACCCTGAGACGTAGATGCCTCAGATGGATGATGTGGATTTTCTGCCTCTTCCCCTGACATGTCTGCAGTCATACAAAATATCAGTAATGAGTCCAAAGTGTTTAAAAGATAAATTGGATTGTTCTTAATAAATCAAACTTGTACAACTGTTAATCAAACAAAAAATGGATTGAATAATTAGTTGTGAATGAATTTTAAAAAATCAGAAAGTTAATCAACCTAAATATTTATGACTGAATTAACTTACAAAAGTGAGGATTAAAACTTATAAGGATTTATAAAATGATTAGATAATTTATGATATCCTAGGACATTCTACTGAATAGCGGGAAAACAATTATACCTTTCATTAAGCATGCAAATCGACCGTTTCTCCTTCAACAGCCGCTCTGACCCAATAAATATCTTCTTCACGTTGAACTACGGTATGTTGATCAAGTTGTTGGTAAACAAACGGAACAGTCTCGGGTTCATCTTCTTCAAATAAAAACACTCCTCGCCGAGACATTTTGACAACAACTTGCCAACTTGGATCCGAAGGCAAAGTAACGAAGAATACTTGTTCCGCTTGTGATGTCAAAATGAAAGGTTCATTCTCAACTCGTTCATTATTTCTGTATAACATATAGTTAAAATTCACCAATGAAAACTGATATTGATCGACTTTACATCCACGCACTGGATCAACCCAATTACACTTTAACAATATGTACTTCAAACCGTGTGTATATACAACTTCAATGATGTCTATCAATTGACCATAGTAATAACCAGAATCGACAAAGGGACAACCGATGCCACTGTTTTGTGTTGCTCGTTTTTCGTCAACATCTTTAATGCGAAATCGAAAACCATTAGCATCAATAGCTTTATAACGACGAGCCGTTATAGATGGACCCTCAGCCAGTTGGATAAATACTTCAGGTAGCGTGGGGTCCCCTAACTCCCTCAGCTTACGAACCTACATAATTTATAAAAATCAATACTGATATATGCAGAAAGAATTAGTTTAATACTTCGCTCATAATGAAAATCAATTTATACATACATAATCCTTGAACCAATCATGAAATGTCGCATAATGAGATTGTTGAATTTGCAACTCAGTCGCACGATGCATCTCTTCTTTTATCTCATTAATGTGTTTCCTGCAAATGATTACGCGATGTTTAAAAGATCAACTTATGCAAAGAAAACATGTAAAAGTTATACAAGCACATTGATAAGATACTTACTGCATTAATGGTGCAACTGATGGAGTATTGAACAAGATATATCGATGTGCTTGTATCCACTCGATGTTGTCCATATCAAATGTGGTTCCTTCTCCAACTGGACCATCATGAATCCGAGAGGGCTTATCTAATTTTGTTTCAACATCCGTAAGATATTCTGCACAAAAGGTAGTACACTCATCCATCAAATAACCATTGGCTATTGATGCCTCTGGACGAGCTCTGTTGCGTACAAATCTTTTCAATGTACTCAAATACCGTTCAATAGGATACATCCACCTGAATTGCACTGGACCAGCAGCCATTACTTCATCAGTTAGGTGCACTGTCAAGTGGACCATAACATCGAAAAATGAGGGGGGGAAAAGTTTCTCAAAGTGACAAAGCGTAAGTACAATTCGGTCCTGCAAACTTTTTAAATCACTCATTCGTTGATTTCTTAAACAAAGCTGTCTAAAAAAATTACTCATCTCAATCAAGGGCTGAACAACATTGGGGGATAAACAATCACAAATTGCGATTGGAATCAACTGCTGAAGTAATATGTGATTGTCATGACTTTTCAACCCTTGCAATGTCTTGCTCGTCAGATTCACACACTTTGAAATATTAGAAGAGTAACCATCAGGCACCTTGACCATCTTCAAAATGGAAAGAAATGTCTTTTTCTCCTCTGTAGTCATCGAATACTGTGCAGCAGGCATATATGCCTTGTTTCCCTCAGCTAACTGTAAATGCAACTGTTTCCTTAAACCCATTTCTTCCAAATCACGGCGTGCATTAACATGGTCCTTTGACTTTCCACTGACACCTAAAATGGTCCACAATATGTTATCACAAACATTTTTTTCAATGTGCATGACATCCAAATTATGCCTCAACATGTTAGTTTTCCAATACGGAAGACTATAAAAAATACTTTTCTTTTTCCAATTGTGACTGCGCTGCCTACCCGCAGCACGAATATTACGTACTGGAGGAGCCACCAAATCCTGAATTTCATATACCGTGCGAATGTTTTCTTCCTCAATCTGCGATAACATTTCGACTCCTGTCATGATCTTTGGTGCTGGGCTGAACTCTCTAGAACCATCAAATGCCACTCTGTCCTTTCTGAACCTGTGCTGGGGAGGGAGAAAACGCCTGTGACCCATGTACGCCCATTTTTTGGAATGTTTAAGCCATACAGATTTTTTACTTTTATTGCAACAAGGGCAAGCAAATTCCCCTTTCGTACTCCAGCCTGATAAATTTGCATAAGCTGGGAAGTCATTGATTGTCCACAATAAAGCTGCATGCAGTTTGAACATTTCATTCGTTTCGCAGTCATAAGTCATCACACCATCGCCCCAAAATTCATTCAACTCATCAATCAATGGCTGAAGGTAAACATCAATCTTATCCCCCGGAATTTTAGGTCCATCAATAAGAGTGGAAATTAATATAAATTGTTGCTTCATACAAAGCCACGGAGGAAGATTATATGGAACCAACACCACGGGCCATGTGCTATGAGTTGCACCAACCATAGACTTGAATGGATTGAAACCATCTGCTGCCAATCCCAATCGGACATTACGAACATCTTTAGCAAAGTCGGGATGTCTCTTATCAAAATCCTTCCATGCATGAGAGTCTGCCGGGTGGGTTAACATGTCACTTTCATGAACTCTTTCTGCATGCCATCTCATTAAATTAGAAACTTTAGATGACATAAAAAATCTTTTCAACCTCGGTTTAAGGGGAAAGTAACGCATTTGCTTTACGGCAATCGGTTTCCCCTGTATCGCAATCTGACTTTGATGAGTCTTATTTCCCCTGTTCTCTTTCCACCTGGAAGCGCCACAAACCGTACAAATATCCAAATGAGCAGTTTCATTTCTAAACAACATACAGTTGTTTGCACATGCATCTATAGTCTCATATGTAAAACCTAAGTTCTCTGTCAACTTACGAGCATAGTAATACGACTCAGGAATCTTAGCGTCGACAGGAAGAACTTTTTTCAATAAAACCAAAAGCATGTCGAATGATGTGTCTGACCAATTATTCAAAGTCTTCAAATGCAACAACTCCACGATAAACGACAGTTTATTGTAAGAAGTACATCCAGGATATAATTCTGTTTTCGCATCATCAAGTACTTCATAAAACCTCCTCGAATCACGATCTGCACCAGAGCGAAGATTTATCTCACCGGTCTCAAGATTCTGGATGTCAATGCCTTCAGGATCAAACCCACGTACCATTTCAGTAAGCATTTCATGCATTGGATCAGTCATCCTTGCATCAACATCCATCTGAGCTGCATCTGTATTTTGACAACGAACATATTCTTCTCCATGACGAGTCCAACTCTTATAATTTTTCAGAAATCCATTAAAGAAAAGGTGCTCCCTCACAGTATCTCGTGTGAATTGATATCTGTTAGCACATTTTCTACATGGACAACTAATATAGTCACTTTCAAATCCTCTCGTGAACTCAATAAACTGCATAATGCCATTGAAATATTCTCTAGACGTTCGATTTGGAAGATCAATCCAACTCTTATCCATAATAATATCTGTATAACAAACATTTACACAATACTTATTAAATTTACATTTTTCAAATCAACTATATTCAAAATAAATATTAACCATTTTATGAACCATTGATAAAATAATAATGTAACTGAAAGCTCATGTTACCTGATTGAGCTACAAACCTGAAAGGGAGGGGAGCCGAAGGCTGTGCTGCGAGGGAGAGGAGGCAGCGAAGGGGAGCCGGAGCCAAAGGCGGTGCGGCAAGGGAGGGGACGGGCGGCGGCGGCGGCGGGGAGCTGGAGGAGAGGAGGCGGTGAGGGGACGGGGGACGCGCAGCGAGGGGGGGGTGTCCGGGGTCGGAGGGGGCCTTCCGAGGTGCGGGGAGGGGTGTCTGGGGTGTCGGGGGCCTGTCAGGGGTGCGGGCAGGGGTGTTCGGGGTGCGGGGGTGTCCGGGGTGCGGGGGAGGGGGGGCTGTCTGGGGTGCAGGGGGGCTGTCGGGGGTGCGGGGTGGGGTGTCCGGGGTGCGGGGGGCCTGTCCGGGGTGCGGGGGGGCTGTCCGGGTTCGGAGGGGGGGTGTCCGAGTGCGGGGGGGGGGGGGGGGGGGGGGCTGTCCGGGGTGCGGGGGGGGCTGTCCGGGTTCGGAGGGGGGTGTCCGAGTGCAGGGGGGGGGCTGTCCGGGGTGCGGGGAGGCGTCCGGGGTGCGGGGGGCGGTCCGGAGTGCGCGGGGGGGTGCTGTCCGGGGTGCGGGGAGGCGTCCGGGGTGCGGGGGGCGGTCCGGAGTGCGCGGGGGGGTGCTGTCCGGGGTGCGGGGAGGCGTCCGGGGTGCGGGGGGCGGTCCGGAGTGCGCGGGGGGGTGCTGTCCGCGGTGCGGGGAGGCGTCCGGGGTGCGGGGGGCGGTCCGGAGTGCGCGCCGGGGGCTGTCCGGGGTGCGGGTGCCGTCCGGGGTGGGGGGGAGGGCCGAGAGGCCGGAGGGCGGCGGCCGGAGGCCCGAGGGCGGCGGCCGGAGGCCCGAGGGCGGAGGGCGGCGGCCGGAGGGCGGATGGCAGGCGGCGGGGGAGGCCAGGCGGCCGGGGAGGGCGGGCGGCGGGGGAGGGCGGGCGGCGGGGGAGGGCGGGCGGCGGGGGAGGCCGGGCGGCGGGGGAGGCCGGGCGGCGGGGGAGGCCGGGCGGCGGGGGAGGCCGGGCGGCGGGGGAGGCCGGGCGGCGGGGGAGGGGAGGGCGGCGCGAGGGAGGGCGGCGAGGGAGGGTTAGGGCGAGGGATCGAGGGAGAGGAGAGTGCGCGGGGGGGGGGGGGGGGGGGGCGCAGAAACCCCCCGAAATTTTTTATTCAGCTTAGCGACCGCCATTGGCGGTCGCTAATGCTGACCTATAGCGACCGCCAATGGCGGTCGCCCGAGTCTGGGGGGCTCCAATGCCCCCTTTTCTAGTAGTGATGTCTTTCTCATCCAAACTCATACAAGGGTCACCATAGTCTTGATAGATTCCTACATCGCTACCCGATGTGAGTCAAGGACATATGTTTATCATGAGGACTTTTCAGGGTTGTTCTGTGGCTTTCGGTTGGTAGGATTAAGATGTGAAAAACTCTGAGGCTGAATGAGGAGGGCTTGACTCTTTTAAAGCAAAATTGCATTAATCTAATTTTCACTTAAATATGGTCTTCTCTTCAATCCCCATAGTATAAATTCAGCTCCATCATCATGAAAAGTCATGAAAGGTTTACACCATTCATCATTTCAGCATAAAAAATGTCAATCTTCTAAAACATGATTTTCTTGAAAGCTCCAGATGGGCACAACTTTCCACCTCAATTAGAAGCTCCAGAAAAGGCACAGCTTCACTTGTCATGAAAGCTCCAGAAAAGGCACAACTTTCAATATAATGACTTTCTTTAGCAGCAAACACATCTCTTCAGAATTTAATTTTCCACCCAAAGTATCAAATAATGTGGTGGCACAACACAATACAGCTTCCCCCACACTTAAGCTCAACTAGATTATGCAATTTCACTTCAAGAGTTGGTTGGATAGGGAAAATTGGCTTGTAATGTGGCTTAACCTAACAGGCTGTGCATGGCTTCTAAGGGCTACAAGGATTAAATATTCAAGGTAGGCCGTTATAAAAAAGGATTATTTGAAATAGGGGTTTTAATACCAAACAAATGCCTCAATCATTTAAACACAAGTACCTCAAACCCTCAAGTTTTGACAGGAATAGATCAAATTCTGGTTAAATCAAGTATGGTTTGACTCTCTCAAGAAGTGAGGTGAATGTAAAGAATATGAAAATAATGGTTTAGAAGCCTCACAGGAAAGTGATTTCAAATATAAATACAGTGAGATTGGCATGGGATTCAAAATTCAGCGTACTTTGCATGAAATTACTAAATATTTGAACTTGAAACAAAGTCATTTCAGCATTCATTTAAGCTTAGTTTCAAGGGGTAAATTGTTTCACTTATTGATATGGATTTAAAAATGGTGATGAGAATCATTTCAGCTCAAAAGTTTCAAAAACACACAGAAAATTGTAAAATAAACACACAAATTTTGAAAAACACACAATTTTTGTTTTTTGGTTTTTTTTAACAGGAAAACAATTGAAATTACTAAACTAAAAGGTTCCCTCCCCCACACTTAAAATATTGCATTGTCCTCAATGTGAACCCGTGAGATGATATATGCACATGAAATGCAGAATTTTTAAATAGGACAAATAATATAAAAGTGAAAGGGTTAGGAACAGCCTGATGTGATCAAGTGATGATGGGGTCATGCAGTGTGATAAAATCCACTGCATCAGTAGGATGTCCCTCAATGTATCTCTTCAAACGTTGCCCATTGACTGTAAAGCTCCTTCCAGTGTCCTCTTGTGTGATCTCCACTGCACCATAAGGAAAAACATTAGACACAATATAAGGACCTAACCATCTGGAACGCAACTTACCAGGCATCAACTTCAGTCGTGAACTATAGAGAAGGAATTTCTCTCCAATATGAAACTCCCTTTGTTGGATCATTTTGTCATGAGATGCTTTTGATCTTTCCTTGTAGAGCCTTGAGTTCTCATATGATGACAGGCAAATCTCCTCAAGCTCTTGAATTTTCAACTTCCTTTGAATTCCAGCTTGGGCCAAATCCATGTTACATTTCTTTATAGCCCAATATGCCCGATGCTCGACTTCAACGGGGAGATGACACGCTTTCCCAAAAACAATCCGAAATGGGGACATACCAATGGGGGTCTTGTATGCTGTCCTATAAGCCCACAATGCATCATCCAAGCGCTTGCTCCAATCCTTCCTATTTGGCTGCACGGTTTTCTCCAAGATTTGTTTCAACTCACGATTTGAAACCTCATCCTGGCCATTTGTTTGGGGGTGGTATGGTGTTGATGTTTTGTGTGTAACCCCATACTTCTGAAGGAGGGAAGCAAAATTCCTATTGCAAAAGTGTGTCCCTTGGTCACTGATGATGGCCTTTGGTACTCCAAACCTGCAAAAAATCTGTGCTTTGATAAAATCCACAACAACATGAGAATCGTCAGTCCTGGTGGCCTTGGCCTCCACCCATTTACTCACATAATCGACAGCAACAAGGATATACAAGAAACCAAATGAACTAGGAAAAGGTCCCATAAAATCAATTCCCCAAACGTCAAAAATCTCACAGAATAAAATGGGTTGTTGGGGCATCTCGTGTCTTCTTGAAATGTTTCCAGTGTGTTGGCAACGAGAGCATGACTTACAAAATACATGGGAATCATGGAATAAACTAGGCCAATATAATCCTGAGTCTAAAACCTTCCTAGCTGTCCGTTGGGGTCCAAAGTGTCCACCACAAGCAAGTGTATGACAGAAATGCAAAACAGACTCAAACTCATGATCGGGAACACACCTCCTAATGACTTGGTCACTACACATGCACCAGAGGTATGGATCATCCCACACATAATACCTAGACTCACTTTTTAATTTTTGGACTTGATGCTTCTTCAAATTTACTGGGATTTCAGAGCCAACAATGTAATTAACTAAATCAGCATACCAAGGATGCTTACCTGAGATGGTATAGATATGCTCATCGGGGAAAGTGTCCCGAAGTGGTACCTGGTCCAAGGTGTCACCCTCTAGTGTGTGAATAAGCCTACTCATGTGGTCTGCCACCAAATTCTTTGACCCCTTCTTGTCCTTTATCTCAAGGTCAAACTCTTGAAGAAGTAGCATCCAACGGATAAGTCGTGGCTTTGAATCTGGCTTCTTTAGGAGTTACCTCAAAGCTGCATGGTCAGAAAAAACAACTACTTTAGAGCCCAATAAATATGAACGAAATTTATCTAAAGCAAATATAACAGCAAGAAACTCCTTTTCTGTTGTGGTGTAGTTTGATTGGGCTGAATCTAGTGTCCTCGATGCATAGGCGATCACATGTGAACGTCCCTCCACCCTCTGAGATAAGACAGCTCCAACCGCGAAGTTGGAGGCGTCACACATAAGCTCAAAAGGAATCTCCCACCGTGGGGGCTGTATGATCGGTGGAGTGGTCAGACACTTCTTTAGCTCATCAAATGATACCCTGCATGAATCATCAAAATTGAAGTCAATATCTTTTTGAAGCAATCGAGATAAGGGTAGAGCGATCTTACTAAAATCTCTGATGAAGCGTCGATAAAATCCAGCATGTCCAAGGAATGATCGAACATCACGCACACATGAAGGGTAGGGTAAGGATGAAATGATGTCTACCTTAGATCTATCAACCTCTATCCCATTTTTTGACACTACATGCCCTAAGACAATGCCATCCTCTACCATGAAATGACACTTTTCAAAGTTCAGGACTAGATTCTTCTCAATACAACGATTCAACACATTTTCCAAACTACTTAGACATTCATCAAATGAAGATCCATACACTGTAAAATCATCCATAAATACCTCCATGCAGGTCTCAATAAAATCAGAAAAAATACTCACCATGCATCTCTGGAAGGTACCTGGGGCATTGCAAAGTCCAAATGGCATCCTCCGATAGGCAAATGTCCCAAAGGGACAGGTGAATGTAGTCTTCTCCTGATCCTCCGGAGCTATAGGAACCTGAAAATATCCAGAAAATCCATCCAAGAAACAATAGTGTGTCTTCCCAGCTAGTCTCTGAAGCATCTGATCAATAAATGGGAGGGGGAAATGATCTTTGCGAGTGGAATGATTTAGTTTCCTATAATCAATACACACGCGCCAACTGTTTTGTACCCTCATTGGAAGTAACTCATCTTTCTCATTTTTAACAACAGCAACACCACTTTTCTTAGGCACAAACTGAATAGGACTTACCCACTGAGAATCTGAAATGGGATAGATTATACCTGCCTCGAGCAATTTTTCAACCTCTTTTTTAACAACCTCCAGAAGGGTTGGATTGAGTCTCCTTTGTGGTTGCCTCACCGGTTTAGCTCCATCTTCTAAAAGAATCCTATGCATGCAAATGGAGGGGCTAATACCTGATATGTCAGCCAAGGTCCACCCGATTGCCCTGATGTTCTCCCTCAAAAGATTCAAAAGTTTTTCTTCATGTTCAAAAGAGAGATTGTTAGCAATGATAACAGGTAATTTTTCACCACTTAACAAGTATGAGTATTTGAGATTTGGTGGCAATGGCTTTAGTTCCAGTGATGGTGGCTGCTGAATGGATGGAAGCATGAGTGGCGTAGACATCTGTGCACAATCATACATATCATCTGAATGAGAGAACAATGCATCAAATCCATCAGAAAAATTAGCAGCCATATCATAATCAGAGTATACATGCTCAGAATTCGAATATGATTGGACAAATGAACCAATACCAAGATCAGAAAGATCATGAATTAAAGGGGATGAAGTAGAATGAGACATCAAGTTGGACCCAATACTCATTATTTCATTAAGAAGTGAATAGTCCCCAAGAGATTGGGAATCAAAAATAGAGGGACTATCACATGGAGACTCAGAATGAGAGAGAAATAATGCTGAGTGTTCCTCTGGTGGGTACTTCATAGAATCCAGGATTTTAAACCTCACGATTTCATCCCCAAATTCCATGGAAAGAGTACCCTCATGAACATTGATAATGGTCTTAGCAGTTTTGAGGAAGGGTCTACCAAGAATGATAGGGGCATGAGAACTTACCTGGTCATCTTCCATGTTTAGTACATAGAAATCAGCAGGGAAGATCATGTCCTTTACCTTTACCAACACGTCTTCAAGGACACTAGCCGGATATGATGTAGCTCTATTCGCTAGCTGCACCACTACCCTTGTAGGCTTGAGCTCACCAATCTGCAATGAAGAGAAAACAGAGTGAGGCATCACATTTATTGAAGCTCCTAAATCACAAAGAGCATCAGAGAAGTGAAACTCCCCTATGGTGCATGGGATGGTGAATGTCCCGGGATCCTTGCACTTTGTTGGCATTGCTAGAGTTGGTGTAATGAGTGCTGAGACATTCCTTCCAAGGTTGATCCTCTCATTTCCCTTGAGCCATCTTCGATTGGTACAATGTTCTTTTAAGAATTTGGCATACCTTGGGATTTGCTTAATGGCTTCGAGTAGAGGAATGTTGATCTCCACACGCTTGAATGTGTCCAAAACCTCCTTTTGCATTGCTTCTTCAGCCATCTTCTTGGTTTGAACAACCCTGTTTGGAAAAGGAAGTGGTTTAGGAGGAACATCATCAATCTTTTTCTTACCTTTATCTTTCTCCTTGGATTGTTCATCAGTTGGTATGGAATGCGGCTTCTCTGAAGTTGAGGTGAATCCCGGTGGAATGGTAGGTGTAGATGTATCGTTCATTTGCTTCCCACTTCTCAATGTGATGGCATTAACATTCCCCTTTGGATTTGGAGTGGGTTGGGAAGGTAGATTTCCAGAATTCTTACTCACAAGTTCATGGAGGGCGGTGGCAATCTGACTCATTTGAGTCTTCAACTCTCTCAGCTCCGAACCTTGACTCTTCAGCTCATTCTGTTGATTAAGAACAATTTGCTTCAAAAGATCATCAGTATTAGAATCTACCTTTGGTGGATGATTCCCTTGTTGTTTACTTGTTGATGTTTGAGCTTCAAATCTCCTTTGGGGTTGTTGGAAACCCTGCTGGTAAGGCGGAGGCTGCTGGAAGTTTGGTTGAAAAGGGGGCCTTTGTTGTTGTCCAGAGCCATACCTCATGTCCGCTAGATCTTTCCACCCTTGGTTGTATGTTGGATCAAACTTCTTTTGGGGATATGGTTGTTGTTGTTGCTGCTGAAATGGTCTCCCAGGGAACACTGCTGCACAATCTTCTGTTTCTTGGAGTTGTGGGCAACAGTCAGTCGGGTGGCTTGTCTCAGTGCAAATACCACAAGGCCTTGAAGGAGGGGGTAGAGATGTCTTTTGTGCCAATGCAATCTGCCTCACCATAGTTGTCAATTCTTCTAACTTAGTATCAATCAAATGACTTTCCAGAGAAGAAGGACTTACTTGATGTACTCCTCGAACATGTGGTGTACCTCTATCACCAAATTGTTGGGAGTTTTGGGCCATCTTGTCGATCAATGCTCGTGCAGCTACTGGTGTCTTGTCCACCAATGCTCCTCCAGCTGCAGAATCCACCATGCTCCTCTCCATGGGTGTGAGTCCTTCATAGAAGTACTGGATGAGTAATTTCTCACTGATTTGGTGATGCAGACAGCTTGCACACAACTTCTTGAATCTCTCCCAGTACTCATACATTGACTCCCCTTGGGCTTGCTTGATCCCCGAGATCTCCTTACGAATGGATGTGGTCCTTGATGCTGGAAAAAATCTCTGCAAGAAAAGACGTTTCAAATCGTTCCAACAAGTTACATCTTCGGGTTGTAAATAATACATCCAATCTTTCGCAGCTCCATCAAGTGAGAATGGGAATGCTCTTAGTTTGATTTGATCTTCAGAGACATTTCTAGGTTTTAGAGTTGAGCAAACCACATTAAATTCCTTAAGGTGTTTGTTGGGATCCTCACCAGATAAGCCATGAAACTTTGGAAGAAGGTGAATTAATCCAGATTTCAATTCAAAGTCCGATTCGAGATTTGGGTATGCAATACAATTTGGTTGATAGTTAATATCAGGTGCAGCCAATTCTCGAATGGTTCTATTAAGTTCATTTCCATTATTTCCAGCCATTGGTTCTTGTTTTATGGTTGAATTTGAATTACTTCCAATTTCAATGTTCTAATATTGGAGTAATTCTCCAACTGGTTGAATGTTGAAACTTCCCGTAGACTGAGAATTTCTGATTCGTGCCCTAAGGCTGCGTTCAATCTCAGGGTCAAGATCTAAGAGATCTTCGGGATTAGTTCGTGTCATAGATCAAATAAAAATGAAAAGAAAGAAAGTGGACCATAGTAAAATAAAAATGAGAAGTTTGAGTTGATGGTCCAAAGAGAAGTAGAAGAAATTAAAAGAAGAAGAAGAAAAATCAGATTGGGTAAAGAAGGAATAAAGAAGAGAGGAAGAGAATAAAATGTAAAATAAAATAAATATCTCTAATTGGTTGAAATAATTACTTGCCTCCCCGGCAACGACGCCAATTTGAAAAAGCGTTGTCGCACGCGCTCTCAAAAGAACTTCAAAAGTGAGTTACGTTGGATAAAACTCCAAGCACAACACTCTATGAAGCTAATGTTTAGTTTACTTGGTGTAGCATAGGGGGCTAACCAAGGTCGTCTCTCAAAGGAGGAAGTGAATTAAAACATCTTATTAGAGGTATTCTAAAAATTAAATAAAAGAGAATAAAAACACTACTAGAAAAGGATGGGGGTTGTTTATAGTTTATGAATCTAGAAGAAGTTTGCTGGAAGAAGATTGTATTTTTTTTTTGTTTTTAGTTTTGAAATGAATTCCGATTAAAATAACACAACAAGAAGATGTTTTTTTTAGAAAATATTTTAAAAGGCGTAATCGATCTAACTCTACCTCTTCATTTACATATTAATCATTATCATTTAAATGAATATCCACTTAATTATGATCCTCTAATTTGTTAACCCTCGAACCCTACAAGAGTTAACTTAACCACAAAGATGGAATTACTTAAACCCTAGGCTAGCTTCGGAACATGCAATCGCAGAACCCTGCTTTGATTGTTGTTCTAAGGTTAGCTTATGGTTAGTGGTTAATTAGAGCACAAATCCATTCTGGAAATGAGGATGAGTTGTGTTTAGGGATTATATTTGAACTCTACAAATTTATCCCAAGTGGTCTTGTATTACCGATTAAGCTCGCACTCTCACAATTTACACGAAATCTCGACCTCGCGTGTTTTTGTATTAATTGTTCAATTGCTTGCTTAGTTTCTTAAAATTTAAAAACATAATTCATGGATCATATTAAGTGAATTACAGTAGGCTCAATGATTCAAAATAATTAAATGAAGAGGGTAGAAGATAGATCGATCACTAAAAATTACTCTTCCATGGGTGGCGTAATCATCGTAGAAGCGTTTTGCATGTGCAAAGGTTTATAATGGGTATAACCCAATATCGCTTCTACTCAAGAATTCCAGCCCCAAGAGGAAGATTAAGAGAAGAATAAATTTAATTAAAACAGAGGAAAAGAGAAGAAATAAAAGAAGAACAAAGAAGTTTATTACACAAACAAAACAATTACAACATGAAGGAGAGAAGGAGGCTTCGATGAGAGGATCCTTGCTTCAATAGCTACCTCTCTTACAATGGTTGGAGAATTTGGTTGAAACCAATTCTCTTCTGCCTCCAATCTCCCAATGCACGAACCAGCCTCTCCAAATGAGAAAATCACTAATTTATAGAGTGGAGGGGAGGCTAGGTTTAAAGTGGTTTCAAGTGTGAATGCAAAATCTCGGCCAAATATTTTAATGAAACTTGAACCGCCCATTTGACCTTCCAAACTCGTTAATTGACCGGCCTTCCAGAAGGCTGATTTGTGCCACATCATATCCCCGAGATTTCCTCAAAATTTGGGCTCCATCCAAGCCCGTATGTAGAGGATATGGCCCAAATACAGAACCTTCTCCATTCTGGCGAGCCCAGCCCAACTTTGACTTCATGGCCCAATTTCAACAACCACATTAACTCTTTAGCTTTAGTATACTGAATAAAAGTTGTAGATAATTAAGTTAGGAACACTTTTACAAAATTTCAAATTCAAATAATAAATATAAAAATATTTATCTTCGAAATAATACAGTGCACTATTAAGGGTAAAACTGGAATTTTCACCAAATTTTCAAATGAATGATCAAATCCCAAATATTTTATAAATAAACATATTTAACACAATGTGAGGAAATTATATCATTTATTATCAATAAAATATTCAATAAAATAGTGTTTTATCAATATTTCATTGAATAATATTTTTATAGTGATGGAATGATTTTATGGTACCATGATCATAATAACTTATAAATTATAAGGCTAATGAAAATGGAAGTACTTGGATTAAAGGCAGAAGAAGAGAAACTATTGACTTAAGTATCACTTGTTCAACATAGAGGACCGATTCCTCAAGAGATTGAGAGATTTTATGATGATTTTAGTATAACAATTAGAGAGGGACAAATGTGATAAGAAAATTTGGAGTTAATGATATGTGGTTGAGATATTGGTATTTATATTAATTTGATGTGGAATATTTATTATTTTTAAAATAAATTTAATATGGTCCACCGATGATTTTGTTTAATGGTTTTTGATATAAATAGTTTGTTTTTTAATAAAAAAATTGATAACTAGAAATCATTTTTATTTTAATTTTTTCATAAGAAATTAATTTTTCCACAAAATAATTTTTTCAAAAACAAAATTTCCACTTTAACCTTTTAAAAGATATTCATTACTTTGAAAATTAATTTAAATTTAATAAAATTAATTATATTAATAAAGTAATTTTTTTGGTCATAGATTGAGTTATTTTAATTATTAAATATTTATTAATACATAAAACACACCTGAAATACCACTGAAAAATAATTTATTTTAGAATATTTTTAAAAAATAAATGTAACCTAATTTCAATGTTTTGATTTCCATTACTTTGATATATTTTTTCTTTTACATTTAAACTATGAACTCAGTGGTATAGCTTCACCACTATGTTCTCTACATCTTCGTTGCTAGTCGTTAGCCACAGGAATATGAGGAGGCATGCTTGATGTCCAGTTAGAGATATTATATAGTCATGTGAATGGGTTTCATATTGGGGGATGTTACAAAGTGGTATTAGAGGCATAATGTTTTTATTTTTAATTACATTACTTTTTGAGAAAGGTAGAATGGATAATAATATTTTTTAGGACATGGTAGAAAGTTTGTACATGGGAGTAGTTATCCCTTATATGGGGGAAACTGAGTTCACAGGGATGGACTTGTTGTTCACGATTTTGCTTGTTATTTTTGACATTATTCACCTTGGTTGATTCACATATTTTGTGTTGTTATTGTTTCTTGAAAATTATAATAATTTACCGATATTTTTTGAGATGATTATGTATGCATTGTGAAAGGATCATAATGATATATAATGCAATACATTGTTCTTGATTGGAAAATATTTATTGCATGTGATATGTTTTCCTCTATTAACTATGAAATAAGATACCTATTATATTTGATGGAAAATAGAATAAATGAACTATTGTGTCATGAAAACTCACTTGGTAGGTCATGTTTAAAGAGACAATGAGCTTGTGTTTCTATATTGTTTTCACTTGTTGAGGTCAACCTCATTGTTATCTTGTATTCTAAGGAGAATGTTTTTCTTGTTGAAAAAATGAATCCTTTTAATCTTTGAATTGAGCATTAAGAGAGTAGAAATCTATACACTACTAACATAGTTGAACTGGATATTCATATAGCTCAGGAGGATCAAAAGAATGTTTAGCTTCAAAAAATATTCCGAGGGGTCATGCGATCTAGGGAAAGGGACATTGTTCATCCATACCTTCTATGTATGAGATAATGAGAGAGTTTTTGATGTAGCATCGGTGTTTGTTAACTAGGGAGGGAGTCCCCAGGTAGTCGATTTCTAGATTGAGTCAGTCCACATGATCTTAATGAACCATAAGAATCCCAAAGATAGGATGGTGAATCTTTCTACATATATTCATCATGGATAATC
Source organism: Viscum album (assembly GCA_963277665.1). Taxonomy (NCBI): domain Eukaryota; kingdom Viridiplantae; phylum Streptophyta; class Magnoliopsida; order Santalales; family Viscaceae; genus Viscum; species Viscum album. Next base: position 148,869,603 of record OY728144.1, on the reverse strand, counting down.
CAAGAATTTGTGGGAAACTTTAGAGAAAACGGGGTAATAAGTGTATTTATCCTAGAAGGAGTTACGGGAAATGTTTCTGAGCTAATTCTATCAAAATAAAATGAGGGCTAAAAAGGCTAACAAGTTCATGCACCTGATGCTATATTAATTTTTAGTAATGGAATATGCTATAAATTTCACTAACTTATAACACTTTGATCCAAATTTAGCAGCTGATGAGATAGCCCGGGTGAGGTATTTTTAGGATGGGATTCAATATGAGATTAGTTCATAGGTGAAACATTTTATATTGAGTATCATTTTAGACATGGTTAATTAGACTCGAAACACAAAAGTTAATGTCAGAGATCCCCTGATTAGTTTCAAGACTATTTCAATAAGGGTAATTAGGATATATTGTTCTAGTATTAAGAAACACATTTATGATAGTTATCATTAAGGAAACAATTGGGAAGAAAAGTTAAGGAAGTGTTCACCTATATTAGGAATATATTTCATTGTAGTTCTATTAGTATGGAATATTTTTATATAGATATCCTCAATTCATATACCCTACTTTAGATTTCTATGCATGTGGTAGGCTAGGCTACCTATAGTGGTTTTGTAGGGGCATATAGAAGAAGAGAAGTGGTAGGGGATCAAGATAGGTACCGGAGTGTGGGAAGGACATAACTACACCAAAAAAATACTAGTATCTTGATTTCCATTAGATGTTTTGGTCGAGGAAGGGGGAATGGTACCCCAGTGTAGGAGTAGCAGTACCAGGCTGAGGGAACAGTTAAGTAGAATCAGACTAGAGCCTATGGTAGAGGGGAGAGTGAGATGAATTCTATGTAGTCTAAACCAGAAAGGTTGGAAACATGAAATTCTAACATCAAAGGTATGATTATTATTTCATCTTAATTAGTATGAGTGTTTTTAAAATAGAAGAATATTATTCCATTATATATTCAATTTTAAAAAATGGTTTTTTCTTGGTTAGAAAACATTTTATTATTTCTCGACCGTCAAAACACTTTTAAGAGTACAGTCAGAGAATATTAAATGTTACACGATATGTTCTCTAGAAATTTGTTCCTACCAATTATTTTGGGAACCATTTATTCTATAAATGTTTAGATTTTATTTAATTATAATAATGAATAGGTTATTTTAATACTTGGATCACATTGAATGTTACTATAGAGAAGTTACCTTTATATCTATAGAATAAGGTAGCTATTTTCACCAAGGTGAGTGAGAAATTTATATTGGTAGTGTAAAACCCATTTAGTGTAGATTAGATTGTCTCATAGATTAGATAGAAGTTATTTCTACAGATTATGATGGAATGGATCATGATACATTTCCCCCAATGGTAGGCCATTTTCGGGATGCTTTTCAATAAAATTATTATGGATTACCACATGAGAAGGAGATTGAGTTCACAATAGATTTCATGATGAATAAAATATTTTTTATATTATTTCTAGCCTGATATAATGAGAGTATCTTAAAGAAATTAATGTTATATTGTAATATCTAAAAGTTTAGGTTTCATACATTTTGGTACAACAACATGGTGTTCTCCAGTTCATAACTTTTAGAAGGATTCTGGGACTCTCCACATATGGAGGAAAATTGAAGATTGAACCTGATGGTGATAATGAAATTGTATCCCCTTCCATGCTTCTTTGATCCATTTGATCAGCTGATAGGTTCTGGTATTTTCTCTAATATATTATTGTGACCAGGGAATAATAAGTTGATAGTGAGATAGCCAAACGTACCTCATTCTTCTTTTAAGAGTAGGTATAGATTATATAACCTCATGGTGATACTGTTCAGTATAATGAAAAGATAAGTAATATTCATTCCTTGATAAAATGGATATTTCAACCTTTTCGTAAAGAGTTTATGGTGGTTTTTATTGATTCAATCTTAGTGCACACCCAGTTAGTGTATTATAATTCCCAAATAATGAAATCATTTTGATTAAATTGAGATATCATCAATTTAACCCCAATATATAAAAATGAAGTTTCTATATTGATAGAGAGAATTTCATGGGAAAGGTTATCTTAGAGGCTAGAGTTTTAGTGGACCTAGATAAGGTTACAACCATGGTATATGGGCAGAGACCCAATAATGTAATAATTTTTTAAATTTTTTTGGGTCTAGAAGGTTATTATGAGTAAATTATCGAAGACTTCATCCATATATCATCACTGATGTCAAGGATGAAAAAGAACAGGGTAAAGTATATTTGGTTAGATTCATGAGGGAGCGATTTTTAAGAGATGAAGAGTAGGCTGGCCTCAATACCTATCCACACCTTACCTATGCCAGTTAAGGAATATACCGTGAATTGTGATGCCTATGGGGTCAAACATAGAGCAGTTAAGATGTCGGGGGACCGAGTGGTTACTTATTCTTCTAGAAAACATATACCACAGGAGATGAATTATCCTAATAATTATCAAGTGTTATCTTTGGTGGTGCATTACTTGTAATATTAGGTACACTATTATTTTAATGAGAGGTTTATGGTGTAGATGTATCACAAGAACCAGAGGCGCATATTTTCTCAGGGAGACATGAACCTTCATAAGAGGAGGTGGGATGAGTATCTTCAATATTTTTATTTTGAGATAGATTATACATATAGAAAGGGAAACATATTTTATTATTCCCTAAGATGAAATACAAAGAAAAAGGTTGTGATATATCCCTCCAATTAGTGGTGGATGACAAAACTCTTTGCAGACATACATCTATATGTTAAGGTTTCCTAAGGCTGAGTAGATCAAAATTGACATCTGTTATACCCAAGATTCTTGATAAGATCTAGGTAGAGAAATTATCTTAATTTTTTATGGATTATATTTAAGGGAAAAATTATATATTGGGGATCCACCATCATGTTTTTTTCTTATAAGAGATAATATTACTCTTATTTGTGGCCAAGTATGAGTTCCTATAAGCTAGCATGAGGAGGTTATGTGAGAGTTTCATGCTTTTAGATAGGTCATATAGAAATGTATAAAAAAGATGTGTTGTGATATTAGTAGACAGGACTGGTGACCTAGAATGATGTAGGAGGTAGTGGGATTTGTAGTGATATTCATAAGCTATCAATAGTTGAATGTCGAGAACTAGAACCCAAATAGGTTTTTACAAACTCTGTCCATTCCAGAATGGAAATGGGATTATGTCACTATAGATTTTGTGGCAATATTACCTAGGAAATATCATAACAATGAACTAATATGGGTGATCATAGATTGACTGATGACAGCCACCCACTTCTTTCATATCAGGGTTACTTTCACCACTGATGATATAGGTAGTATCTATGTGTGGGAGATATTTCAATTGCATAATATTCTTAAAATTATTTCTTGGATTGAGATCATCTTTCAATGTATCAATTATAAAAGGGTATGAAGGATCTAAGATAGTAGGTTCTTCTAAAGAGTATTATTTGGATAGATATCCTAATGGAGTTAATTTATAAAAACATATTCAAGGAATCAATCCAAATGAAACCTTTTGAGGATTTGTAAAGAAGTTTGTTCCATTTTACTCAATTTTTGTTGGTGGTAGGTGAGTCTAAACATGTGGGACCTAGTCTCATACATGAGATGTTAGATATGGTTCTATTGATTAGGAATAATTTAGTGACCACACAGTGGAGGAACAAATCTTACCTTGGACAGTGAAGATAAACTCCAGAGTTTGATGTGGGTCATTATGTTTTATATCAGGTGTCACTTAGCTTGGGGAAACATCGTATCAGTAAATAACTAAAGTTATCACTCAAACGTGTCAGGCCATTTGAGATAGTGAAATGTGTTGGTCTAGTGGATTACCGATTGGTCCTTCGATAGTGCTACAGTTCCATGCATGATGTATTTCAGGTATCATAGCTTTAGAGATATAACCCAAACCCTTATCTTGTGGAAGAAGATGATGAAGTAGAGATTAGTGTAAATTTCACAATCAAGGAGAATCCAATACATTTTTTAAACCATAGTTAGAAGTATTTGTAAGGAAATAATTTACCTATAGTTCAAGTGAAGTAGTAGCATGATCTTTTTCAAGAAGTGAGTTGGAATATATAATATTATATGTAAGCATAATGTCCATACTTTTTTACTAAGACCCTATAATGATGCTTGGAGAAGATCAGGGATGAGCTTTTATATCACATGTAGATTGTATGGTCCCATATTTTTTTAGGTATGTCTCTCTTGAGTTTTGGTTGATCCTATTTTGGTTTGTTTTTATTTTGTTCTTTAATCATTGGATGTCATGTTTAATTTGGGGATGGAGATATTTTTATATGATAAATTTATTAATGCTAAAGTATGTATATTTTTTTGAATTAATGGATTTCTTGTATAAATGTGTTAAATGGTACTATGAGAGTTCACCTTAGGTTTAGAAAGCTTCATAATTGGTTTGAGTCCTTTCTGAATGATATGGGTTCAATGTTATCATCTGGAAACTTTCACCTCATGAAAAGATTACATGAAAATAACCTATTTCTGGGAAGATTCTGTGAACTGCTTAAAATCTTAAAAATATTACACATTATGATTTTTATCTTGTTGTGAAAAGGTTGATTGGGGATATTTTAACTCAAGGTGATGCAATATTAAATTTATGTTTTAAATCTTGAAATTCACATCATAAAGCGGTTTCACATTTTGTGTATCTCAAGACAAGAGGTTGTAAACAACATTGTGTGTATGATGTAATTTTGATCTTTTTTCAACCTTATATCTTAAAATCGATAGAAAAACTAACTATTTTGGGGAAATTATATCCCTTACTTTCTTCTTAGTATAGAGTTTGATCTCTAGTGGTTTTATTCTCTTCGGTTTTCTCTATTTATTATATATCCTTCTCCATGTCAGTGTGATATCTTTACCACCAATGAATTGGGTTTTGATCATGATTTTTGGGTGCTTCAGGTTTTAATTTTGATAACAATTTCCTTAATTATTGTTGTAGTATTCTATTAGAGGCATCAATTTGATCTCCAGATAAAAGTAGGTGGTTTAGACCAAATCCATTTAATCTGTTTCTATTTGTTTAAGTGTGTGCATTAGTATGAAATTGCACTGACTTAATGTGCTTATTAAATATCAGAATAATAGGTGATTATAATCAAGAGTTTTTAGTATTTCTTATATCCATTTGGATCTAATTGTTTTGAGACATGGCTTGTGGCTACTCATAGGGATAACCTACCCTTGAACAATAAAGAACAAGACATTTTCTTAAAATATGTTTTAGCATGATATGCGACCTCAGGTGATTGTTTGGTGTAGATTCACATTTCAAATTGATTACATGTTTATTAAAATGACTAGATATAATTTTACACAAGAAGGGTGTTTATATTTTAATTTTAATGGTTTAAAACCTAACTTGATAAATAAAATGGAATTGAAAGATAAAAGGTAATATACTGAATTGACCCTTATGGATTCTATTGTTATGTGTGTTATTATTATTGTTATAACTTGTTTTATGATTCATAATGTAATGCTTTTAGGTCATGGAATAATTATGATTTAATGCCTATATAAAGTTATTTCCCAATTATATTGTAATTATTATAAGGATTAACCTGATTATACACAAATTCTTACATAATTGGATTAGTCTAGTTATCCTGAAATGCTTATGTAAAGTGATTGATCTAGTTATATTGAAATGTTTATATAGATGGATTGTTCCGGTTATGCTATAATACATAGATGGATTATTCTAGTTATGATGAAATTATTATATAGATTTCTTGGTTCATTTATGTTGATATTTTTATACAAAGTGCATTTTCCCAGTTAAGTGGTTATGCAATGGAGTTGTGGCTACAGTTGGAAGGTTTATACTACATGATCAGAGATATTCCATCATGGCACCATATAATGTTAATTTTATTATTTTATTAACTATTTAATTAATATTATTTTTTATCTCATTATTAAATACATTTATTATCAGACTGGTTTTGTTTAGAAATGGTGGTTTTTGTCATACTAAGTTTTAATCACACCCTATCTAGGTCACAATTTGGAACCTAAGAGGATTACTTAGATTTAGGTTCAGATAAGGGAAAATATCTTTAGAATTGATTATTTATTACTTGATGGGTAGGACCTTAGAGATTAGCCAGAACAGGGATTTGGAACTATGGTTATATTTTTTTTATTTTTATCTTATTTCTCTTATATCATTTTAAATTGCAAAATTTAATTTAGTTACAATCTATCCTAACATTACATGATTTATTATTATTTATTTTTCCCGGTTCTTCAATTTTATTAATCTATATGATGTTCTATTTTTTCCATTTCTATTAATTGGAAATATTTTTTACTTTCATTATACTGAATCCATGTATTTTGTGGTATAGTCTCCGCATAATGTCCTCTACACCGTCAAAATTAGTCAGTGGCCTCTGGCATATGAAGAGGCATGCTTGAGGTACATTAACCAACCTGATTTAGCCACATGAGAGAGTGTTAGATTTGGTGACTTTACATTGATCCCTAAACCCATGATAATCAAGTGAGATATCCCTTAAAATGTCTTATAATATTTTAATAGACCTCTCAGAGTGTCCATCCATTTTTAGTTGATATGATGTAATAGGTTTTATTCTTTATTCATGTACTTTTTTATGGATCCTCTAGAACGTATAAGTAAATATTGAATCTATATCTTAAAATATTTATCGTAGTTCTCCATGAAGTATACAAAAATCCTGAATATATAGATGAAAAAGGAGTTTAAGAGAGAAGTACTCTCATATAAAAAAATGATTATACTTTTTTAATATATCTATGATCACTCATATAGATATTTTCCTTTATATGTCTTAGGAAGTCTAGTAAAAAGGCCTATAATTATATTTTTCCACTTCTATATAGGTATGAGTATTTTTTGAAGCAATCATTTGGGAATTTTTCAATCCTCATTCACTTTATTAAAAAAAATATTTTTATATAATAAAAAATATCCAATTTCATGTTATCCCACCAATAATGATCTTTTTAATCTCTATAAAGTTTTGAACTTCCATGATGTATAGAGAACACAGAGTTGGAAAATCAATCCATATAATTTTTTCACTATGTAATAGATATGATACATAGCCTTATTTAGAAATATATTACTTTGTATTGATAAGAATTAAACTCAAAAAACTTCACATTTTTTCACATATAATATATCCTTTTTTAACTTTGGATAATCTCTTTTTTCTTTCTTTATCTTCTATAGTAATGATGAAAGGAAATTCATTTGGGAGAGGATTATTGATGTCCATTCACTAAGTAATTCCCAGTCTATATTTACAAAGTCCTTGATCAGTGGATCTCCTTAAATCCCCATCATTTTAGGAAGTCCAAATTCTATCATACTCAATGAAACATCAACTTTCATTTCATTTATTACATGATAATGAATAGAAAAATCATAGTTTTTATGAATCATCATTAATCTCCACTATCTTGGGTTTGTTTTTTTTTGTTGTGAACAAATTCATTAGACTATTTTGGTTTGTTTATATATTACACTTATTCCGGTAAAGGAAGTGCCTCTATATTTATAATGAAAATATAATTTTAGATAATTCCAAAACATGGGTATAATAATTCTATTCATGAGGCCTTAAATAATGATACACATAAACAATAACCTTATCATTTTACATGAGTACACATCCCAGTCTATTCAAGGATGAATCACTATAAATGAAGAATATTTTCCCATTTGAGGGTAATGATTCAATAGTTTCACTAAACAAATTCTTATTCAGATCTTTAAAACATTCCTCACACTCCTCTATTAAGATAATAATAACTCCCTTTCAAGTTAACTTTTTTATTATATTAAAAATCTAATAATTTTTTTCATATTCCTTATAAAGTATATTGCTAGACCAAGTAATCTACAAATAATAATAACTATTACTAGGAGAGGCCACTCTTTTATGGGTGTTGTCTTTAATTTATCCACTAATATTCCTTCACTGGTCACAATGTGTCCCAAGAATTCCAATTTTTTATCCATAAATAACATTTAATGAATTTGCAAAAAATAATATATTTCATTATAGATTTTTATATGACTCTTATATTATCCTCATAATACTTTTAAAATTTTAAATATATCACAATATCATCAATAAAGACTACCCCAAATTTATCTAGGTAGTCCCTAAAGACACTTTTCATTAGGTACATAAATATTGCAGGAGCATAATTCCAGACAAAGGAATTGCAAGAAACTCATATTCATTATGTTTTTTAGAGGGTATCCATTGGAATATATTATTTACTCACCCTCAACTAATCATACAATGTATGAATGTCAATCATGGAGAATAATTTATCCCCATTAATCTTGTCAATCAAATCATTAAACATTGGATGATGGTTTTTTTCCCTGTGATCCCATTAGGTTATCAATAATAAATACATCACTACATTGATCCAACTTTATTATTCACAAAGAGAGTATCTAATCCCCAAGGATAACCACTTAGTCAAATAATTTTTTTATAATGAATTTTATGGTTTCTTCATTAATTCCTACGACTCCACATATTATATTCAATATGGGGTTTTCAATATAGTATTTGATCTTGGTATGAGTTAAACTGAGAACTCTACCTATTTCTAGGGTAGATCCATGTAATTTTTTAGAAAATACATCGTCATATTCTTGAACAATGGGTACATAATCTATCTTTATACTTTCACTTTCTCCCCCCTTTTCTCCAATCATTTTTTAAAAACAAGGTAGTAGGAGGTGGTTCCTAACAAGACTCAGGCTAATATGGTTATCATTTGAAGATAATTATAGGTTCTCCCATAAATAAAAAATAAATTTTTGTTTATTTAAAATTGATCATGGTATTATACTTTGATAGAAAATCCTCCCAAGTATTCTATAGAATTACACCATTAGATTTAACATTGGGTTCACAGAGAGATTTTACTCACCAATTTTAATAGGGTAATATCTATATATCCTCAATGCATGAATATATCCTCTAGGAGTTTTAACCGATAACACCACCACTATATTTTTATGTGTAATTTGATCTTCTTTTCAAACATGAATGAAATAAAGGAAATCATTGATCCAAAATCAAATAATGTACTTTCTATAATTGAGTGTTTGATGAGTGTACTTACCACTACATTATTTGGAACCTTGAATTCAGCCCTAATGATTGAATAATCATGACGATTTTCCCTTAGACAATATTAGTGTTCATGGATATTTATCTTTAATATATTTTTATTTGGATATTTGTTATAAAAATGTTCATGCTCTTTAAACTTGAATCACTGAACTATAGGTTATACCAGTACTATCTTCAATTTTTAATTGAAATTAATATTTTTATTTTAAAAAATCCATGACTATTTTGATATATATAAAAATATCGTATACACATGTAAAAATTTATAATTCATTTTATAAAATACATTGAATTCTACTTCCCACACTTTTGGTACACATGTAGTCATTTTTTCATCCCTCTTCATCCATGGTCAAACTTCTTCTCAAAATTATTATACATTATCCTCTTCAGATCATTTAGTCCACAAGGAGAATGTGTATCTCCAATATCCATTTCCACCTTGATAAAAAATCACAAAATCTACTCAAAACTCTTAAATTTATAGATTTCATGAACTTTTTTTAAATGAGGTCTTAGTTCACTAAATAATTGATCAATCATCCCATCAGAATCAATGATAAATCTGTAATCATACAGAATAATAATTTTAAAGTTAATCTCATAAAACCCCACAGATTCATTTTACATTTTGTTTTGAATTCAAGGATTTTCCTTTCCATTCTCATTTGATGGGTAAAAGGAAAATACTTATTGGACTCTTTTTGGATTTCTTCCCACTCCATAGCTTCAACCTCATTCTTTAGATTCATGATATTATTTAGTGTCCACCATCAATATTCTTCTCCTTCCAAGAGGTATAATTTCTATAAATTATTATGTTTCTTAGAAAAATGGTGTATATAAAATACACATTCAATAATGTTGATCCACTATTATGTGATCAGTGGATTAGTGGTTTTATTAAAAAAGGTGGTCATTGATGCATTAAGGATTCAACTGCTAGTTATTGCTCACTTGGTGACACCTAATTCTCTACATGGTTTAGGTTGTTATTCACAATACACGATCATTAATTCATCATTATTATTATGTTTTAAAATTGACCATACATCATATTAGGAAGTATATTTTTTCATTATATATCACAACTATTACTTAAAAGTTTCATTTTATTTATATCAATCTTTATAGAAGAATAAAAAGTAAGTGACATTTTTTTTATAATTTGAAATTGTATAATAATGATTTTAAGGAAGGTTTAATCATAAAATTTTATAATAACATTATTTAAGGATATTATACTTCAAATGTTTTTAAAAATTAAATTATTTATATATCCTTCATAATGGTTTTTATATATTATATGATTAAGTAAATCAAATCCACCATGAGTTTCAAAAAAGGAAAAAGTAAGTCCTACCACACAGACATAGGGTGATGATTGAGTTATTACCCAACCATCCCTTTTGGGTTTATTACTCCTTGGATAATCTATTCCAGAACCATATCCACTTATAGTATCCCTATAGGGATGTAATTTATATGAAATCACACACTCTAAATTTTACAAAATTTTAAGAGGTTTTCCTTTATTTATACTTATCCTTTTGGTTTTTACTATTTTATTCTTGTCATAATTTCCATAAAAAAATATTTTTTTAATAGAAAATAAGGTGACCTTTATTTTTAATACATTATTTTTAACACAATTCCTTAAAAAATATTACATTGATAACTTCGAAGGAACATTTAACGTTTAGTATATTGGAAATATGGGTTATATTACAAAAATAAATAATGAAAACATAAATATAAAATATATTTAATACTCTTAAACAAACCATTATTATTACATCCTATCCCACCACACGAAAATTCATTTTTTGGGAAATAATCAAGAGTGGAGGGTGAACAAATATCCGAGTAAGCGAGAAAGAAAGGAAATGGAACATGAGAGGAAATCATACAAAAAATATGGGGCATAATAGAATATATAAATAAAATTATATGAAATATAACATGGAATTATAGATGAAACATAAAAATTAAACATCCAAAAAAATATCACATAGATTCATCACTATGATTTCATAAAACATACCACTTAGGTTATTCACCAATTTATCCTCAACAAGTTATCTATACAAATTAATTCTTCACCTGATGACCAAGAGGGATATCAGGGTGCACCCATCATATGTATTAAATCCTGGGTTCCACATAGATCATATATCATAAAAAATTATTTAATCAATTACCGATATAAAATAATTAATGAGTTTCATATAAAATAATTTAGTATATAAGTATTTCAAGACATAAACTTGTAATCATTATTAACATATTAGAAGTCAATATGGGTTTAATGCATGTAAATACCCAATAAGGTAATTATAATTACTACTTTATGAGTACCCTTTGATTAGAATTAGCTTTGGGTATGTACAATATAAAAAGGAAGTCATGAAAAATCAATTAATGATTTTGGTGTCATAACAAGTATCAAATTTATTTATAGAATGGGGTTAAAGAGAGATAATTAAAGCCTCTAATTTATGGAATGACTATTTTATAGTACTGAAATTATCATAACTTCATGATAATAGAATAAATTTTAAAATTGAATAATAAATACAAATTAAGTACATCAAAAAAAAAGATAAAGTAAGTGAATCCCTTATCATAAGTATCACTTCTTTGCGAGCATCATATTGTCACCCAAGTTCTTAGTGAGAAAATAATAGAGGGAGATATGTGATAATGATCTTGTTATTTAATTAAATTTTGTGGAGAGGTGGGTACTTACAACAATGGATAATAATTGAATATTATTTTTCAAATATCTCCTTTGGAATTCAATATACTAATGTAGAGGAGAAATTATTTGAGAGCATAATATCCTCACCCAAGGCCTTAGTGAGATAATAAGAGAGGGAGAGATGTGATAAATATATTGTTATTTAATTAAATGAGGTAGAGAGGTGGGTATTTATAACGAAAGAGAATAACTGATTATTATTTTTTAAATATCTCTCTTGGAAATCCATGTTTTGGGAAAAAACAAATTCCATGGTCCACCCCTATATTTGGTACATAGTTTATGAAATAAGAAGAGGTTTTTTTTGACATTTTTTAGTTTTATAACAAAACACTATTTTTATATTATTTTTTTATTGGAAAATATTTTTTCCAAAAAATAATATTTGTAGAAGTTGGATTTCCTCTCTAGACTTTGGAAATTTGTATATAGGTTTGGTAAGTAATTTAAATTCATTAAATTATATTATATTTTTGAAATATTTTTTTGGTAATGAATTTATCATATTGAATTATTAAATCATTATTACATATTCTTTAAGACAAAAATAATACTAGAAACACAAAAATACATTTTTACTATTTACAATCAAAATAAATAATTTGATAAAATTATCATTATTTCACTCTAACCTAATTTTAATGAGATTATTTTAAATATAAAATTTATTTTAGGAAAATAAATTGCAATGTATGAAGAAAAATTATTTTAGATAAAAATACCATGTTAGTTAAAATACTATTTTTAAAATAAAAAACGTTATTTATTCAATATTCTTTATGAAATCATACAAATTTATTCATAAATAACATATTTGAAATATAACTATTTTATATAATAATTTTGAATTTACATTTAAACTAGTTTTTTTTTACTATTACATTGGATATTATTACTATTAAAAAAGTCCCATAATGGGCACATTCTAGTGTTAAGGTAATGATCAGGTAATGGTTAGATACATGTGATAATATTAAACCTTGAACCTTATATATACTCCACCATTTTTATAACTTGTCATTCCCTACTTCCCTTAAAAATCTTCAACACATCCCTTGATAATGTATATAATATTCATGATGATTTTATTTAATTTTACATTATTTATAACATGAGTGATCTTCATTGAATAATTTAGGCCTATGATGTTTCCCTCAGTGTTGGCATAATTCATTGGTGCTTTTCTACATATAGTATTCTTTGATGTTATCATAAATATTATTATATTATGTGAAATGTTCTTATAAAATGTAAAACTATTTCAATGTTATTCATAAATTAGTATTTATAAAATAAAATTGTTCCTATAAATAAATAAATTTTTGGTCCATTATGGAGAGGGTGAAGGACATGCAGTGAAGAAATATTGTGGGTGTTTTTGTTTAGAATATATTTAAGATACATTCTATGGAGAAATATATTTTATTTGATATCTTTAATTGTTGAATTTGGATCTTTACAAGGTAGTTGAACCATTACATGAATTTATGGGTCACATCATGGTAATTTAACAAAATGGTAAGGCTACTCCTTAGGGTGGTGGTTCACACCTTAAATATGGGAACCCACTAGCACTATGATCTTTCCAAGAGAAGTCTTATATTCTGTAAAGATTGAGGTCACTCCATTAAGTTTTTTGGTGTCTACTTTTAAAAATCAAATAGTGAAATTTTAATGCAAGGAATTTAAATTAGAAACATTGTTTTGTTTCACTTCATTTTAAGACATAAAAATATTGGGAGTGAAAAACTTCATTCCTTTATTTCAACCTCTTTGAAACCATTTTTTTAGTGATTGGATATGGGGTTCACAATATTCTAATGTAATATTTCACTACTTTGTTTCTCCATTATCCCTCTCCTGGAGTTAACAAAAATTTAACATAGTTTGGGTTAGTGTTTGATGATAATTTCATTACATCATTGTGGAATCTTTCTAGTGTGATTAGTATTTTATTTGAATGGGACATGTTAAAAATTAGAAAGAATAAAAAAAATTAATTGTGATGTTTTTTTAAGGTTCATGTGGATTACAAGGGTGGTTTACATCCATTTTTTAGTGATATATTTTCTAAATATCATTCACCAAGTAGTTCAATGATTACATCATTGGCTTTGATTTTTGGAAGCAATGCTAGTATAATGTTTTAATTGATTACAAATTTTTTATAATTAATTTAGATGATTGTGATGGATTTATGGCCCCATGTTTATGGGAAATAGTTATTTGGGATTGGAAAAGTTTATTAAAGGTTAGTTGTACATTCATAAAAATGAATAACATTTATCAAGGTATGTTGTCAAAAAATATCTAACAAAATTTCATAGTTTCTATAATGTATCAAATGATTTTTGAACACACCAATTGTGTGTGGATAACTGTGACTTGAAGATGAATGGTTTATTTTATATTTCCACTAGTAGAAAATATGTTCCTTGAGCCATGATGGACCCTTTAATTCTATAATGGGTTCTAGGTAACAGATTTATGAAATATTAGCTAAAAGTATGAATATATGGTATAAAAACCCAAGAGTGTTATAAATAAAATAGATTAAATATATTGGAAATTATGATAAGAGATCATATCTACCTCCTAATAGAGAATAGGGATGTATTAGAATCGTTTTCCTAGTGGTGGCCTTATGAAATTTGGATATAAAAAAGAGGACGTTGGCTAGATTACTGTGTGTGGTGTGAGTGTTTGTCCTCCACATATATGTGTGAGTAATTGAACGTGGATAATAAATAAAGGATTTTTGTGTTAGATCTATTAAATGGATTATATAGCTTAACAAGTTAAGTGGGTTAGATTCTATATTAATCATTTGTGTTTGATTTGTATTTAATTTCCCACATGACTTATTGGTCCATGACATGTGATTAGCTATGGTGAGAAAAATGATTCTTATGGGTGATGGGATTTAACCCTAGAGTCGGTGATGAGATAAAGGAAACCATGTAGGTTGTCTACATCATAATAATACCCAAGGGAGCATAGTGAGTTCCCAAATCTTATGTATTCATGATATATGGCTAAAATATATGGGCTTATATGGTTATAACCTATTGTGAACAAGGGGATGGGTATATGAAATGTTCTTAAGAGGATAACCTAGGAAATACATGTGTTGATATGAGACATGGGATAAGGTGGTTATAAAAGGTGGGTTCCATTCCCATAAGTATATATGATCATTATACAATGTGAATTTCATTTTGTTTAAGTCTATATAATGGTTATATAGGGTGGGAGTCATTTCCCCTTAGTATATATGATGGTTATACAGGGTGCTAATCAATCTATTAAGTATATATGATTGATTTATGGGGTTGGATCCAATATCCTTGAATATATATGAGGGTTATATGTTATGGGATCCATTATCCTTTTGAATATAAGTTTTTTATATGTAGTGGGATCCCCCCTAAAGTATATATGTTTGGTATATGGAGGGGGTTGAATTTCCTATGAGTATATATGATTCTTATAGGTGATGGGTGCCACCCCCTGAGTATATACGATGGATATATGGTATGGGTTCCACCACCAAAAATATATGACAATTATATAGTATGGTTTTCATTACCCTCAAATATGTATGATGGTTATAGGTGGTAGGCACCATTACCATAAATTATTTGACATATGAAGGTTATATGGGGTGGTATCTCTTCCCCCAAGTATAAATGATAGTTATACAGGGTGGGTGAAAGTTTCGTTGAATATATATGATAGTTATTTGGGTGGATAAAATTACCCCTAAGTATATATAATGGTTATATTTCTTTGGAAACATTGAAATTGAGAATATACGATGGTTATACAATTTGGGAACTATCCCCCAGTATGTATGATAGTTATATGGGTTGGGAAATATATCCCATGAGTATATAAGATGGTTATTTGTGATGAGAACCATTCTCCTTAAATATATAATGGTCATATGGGGTTTATTCTATTCTCCATGATGATATGATATATAATGGTTATACATGGTGGTTATGGATCTCCCTGATGATATAATAAATGATGGTTATATAGGGTGGGGGAAAATCCCCCCGATGAAGTGATACATGATATTTTTATGGGGTGGGTGATGTCTCCCCTATATTGTATATGAGGATTAGATAAATAATTATATTATGGGAGGGATATTTTCCAAACATTTTTATAGTTATGTAACATGTTCTGAGACATTTTGGCACTAGAAGAAGCTAGTATGGTTGATCTCAGGTCTCACCTCAAAACCAAAGTATATATTGTGATTTATTAATTAATTAATTATTATTTTGCTAAACTATTATGAGAATATAATACTGTATGTTATTAATATATAGTATTTATTTTTAGGGATGGTATTGGTGTTGGCCTTGTAAGTTATACTCGTACCTTTCTTGAGAGACCCTAGAACATCAATACCCAAGTAGACCTTGGAACCGTAGGTACAAGTAAGGATGGTCCTAGTATTGGTTTGTCAGTTGGATAAATTGTATGGAGTAAGAATATGAGGCTCACTAAAGAATTAAGAAAATGTATTTATTAATACTATTTTTTTATATTTTGGTTTGGGTTGTATATGTTCTTCCCATTGAAGATCTTTGGATTTTTCTATGTGATTTGTGTGACATTTAGTTAGTTCATTTTTCTAAAATATGTACTATGTTTTTATTTTTGGTCAATTTTGATAGTGGTATTTTTATTACTCTTTTTAGGGGGTATTTGGTGGTCCAATTGTATATTATTTTTCTATTTATTCTACTATCATTTGAGGTAATAGTCTTCCAATTGTATTACCCTAGAACCTTCATGTTAGTCACCAAAGTCTTGAATATATGGAGGTGAACCTAATTTCATTTATAAAAGTTATCCAATTATTATAGAGTTAGATACACTGGGATGTTACAATTCAGATGTCTGACCTAAAGAATTTCCTTGTCAATAGCTAGATCCTAAGGCCGAGTCTTCAATAAAGGTCATACGTTGTTCTATGCCTATATAGAAGAGTCATTATAGAATATATGACATTACATTAGAGTAAATGCATCTACAAAAGAGTTTCTAAAAGTTTATTATAAGTAAAATAACGTCTTTAGAGGGTGTGTTAGTTCTATTTACAATGAATAAGGATGATTTTACAAATCTATGCATTGATTATTATGTACATAAGAAGATCATGATGAAGAATAAGTATCCCCTACCCTGTATTGATTATTTTTTGATCAACAATTTGGGGTTCAATACATATCAAAACTAGAATGTTGATATGGATAAACTAAAGTAATTTTATAAAGGGTAGATATACCTAATATGGAATTTCAAACAAAACATGGGCTCTATGAATCTGTAGCGATTCCATTTGGGCTTAAAAATAACAACACAAAATTTATGCAGTTCATGAATAAAACCTTTAGATAATAGCCCTACCAATTTTTGACAGAATTTATATATGACACTATTATATATGCTTTGTTTTATGGAAGGGAATAAAGAGTATTTTATGATTATATTTAAGACCCTGGTAAAGGATAAATTGTGTACCGAATTTATAAAGTCTGGATTTTGGCAACAAAAAATAACACTTTTGTTCATGTAATTATAAGGTAAGGTATATCTTTGAGACATAGTTGATTGAAAAATAGCCTCGAAAAAATACTATATATTAGATCCATGTCATTCATAGATTATCTTGATAATATTAATGCTTTTGGATAAGTTTATCTTGATTTTAAAATCTACTAACCATGTTAAATATATTAGTTGTTATGATTCTATGGATAAAATAATTGGAGGATCTCTTCAAGAATATTAATAGGAGGGTTTTCATTACACTAATACTCCTAAAACCATATAGTGGAGAAGTTCTTGTAATATATTTGGAGGTATAAAATTACATCTTGGGGTATTTCGTAATGAAAATTTAAAAAGTGATGGTTTATGCCTGAAATAAATTAAATTTCTGTGAGGAAAAATACAAATAACATTATTTTGAGTAATAAGTGATGATTTCTTTATTAAATAATAAAATTAATTATCATTATAAATATAATATTAATATATATATATATATACTAATAATAAGATCATAATTTATATATCATAGTTTAAGGATTTGAACATTCACTAGTAAAAATTCAAAGAGTTGATCATGGATCTTGATTAATCAATATATTACAACAATGGGAAGTAAAGTGTGATGGAGAATCCTTAAGTATAAATAATTATTATACATTATATAATATGGGGATTTAAAGAGACCCAAAATATATGGATACACAAATTATTGATATAGAAGTAAAATGTTAATGGATAAAATCATACATTTTCTAGATATTTTCTCTAACATCCGTCCATATGATAATAAATGTGGTGAAAAATAAGATATAGTGTAGTATAAAAAAGTGGTACACTTTCCAAATATTACACTTAATAATAATGGAATTATATTATTTGGGAAATAAATACATGACCCATATATACCATAACCAAATAAACGGTTTTATCATGATTCACATAGATAATCATTATAAGTTAAACTTTGAAGCATATATATGTATATAAATCACAAGTAAAACATATATTGGGAAAACATAAAGTGAAAAATCACAAAGTATATATGATGATTCTTGGTCTTCTAGCAATTTATATTTGAATAAAATATATCTAAGATGATAATAAAACCATTAATAAGAACATTATTGAAATAAGAGAACATAAACTTGGATTTAATCTTAGGACTTCACAAAATAACTTTGTTTCTAATAGAGAGGATTATTCATTAGATGAACATGAAATGATATACAAAAATGAAGTGGTAAGGATATATGAAGTACAATATCTTATTTTTTTTTTGAAAATATTAGAGAATTACCTCAATGTTTTTGAAAATTATCTGAAAATCATTTAATATAAAATATTTTAATGGAATTTTTTATAACTGATGGATAGATTGAAAGGGATGTGGAAATTCAAGAAGATATGCTCAAATTTTACTATATGGATTTTAAATGTTTTCTGGATAAATATTTTTAACTTATATTGTTATTATAAAATAATAGTTTCATATATATCATTCAAATGGAAACATACACTATTCTATATGTGAATATGTTTAGAACTATAACATGTTGTGATGAATTTGAGGAGAGAAATATGTTAGGACCAGATCTTTGTCAAGAGATAATAGATAACAATTAAATTATTTAGGGGTCTATTAGAGAAAAAATTATTGCAAAGTGTTATAATAATTATCATAATAAATATATAGATTATTATGTATGAGATAATTTATTACATTTAATATCACTATGGAAGAGGGTTTTATGAATTTGTATGAAAAAATGTTGAGCCTTTGTTACATAATCCCTTGTGAGATTAATGATTGTGTATAGATTTTATCTTATTTCACAAAAATTTAAAAATAAATCTCACAAGTTAATGATGTTTTCCAATTATAATTTTTAGGAAGAAAATAATTGATCCTTCAAATTTAATTAAAAAACATGTTGTATAGATGGAACATTATCACTCTTTTTATGAATAACTATTGGTGACCTATCATCATAGAGATAAGGTCCATAAAAAGTCAACCCTCATGGTGAACGCTCTATAGAGTAAGAAAATTTTTTAAAAAGCATCGTGAGAACCTAAATATGAAATAATACAAAAGTAATGTTACATGTTTTCATTAAAGAGATCAAATTTAAAACGATATTTTAAGGTGAAGAATGAAAACCCCATATTATTTGTTTTTACAATTAATAAATCTCATTTTATTCATAACATTTATTATACAAAAAAAACCAACTAGAAAAAAAACAACACTTTAATAGAGAATAATATTAAAATATAATCAATATTAAATAAATAATGAGAAATCTATAAAAAATATTATGAAAACTATATTAGGAACAAAACAATATGTAAATTTAGAAATTATTAATTTGAAATATAATGACCCATGGTGTGATATGAAAATAATAACATCAAATATAACTATACAATAAAGAAAAAAATATTATAAATATAATTGGTATTTTGGTAAATAAATGAAAAATAGGATAAGTAATTTTTATTGAAATATAGGGATAAAAAAGGTTATATGACCATTATATACCCAATAGGGATATATATATATACATATATATATTTTATAGTTAGGAATACATATAACCAATGATCATATTAAAAACATTACAATGGATATATAATTCATTTATAAAGATAAAAAAATTAAAATATTATATTTAACATGATGTAAATAATGATTGATAATAGATGATAATATAATCATTCTTCACATAAGAAATTTTTTCTTATTCATAAAAAAATTATTTTTTCAAATTATTATGTATTTTTATTAAAAAGTTAAAACTAAAATTTTTATTAACTGAATTTAATGTGATAGACTTAATATTTTTAAATAGTGCATCAATATATGGTTAAAGGGTTAATTTCAAAATTCAATAGAAAATATTTTACTCGGGTGAATATTAAATTATATTTATAAGAAATAAAAACAATAAAATATAGTTTCTGTTTATGATGATGTATAAGCCATAGAGGAATAAAACTAAATTTAAATAATTTGGTTAATCCTAAGTCTCCTTTGATTTTTCAACTCATAAGACACTTTTCATGTTGAAGTGAAATTTTTTAACAATTAATGAATGTGAAAATAAAAAAATGCCACTGATGTAGATTTATTAAAGGAACCCTTAACTACCCATCCAAAATCCATTTTCTCCTATAGTTTTCAAAATAATTATTTCCCCAATTACCTCCCCTAAATCCCACTCTCACGTTCAGTAGCTTCAAGTCACCATATTAAGATGTACTTCATTCATAAGGATATAGTTAAAAAGACGAGTAATTCCATAAAACGAAGTTACATGTACTTATTAATATATTTCATTTATCTTTTTATATTCATTATTATTCATTCCCAAATAAAACCCAAATTATCTATTTTTAACATCATTATGTTTATGTTAAAAAACTATTACTATGATATAACTTTACATTTTTACTCATTCATTCATAAAGAATGTTCTTATTTAGATCAATTCAATAAGTAATGTAAATGATGTTATACCTTCTTCATCAATTTCATCATTTATGGGTGTAAAAACCTAAGTTATGGTAATAAATGACATAAATAATTATATTATATTATGATTATTTTTCTCAAATTATGTAACCCAAGAGAGTGAAAAATATAAATAAACGTATAGGTATTAGTAATGTTACCTAAAATGTGTGTGATATAGATTGAATTTATGGGAACCGGACTCATATATTCTATTAAATAGATATGATAATGTATAAATCAAAATAATTTTATTGTTCTTATAAAATGAAAAATATATGAATGATTCAATTAATAATATTTAATATTTTTTTAAGTTATCTTACTGATGTAAGTATCATATAATTGATACCACTGACATTAGATAATGAAAACAAATTATAACTAAATAATACACATGTAATAATTCGGTATAATTTATTAACTTGAAAGTTATTAAATATAAGTAATGTTCAAGTTATAAAGTCTATATTTATTATAATTCTACCATAGTACATTTGACAATATTTGGTTTATTGGTAGAGGTTTATATCCCAATATCTATTCATATTTTTTATTATTGACAGCTAAACATCAAATGAGAGAATATGTATTCACTTTATATCTATATCCCCATTTTTATTAAATTTAAGTTATAATAATTATTTTTATATTTTTTTATCTTTGTCATTTAAATGATTAATACATAATAAACTACATCATTTAAAGAGGAATTATCATTATCTCCCTTTTAAGTTGGAAACTCTATCAACTCTTTCCAAATTATTTATAATGTTTCATAATTTTTTTATTTCTTGGACTTTATTTCCATGATTTTTTAATTTCCTCGTCAATCTAACTTGACTTATTTATAATATTGGGAAATAAATATTTTTATCTCCCTTTAATTAAATTTTCCTCTTGGTCACATTCTCCAACTGTATTTAATTAATTTCTTTAAGAAATCTTGTTCCCATGTTTTGATGAATATTCATTTTATTACTTTCTTATTAACCTTTTTAAAATTGATTTGTAAATTATTTTTTATAATATTTTACCAAATTTAAATTTTAATTTCATTTAGTTTACTTAAACAATTTCCAACCATCTTTTAAATGGGTTTTCATCTATGAAAAGGTTAGTTATTATTTCCAACATTTTACCTAGTATATGTTTTATTGGAATTGTCTGCATTGTATCTTATAATTATTTAATTTTATGACTCATGAATGTTACTATGAATCAAGTTTCATTTTCAGGGGATAATTTGGATATAATTAATTAATGGATGTTTTCATGTCCACGTGGAAGATATATGTATATTTTATGATTATATATTGGGTTTTTATGGAATAAATATCCCTATAGTGAATTTGGTAAGGATTTATGTCTCATGAGATTACTATGATATAGAACATAATTGGTAACAAAAATCTATTATCTCAAGGGAAATAAGTAGTTATCTTAGAACACTATGATATTAATTTCATATTGGTTAACATTCACTAATTGAAAATTATGTTATTTTTCAAGTGACTTTTCTAGAAAAAGTGGGAAACCATTCTAGTTCAATACAAAAAATCATCCAACACCAAAAGAAATAATTGAGTTATTAAAATTACACTTAATTCAATTAGAATCCTTACATCTATAATGAATCCAATGTAATTTTGGGGTATCCATATTTGAATCATCCATTATGAGGTCTTCGAAATTATAGACCTTCTTATCTCACACTTGATTAAATTCATCAATTCCAATCTTCCTCTCATTGAACCCGCATACCAAAATGGAATTTTTATTTTCTATCCAAGACCATTGTACATGGTTAAGGTTTACATGAATCATTATCTCAACCATCCTTTCATATCCCTCCTGTGATGTTTTTAACTCCACTAACTCATTAAAATGTCTTTATTGAAATGAAGGATGAGCTCCCATGCTTCCGTTTCTTCTTGGATCACATCACCCATTATTCTGTCTGTAGCTTTATATTTCACCTCATTATGTAATATCTTATCCATTTTATTATCACCATCATTTGGTTACTTGAATCCACCACACATCATCATCTATTTATCATTATAGTTAATTTAACTGTCTTAGTCTACCAGAACATATGCCATGGTATCACTATCCACTGCCTTATTCATTTTAGTAATTATATTTTAAATCATCTTTGATAAACGAGAATAGTCCCCACAGAATTTATTTGTATTCCTTTTTGAATAATGATGCCCCCAACATCTATATTTTCTTTCCTCCCTTTCTTACTCCTAGGACTATGAAATCCTCTCTGATGACCTTTATCAACACTTTCCACTTATACTTTACTAGAAATCTCATCCTACGATCCAGTTCTATAATAACTATAATCCACCAAGAGGCTTTCCATTGGATTAGTGACTTGAATGTTTTTTTGAAACTCATCCCCTTTATCTTATTCCAGATATTTGAACTCCAAGTTCCCAAATTGGTTTCTTACCTCACTAATCAAGATTCTAAATATCTACCTCATCCTTCTTGTAGCATTCACCCACTCCCCGCTAACCCCACATGACCCACTAACATTTCGTTGATATTAAGCTACATCATCATTGCAAACTAATGAATCTGTAATCATTTAGGTATCTAAACCTTCAACTCCATCACTTGTTACCACTACATATATGTGACCCCCTCCGTGTCATGTTTCATAGTTCCATAAATATCAACAACTCTAATATCAATAGGTATAAAATTTTCCTTCTTATGATAATCATTTAATGCTCTACATGAAACCATGGGATCATTTTCACAAATAGGAAGTAGGTAAATCCCAGATGACTCCCACCCCACATATGTTCCATTTCATACCACATTCAAGAGGTGGAATCATTAAATTATCACTCCAATTAAATCTTGATTTATCTGAATTTCACTAGAGCCAGATGAAAATTATTTAGCACTAATTTCCAATTATGGGAACATCATATAGGCCAGCTTCCAACACTAGAAAAATACTGGAAGACACCCCATTTTTTAATAGAGATAATAATTCAAACCATGAATCAAAAACAACTTATTTTATATAACAAAACTCTTATCTAAAAACAACCCTGAAAGACTAAATAGGTGGTCTCTAGACATTACACTTAAACAAAAATTCTCAAAGAAATAGGTTGACATACTTATTTTTTCCTACTAATAATGTAGAGTTAATTCCCTACGATATTTACCAACATATGGACAATTAAAGGATTCAGAAAAGGAAGTGGGAGTTCCTAAAATCTGACCCATATCACCATAGTCGGTGAATCACGCTTCATGTTGAGATAAAAATTTACAAATTTGTTCCATAACCAAAAATTTCATTAGGATATACTAATGATCAATTCATAATGTGTATACTACACTCGATCAATGATAATATTCTTTATATAGAATTATCAAATGAAATTAAAGACATTTTCATTGCCTAAAAAAATTTATAAATTCATAGAATAACCAAATAGGGAACTACTATTTTTTTTGAATTATTGATAAATATTTTTATATAATCATTAAACCTTACATGATGAGACCTTATATATAAATTATCTTATTCCAATGTACTATAGTTTATACATTTTTACTCAACTATAGTCACAAGTAAATTGGTCTTTTCATTCAACTAGAAAAGAAATTATTCTCTAAAAAAGGTAGTTGTTGAATTATTTATTTATCTTCATTGAATGAAATCACATGTTTGGGATATAAAACCAATAATACAAAGATAGGTTATATTGGGGTATGTATTTCATCCAAATTTCATAAGTTACATAGGATTTTAGGAGTTCACATCATAAAATCCTTAGGTTATTGTTTTTATCACACATATATTTTAAATTAATATTTATCTACCACTTCACTAGACAATTCACTTTATAATGAATGAATAAACTATTCAAGAAGCATGTATTTTTGGTGTCACAAATTTCTCTATGAATTTGAAAATGATTTATACTGAAAAAACTAAACAATATTATTAATTATAACTTGGTGATGAATAAAGAATGTATCTTATGCATTAAAATATTGGTATAAAGAATCTAATAGATTCATATATATCATCTATGATCGATCATATATATAAAAATATTATGTAACAAAGAAATTATTTAAAGCATCATACTATAATTAAAATCATATTTATTAATATACATATATATGAAACAAAATATACAATTTAAAATAATAATATCAAAGTGTAATTATGAAATGATCATCAATTTATATAATATTATTTATAAATTTAATATTTGTATATATTATACATTAATCACCATTTATGAATATCCTTGATTCAAGGTATATTATATTTAAAAATATAATTTTCATCATATTGTAATGTATAAAACCAAAATTAATTTTTGCGTTACTCTTTTTAATTCTTAACATAATTGATAAAGACCACATTTTTTAGGAAATAATTTATTTATCATTATTCCTGAATGCATAAAAAGGAGTCTTCAAATATGTAACACCATTGAAAATCTATTCAACTAAAATAATTAGCATATTAATGAATATCATCCTTATAAAATAGTTCAAGATATAGAGTACAATACTTTATAGCTAGTAGATTTAATATTGTTTAGTGGACCATCATTCATTATAACTATATTTTAATTATATATTTGTTATATATTTAAGGAGTGTCCAAATTATATATTGAATATAAAAAGTGTAATGTGTGAAATATATTTTTTCTATTATATATTTTTTATTTTAAATGGTTTTATTATAATGTAACATATTATTGACATGGATTTATGCCATACCATTATTTTTTAGTGATTATGTTTAAGTTTAATGTGGATACTCCATGGTTTAAAATAATATTTCTTTCATTATTTTTATAGGAATAAATTTTCAGTTTAAATGTGTCAAACCATTCGTATAATTATTCATTTTATCTATTTCATATGATTAAATCTATTTACACCATAATTATATTTTTGTATGTTATAAAACCTTATTCTATTTGTTATTTGTATTTATATATATTTCATGGTGAAAATTTTAATTTAATCATCGATGACTACATTTTTCTTTATATGAACAATAGAGATTCCATTTGTACAATTCCTAAAATATGAAAAGCATTACCTATTTTAAAGTAAAATAGTTAAATAATTATCACCTAATACCAGCTTAAGAATACTATTATGGTCTTTAATATTTCTCCCTTCAAATGGAATCTAATAAAGTATTATTGATTAAGGTGTTATTAGTGGTCTCTTTATTTTACATTATGTATCTAATTGATATCATACAATTAGAGATGTTATTAACAATTCAATATATTTACCTCATATATATGAAACAAAAAAATATGATTCCAAAACAAAATAAATTATATATGGATAAATTCCATCCTCATTTGTATAAATGGGCATAATTTTTCATTGTTCAATGCCCATGATAACTTTTTTTGAAAGGGATATTGGTTAAAAATAAAATAACTATGAGATTTCGATTTCATTAGGTTGGGTGATCCTAATAGTTAGTTTTCCAAATGGATTGAGTTAGGAGTTCCAACAATAAATCTTTTATGGTTTTTAACTACAATGATATATAATATATTTATATTATATAATTAATAATGAAATTTACCCAAGTATTTTTGGACTAGTGGAATTTATAACAAATTAAATTTAAAGTGAAATATATTTTTTTCAATAATTAAGTAATTTTATTAGTTTTATTTATCATTTTAATGGGTGTACGATCCAAAAATATTTTTACTATAAATTTTGTAATAGTTATACTCAAATAAAAAACTCTTTCATTATACAATGTCATAATTAATTTAAAAATAAAAAAAAAGATTCTCTTACAATTATAGCAATAATGAGAAGACATATTAATGTAATATTATTTACTAATATAAAGATTTTTTTTCAAAATTTTGAATAAAGGATATAAATTCTAGAGAAATCACTTTATGATGAATCACTTTATATTTATGCCGCTCAAGATGAAAATGAATCCAATTTTAATCCTAAAAGAAATTTTTTAGATATATATAATCTCATTACAATTTTTAAAATACAGAAGAATCATAATCAAGGAAAATGAATCAAATTATGTTAAAAAAATGATAACATCTAATTTATTTGTTAAGGGAAGGATCGGAGTGGGAGGTACTATTTCTCTCATATATAATCTCGCTCAAATATATTTAAAGGAATAAATTTTTTAATTTTTTTAATCAATATGATTGGATAAATCGTAGGAAGTAATTGAGTATTATGTAATTATAGGTTTGATATTTACGTTTATATTATCATATATTGGTCACCACCATATTTAAAGACAATGGATTATAAATTTTATCATCAATTAATTAATGTTAATTTTATTAGATTTCATTCACATATTTAGGATATCAAAGTTGGTATTTTTTATGTTATCACTCAACAGACATGATGTTGTCACAAAGGATAAAAAATAAAGAAAAAGGATATAAAAAATAATATTACTCTAAATTACAAGGTTTTGTTATCTTTAATTATGTTTAAATATTTTTTTTGATGGAAATAAATACCTTACATTAACATGTTTAATTGATTTAGAATAAGTAGTACATTATAATCCTCTTTAAGTTTACATTATATGTTAAAAAGTATCTACAACATATATAAGTTATATATGTATATATATGATTCCATTATTTTTTAATGGGTTCAATATATTGATTATGATTCAACCTTTATTTTTAATGTAAAGGAAATATGAAATTAATGATATTTGGTAAGGTTAGAAGTACAACTATATATTTTGAATAGGGGAATAGTTGACCCATTAGTGGTGGGTACATATGATTATGTTTCTTAGGGATTATCTTTCGAGATTAAAAATTATAATTATGTAATAATAATAACTTATAAATATTATTTCAATATATATTTTTGTAAATATTTTTGTTAATAATGAAATTTTTTTGATGTTTTCCCTTGAACTAAATATTGTACGTTCTTAAAATTCAGTTAATTAATTATATGTCATAAATGTGAAAATATATTCTATTATGAAAAACATAATATAACAAAATTTAATAATTTTATCACTATATAACTTTTTAATTGTGACCATTAACATATAAATAATAAATTTATTCATGTGCTATATGGGTATATATTATTTATGATTGTTTGCAATTAATTTGTTTGTGCTTCAATTCCTTTTTATCAAGAAAAATCATGGAGATTCATTTGGATGAAAATGAGATTCATTTGGTGATTTTAATAACATGTTATGTGCTAATGAATATGGGATAATTAGTACACAATATATGGAAAATTTTAGCATATAATAATCTTTACTCATTACTTAAATTAGTATGATTATGTTTTATAAATTGAAATAAAATGTGAAATGATTTAAATATTTATTGGTATTAATGTTAAAATAATAATATTCATTATTAAAGGTATTAAATTAATTTTATCATATTCATGGGGTAAATATATATGAAAAATATTATTTTTAATGTGTGAGTTTGTTTAGAAGATATACAATTGTAACAACTTTAATATTTTTATTATTTAATAATGTTTATTTTGAATTTAGTTATCTAACTTATGTGTTGGTTTCATAGAGTATTAGTTAAAAATGTATTAATTAAATTTATTTGTTTGTGATTTTTCATTTATCATGATTTTTTTAGAAAGTTCATTTTTTGAATTATGATTTTTTCCATGGTAATTAATATTGAGATATTCATTTAGAGTCATTCCATGAAATATGGAATCTTTTTTAGGATATTAATTTGGAATATATTAATATAATAATTTTTTTTTTGAGAATTTAAATGGATGTATTGATGAAATGATATTTGTGGTAGGGTTTTGAATAATAAATTTAGAGGATTTATTTTGGGATTTGATATTTTTCATGCTTCACTAATATTGATGTTGGTCATATTCATTATATTGGAGGAATTTGTGGATGTTTAATACATGGGTGATGACATGGAAAACATTAATGGTGGCATATGGAATTTATAAAGGATAGAGGGGGTGGGGGCCACATTATTGAGATAATGGATGATTAAATATATTGTTATAGAGCTCTCCAAAGTTTTTAATTATAGATACAGTGTAATATGATTATAATAGGTAATTAATATTATCTATTTGATACACCCCTAATTTATATTTTATCATATAACTTAATGTATAATTACCTTGAACATTCTCCACGGAAAAGGAATGGTGAACGAATGCGGAATTAGAGGATTGATTGAATAATTTTGGAATGAAACATGATTTTTCTCATAAATTCATTTAAATATTATTCAAAGTGCACATTAATATCTCTATTTCATAAAAACCTAAATTATAATTTTATCATATTCTAGTTTTTAGTATGGGATTTTTGAAATTTGGTATGGACCATGATTTAAATGGAATGTGGGCCACGGAACTTATGGGAAAACATTCCTCAAAATTATTCTTCTTATAATCCTTGAAGAAAAGAGTTTTATATGAAAATTACATATTTATTAGTGATCATTAAACTCTATATATATTTTTAGTTGTCAAATATATTGATACATGGGTATCATTTGAAATCACAAATGTCATTCAATAATGGCACAAGGTCCATAGAAAAAGTCATAATTCATTTTGAATTCAATATATAAAAGATTTATTCAATTAAAATTATAAATAGTTAACTTTTAAAGTCACTTGGTGTTAGGTATTGAAATTTCATTTAATAAGGAACTTCAATTATGGGTTCATAGAGATTTCAAGGAATGCACATCAAGGATGATGGATCCAATGTATTCCTATCTTAGCCTATCATTTATGTAAATTATTTTTGGGTTTATAAATAATAATAATTTTTCATGATTTCTGATAAATTTTTATATGTAGGTTTTAGATCATTATTTTTTTAATGAACCAACCTATGATTACCTAAAATGTAACCTAAGATGGCTCAATGATTGTCTTGGAGTGAATTCCTAATCACCGTGGTCTGGTGACAAGCACCTGGGTATTAAAATGAAAATCCATGAGAATTATTTCACCCAAAAAGACAATATACAACATGGATCATGTATAAAAATAAAAATATAAACAATAAAAGTACAATAAGGAATAAAGGAAAAGAACCTTGAGACATAATAAAAAAAGGATTATATCAAAGGAATAAAAACCATGTCCAAAACTAACACCACATGTGACCATCTGTCACCACCAACCAAGCCCACTACAAATTATAAATCAACTAAGAGAATATGGGGAGCTAGAAGACACAATTCCTCTTACCCAACTCTTAAAAAAATATACATAATACTTAAGGGATATACATGATATTAGGTAAAAACCCAATAGGATACCACAGTGAATATATATATTTTCTATCACTATTCAACCTTTAGTTGTAGATTTTAAATAAACTTCTTTTATAAATATATTTCATTGAAAAATATTTTTCAAAAAACATATATTTGGTTTTCTATGTGACCCTTTCTTTTCATACATTAACATTACATAACTTTTACAGAATACTTAAAACCTTATACAAAACAATTTAAAAATATTTTAATAGTCTAGTGCCTTTGGAAACATGAAAAAATAAACATTGATATATAAGTGAGCTAAATTATCTCTCACTAGGTTATTATTGACTAGAAACCTTTTTAGTCACATCAATAAAATACATATCTTCATAACCTGGGGAAGGAAGCATAAAAAGGGGAAAGTTGAGATGCTCAGTAGGGGTAAAAATGGAGATACATAATCATAGTCATGAGCATAGGTGTATTAGAACATGATCATGATATAGAATATCATACCCTACATATCAAATTTCATAAAAATGAATCATGGCATAAGGATTGGTAGTTCGTAAGACCTGAATCATAAGAAAATAAAAAACATAAGCCATGAAACAAAAACATAGAAATAAAAAACGGAATTATAGTAGAAACATAAACAAATATAATTATTTTCATATAAGTGGAGGCCTTTCTATTGAGACCGTATTAGTAGAAAAATTCCTTTACTTAACCTCGTTCACAACCCATTCCATCCCTATATTATTAAAATGATTTCACTCCCCGTTCTAGCTATGTACTACTGAGCCGAGTTCATTTCCCATTCCAACCATATAATCCCAAATAAAGTTCATTTCTCAATCCATCCATGTATATATCATGGTATATAACACATTTCCCAATTAATTTTAGGGAGATATATGTCTCAGCCATCTAATAATTAAATCATACATAAATTTTCCACAAGATCATAAATAATAATTTCATAACCTATGACCAGAAATGGGTATTATTAACATGTAATATTATCATAACCTATGAAAAATACAGTTTTCAGAATTATTTAATCATAAAAATAACCCATGAAAAGAATCATGTCTTGAAAGCATATAACCCATGAAATAGAAACACTTTTTATAAAATTTAATCCATCAAAATATTGTCCATTTAGAGAAATAATATGATTGGAATCATTGAAAATTTTCCCAAAAGTCACGAGAAACACCAATGAAGGTTATATTATATGTAAAATAATTTTAAAATATATTTTGAAATCATTTCTTTAGAAAAATATATTTTCTTCATTAAATATGCTTTTTAAAACATTCATCCTTTTTAAAAACTATTATCTTTGAAAATATCTTTGAAAACATTTGATGGAAAAATTTAAAACAATAAACTATTTTTAAAATCCTTTTTACTTAAAATTTTGCTTCAAAAAACTTTGGAAAACATTTTTAAACACATGTTTGAAAACCTTATTTTTGAATATAGTGGATTTCTTACCATAGAGGGAGATGATTAAATTTTACATAAAAATATTATCACAAGTACCAACTATTGAAAAATTGTACTAATACATGAGGATAATAATAAAAACTAGAGTTGAATAAAATTTATGATTTTTTTGAGATATGTATCATAATATTTCATAAATGATGTATAATCATTAACACTCTCGAAAATCCATGAAATTTTTTCAATAAACTCTTACCACTTGGTTACATGGGATTATACCCTCTATGTAAGAACATAAAATTAAAGGAAGCATAAAATATCATGAAATGTAAGAGATTCATGATAAAACACGTAAACAATAATTATATACACCTCAAAAAAAAATTAGGTTTATATAAAAACAAGATCCTTAATGAATTAAAATTCAGACATAACTATTTTATATATTTGGTAACTTTTGAAACATAAATCCCATGAAATAAAGGTCATCAAATGGGTAAGTAAGTACCAATTAATATAAGTATAAAAATCATATAATTAATCCATGGGAAGTATAAAAACCACAAAAATTTAATGGTTCATGAATAAATCATGTGTCTAATGAAAATAAAATGTGATATAGTATCCCCTAACCATTGTGTCCTGACTCTCGTTGTACTCTTTCAAACCTCCCCTTAATCTGGTTACTCTTTTTGGTTTTTCCGAAAATGATTCATTTGAATGATTTCATCTAGGGGGGTTCTATGAGTAATATAGGGATTTTGGGATGTTTATTGGTCAAATATTATCTAATACTAAGAAGTTTTAGAGGTGTCAAAAAGGGATAGGTTGTGGCTCTTATAGAGAAGGAGGAGTGGCACTCTTGTAAATATTAAAAGAGAGAATTCTACCCAAACTTTTTATTTTGTAAGTGGATGAAATAATGTTCCAAAGGTGAGCCAAGGGAGGATAGTATCTATATATGGACATCTAATGGATTTTGGACTAGTGTATAGGTCGTTTTGGGCCTTAAGATTATGCTTTAGTCCCTTAGTAAGCTTAATTTATCCTTTAATGATGTAATTAATTTTTATCACTTTCACTAATAATTTTTTTCAAAACCTAAGTTGAACTAATTATATATTATAAATTATGATGATTCCAAAAATTTAATTCATTTTATTAATTTTAATAACTCGTGGATGAAATTAATTTAAAATTAAAACCTTAGACAGGTCGACAATGTGGGTTTTTAATGTAAAAATACTCAAAAGTTTTCTACGTTTTTATATCCAATTTCAATGTGAACATGATATAAATGGACTTAATTTTATTAATTTATAAAAATACTAACTAATTAATCTTTGGTACCAATTTAAAATATAATTTAACCTTATAATTCAATTATATGAAAAGTAGTCTTGAAATAAAATCCGAGATTTTCCACTATTCATCCAAATATGAAGTTTCTTAGAAAAATCCAAAAATTTCACCCTATCATAATTTAGAAATTATAAAATCAAAAATGGTTTTTTATAAAATTAAATTTCTAAATGTTTCTAAAAATAATTTTTTGTTTTTTCATGGATGGACATTGAAAGTAGTTTGTTGGAGAAAATAAAATTTTTAAACAGATAATAACTTTATCAAAAAATATATCTTTCATTATCAATATGTTTTA
Source organism: Viscum album (assembly GCA_963277665.1). Taxonomy (NCBI): domain Eukaryota; kingdom Viridiplantae; phylum Streptophyta; class Magnoliopsida; order Santalales; family Viscaceae; genus Viscum; species Viscum album. The sequence goes on along the minus strand of OY728144.1, from coordinate 148,836,133 downwards.
TTAACATAAAACCATTATAATCAGTGTTTGAAAATTAGTTATTATTATACATATAAATATGTTTAATGACTAGTTTATAATTATCCCATTCAAAAAATAATTACAATAAAATGTTGTTTTGTAGAAACATTGTTGTTGCATGTAACGTATTCCAAGACATTGTTCCATGTAAATTACACCATGTCAATGTTTTGTGTGACATATTCTAAGTTGAAGTTCCATGTAAAATATTCCAAGTTCATTACATGTGAAATGAATGTTTAATTTAGTGCAATCAAAGACATAAATAAAAATTTAAATTACTTGAGAAAAAAGGTCCTTAAAAACTCAGGGTGTTACATTATACCTGCTTTGAAATTAATTTCTCTTTCGAATTTCGTCACGCGAGTAAAAAAAATGAGGATGGTTTTGTTTCATAATGTCCTCAAGTTCCTATGTATCTCTTTATAACTATAGATTTATTCACAAAACCTTATCAAGGTGAGTGGTCTTTTTTTGTAAAAAAATCTCTATTAGATCCAGAATTTCAACTAGTTATTCCTCTTAAGAAGGATCCTACTCCTGTTGTATAACCATTGAGTTTATTACATGTTAAGCGTTAGGTATTTACTCTCTCAGGAGAGATACATGGAACACATCATGTACTTGAGAGAGATTTACAGAAGTTCCATGAAATAAGTTACCATCTCAATATGATCAATAATCTCAAAGGGACTGATATACCTAGGGATTAGTTCCATTTATTGTTGATTCTCATAACATTCTTCCGAGGTGAGATTTTTAGAAGAACATTTTCACTATATTCAAATTCTAGATCACTTTGGTGATTATCAGCATAACGTTTTTGTCGAGTTTGAGCTGGCCAAATAGCTTTTGAATGGTTTTAACCTTATCGATCATTTATTCCGTGATCTTAGGTCCCAATAGCTTTCTTTCTTCAACCACATCCTAGCATGTTGGTGCTTTAAATTTTCCCCATAGATGGATTCATACGGTGTAATCCAAATGCCTAAGTGAAATTTATTATTGTAAGAAAACTAAACTAGAGGAAGGTATTGACCCTAAACACCTTTGAAATCTAGAGAAAATGATCTGCACACATCCTCTAGGGTTTGAATTGTTATTTAAGAAAAAGCATCTATCTAAGGCTGATAAGAAGTGTTGAAAATAAAGTATATATCAAGTTCTTACGGAACAATTCACCAAAATATTGAGTTAAACCTCATATCCTTATATGATACAATATAATGTGGTACTCTATGAAACCATAAAACTTATTTAATGTTTATCATGAAATGTTGATCCAGAGAGAAGTATTCATTGATAGTGATGAAGTGTGGTAACTTTTTAAGAAGATTGACTACCACCCATATAGAATTAAACACATTAAAGGTTTTTTGTAGTCCAGTAACGAAATCCATAGTGACATTATCCTATTTTTATTCTGTTGTGGGTAATGTATGAAACATCCCTTTTGAATTTTTCTTTCAGATTTAACTTGTTGGCATACTATGCACTAAGATACAAACTCTACGATATCCTTATTTATTCCATAAAACAATAATTATTATTTAAGGTTCATATACATCATCATACATCTAGGATTAATAGATAATGAAGAACTATGAGATTCCTATAACCACTCCTTCAAATTTAATATAGAAGGAACACATACACAGTACCTAAACCTAATCATTCCATCCTTGTCAAGGTTAAAAATAGGAACATTTATTAGTTTCTTTTATAGTTATTTATATTCCTTCTACGCCTCCTTAATCTTCACTAGGATAGAGAGATGAATTTTTATTTGATAAGGATAAGCATTTCCCCTTCCTTTAGGTTTTCTAGATGCATCATTTGAAAATACATAAATATTGGATCTTTTCTGATCCTCATCATGGATAAGCTAGCATGATCCTTTTGACTCAAAGAATCAGACACCTTGTTTGATTTCCCGAGGAGGAAATGTATTGAGAAGTAATATTCCTTTATCAACTCTAACCATATTATTTGCAGCATGTTTAACTCTTTCTGTGTGAATATATATTTCATACTTTTATAATCTATATATATATAAATTTTTCTATAACGATAATTCCTCTATATCTTTGATTAAAAAATTATTACTGCTAACTCCGAATAATGAGTTGGCTAATTTTTCTTAGGAATCTTAAAAATCTATAAGGAATAAGCAATAACCATATTATTTTATATAAGAATACATACCAATCAATTTTTGGATGCATCACAAGATTACAATCCCTTATCCACTACAGGGTAAGGTAAGAATTGGTGCACTAACTAACCTTCTCTTCAGTTCGTTGAAATGTTTCTCACATTTAACTATCCATAGGAATATGACACCCTTAAGAGTTAATTTGTTCAGATTATTAGTTATTTTTGAGAAATTTACCACAAACCATTGAAAATATCGATCTAAACAAAGAATGATATAAATATTAGTCACCGTAGTTGGCCTAGACCAGCATTCAATAGCCTCCATCTTTGATTGATCTACTTATATAACATCTCTTGAGATTATTTGATGCAAAAAATGAAACATTTTTTTAGAAAAAATCCACAGGTTTTCAATTTTTAATATAGATTCTCCCTCCATAGGGTATTTAGTACAACCCTCATGTGATATTCATGCTTTTTCTTACTCATTTAATAGATAAGAATATCATATATGAAGACTACTACAAAATAATCTAGGTAATATCTAAAGACTCTATTTATTAAATCCTGTAAGATAGTCGAGGACATAGCAAGACCGAAAGGAATCACTGTAAATTTTTAGTTTCCATACCTTTTATGGAATACGGTCTTTGGTATACCCTTTTTCTTGACCCTCAATTAATGATATCTAGAATGAAGGTCAGTCTAAGAAAAGCATCGAGCTCCACAAATTTGATAAAAAATTCATCATTACAGGGAAGAGGATACATGTTCTTGATTGTGATACTTTTTAACTCCTGGTAATCAATGCAGTGTCTCATTGATCCATATTTATTTTTCACAAAAATAATCGGTGCAAGCCAAGGTGACACGCTTTCTGTATGAATCCCTCATCAAGGCTTTCTTGGATTTTCTTCATCAATTCCTGCAACTCAATCGAGGTCATTCTTCAATGAGACTTTTAAATTGGTGTGGAACTAGGTATGAGTTATATTGAGATCTCAATAAAACGTTTTGGTTGAAGGTTAGGAAACTCTTCGAGAAAGACATCCACAAAACCCTAAATTATTTTCATATAATCATTGTCGATTTTCACTACCACCATTTTAGATAAAGAACCTTTTTTAATGGTAATTAAGACCCATACACAGGATGTAGTGTCTATAGTAAGTTCATTATTATTGTCACATTGATGAATGACCATAGGATGGTTTTAAATATCAAATATAACTTCCCTTTATTGAGAATTGATGTGGGATTTCTACATAAAAATACAATCCATTACTAAGATGAAATCAAATTAAAAAAATGAAAAATTGGAAAGATTTTTAGGAAGCACATTACCAAAACATTAACCAGAGATGGATCATAGACTTGAGATGCAATCATTATACAATTAGGGGGTTCCAATACTAATTCCACATCTAATAATTTTGGTGGAACCTCAATATCCCTAACACATTCTTTAGATATTAAAGAGTGGGTAGATCCAAAATCAAATATGACATTAGAAATTATAGAGTGGATGGAAATCATACCTTTCCTCACATCATTATCAAATCCCTTATTAAAAATAGAAATTACATGAGATTGACCCTTATCCCTCAGATTAAGAGGTTCATGGTGTCTATCGTCATCCCCAACCCTTATGTTTGGGTAGTGGTTATCATAATGCCAGTTTTCCTTACACTAGTATCACTAAATCATGGGATGTGCATTATGTGAATCTTTTTCTCTATTATCATTTTGAGCTAAGTTATTCTCATTTTTTTCCAAAATCAATTGCCTAATAACCTTTCTTTCTACACGTAAAACATTTACTATACCCCATAAGACAAATTCATCTATGATTCTTCCCATATTTAGAGCATAAAGGAAAACTAATATTCATTCCAACATGGTTTTTAGAATTTACATTGAACTCTATTTTCCATTTCATATCAAAACCATGTGGTTGATACTTGAATCCAACCTCTATTTCATCCTTGATTGAACAACACACAATATCTTTATAGCTACCAATGTCTTTTTTAGAAAACACCTCAATGAGAGTTGGATTTAAGCTACTAAATAACCTATTAATATTTCTTTTGGATTGGATAATTATTCTTGAAGTGAACATTTCAAGTCTCGTGAAATTATCCTTTTTGGTATGAATATATTCATCAGCCCTTTGCTTCAACTCAAGGAACAATTTCTCTATCTTAGTAAAAATAATCTGAAGAATACATATTAAAAAATAGTATCTTAAAATCATTACAATCCATGGATTCAATCTCATCTTGCTACATAATATTCTTGCTTAGTGTCCACCACTGATCTGATTCTCTTTTTAATCGATAAATATCTAGAATGAATTTTTCATAATCCGAACATAGAAGAATAGAGAATATATTTTCTATAGTACCAATCCATTTTTTAGTAATAATTAGATTAGAAAACCCTTTGAAATAATGTTGACATAGCCTCATGAATGACTCAATAGAATTATGTTCCCTCCTTTTCTCATTTAGAAGTCCACCATGATTCATAGCTTAGGAATGTTCTGTGAGCACAACAATGAGGTTTTTCATTCTAGATCCCATAAAATTCAGTTTCTCATGAGGAAAATAATTTAATTTTCCATTATGGAAACCATTAATGAGGTTCCTTTGGGTTCTAACCATTGACAAAAATATTTATAGTAATAAATACTTATCATATCAAGGAACCACATAATCATAAAAATTCACTTATATAATGTGTAAATTATAAAACCTTCATTAATATATGACACCTTAGGTTTATCCTAGTTAATTAACAGGATACATATATTTAAATCCATCATGATGGTTTATAAAGACTTTTTGAATTATAAAAACATATCCCCCTGGGAGTGTCAAACTAGGTGAGCAGCAAGGCTCGTTGTCATGTTCTAGATTACCAAGAGCCGGGCCCAGAACATATTGTCAGAGTTTTTACCCCTAGGTACATCTATTCCATAGCCATATCCACGTGTAGTATCCAGAAACAGATGTATTTTTAGGAAACCACTCACTCTATCCTTTACCATAATTCCCAAACATTTTCCTACACTTTCCTTATCGTTATACTTATCCTTAGACACGTTCTTAGTGTTCTCATTATGGTTTTATCATCAAAGATTCCCAAGGATAACTACACTTTTTTGCTGATAGAAATTATATAAACCCTTGATTTTCATACATTAAATTTACATAAATTTTGCATAATATTTAAAAAATTGTACAAATAATTGCCTAAATAACATACTAATGTAGTTCCTTTGGAAAATTGGAAAGATAGACATTGATACATAAGTGAGCTATATTATCACCCACTTTATTATTCTTGTCTAGAACCCTTCTTAGACATATAATACACAATACATATCATTATAAATTGGGGAAGGAAAAATAAAAATGGGTTATCTCAGATGCTCATTAAGGATGAAAACATGAGACACATAAGCATAATCATGAGCATAAGGTTATGAGAACACGATTATGAAAATAGATGATCAGACCGTTCATGTCAAAGTTCATACACATGAATCATGGAATAAAATATTATTAGTTCATAAGATATAATTCATATAGAAATAAAGAACATAATCCATGAAAGTATAATATAGGAATAAAACATGGAAATATGGTATAATCATATGAATATATAATGATTTACATAGTAGACAAGGCATGTTGCCGAGAACATCTTAGTGGAAAAATTCCATTAATGAACTTGGTCCACTCCCCGTTCCAGCCCTATATTATTGAACTAAGTTCACTCCATGTTCCAACCCTCTAATACTGAACTGAGTTCATTTCCCATTATAACCATGTAATACTCAATTGATTTCATTTTCCCTTAGATCCATCATTATATCATGAGATTTAAATCCTTACCCAATTTATTAGGGGGAGATATAGGTCCCCCCATATCATAATTAAATTACACATACATCTCACACAGGATCATAAATAATCATATCATAACCCATGAATTGAAATGGGTATTATAAAAATAAAATCATATAATACCTTATGAAGAATATTGGTTTCATAATCATTTTATCATAAACATAACCCTTGAAAAGAAGTGAGTTTCTCAAGAATATAAAATATGAATGAGAAATAGGTTTCATAAACATCCCTCCTTCTAAAAATAATACATTTAGAGAAATAATGTGATTTAAAACTTTTCAAAATTTCCCTATAAAGGCATGAGTAAGATCTGTTGGACTCCTCATGTAAAAATCATGTTTTAATGATCACAAACCCTCTTTAGTCTATAAACCATATTAACTCTATGTAATCTATCTCGCATCAAATGTACAATAGCTTAGTAAAATCTATCCAAATATCTTAAGTTCTATACACTTAGTTTGGATACTATATACTATCTTTTGATTCAATTCAAAATTATTTCTTTTACAAATTATTAAGTTTAATTCATTTCATGAATATAGATGCTTTAGTCTGAATACAGATATTTTCCTAAGTCTGAGACACTGTGAACATGAGACACCGTGAAGCAATCACCATGAACAAGACACCGCGAAGTAGACACCATGAGTAAGACATCGTGATGTAGACATCGTGAAGCAGACACTGTGAACAAGACACCGTGAAGCAGACATCGTTAACAAGATATCGTGAAGCATTCACCATGAACAAGATACCGTGAAGATGTCACCGTGAACAGGACATCGTGACATCCATACACCGTGACATCCAGACACTATGACATCCAGCCACCGTGACCACAAGACACTATGACCAATCTAGATACTATGTGAAGGAGACACCGTTTCCATGACATACTGTGACATTGTTTCCTAATATATTTTTTCGCCTTTTGATTTGATCTCCAAAGGTCATATTTGAAATTTTTAATGCACTGACATAATTAATGTTTCTTTTGTAGACATGTTGTTGACGGTATGAGGTATGAGGTGCAGAATACACGCAACCTGTTCGCTCAAACACTTTCACTCTAAGATAAAAGAGTAATGCAGCCCAGAAAAAAAGACAGGATATACGTGAATGTGGTTAAAATATACTGAGAAAAGAAAACAAGCTGGTGGGCGTGAGCACGACAACATAATACACTTAGATAATTTTCTCAAGCAGCTCAACTCTACTTAAGAATACACAAAGCCAACTAGAATCCTAGAATCCTGAGAACATCTTCATGTTGTCAAACACTATAAAGAACACAAGCTGGATCTGTCTGACTTATGCCACTCTGTTTTTTATACGAGTAATTGAGTTATGCATCTTCATCATCTCATAAGTCTAGAGCTGCAAAGACTAACACTCAGAGCACTTCTAAAACTATCTCAATATTTCAACTCTATTGTGTATCATTTTATTAACTTTTGAGTAAAGTGTGTATCTTTTTTACAACACACTCTGTCTCTTTCATTAAACTAAAGGATATAGGATATCCTTACTCAAACATTCTTTTACACATGTGTATACTCACGACAAGTGTGGAAGAATTCCCTATGTGGCCTAGTTGTTTGTACCCACGAAGAACTATGGAAGAGGTCCCTGTGTGCCCTGGATAGTCCTGTGTACAATTGTTAACCCCGATCCAGGGTGTGGAGAAAGTTTATTTATATAAACTTCTTGGTGGAAGTTGATCACCAAGTAGAGTTTATTAGGTCTCAGCTTAATCCAAAACCACTTGTTTCATATCCGATGTGCTGATTTATTTATTTTTCTCTATTTTACTGCTTTATTGTACAATTCTGATATCACTAAATTCTATTTGATAGTTAATCTTGGAAAGAAGTTATAATTGTATTTTCTTAATAGAATTGCTTCAAAATATATCTTGATAACTAATATTATGATTACTGAGAACTAATCAATCTTCTAAGAAGTTATTTAAATAGTCAAACCTTTATAATAGTATAACCATGATTTACTGGGTTGTATTTAACCTTTTTGGGAAACCTTTTAGAAATACTTTTTAATCATAAATTTTTATAGATACTCAATTCACGCCCTCCCCCTCTTGAGTAATCTGCTCTGACCAACATTTGGTATCATAGTCTATTTATTAAGACTTTGTTTAACCTTATTCAACTGTGATTATAGTTTTACTTTGAAGATCTATCAATTTCTGTTAATTCTAATTTTATAGCACTTTCAAAGTATTTTTTTATTATGGATAATAGATTGGAAGGTGCTTTAACCAACATACCAACATTATTTAACAGAACCAACTATTCTCAATGGAAACATAAAATGAAAATTCACTCAGAGAGTATGGGTTTTGAAATTTGGTCTTCCATTACAGATGAATATAAGATTCCTACTAGTGATAGAATCACATGGGATGAAAATATCAAAAATTTATACAATAACAATTGAAAATCTATTAATGATTTATACTTCTCCTTAGGAGATTATTATTTCAATAGAATTTCTATTTGTAAAACTACCAATGAAATTTGGGATTACTCTGTCTATCTCAAATGAAAGAACATCTAGTGAAAAATAAATGAGACTTAATAATTATAATATTAAATATGATAAATTTAAAATAAAACATGATGAGCCTATCTATGACATGTATCTTAGGTTCAATGAGATTGTAAACACAATTATTTCTCTTAGAAGAGAAGTCACTGCTAAGGAACAAATTAGGAGAATTATCAGATGTCTGCCTGACAGATGGAGGGGAACCTCTGTCTCTATTAGATAATCATGCGAATCAGAAAGCTTCCTGTAAAAGAACTCATTGAGAAACTGATTATGTATGAAGAGTAACTAAAATTCAACAAGGAAGAGGAGGATGAACCAATGAGAGAATTTGTTGCATTCAAGACCACCACCTCTAAACACAGAGACAAATGAAAATTGGAAGCTTCTGTAGAAAGTTACACTAGTGAAAAATCATCACCTGACAGTGATGAAGAAATTTCTCAATTAACCAGAAGATTCAAGAAATTTTACAAGAAGAATAACTTTTTCCAAAACCATAACTTCAAGGGAAAATATGACCAAAACAGAAATTAGAAGAAGGATTCGAAAAGAATTGACAAGAATAATGAGATTTTCTATTATGAATATAAGAAAAAGGACATATCAAGGCTGACTGTCCAAAGCTCAAGTATAAAAAGAGATATGAGTACAACGACATGAAGCATAAAAAGTCCATGAAAGCAACATGGAGTGCTTTAGAGGACAGTTCAAGTGACTCAAAAACATCACATGATGAACAAGAAAACAATTCCAATATGTGTTTTATGACAAACACATCTGAGGTAACATTGGACTCTTCTGTACATAATTCATAATATTCAAGAAATGAGAGTGACTCTGAAAATATGACTACTGAATAAATGCTTGAATAATGTAATATGCTTGAAGAAACATGTAATGAACTAAAAGAAAAATATAAATCATTGAATAAATTGTATTATTTTACACTGACTATTAAAACTGAACACACAACTAAAATAGAGAAAAATTCTCAACTGATCAAAGAGAACAACGAATTAAAAATTTCTAATGATCAATTGAAGAATTTCCTAGAAAATATTGCCAATGGTATGAATACCCTTACTAAAATTCTAGGAAAACAAATTTCCCCTAAATACAACACTATCATTGGTTATCAATCTAGAAAAATAAATCTTGGTATAATAAATTTTGTTTCAAAATCTAGGACATATAGTTTTACTACCAGTTCAGGACACAAATCAACTAATTTTATTTATGATACATATTTTACTATTTCATGTTTTTCTAGACCAAATAGAAATTATTTTTCAAATACATTACTTAATGCTTATAAAGAAACTATGAGTCAGATATGGGTTTCTAAAGCACTTATTACTAGTATTACTGGACCCAAACAAGTATGGTTACCAAAATCTGTTTGTGCTTAATCATTTTGTATGAAATATGCTTAAAGATTTACTATAAAAGTGTATGGTACTTCGACCATGGATGTTCAAGACACATGACATGAGACTACTCATGCTTCAAGAATATAATAAAAATATATGGAGGACATGTCACATTTGGTGACAATGCCAAAAGAAACATCATAGGCCTTGACCAAATCGGAAACTATAACTCAATTTTAATTTCTAAATTATTGTTTGTTTACGGATTAAATATAATCTACTTAGTATCTCACAATTATTTGATGATGGATTTCATGTTAGATTTGAATATGATTCTTTTAATGTATTTAATTCTAAAGATGAGTTAGTGTTTTTTCATTAAGAAATGAAATTTTTTACTCTCTTTACTTTGATTATTTAGCTTCTCAAAATGCTTCATTTTTAAGTGTATTTTATAATGAGTCTTGTCTCTAGCATAGAAGACTAGGACACTGTAATATTCACTCCCTTAGAAATCTTACTTGAAGAATATTAGTTAAAGACTTAACCATACTTGAGTTTTCAAATGAAAAAATATGTAATCCCTGTCGAAAGGGAAAAGAACACAAAATTTCCATCAAACCAAAGAAAGAAGTATCAACTTCTCAACCACTTGAACTTGTTCACATGGATTTATTTGGACCATCTAGAGTTTCTATTTTAAATGGTAAGCACTATGTTTATATTCTTGTATATGACATTCTTAGATATACTTGGACCTTCTTTCTGGCTCAGAAAAGTGAAGCCTACTCTTACATTACTAAATATTCCAAGTATGTGAAAAATCTTAGTGGAATTAGAATTAAATCCTTAACATGTGATCATGGATGTGAGTTTGAAAATCAAGTGTTTGAATCCTTTTTCTCACAAAATGGTTATAGTCACAATTTCTATTCCCCTAGAACATCTCAAAAAAATGGAGTTGTAGAAAGAATAAATTGAACTCTAAAAGAGATTTCTAGAACAATGCTTAGTGAATATGACCTACCTATTTATTTTTGGTCTGAAGCTCTTAATACAACATGCTTTATAATCAATATAGTGTTAATCAGACATATTCTTAAGAGGAATCCTTACGAGTTAGGGAACAATAGAAAACCCAGGGTTAACTACTTCAATGTTTTTGGCTGGAAAGTCTGTATTCTTAATACTAAGGAAAATATTGAAAAATGTGCATCTAAGAGTGATGAAGTTTTATTTTTTGGATATTCCATATCTAGTAAAGCCTATATAGTGTTCAATAAAAGAACTAAATGTGTGGAAGAATCTGTTTATGTCAAATCTGATGAAACAGATCCACATGTTCTTAAAACCGTTCTAGGGAACCCGAAGGATGATGTATCAAATCTGGACATTAATCCAAAATCCTCAAACCATTCCATGAATGAATTTGTGAAAACTTCTAGTTTTAGAAATTTCTTAGACTTAATCCATAATGAACTTGAAACTATTGATGAACCTGAAATCTTTAATCTCTCCTTTTCTAGAGCTATTAGAACTCTTAAGAACCATCCTTTAGATGCTGTTTTAGGATACCTAGACAAAGGAACTCAAACTAGAGATTCTCTTAGAAATCAAGTTGAAGATAAAGTATTCTTGTCACAACTTGAACAAAAAAACGTTAATGATGTTATAAATGATGAATTTTGGGTGATGGCTATGAAATAAAAACTTAATCAGTTTGAAAGGAACGGAGTTTGGAATCTTGTTGAAAGACCTAAGGACACATTCACCATAGGCACTAAATGGGTGTTTAGAAATAAGTTAGATGGGGCTGGTAACATAGTTAGAAACAAGGATAGATTAGTGGCACAAGGATATAGTCAAAAATAAATAATTGACTATGAGGAGACCTTTTCACCAGTGTCTAGACTTGAAGCCATAACAATCCTTCTTGATTATACTGCACATATGAATTTCAAACTATATAAAATGGATGTTAAGAGTGCATTCTTAAATGGGTATATAGCTGATGATATCTTTGTTGAACAACCCCCTAGTTTTACAAACCCCCTTGTTTCAAATCATATTTTTAAATTATCAAAAGCTTTATATGGGTTGAAATAAGCTCCAAGAGCTTGGTATGATCGGTTGAGTACTTTTTTTATTTCCAAAGGCTTTAAAAAAGGAATAGTTTATCATACTCCTTTTATAAAATTATTTTCAAATGATTTTTAGTTGTTCAAATCTATGTAGATGACATTATCTTTGGATCTTAAATAAATTCTTTATGTGTTGATTTTCCAAAATTGATGCAAAATGAATTTGAAATGATTTTAATGGGTGAACTAAAATTCTTCCTTGGATTTCAAATAATTCAAAATAACGATGGTATTATTTTAACTCAAATTAAATATACTTGATATCTTCAAAAATGTTTCGGATTGGATAACACTAAAAGTAGTGACACTCCCATGAGTACCACTTGTAAGTTGTATCTTGATAAAGATAGAAAATCTATTGATCAAACCACTTATATAGGAATGATTGGAAGTTTACTATACTTAACTACTAGTCCATCAGACATTATGTTTAGTGTTATATGTGTGGTCATTTTCAAGAAGATACTAAGGAATATCATTTAAATGCTCTAAAGAGAATTTTCAAATACCTCAAGCATACACCCAATCTAGGATTTTTCTATCCTAGAGGACAATCATTTGAATTATTCAGTTATTCTAATGCTAACTTCTGTGGCTGTAAGATAGGTTGAAAAAGCACTTCTGGAACATGTCACTTTTTAGGCAAGTCACTAGTATCATGGGGTAGTAAGAAACAAAATTTTGTTGCATTATCTACTACAGAAGATGAATACACAGCTACTGGAAGCTGTTGTGCACAAATCTTGTGGATGAAAAACACATTACTAGATTATGGAAATCAATTCAGGCATGTACCTATAAATTGTGACAACACAAGTGCTATTAACATTTTGAAAATTCATGTTTCACATTCTAGGAAAAAACCTATTGATGTAAGAAATAACTTTTTGAGATGTCATTATCAAAACAATGATATCACTTTGTAATTCCATGGTACTAAGTATCATCGTGCTGATATATTCACTAAACCACTAAATTCTGAAACAATAGACTACATCATATGTGCATTAGGTGTGATAAATCATAAGTAAATGTCTTAATGGTTTATATCTTAACGTTTTATATTTTACTGTCTCACAATAAAGTTTATGTTTACTATCTCACCGTAAAGTCCATGTTTACTGTCTCACCATAAAGTCCATGTTTACTGTCTCATCGTAAAGTTCTTGTTTACTGTCTCACCGCAACGTTCATGTTTACTATCTCACTATAGAGTTCGTTCACTGTCTCAGCGTAACATTCGTTCACTATCTTACCGTAAAGACACGATGTTTTACTGGATTTATTTTTTCAATGATTCTGAGTTCTACCTTTCAAAAATCACTATCAAGAGGATGAATATAAATTGGAATCCTTGGAAAAATTCATGGGTAAAAGACAATGGTAGAATTTATGAAATATTCAATCCAGTAGAACATCCCTCAAGACCAAGAGATATTTCTGATCATGGTTTGAACCAGATAAGGTTATTGAGTGTTCTAAATAAGAAGAAAAAAAAGGCTTATATACCTCCCAGGAAAACTATTTCTGATAAAGAAGGCATTACTTTTGTCCCTCGTGTAGTAAGTAATGACGAAGTCTCTGCTTCTAAATATGTTGTTAATCTGGACGATCAACCCGAGGTTGAAATAGAATCTATTATCAAAGAAACCAAATAAATTATGTGGAAGAACCTATAAAAGAAGAATTACCTGTTATGCAAGAAGCTAACTTTTAAGATCTCCCAATTGAACAATCTATTCCTGAAGTCATTCCTTCAGCTGAGGAAAGGCTGGAGTTGGCTTTTCAGCTGGCTAGGCATGAAATGGGAGAGGAACTAAGATATGAATTTGTGGAATTAGATCATGAACCTAAGCTTATTAGTCTTGAGAAAGATTCAACTGTTGAGGGGGAGAAACCACCAAATCCAGAATCTACCGAAGTGCCAAACTCAATATTTTTAAGACCTGTAGACCCTCGGTATAAATTCCATAGTTTTTATGATGTGGATGCCTCTCAGTAAGCTTCTGTAAATGGATTTGAACATTATACTACTTTCCAACTAAAATATGTCTCTAATTATTCTCTTGAGATGGAACCTGAGCCTGTATCATTCCCTATTTTTGAACCTTCATCAGAACAACCATCCTTGGTGAGTAAAGATGATCTGAAAGAATTTGGAGCTACCCATTTGTTTGGTGTTGAAAAAGTCCCAAATTCACAACCTACTCTTGTAACTCATCTAAGTGAGAAAGATGACTCACTATTTTTGGAAAAATTTATTTGGAAAATTCAACCCAAAATGCATAATGAGATTCAGGAAGTTAGAGTTTTAAAAAGACTAGGTAGTGATGAAGTAAAGACTCTAAGAGGTATGATTGACGAAATGAATAAAGAGATGCAATCGAGATCAGATATTGCTTATCAACCAGTAAAACCTATTGTTCCTCAAATCCCACAGAATGTTGTGTCCCAGATTCGACCTCATTTTGCTTCCTTATCTGAAAAGCTTAATGAAAGGAACAAACAGATTGTGAAGGAGATGAGAGAGCTTGTTGTTAATCTTAACAAGATCACTGATGAATATACAGGGTGTCTTCAAAAAGTGCTAAACAAACTAAAATCTCTGACCTTAGCTTTCAATGCTTCTAAGGCATCCGAGAAGTCATCTCAACCTTCCCTAGATAGTGACCTGTTCAGAAAAATGGTCAAAGAAGAACTTCAGACTGTGCTTAGTGGTTTCAATAAAGATTCTCTATATGAAGTAGTCAAGAATAGTGACAGAGTTCTTCATCTAGTCCAAATCCATTCAAAAATTTATAATGATGCTCAGCAAGAAATTTCCAAAAAGTGGATTTCTACTTCAACTGAATCTTCTCAAAGACTGACTTGACCAATCACTTTAAATATCTTGTAAAAAATCAGAGGATTCCTCCTATTACTCAAGATTTCAAGAACCAAGTTAAAAATCTCATAGATTTCAATCATCTGTTGAATAAGATTATGGAAAACAAGGATGACTTTGAGAAGGCTATGCAATATGGTGGAGAGATCATTATGGATTTTATCAATCTTTCGAGGACTTATCTTCCTGTCTAGAGTACATCTATTGTTTCTCCTATAGTTTCACCTCTAAGACATGGTCTACCTACATTCACCTCTACCCTAACCTCCACTTCTATGTTTGTTAGTCAGGCACTTTGTCATATTAGGAATGTGATCCTTGATCAACAAATACCTTGGTCTTCTACAACACCTACTTTGGCTCCCTCTGTCTTTGAAGGCCTTCCTTTACCTTCTCTATCAACCAGATCACTCCCTTCTTCTACTTCAACTTCTGCTCCTATGGCTTCCTCTTCTGCTGCTTCTGGTAAAGGCAATGAGAATACCAGTTAGTGAAGAAGGATAGTGTTTACTCTATTTTGATGGGAATCTTGTTTCATTTGTTTTAATTTTTGTAATGCCACTCTTTTTATCTAATACATTATGCACTTTTCTTGTCTCTTTTTTCTTTATTTTCCTTCCTACTTTTTGATAATCTCAAAAGGGGGAGAAATATATGAGAAATTCATATAAGAAAAATATATGAGAAAAATATGGGAGAAATATAAGAAAAAAATTAAGAGAAGAAACCACTCACTCTATATATTTTATATTCAGTAGATCTATGTTGTTAGGACCAATATACACTATAAATCTACATGGTTTGTGATCATAAAAAAGGGAGATACTATTAGACTCCTCATGTATTAATTATGTTTTAATGATAAAAAATCCTATTTAGTCTATAAACCATGTTAACTCTATGTAATATATCTCACATCAAATGTAAAGTAGCTTAGTAAAAGCTATCCAAATCTCTTAATTGCAATAAACTTAGTTTGGATACTATATATGATCTTTTAATTCACTTCATAATGATTTCTCTAACAAATGATGAAGTTTAATTCATTTCATGAATATCACAACTTAAATATGAATACAAATATTTTCCTAAATCTAAGAAATTGTGACCATGATACACTGTGAAGTAGACACCATGAAAAAGACACGGTGAAGCAAACACCATGAACAAGACATTGTGAATCAGACACCGTGAAGCAGACACCGTGAACAAGACACCGTGAAGTAGACCCCGTGAACAAGATACCATGAAGAAGTCACCGTGAACAAGATACCGTGAAGCAGTCACCGTGAACAAGACACTGTGACATCTAGACACCGTGACATTCAGAAATTGTGACCACAAGAAACCGTAACCAATCCATACTCCGTGTGAAGGAGACACTATTTCCATGACATACTATGACACCATTTCTTAATATATTTTTTCGTCTTTTGATTTGATCTCTAATGGTCATATTTGATGATTTCAATGCACTGACATAATTAATGTTTCTTTTGTAGACATGTTCTTGACAGTATGAGGTAAGTGGTACAGAATACATGAAACATTTCGGCTCAAACACATGCACTCCAAGATAAAAGAGTAATACGGACCCGAAAAAAATACAGTATATACGTGAATGCAGTTGCAATATACTGAGAAAATAAAACAAGCTGGTGGGCGTGAGTGCAAGAATACAATACACTTATAGAATTGTCTCAAGAAACTCGACTCTACTAAAGAACACATGAAGTATACTGGAATCCAAGAATCCCGAGAACATCTTCGCACTGTCAAAACCCACGAAGAACACAAGATGGATCTGTCTAACTTGCGACACTCTGTTTATCATATGAGGACTTGAGTTCTTCATCTACCTCATCTCAGAAGTCCAGAGCTACAAAGACTAACACTCAAAGCACTTTTAAACCTATCTCAATATTTCTACTCTATTGTGTATCATTTTTTAACTTTCAAGAAGAGTGTGTATATGAATTACAACACACCTTGTCTCCTAAATTAAACAAAAGGATACATGATATCCTTACTCAAAAATTATTTTACTCTTGTATATACCCATGATGAGTGTGGAAGAGGTCCATGTGTGGCCTGGTTGTTTGTACCCACGAAGAACTGTGGAAGAGGTCCCTGTGTGGCCTGGATATTCTTGTGTATTGTTGTTAACCCCAATCCAGGGTGTGGATCATGTTTATTTATATAAACTTCTTGGTAGAAGGTGATCACCAAGTGGAGTTGATTAGGTCTCCTCTTGAGACTAAACCACTTGTTTTATATCCATTGTACTGATTAATTTAGTCTTATTGGTTTTACTACTTTACTGTATAATTCAGATATCACTAAATTCTCTTCGATAGTTAATATTGGAAAGAATTAATAATAGTCTTATCTTAATATAATAGCTTCAAAATCTATCTTAATAATTGAAATTACGATTACTGAGAACTAATCAATCTTATAATAAGTTATTTAAATATTTAAACCTTTATGATAGTAAAACCTTGATTAACTGGTCTGTATTTTACCTTTTGGGGAAACCTTTTAGAAATAATTTTTAATCAGAAATTTTTATAGATACTCAAACCCCCCCCCCTCTTGAGTAATCCAATCCAACCAACAACATCAGAGGAGGTTATCTTAGATGAGAAACAATTTTCAAATATCTTTTAAAAACATTTCTTGAGAGAAATATCATTACTCATTGAAACTGATTTTTATCACATATAAATTTTTTGAAAAACTTTCCCTTCTAAAATATATTTTAAAACTTATAAAGGAATTCCATGAAATGTTTTTAAGGAACTATTGTGATTTGGCTCCGGTTTCCTCGACCATGACCTAGGTAGTGATGGTGGACACCCCAGCCTCTCCCCCATCAACAGAGGAGGGGAACCACCCAGCTTCAATGGTGCTTCCCACTTATTTTATCTCATTCTATAATACTGAATAAATCCATCCACACCAAAAAATTACGATTTTCCCTAAGGTCATGTATCTTTTCAATGGATTACCTCAGATTAATATTTTAACCTCATAATTTAACAATGATTTTTATCTCCATAACCAGAACTTGGTAGCTCATTTCATCTCATGAAATCCTTTGATTACCGTATTCAATATTTTGTTTTTCTTCTTGTGGGATTCATGAATGAACAATGGTTGGTCTCCATGAAAAGTGACATATCATGTTTCATTTCTCATCATCGCAAGATCTGACCTCTACATGGTTTGGGGATCCTTGATCTTGCAAAAAATTCTACATTCATCTATTAATATGGAATTTTGATCTTCATATGAATCATGATGCACCGAAAACAGATCTATGGGTAAGATTTCTTGAGCTCAAACTACCCTTTCAGAACCTATATGTTTTCTACATGCTTGGGAAGTTGGTTGGTTGATATCTCTACTTGGGATCGAGAACTAATGTTGGTTTTCACCCAATCTATCCATGTATCTTTGTTGAAGTTGAAATTTTCAATCCTCTAGTTGAATGGATATGGAAATTAGTTGGAGATGAGTTTAGGTGGAAGAAACCTATAGTTTTTGAGACTTGGACACATTTCTGTTCTAAATTCATTCACCTTTTCCATCAATATTATTCTTTCCAGAGATGAATGAAATCTCTATAAGGGGAGAAGTCATCTAGTGCTGGTCATGGATATCCTTTGGACATGGAATGATCTGGAGAATATGAAGGTCAATGATAGTTTGTTTGATTGGTCTATTCTGTTTATTGGATTCTAGGATAAGTAGATGATATTTCGTAGAAGGATTCAAAGGATACTCACTTGGACCCAAAAGTCGCTAATATATTTAATTGTATTAAAAATGATTATGGAATTTCCTTTTCTTTTGAGGTTGTGATTACCTAAGGGAGTTTTGGGGTCAGCAAGAAGGTAGGTCTAGTTCAGTAAGAGGTTATAAAATAAGAGAGGGAGGTGCACATGGATGATGATAAAGGTAGGAAACTGGATTCATCAAATACACATAATGAATCTATGGTGAATGAGGAATTCAGTGCAGATCTCGCCACAGGTGAGGATCCCCAAATATTGGTCTTGGAAGAAAATTTTAAGAAATTTCAATACATGGGACATGTATTTGTACAACAAAGCTGTTTAGGTATATTAGTGTACGCCTGACATGATAAAACCTCTTTTGCTAATAAGTTTAAATCTGGAAGAAGTATTAATAATTGTCAAAACATGTTTGTAGTGATATTAGAAGTATAGGTCCATGCTCTCGGGGGAGGAAATGAGGTTGAGGCTGGACTTGGTGAGGACCTCACTATGGGATGTGAGGCTTTTTAAGTGGACATGGATTCAGCTTCAGACTCTCCAATAAAGTCAAAGGAATTGGTCATTGAATAGGACTATCATATATCCACTTCAAGTAATGGAAATAACACAATTAAATATTCAAATGGTTTTATCCAGAATAACTAGAGGACACGATGAATAAAACACTACTCTAACTTATGTAGTCCTCCGGTGACTAGGTCCTCAGGTAAATGTAAACTACCATTTAAGGTTCCCAATATTATAGGAAACAGATCCCCGAGAAATTTTAAAGGCATTGAAAAGAATGTGGAGGTTGATACCTCTAAGGAGTTTGAAACTCATGTTGGGGAATCCCATGCCAATTCTAAGGTGATTAGGACTTTCGAGGTATCTAACCTCTCCTAGAGGCTGAGGATACCACAAAATCATTCACAACATCTCAAGGGGTTGCAAAAGAGCTGACTAAGGATCAATATGGGGAGAGGCTCCTTCATTAGAGGATGTTCATCAAGAGGAGGCTCCACACCCTCATGGGAAGCAGTGTAATATAGGTCCCACTAATGAGCCTTAGCATCAGATAGCTTCAGTGCTAGAACACATAGATCTACCTATACACTTAGATAAAGAAATGGTGGAGGAAGATCTGAATTTTAATCCATCACAGGATGTTATCAACCATATTATGGGAAGATTTCTTTGACTGGAAAAACTAAGGAGTAAAGTGAATGTATTGATAGGAAGAACCACATTTT
The DNA here is from genome assembly GCA_963277665.1 of Viscum album. Classification (NCBI taxonomy): domain Eukaryota; kingdom Viridiplantae; phylum Streptophyta; class Magnoliopsida; order Santalales; family Viscaceae; genus Viscum; species Viscum album. The sequence goes on along the minus strand of OY728144.1, from coordinate 148,816,031 downwards.
TCTTAGAGGCTTCAAATTGGTTAAGATCAACATGAAATAATATAGGAAATATTGGGAAAAATTGGTGCATCATTATGAAGAAATCTTAAAGGACTATCCGGACATGCAAGTAAATTATATTCCATGGATATTATCTTGGGAGACATAATCCAATCAACTCAAAATATTCTTCATCAAATATGTAGTATCTTTTAATGTTTAAACTAGTTATCTTTGAGGGTTCTCACTATCCCCTTTTAAGTGTTTGAAAATAAAAATGTTACATTGGATAGATAACACGTTTTAAAAATCCATTTTCCTTTAAAATGGGATTTGAATAAATTGTGAAAACATTTTTGAAAACATTTTTTTGAATACAGTAGATTTCTAACCGAAGAGAGATATAGTCAGATTTGAATTAAAAACATTATCTTAAGTACCAAAGAGTGGGAAAATGGTAGTAATACATGAGAATATCTTGAATAACTAGAAGAGAAGAACATTCATGAGTTTTATTGAGATATGGATCATAATATTTCATCAAATAAGAATAATCATTAACAATCTCAAAAAGTGATGAGATAATTTTAACAAACTCTTACTACTTGGTTACTTTAAATCATACTCTCCATGTAAGAAAAGGATATTACTTGAAGATTAAAATATCATAAAAATAAGTTGATTTTTTATATAACATGTAAAATGGAAGCACATACGCACAAAAAAAGAATTCAGGTGCATAATAAAACATGATTCTCAAATAAGGAAAATTGAGACAAAACAATTTTACCAATTTGGTAATTTTGATTCATAAACCAAATGAAATAAAGGTCATTAAATGGGAAAGAAAATACCCATTAAAATATGTATAAAATCATATAATTCATCCATGGTAAGTATACACACTAATAAAAGTAATTGGTGGTGAATAAAACATGTTTTTAACAAAAATAAAAAGTGATATGAAATTCTCATTACCTTGTGTTTTGACTCTCATCGTACTCGTTCAAAACTCCTATTAATCAGGCAACTCCCTTTTGATTTTTCCAAAAAGGAATCCTTGGATTTAATTCTACCCAATGGGTGGATTCTTGGACTAATGGAGGGATTATGGGAAGTGTATTGGGTAGATAATGGTTGAAATTAAGTGTTTTGTGAGGAGTTATGAAGTTGGAGAAGTAGTCCCCTTTTATAAGGAAGGAGGAGTGGAACTCTTGTAAATATTTGAAGAGATAATTCCATATATTTTCTTAATGTTGAAGGCAGATCCAATAATTTTAAAACGCTAAGAAAAATGTAGGATAGGGTCTAAATATGTATAGAAAGTGTCTTTTATAAAAGTGTATAGCTCATTATGGGCCTTAAGGATATGGTTTAGTCCCTAATTAAGCTAATTTTAACCATAATTTATATAATTATTTTTAATGGATGTTTTTAATATTCATTGTAAAACACTATTTGTAAATTATTAAAAGTTATAAATTACGATGATTCAAAACATGAAATACATTTTTAAAAATTATAGTCACATAAGTGGCATAAATTAATTTAAAATTAATCATGTAGATGAGTCGACAATGCAGGGTTTTAAAGTAAAAACATTCAATAAATTACTATGATTCTATATCCAATTTCTATGTGAACATTATCTCAATGACATAAATTGAATTAAATTAAAAAAAATTATCTAATTAATCTTTTAAACTTGTCCATAATTTAATTTATCCTTATAAATAAATTACATAAAAAATAAAATTTGAATTAAAATCCAATATTTTTCACTATTTATCCAAATAAGAAGTTTCCTAAAAAAACAAAAAAGATCACCCTATGATAATTGAAAAATTATATACTAAAAAATTATGATTATTTATCAAATTAAATTTATAAATGTGTCTAAAAATAATTTCATCATTTTTTATAGAAGGACATGAAAGGTAGTTTGTTTTAGAAAATAGTATTTATAAACATATAAGGACTTTACCAAAAATTATATCATTCATTATCAATATGATATATATATATATATATTATAAATAATATTTTAAAAGTAGTTTCTTCTATTCACATAACTATGTTTAATGTACAGGTAATAATTATCTCATTTATATAATTATAACAATAATATGATATTTCGTATAAACATCGGTGTTGCGTGTAACATATGCTAAGTTGTTGTTTCATGAAATGTATTCCAATGATATATTCTATGTAATGTATGATTATTATATGATTCATGTAAAATATTCCAGGTTTGTGATGTGTGATGGTAATGCTTTAATTAGTGCATTGCAAGACATAAATGGAAATTTAATTTGATTGAGAAAAAATGTTATTAACAACACAGGGTGTTACATATTTCCTTCAAAAAATATTATATTCAAATAAAAAAATATGAAAATAAATATGAATTAATACAAAGAGGTTGGTATTAAAAATAATCCACATATAAAAATATAAACATGTGATTAATCAAATAATAAAAATTACAATCAAGAATAAGACAATGATAAATTGGGCTTTAGCCATTATGAATAAAAACCCATGAATCCCAAGGAATGATAATCCAACATAACATGATTCCTAATGATACCTATTCCCACAAAAATATATTTATATCAGTCCAACCCACTATCCACCACAATGTAATGAAATCCTATCCATAATCCCTAGTCATTTCACACTCACTATGTTTTACATTTTCCCATAACCCAAAGCACCAAAGATTCCAAAAGTAGTATGTTGTCTACAAACAATCAAGTAAACCCTAATAAACACTTTTTAAAGACATTTCTATAAGAAAATAATTACCACTCCTATGCTTTAAAACCAATTTTAGAGTCAAAACCTTTTTTAGGAATACTTTCAAACAGATAATTTGCATAAAAATATTTTGAATGAACACTAATTTTTTATAAAAACAACAATTATGAATTTATAAAAAATAACCCACATATATATCAATAAAATAATTTTTATGAGCTATACCAAAGTAAAATAAAATAAAAATGAGGTATTCCATGATATTGAACAACTATATATTTGCAGTAACCTCGTCAATAGATGAAACATAGTCACCTTTGAAAATGGTGATTGGTAATGAAGAGATCAGATCCTCACAAGACTAGATACATAATAAAACTAATTAATTCAAAAAAACCTATATATATATAGTAATCATATCTAGTTAGGGTTCTAATGAAATAAGGGGAAGAGATATTATGATGTGATCATGGGAAAAAGGATAAAAATAGTATATCCAGACATACCATTAATAGGTATACCCAATTGATTGGGAATATCCAAGAGTCTAAGGAAGAACCTCCTAGATCATCAATAAGAGTATGTGTTAAGATAATTAGGTAGTGGGAGGATATTTGAGTTATAAATGACCAAGGGTATCATGACAATTTTATATTTTTAAGAAACATGCACAAGACACATGGTTATGTTGTATAATTAGTAAAACCATGATCTAACCATATGATAGCTAATGACCCACAAAAATAAAGATAACACTTCCTTGGGAATATCTACATTTTTATGAAAACAATGAACAATCCAGGTGACATCCTATAGAACAAAACCCATTCATTAGAATGATTTTCCTCGAAACTCACATTGTTAGACATTCAATGCTCACACCATGAAAATCACTATAAAATCAAATAGTGACATTAAAAAATTATTTTTTTGTGACTTTTTATAGTAAGAAAATACATTCTTATATTCTGAAAATTTCCACTAGAACCGTCAGTTTCATTACTTATGGTTATATCAGATTCACTAGAAACCATGCGTTGACTGTGAACATGTCCCATTTCTCAAAAAAATCCACATTCTTGACCCCCCAAATCTAGAAAGACTCTAGAACCTCAAACAAGATAAACTAAGAATGAAATGGGATGTACATTTGACCCATTGGGTATTCCATTTTAAAAATAATAATGAAGGGTGATGTGTGATTTTATAAATATAGGTATTATAAATCTATCTTGATTATTTTTTAATTGTGTATTTTTTTAATTTTCAGGTTTAGGTAAAAAGTGTTAACATTTTCTATAATGAGGAATTTTTCATAGGGGTAAAAGTATGGGTTGTGTTATGAACTTCATTCCAATTTTAGGTTCTTCATTGGTTTCTTCTATAATTTAGTTTTTAAGTTGTGATATTATAGAATAATTTGTTAAATATGTTTTTCAATAGTCTTAAAAAACATATATATATATATATATATATATATATTAGTGGGTTTTTTATTGTAAATTTTTTAAAAAAAATTCCTCGATTGATTAAATGGTCTATGATCATATCGTTATCTCTAGATTCTATAATATTTTTCCAATTATAGAAAGTGTTACACTGGGGGCTCATGGGTGGGTAATAACATTCTTTCATGTAGTTGAAACTAGTGGGAGATGGTCAATCTTGGATGGAGCTGAAATTTAACAATAAAATTTATTGTGGGTGGTCATTGTGATAATACAATTACTTGATAAAATTATTATTTATTTATAAGGGATTAATTTTATATAGTTTACCATTTTTCAAATAGTTATTTATACCTATGACTTGATGGTATTGAATATTACTGTTAATCCACCTTGGGTTTACACCTGTAGCTTATTATTATTAATGGGATGGTTAAACATTCGATTAAGATCATAATTTACTTATATTTTGGTTGACTAAGGGACTGTTTTATTTGCAAATGGGTTAATAAACTATTTATATAAATGATTTATAAAACCATTAATTGACCTACCATATTCAATATTACTCATTTCTATGATAGTTTTTTTAGTTTTGGGGATGTTTTACCAAGTTTAGACTCTTCCAATACATGTTCATTTAAGTGGAATTATATAAGTAATTAGATGTGATGTAGGGAAAAGTAAGACTCCAATCATTATCAACGCAGTTCTTAGTTCAATGATGGATATTTTGATAGGGTCTTTTAGTGACTTGGGTATGACTCTATAATATTATATTATTTTCTAAATGTTGTTTTATTTTCATATTGGTTTGAACAAATTGAATCCTTTTAGATTCCCTATATATTAAAAATTAAAATTTTTTGTAACACACAAGCAATTTAGATGCATATAATGAATATTTTTTTATATAAAATCATTCCCAGAATCCTAATATTAGTATTTTTGTAACAATATACATAATAAATTATCAAAAAATATAATAATAAATAATATTTATCAAATATTTTATCATTGAACACTTATAATTTTATGTATCACTTCTTAGTACATGTGGCCACCTTGGGGATATATCAATGAAAGAGATAGTTAAAAGAGTAGTAATGTTATATAAAGGGAAGCATCAAAAGAATAATCAATCTAAGATAATAGGATATCAACAAGTCATCCTTGTAATCATAAAATGAGATAATCACAAGAAATTATATGGAATAATAATGATGCATAACATTAAGTCTTAAAGTGAAGAATATAATCATAAGGGAAACATAATTTAAACGGACAGAAAATGTAATAAAGATATGTGAATAATTTGAAAGTGGATCATACATGATAAAAATAATCATAACATTGTTCAAAAATACCACACATATAATGTGAAAAAAATATAGTACCATGTTCATTAATAAAATATTTATACAAATATTATCTCATATCATGTGAACAAATATTTAATCAAGTTCATGTATAACATATATAGTCTCCTACTTTATGTATTTATACAAAATGATTAATAGAGAAATATAATTCCAATCCTTCTCATTAAATTATAATGTACTCATTATCATGTAAGATACATAGTAAATAAATAAATATTATTCACAAAAAAATTAAATAAACACATTAGAAAATCATAGGTTTCAAAGTGATTCCATGTGAAACATATAAATGAAAAAACATGAAGGTTACCAACATAAAAATGGAAAATATCATTTTTAGTTATTTAAATGTGTCATTTACAAAGAAATTTCCATAGTTAGTTAATAGTGAATTTCAAAAATGAAGGAGTTTTATTTTTGGTAAATTAATTTTTGAGGAAGGAATTTTAAATAATTCTATTAAAGATGAGAAAGATAGCGCTAGTATATATATAATAAATATTTTATATTGTTTCGTGAAGAACTTGGAAGAAAAATATCAATGTAGAAACCACATTAAGTGGTCTTTATTGATCTTTTTATCAATTATAAGACACATGATAACAAATTAAACTATTTCTAAAATACTTTAGAATATTTTTTATAGAATCACGATTTTTGGTAGATTGAAGAAAATAAAAGGATAGTGTTTTGATTTAAGTTGGATTAATTTTATTGAAGTCTAGAATATACATCTTGGTGTTGATAATTCAAAATAAACTCCATTTATGAATTTATTAGGGGATACATATGAGCCAATTCAATAAGGACTAATGAGTTTTTTTATAAAGAAAGAAGGTTGTTAGGGTCATCTGAACACTTGTATGAGTGATATCATAGGTCATGTATGTTATATCTCACATTGTGTACAAGTCATAGACTCAAAATATGTGTCATTTTGGACTTCTTGTGAGTCATTATTAGTATAGGTATCAACATATGAGTGGATTACACATTTACATATGATTCTTATATAGCTTCACATGAGTGATTTTCAAATCTATATATGAGTTTTATGTACTATATATGAGTGATATTAGTCTAAGTATGTATCATATCTTCATGTAATAAATGGAATTAAAATGACTCCAAATGAATCATGTCTTAATGAAAAAATATTAATTATGGCCATAACTATTATGGGGAATTAAAATTAAAGTTATATTATTCTTTTATTGTGATTTAAAATGAATTAACTACCAAAACTAATTAGGTAAATTATAATTCATGATAATATCAAAGGAGAAGATATCCAAAAAAATAACCTTGTGTTTAGTTGAGTTACATGACATATGATGTAGTTACCAAGACACTAGAGGCATGTAGTTAGTTTTTTCTATCGATTACATTGGCATGATTACAAGGAATCTATCCTCAAATGACTGATCAGTTTCATTGTCTTGGAAAACCTAATACATAATCGAGAATTCTATTACAAATAGATACACAAATTGCAACATATTTTTTTATTCTAAATAAATGAAAAAATTTGAGCATAACTCTAATACATATAGAATATTCTTGCATATCATTCATAGTAAACTTCATGCATTACTGGGGAAAGAAACCTAAAAAGGTTGATCTCAAGTGATTAGTAAGGGAAAAGTATAGTAGAATTCATAATGAATAAATAAGAATAGTCAATATATAAAGTTAGATAACTAAACACACGTTCTATGTAATCAATAAAATTAACATAAGTACATAAGACATATGGAAAGGTAATAACTAGAAATACATTCCATTCAAATAACTATATAAGGAAAAATAAATATGTAAGGGGATGAAAATAAAAGACATGTAATTAATAAGTGAACAGAAAAGAAATGTATCCATACATATGTCAACAAAAAATATCATGGATGAATAATAACTAAAAATAATATGAAATTAAAGAAAAATTGTTAGACACTATGTTTCATAAGTACATGGAACAGGTACCATCAAGTCCTTTCACAAAAACATTTAACTATTATGTAATAACCCAGCTAAGGTGGCTATCCAACTATTTCATCTCACGATACTACTGATGAATCGAGGGGATTTCATTAACAGATACCCAACTAGTATTTACATATCCAAATCAGTATTCATATTGAATAATGAAAGATATATTAGCCCTTATTAAATAACTGTATAAGATGAGATATATAGATTTATCAACATTTCCCCAATTAATAATATTACTGCCAAAGTAGGCACTATATGTAAAATGGTATACAGTTTAGGTAATAGTAATATCCACAAAAGATGAAATATATAATAAGGGGAAATTCAAATTTCAATGATCATATAATATTGAATACTTCAAGGTGACTAATAATGAAATCAAGGAAGTGAATTTGAATACTATCCTTGGACAAATCAATAATAAGCCTTCTAGAGGATGCTAAGGGTGGTATTAACATAGAAAATCCCAAGTGGCTTAAAATAGAGGATTGTTTTCATTAATGAAATAAAAGATTAATTTTTCAAAAAAATCTTCGGGAAAATATCATTTACTCTAAAAGAACCCCTTTGAAAATAATTTTCATTTAAAATACATTCTAAAATTATTTCAAAAATAATCTTTTTAAACATGAGAATGAGGCTTCAACAAAGTAATGTTGGTTGAATTCATACATTTCGTATGATGTAAAAAATAATATTCCTTTTGTATTGTAAAAGGGTAGCAAATGCCACATTTTTAAATACATTAGAATATTACTTTGAAGAGATTGGTAAAAGATAAAGAGGGTAAAAATTTATTCTAAATATTAGAGGGAAATTGAATAATATTCTTGTAAACCCTTTCATGGAAACATGGTTTTGAATATATTTCCGACTAAAAAGGGGGTAAATTAGGGCTTTATTATAAATAAATTCATAACTATATTACGTACCAAAGAGTAGAAAATGTTAACAATACACGATTATATCATGAAATGATAGATGAGAAAGAGACATAGGAGTTTTATTAAGAGATGTATCATAATATTTTATCAAATGAAGCATAAAAATAAAAAATCTCGAAAATGAAATGAGTTCATCTTAAGAAAATATTATAACTCAGTAACAGGGATCACGGTCTCCATGAAATAATGGGAAATTAAATAAAGCATATAATATCAGTAAAATATTTATATTCATGATATATCATGTAAAATGGAAATATATGCACCTTGAGAAAGAATTTTGGTGTATATTAAAACATGAGTTCAAAGAAGGAAAATTGAGACATACATTTTATCGATTCAGTAACTTTTTAATATTAAACCCCATGAAAGAAGGTTAATAAAATGGATATTTTAATACCCTTAAATTTATTTATATGATAAATATAATAAAATAATGTATGTACATAGACCACACAAAAGGAAATGGTGGCGAACATAACATGTATCTCATGGAAATTAAAAGTGAGATGAGACCCCCTAACCATGAATTTCCTTTTAGGTGAACGTCCTTAAATTCATGTATAATAAATTAATGTTAATTTTATACTTGATTCATAACCTTATTAATTTTTATAATTAATTTTATTTTACTTATTACCATGTTTTCTACACTACTTAAACAATTAAATTTACATCGGGTGTTTTTGACCAAATTCGATTTATGTGTAAAAACAACTTGGATTGGTCATCTATGGTCATTGAGACTATTATATAACATATAAATAATAATAACCCTGAAATAATTATCATATTTTTTCAGAAATTATACTTTGAAAATAAATCATTAAATATGTTTATGAAAATGATAATATGTTACAATCATGGAGACGGTAGGTCGTACGTAAGCATGATTAACTTTCCCATTTTTAAAATATCATTGTGGAAAGAAGGAAAGTAACATAAATAATTTAATAATGATAATTATATAATTAATATCATATTATTTTATCTTAGATAATTATATATATAATTATGTGGTGTAAAATGAATCACATCATGTCAGGGAGGAAATAATCCACATGTGTATATATGACAATATATCTTTTGAAGCTTGTAATGGGGTAATAAAGGAGATTATATATATATTATATTTCAAGAAATATAATTATTTCATGAATATAATATTGATGTTTTTTATTTCACTTATGTTTAATTATGACTATTCATTTATACATTTCATATGTCGTGAAAACGAATCACATCGCTTTGAGATGGCGGTAGTCCACACTTCCTCAAACAAGATTATCGTATTCGCACAACTTGGAATGCATGAAGGTAAGTTATAAATAAAAATATAAAAAGAATAAAAAATTATAAATAACATATATATCATATATAAAAAGATTTTCCATAATAATGGCCATCCTAAGAGGCGCTAATGGGTAATTGAATAATCATCGTTTTGTGAGGCCGAAATTCACCATTCACAGAACCAATATGTTCGTTACCCATTATATATAGGTGTGCATAATTGAAGGTATAAACCATATAATAACAACATCATATTATATTTAGTATATGGGTGATGTTATGTAATCCTATAATAAGAATAGTATATGGAGTGCATAATCGAAATGAAACTAAAAAGTATGAGAGAAGGTTTTACCTCTTAATTGGGTAACTTCTTTTTTGTTTTAACCAAAAGGTTTTGTTGAAAGAGATTATGAATGAAGGGATGCTTCTTGTTATATTATATAAATTATGGAAGAAAATTTGTTCATGTCTTGGAAAAACATTATAGGTTTAAGAGGTGTGAGGAAATGTTAGAGTTGGTGGCCTTTTAAAGGAAAGGAAAATGACTCACTTGATATTTTTGAAAAGAAGTTAGGTATGCACTTTTTATTTCCAAAAAATGTTATAAAAAAAACCAATAAAACTCAATAATTGATGGTTAATGTCTGAGATATGTCCATAAAACTATTTTTGGACAATTTTATAGGTCATTTGAGCCCTTAAGTTAATGGTTTAGTAATTTTTTAAACATAGTTTTACCTTAATAATTGTAATTAATTTTAATTATTTTCACAAATATTTTTGGTAAAAAAATGGTGGTATTATTATACATTATAAATTATTATTATTCCAAACATGGAATATATTTTTTCTAATTCCAATCACCTATGTTTCAGTAATTAAATTAAAATTAATCTTTGAGACGGGATGGCAATGTAGGTTTTTAAAGTAAAAACGTCTGAAAGTTAGTTATATTTTATTATCAATTTCAATATGAAAATGATTACAATTGCCTATATTGGATTAATGTATAATCATATTATCTAATAAAAATTTTAGTCACATTAAAACTATAATTTAACATTATAAATAAATTAGATTAAATAGTATTTTTGAACTAAAATTCAGTATTTTTAACTATTTGTTAAAAAATGAAATGTCTTAGAAAAATATCATGAAATCACCCTATACGAATTCTTAAGTTTATATTTTAAAGAAGAATTTTATTTTGACATATTAAATTTATAAATTTATTCAAAATCAAATTTAAAATGGGTGTTTCCTTAAAAGGCGGTAAAATAAAAATATAGGTTTTTATGTATAAAATAGTGTTTGTTCTTATCTTATGCATATAAAACCTAATAGTTGAATTAAAAAATATTTGATTGAATATATTCCATATATATTTCATTATAATAATAAACTAGTTTTAATTAATTTAATTTATTAGGCTAAAAAAATGTCATGAGCATAAAAATGGTTTTATATAAAAACATTTCGTTTATATTCAATTGGTTCCTATATTCATTTCTAATTAATTTTTATCCCATGATTTATTATTATATTATTTTAAAACATATATTTTTATAGTTTATTTAGTAATATTTATAACCCCTAACATAATGACAATGTTATTTGATGTTATATTAAATTATAATATTTTAATAAATCATTGTTATTTGGTTAAACTTGGTCTTAAATGTAACACAATCTATCAAGTAAGGTCACTCATGAATTTTACAAAAGCTATCGAGAATGGTTACTATTGCATGTAACACACACTAACATGGTATTTCATTCATGGAATCTATTTTAAATAGTAAAAATATTATAAATGTTCTGGATATTATATTACATTACACGACTGTTGCCGCGTGTAATATACATGATAAAATATATGGTTCTTACTTTAGTTTTTTGTGGTGTTATGTAAGTAGTAAGTTACATGTAATAGTGCCATGCAGACATGGGAGTTTTTAAAAGAATTTAAATTTATTTATTTTTAAGATGAATATTTCATGGTATACTATATTTTTTGAGTAAAAAGAATTTATGATTATTATGAGATTTAATTTAGGATATATTTTTGGAATTCAAATAAGTTTGAATGATAATAATAATTGAGAATAAATTGAGTGATTTAAAAGATGAAAATTACATCTTATAAGATTTATGGAGTTTCAAGAATTCAATTTAGGAAACAATTTTTCATGATTTCATTATGAATATATATAATCAGAAAAATAAAGAAGTTATGTGTGAAAGAACACTGATTAGTGAGAAATTATTTGATGAGAACCAGATAAAAAAATATAATTTATATAGAAGAGGCATATGTTTTGATCCATTTAAAAAGAATTAGATCTAGTTTATTTGATTATTTTATAGATTTTACAGATTGATATCATTTAATATTTGAATAATATAGAGAGAAATATTGGTAAACTAGTTCACAACAACTACTTATCAAGGTTCATGGAGATTCATGAGAAAACCAATTGACACTGTTTTGTCCTTAGAGGTAGATATACAAAAATGGGTGTTGAATCTACATGTAGGGGGAGAGGATATTTCCAATTTTGAATCATATATTTATTATTATAAGTGGTAAGATGTATTCTATATTGGTACTCTAGCGTATGAACATAATTAAACTTTTTGTTGATAATACATTGAAGTTCCTTGGTGTAACAACTAGAACATAGAATAAAGAATATGTTATTAGAGAGTTTAAACCATAATAAAAAGGATAAATCTTTAATGTCTTAACCTTGAAAATCATTATGTATAATACAATCTTTATTTATATTTCTTATGAGGTGAGTTTGAGATAATAATAGTTGATAAGATATATACATTAATATTTCTGGATTGTTAATTATTAAATAAAAGGATCACAAAAGTGTGCCACTAATTCAACCCCATATTAGAGGAAATAATTGAAATAGGCACTATAACTGGTATCAAATCGAATACAAATTTCCACTTAACGATCCAATAAGGATTTGAGTATATACAATATAAATTTAGTTAATTGTATGGGTGTTCCTGCATTTTATGGAAAGAACTATCAATAGTGTTGTAATATTTTATTACCTTAATTTCTAATACATGGTTTGGAAGTGAGGTATGCAATGATAGTTGAGTTTCTACCCTCTCTTATGGATTCTCTTGTGACCAATTATAAATTGAGAAACATTTAAGTAGATGTGAAATCTCAAAATTCAATATTTATTCATATCTTAGAAAATTTATACAGAATGATTATGTGAATTCAAATTGTAGTGGATATTAATGATAAATTAAATATAGGTTATGGATGTTATTTTATGTAAATAATGCTAAATTAAAGGTCTGGATGAGTACGTTTGAGATAACAAAATGGGATATGTTAGAACCTTGATAACTATTCTATTAGAGTCAATGAAATTATCAGTAATATTTGACTTTTTAGGGAGAATATGGATGAATCAATTCTGGTTAAAAAATAATGAAAAACATTATATATATATATATATATATATATATATATTTTATTAAAGGATTTAATCTATCTAAGTAAGAGAGGATATATCCTTGGATAATCTTCATAATATTCTCATTGTTTTTGAAATGTGAAAGGATCGTCCATTCAAGAATAAAAAAATAAAATAAAAGAGATTGAGAAATTATAGAATAAAGTGATTCTGATGATAAAAGAGATGATGGATATTTCAATAAATGTGATTCTATTTTTAAAAAATTTAAGTAGGTAAAGAGAAAATAAAAGGTAAATAACCCACTAAATTATTATAAATATAATGTAATTGGTCATTTTTCAATGTTTCTAAAGAATAAAGATACAAAATCTAAAGCAGAAGAGGAAAACAAAAAACCTAAAAAAATGGGGTAAAACAATGAATACATGTTTAAGAAACAGGAGATGTTATTTTATGAGAAAGAAGAAAAAAATGACTCATCTTAAAGTAGTTGGTCAAAATATAATGTAAATGTATGGATCTTGTGGGGAGATATTTTGAAAAATAGAGAAGTGATATTGATAAAGAAAAAACAGAATAATATTAAATGTTATAAGATTATTTCAAACCCTATCATGAGTAGAATAAAAATATAAATAATGAAAAATTAAAAAAATTATTAGAATGCAATAATATATCTACTAAAAAATTTGGAGTCTATGATGAAATAATTGATTTACATTGATGAGATTATGGAACAAAAATTGAAGGTGGATGAGAAAGATAAGATGATATGACATCATGAAGAAATGTTATCTTGGAAAGGTGGAGAGTTATATGTGGAAGAATCCACTTGTCTTGTAACTACAAATGATTTTAAGAAGACCATATAAGACTAAAATAGGGAATATGATGGTAAAAGTTAATCTTATCAAGTTGGTGAGATGAAGAATACTTATAGACAAGTCAAATTTGTACCTAATTAGTTCCAAAATAGACTTGTTACTATTTACAGTTAAACACGCCAATCTTTTCTAATATATTTTTATTTAAATAATTACAATATTAGGTAGCTTGTTTCTCATGAAACACCAATCTGGAATGAATCAATATATACTTTATACTATTTCCATTTAAAAATTAATGAATTATGAGTATACAATATGAAACATCAATAAGAAAATCACAATAAGTAAAAAAATCCCAAGTAAATAAAAAGATAATAAAATGGTTTATAATAAAAAAATATTTTAATTACTTATATATTTTTTTATGTTTTTATGTTTTCAAATTTGAATGAATTGATTAAAATTTAATGGTTAGAAGATAAATAAATAAGGATATATGACTAATTCAATTTAATATTAAAACAAGATATTTTTCATTGAACTTTTTTTTAAATTCTATGTATATTTATCTTAAAATCAAAATGACCATTTTTATAGGATTATTATAATAAAAAACATTTTATTGTGATAAAAACCATTAGTAAATTAAATGAAATATTTTTTGAAAAAACTTAAAGTTTAAAATGTTATTTTCAATTGAAGCAGTTTTTACTTAGATTTTTGAATTTAAAAGTTAGATTTATATATTTTAAAATTTTAATTTGATAAAATAAACAACAAATTTGGGTTAGTCACATAGAAAATACATCATGGGGATTTTTTAATATTTTTCTGAAATTGGTGATTTTTTAGTGAAGATTGAAGATAATTTTATTAAGAAACACTATCTCATTTATGAAATCATCATGATATAAGAATAACTATAATGTTCCTGAATATTTTTTGGTTGAGAAAATAAAATTTTAATAATTAAAATAAAGTATTTAAAAAATATTATGTTGGATTTATAATTCCTTTTTTGATATTTTAGAAAATAAGTAATTTTTAATTTTAACAAAATAACTATTTTGGTTCCATTTCATTAGTTAAGTAATTACATGGTTACCTTAATTTTTGGATATCTGTTAAAGACACATAACTCTTCCTTTTTAATCATAAACCAATAAATGAAATTAAACTCCATTCTATACATAATTGTTTTGGTAAATTCATGTTGATGCTTAAAATATAATTTTTATAAAAAGAAATTGTCACATTTTTCATAATTATATTCAAAATAAGTTCAAACTGTAAGAACCTGTGTTTTTAGAATGAGCCAAAATCTCAAACCTATTTGAAAATTTTGACTTGTTTCTGGGGAAAACTTTTAAAAGTTGAGGAGGACGTGCAGGTACACACGGTTGGTGCACGGTCTGAACAAACCATGCGGACAAGCCGTGTGAAGACTCTAGGTGAGGTAGTGGAAAACGCACAGTTGGCGCACGGTTTTCCAACCCGTGCGGGGTAACTGTGCGGCCACATAATGTTAGGATTTTTATGTTTCAGGCCACTCGGGATTTCCCATTATTCTCTCTTTTCTTCCTCCCTCTTGTGGATCACACGAGGAAAGCCGTCTAGACCTTCAAATACTTCCTGGATCTTCGTCCAAACTCCGTTTCAAACTTCGTTTGATTCATTGGAACCCCCTCGGTAAGGCCTTGATTCCTCTTGAGTTGTTTTTTTTATTTCTGTTTTAGAATGAGTTATAGAGGTTTGAGTGGTTTTTATTCTTTTGTAGATCTACCACATTTTATACCTAATTAGAGGCTATTATCGGAGGATTAGCAGCATACGAGTCTCAAGTAGGTGGTGTATATCTATTTTTTGTGTTTTCATAATCATTTGGGTGACGCAGTCTTTGGCGCGTTTTCGGGTATTTTGATCGGACCCATTTTTATCTGATATTTCATATTAAATTGTTCATTAGACCCGTGGGATGCCTTTGGGTATACCCTTTACCTGTTTTTCTTAAGCGGGGTCAGGTGAGGGGTCTTTGCTCAATTAGGTAATTTTGGCCGTGGGAAGCCAAAAATGGTTATGATTGAACTGTGATGTTTTATCTAATAAGTTTAGTTTATTATGCCTGATTTGAATTGTTAGAAGCTCTCAAAAACTCAGTGCTGGTATGGGATAACACCTTTCTAGGGTAATTAAACTGTTTAGATTGTTTTTTCATTTTATTATGTTCTGTTTAAATGTGTATATATGTAATTTTTGAATTGCAGATGCTAGAACCATTTTTGGTTGTGTTGGGCATGGCCCGGATATTCTTGAGTGATGTTGATCATAGGTTGGGTTTGGCCTGGGTTACGTTTGGTGGTTCTGACCATGGGTTTGGGCGTCATGAGCGTCGGTTGAGGCAGGAGGATTGTCAGGTTGGGCATGGCCCAAGTTACTAGGATGGCAAGGCCATCAGACTTGAGTGGAATGGTCACAAGGATACGAGGTTTCAGAGGTGTTGTGTCTAGGGTAATATTTTTGTGATTAACGCTCACTCGGAAACTTTGAGAAGTGTGCACGCACAGAGACTCTGTGATGAGGTGGTTTTGACCACTCGTGTTTGTAGAGGCCCCCGTTACATGAGGTTAGGTACTTTTTGTTTGGGGGTGCTTGTCATAGGAAGCCACATGGAAGGTGAGGAGCCTTCAGGGGATAGCATTGAGGCTATTGGGTTTAGGGGCAGAGGCTCGCCATTTTTTGAGGTCAGATATCATTGTCTCTCCGGGTACTTTATTTGACGGAAAACATCAATTTCCCTCCGGTTACATTATTTGAGGGCAGACATCTCTATCCCTCCAGTTAATTATTGAGGACATGCATCGCTGTTCCTCCGGGTTATTGTTTCTCGGTCGTGCCTTCGGGACGTTGGTACCTGAGACACATGGTGTCAGGGGGCACATGGTTCCGGGTTACATGACATAGATTCCCGTGTTGGCTGAAGTAGGTGACACTCTATGGTGACTGCTGAGCGCCACTAGCGTTTTTATTTAATTGTGCATCACTATGTTTATTAATTTCATATAAATGCATGCCTTCTTAAACTGTTATATTAAGTATGCACTTTTGGGTGGTATCTTACGTAGATCTGTGTCACACCCTACACAGGCCCTTCGGGACGTGTGCAGACTTTATGGATTTACATGCCGGAAAGAGGCCAGATTTAGGAGATGGGTTGTATTAGTTGTTGGATGGAGATTGTATGGACCTTGAGGTCTTTCCTAACTGAAGATTACTATGTTTGTGTACTTTTCTATATCATCATGCTTACCTATTTTGTAACTAGAGTTGGTTAGCCATTGGTTCCCTTTTTTTAGATTTTTATGACCTTCTTTGGATGCATGTTTTGTTGTTCAGTAGTATTTTCAAGTGATTAGCATGATATTGTGTTTATTTCAATTGTTGTTGTTTATATTTATTTCTTCCACTGTTTATTGATATTGAATGTGATTCTGCTTTGTGGGACTGGTTCAATTCTACTGATACATTTATTTCCACTACATCTTTGTTATTATACTCCGACCAGTACCATTATTATTACCTCTGAGAGGGCATAGCCTCCCCACTATACCTATAATACCCTCGCTACTAGTCGGAATCCTTTGGTGTTTGGGGATGTGTTCCTAATGTAGTAGCACCCAACCCGTTTAGCACTGTTCAGGTGGGTATTCAGGTCCGCGTCATTGCAAAGTGGTATCAGAGAAGTTCTTGACAAGGATTTAGTAGTAGTGTTTAACTGGCTACTAATGAGATTGAGAGTTCTCTTTTATTTTTGTTGGTGTTACTATTTGGGGGTGTGGGAAACATGAGATAGGTTGTTACTGGAACTGGGTTTAAAGATTGTGCTTAGGTGCCTGTAGTCCCTGGTATGAGGGATGGACCAAGTTGAAATGGGTGGGATTTATTGTTTGCTTTTTTCATAGATTACAGTTTATATGATTTCCACCTCGGTGGCTCACTTGGTGTGCGATGATATTTATTGTGATATGTTACCCTAGACCCGGTGCGCTAAGGGATAATTGGACCTTGGCCCGATATATAAAGGCTTGTTTGCTTGGATTTTGATAGGAACATTTTTAGGGTATTTCAATTTCATAACTACATGTATGCTTTGTGAAGTGATAATACCATGTGATGAAAAAAATCAATTACCATGCTTTGTGTTCTCTTAAAATTTGAATAGGTGAAATTCCGGATAGAATTTCTTGTTGTTGCGATGTGTATTCCATGCTTTATATATTTGTAGAATTGCATGTGACAGGGTATTTTGGTCTGGCTCTTGTACGAGAAAGCATGTCCTATCAGTTGAGGTGATTTTGATCACCAGGATTGCATGAGTCGGTCGTCGGTTTGAGGCAACGTTGGTTGTCAGGACGGGCATGGACCGAGGTACTTTTGATACTTGGCTCTGTTAGGGGTAGGTAAGGAGGCCATGAGGCTGGGATGCTGTGGGGCATGGTTGTAGTGGGGGAGAGTAAGGGTGGTAGTTTTGTGCTGCCTTTTACTACTTTCTTATCTGTGTTGAATATATATTTTTATATATATATATGGGTTGTCTGACCATTTATGGTATTCACCGGGTTCATTTTTGGGCAACTCAGATGGAGCGTCAGACGGGAGATGGTACAGTGCCGCAGGTGCAAGATCAGGTTCAGGATCCGGTGCAGGTAGAGCAGGAGCTGCAGGAAAAGGCTCAAGGATTGGATCAGGTTCAGGATCCAGTGTAGACAGGAAAACAGCTGGGTTTGGCAGTGTTCGGGCCGAGGATGGACATGCAGCTCAAAGCTAGCCTGGTGTGTGTCCTATAGGGGATCGAAAAAGGTGCGAAGGGTATAGATCCATCTATGGAATACCTGATGCGGGAGTTCTAGTCGTAGAACTAGCCAGGTTTTTAGGGTGAGGGTGGTCCTTAGGCGGCTGAGAACTCGATAAAGAGTATGCAGATGATCTTCAAACAGCTCGAGACACCTCCAGGGAGGAGGGTCAAGATGGCGATGTACATGCTCAGAGGACCGGAAAAGCGTTGGTGGGATGTGAAGGTTAAGGCTTGCAGGCACGAGGGACTAGCAGGGAAGGACTTCGAGGACAGGTTCTTCAAGCACTTTTACCCAGAGACAGTGTGGGTAGAGAGAGATCGGGAGTTCTTGATTCTTCAGGAAGGAGACATGTCCGTCATGGACTATGAAACTACTTTCACCGAGTTGTCTCGCTTTACATCCAGTATGGTAAGCGATGACGTAGCTCGGGTGATACGTTTAGAGTATGGATTACGACACGCCATTCAGATCCAGGTAAATATCTTCCAGCTAGGTTCTTTCTCAGAGGCATAGAATCAGATGCTCATAGTGGAGGGAAATCTGAGGGATAGGCCCCAGGTCGGTCGGGCGACGGCTTCAGGTGACGGTTTGGATAACAAGAAGCGAGGACAGGATGAGTTCCTGCTGGTTAATCAGGCAAAGGACTCATCCAGACCACCTTTTAGCAGCTCTGTAGTGGTTTGTTTCCAGTGTGGACAGTCAGGGAATTTTCAGACTCAGTGCGATAGGCCTCTAAAGGAGTGCCGAGCATGTGGAAAAATCGGGCACTTTGAGAGGTTTTGTAGGCATCCTTCTTAGATAGCCAGCAGACACAGACCTGGATAGACTGTGTCATCTGGTGTTGGTTTGGGTTTGATACCAGGAGAGGGTAGATGAAGTTTGGATGCACACGGAGGATGTGACAAGGACATCAAGATCTAGCTGAGGGGTCAGTGGCTAGTGGATGGAGTAGCACTGCAGGGAAGTATGGCATCAGGAAGTTGTACTTCAGGCCAGGTGCACATTGTGGAGCTGCCAGAGGCGGAGCAGGCTGGTGAGCCAATGATGGTTAGAGGTACACCATGGGTGTGGCCGTGACTTCCATGTTTTCTTATGGCATGACCTATAGAGGAATGCTCGTTTTGAGTGTATGAGGTGCATAGGATTTATGTGGACGGACTAGATGTTGGTCAGTGGGATTAACGCCATCACAACTGCATGAGATATATATATATATATATATGTATGTATATATGTATGAGGTTCCATGGGAATTGGGGCATCGAGGATGTAGGTTACTTGAGGTGTCATGGGCATCAGAGCATTGATGATGTGGGTTACTTGAGGTCACATGGGCAAGAGGGATGTGGGTTACTTGAAGTGCTAGGCACCAGGTTTGTTTTGAGCATCCATGGGATGCAGGACCTGATAGAGGCAGACACCATGCGGTGTGGGATGTGTTTGGGTGTTGGAAATGACACGGGGGTGCTAATGAGGCACATGAGTGACGATGTGTCACAAGAGGACCTTGATTCTGGAAACGGTTTAGCAAACCTTTTCTTGTTCTAAGTTTTGTCAGGTTCAGACTGATTTAGGCGATTCCTATGGTGGGGAGTCCCTTGAGGAATTTATCCAAGACCTTTGAGACTGGGGACGTCCCGGTTACTCTGATTAGGGTGGTCTATTTGGTGCCATCTAATGGTTTTTTTGATAGCTCGGGGACGAGCTATGTTAAGGTGGGGAGTTTGTATGAACCTGAGTTTTTCTAATGGGTCAAAACCTCGAACCTTTTTGAAATTTTTGACTTGTTTCTGGGGAAAAAATTTTAAAAGTTGGGGTGGTCGGGTAGGTTCGCATTGTTGGCGCACGGTCTGAACAAACCATGCAGACAAGTTGTGTGAACTCTCTGGGTGATGCATTGGCAACCACACGGTTGGGGCATGGTTTTACAAACCGTGTGGGGTAACTATACTGCCACTTAAAGTTAGGGTTTCTATGTTTCGGGCCACATGGGATTTCCCATTCTTCTCTCTTTTCTTCCTCCCTCTTGTGGCTCGCACAAGAAGAGCTATTCCGACCTTCAAATCCTTCCCAAATCTTCGTCTGAACTCTGTTTCGAATGTCATTTGATCCGTTGGAACCCCCTCGGTAGGGCCTTGATTCCTCTTGAGCCGTTGTTTCTTGATTTCTGTTCTAGAACAAGTTATAGAGGTCTGAGTGGTTTTTATTCTTTTATAGATCTACCAAGTTTTATACCTAATTGGAGGCTGTTATAAGAGGATTAGCATCGTACGAGTCTCAGGTAGGTGGTGCATACCTCTTTTTTGTGTTTTCGTAGTCATTTGGGTGACGCGGCCTTCGACGCATTTTTGGCTATTTTAAGCGGGACCCATTTTTATCTGATATTGCATATTAAATTGTTAATTAGACCTGTGGGATGCCTTTGGGTATACCCATTACCTGTTTTGATTGAACAGGGTCAAGCGAGGGGTCGTTGCTCTATTGGGGCATTTTGATCCGGGGAAGCCAAAATGGTTATGATTGAACTGTGATGTTTTATTTGATAAGATTAGTTTATTAAGCCTTATATGAATTGTTAGAGTCTCTCAAAAACTTAGTGCTGGTATGGAACAACACATTGCTAGTGGAATTAAACTATTTAGATTGTTTTTCCTATTATTGTGTTTTGTTTAAATGTGTATATATGTAATTGCTGAATTGCATATGCTGGAACCCTTTTTGGTTGTGTTGGGAATGGACCAAATATTCTTGAGTGATGCTGATCACAGTTTGGGCTTGGCCCGGGTTATGTTGGGTGGTTCTGACTATGGTATTGGGCATCATGGGCGTCGTTTGAGGCTGGAGGACTGTCAGGTTGGGCATGGCCCAAGTTACTAGGATATTAAGGCCATCAGACTTGAGCAGCATGGTCGCAAGGACACGAGGTGTCAGAGGTGTTGTGTCTTGGGTACTATTTTGGTGATTACCGCTCACCTGGATACTTTAAGTAGTGTTCACACAGAGAGACTCCTTGATGAGGTGGTTCTGACCACTCGTGTGGGTAGAGGCCCCTGTTAGTTGCGGATAGGTACTTTTGTTTTTGGGGTGCTTGTCTTAGGAAGCCACATGGAAGGTGAGAAGCCTTTTGGGGATAGAAATGAGGCTATCGAGTTTGGGGGAAGAGGCTTGCCATTATTTGAGAGAAGACATCATTGTCTCTCTAGATACTTTATTTGAGGGCTGACATTGGTGTCCCTCCGGTTACATTATTTGAGGGAATACATCGCTGTCCCTCCAGTTACTTATTGAGGATAGAGATTGTTGTTCTTCTGGGTTACTGTTTCTCGGGCATGCCTTTTGGACGTTGGTACTTGAGACACGCAGTGTCAGGGAAAACATGGTGTTAGTTTACATGATAGAGATTCCGGTGTTGGCCGAAGCTGGTGACACTCCATAGTGGCTATTAAGCACCATTGGAGTTTGTATTTAATTTTGAATCATTTTGTTTAATTCTTTCCATATAAATGAATTATTGCTTAAACACTTATATTAGGTATGCACCGTTGGGTGGTATCCTTCTGAGATTCGTCTCACACCCAGCACGAAACCTTCGGGACGCGTGCAGACTTTAGGGATTTACGTGGAGGAAAGAGGTCAGCTTCAGGATCCGGGTTGTATTAGTTGTTGCATAGAGATGGCATGGAAATTGAGGTCATGCCTAACTGAAGTTTAATATATTTGTGTACTTTCCTATATCAGCATGCATACCTATTTTGTAGCTACATTTGGTTAGCCATTGGTTCCCTTTTATGTTTAGATATATATGACATGCTTTGGATGCATGTTTGGTTGTTCATTAGTAGTTACAAGTGATTAGCATGCTGTTGTGTTTATTTCTGCTGATATTGTTTATATTTATTTCTTCCTCTGTTTATTGATATTGAATGTGCTTCCGCTTTGCGGGTCTGGTTCGAGTCTTCTGATCCATTTATTTCTACTGCATCTTTATTATTATACATGGACCAGTACCATTATTATTATCCTCTAAGAGGTTATAGCCTCTCTACTATACCTATAATACCCTCGCTGCTAGTTGGTATCCTTTTGTGTTCGGGGAGGTGCGCCTAAGGTAGTAGCACCTAACCCATTTAACGATGTTCGGGTGGCTGTTCGGGTTCGGGTCGTTACACTAACGACTCTAAAAAATGATTTTTTAAATGTATTAAATATTAATATCCATCATATGTAAATTAAGTAATAATTTGAATTTCATTTTGTTCATAAAAATGACTTATCATGGTTAATTTTCATTAGCACAATAAATGTTAAAATGGTATTAGATGAAGAGACAAAGAAAAAACTCTCACATAAAATTATATTTACTATTATTAGATTAGTGTATTTCAAACTCAATCATATTATCATCTAAAATGGGTAAAGTATTTTCATCATTTTGTAACTCCCTTAGATTTTAAAAGAGTAATAACATCTCTGATATAATATATGGTACACATCAACAATATTATAAGAAACAATAACACACTAGGTCTTTATGATATATATATTATTATATTAATTTAATCACTTCTATAGAATATGATGCACACAATGACGAGTTTAAACGAAATACTATACTTTATTAAAATATTTTTGTTTAAACATGACCAATATAACCCAGCTGCTAAATTAGAGAGTATGAATATGAAAAAATAATTTATGAAAATTATATGTTTTATATGTTAATAAAATAAATTCAATGGTTATCTATGATTATAAATAAAAGGAGATGCTTTCAGAAAAACAATATTTTTCTAAAAGGCAGTTTCTTCTCACATTGCACGCAAGCTTGAAAAATAATTTGTACCCTTTTATTAAATATATTTGAAACAATTAACTTTATTTTTAAAATATAGATGTCAAATTTTTCTTTGGGTGAATATTTTGTATTTTTATGAAGTGATTAAATTTTTGATGAATAGTGAAAAATAAATATTTTTATTGAACAAATCCTTTTCATTTAAATTTTTTACATGGTTCAGTTATATTTTAAATTAGAATTAAGGAAAAATTAGTTAAATTATATTATAATTTAAATAATTTAAGTCACTTAATTAATTTTATATTGAATTATGATATAAAAATATTTCAAGCTTTTGAGAGATTTTCTTTAGAAAACCCATTTATTACTCACCTATGTGTTTATTTTAAATTGAATTTTACAAATTATATAAAATTAGTTTAAAAAGGTTCTAAATATTTGGGATAAACATGATTAATATTTTCTAATATTTTTAACATAATTTTTTACCCTAATGAATAGTCAAAATAGTAAAAATTAATTAATGTGGTTATGGTAAAAATGGATTTATTGGGGGTTAAACTAAGATAAAAAGGGTTAAAATGACATAAATCATTTTAAAATATAATTTTAGGTAAATATAAAGACATTAAATCATATAACAGATGAAAATGACCAATTTTAGGTATTTTCATGAGAAAAATGTGGGTATCACTTTATCTTTAAAAAATTCCATGTGTGTCCTCTCCCTCACTTATAAAAGGCCACCCCTATCCTCCCCACTCAAAAAATATAAAATACTTTGTTTTATCCAATAAAACCCCAAATAACTTCCTTAATATCAAACCTACATCCAATATTCCTTAGTTTGACTGGTAATCCATCCTATAATGGCATTAGGTATAAACCTAAAGACGTTCTCTGAAGAAGACTTAAAATTAGTAGACATGCGTAATTGGTTTATTTCACCTTCCACCTCATTAATATAAACTTAAACTATGATAAAATAATACAAATAGTATATAATATATTATGAAATTTTATTATGTTAGTGGAATAACTCATATCAATCACCACATACATCAAATGGGAAGCAAAACCATCAATCTTGTGTGGAGAGGACCACCGCTTTACGGGCCAATGTAATTCACTTTTTATCGTCTCCGTTAAAGGATGAATATAATAATGGATTTAAAATATTTATGTTATATATGTGTAATTATTATACTAATTTAATTATGATATCAAAAATAACATCTTACTTTCTATTCCATAGGGGATATAATAGCGTTGCTCGTGTGTACGACAAACTACCACATCATGAAGTGATATGATTCGTTCCTCGCTTAAGCTTTACATGGAATGTATTAAGGATAAATTTAATGAATATATGTGATATTTATGACATAATTATGTAAATATAATATGACATAAAACTTCTTACCTTCCAATTACTTGAAATAAAATAACATCGCTCATCCATATATGTCGACTACCTCCTCTGTAGAGAAATGTTAAATGTTTATCATTTTATATTTACACAGATGGAAATTAGGATAAATTCTATTAATATAAATTCTATATATAACATAATTATTATTCTATAAATGTGAATTAATTTTTAGTTTCCTTTCTTTCCATCCAATGAGAAGATGTCAATATCGTTTATCTGCCTATACGACCTACCGTCTCCATGAACAATGTATTGAGTTTTCTTTATTAAATATTTATGGATTAATGTAAATAAATATATAACAAATATATAAGATAGTTATATATATCATTTTTAAAATTATGTATATGATGTAACTAATATCAAATTAAAAGTGATGAAAATACAAAATCAATACATACAAGAAAAGCAAAGCTCTAATTACCAGAATCGTGATTCAAATAAGGAATTGTTAATAGACATGACATATATGGTCATAAGTTAATCATATATTGTATTATATATATAATTAATGTCCTATAATAGATTTATAATAAATCTTTATTAATGATATAAGAGGATCTAATATGTACTAATCAAATCAGACCTTAGGAAAGGGTTTCTCATCTCACTTCAACATCCTTGATTCATATACCATACTTACAACTTATTCATATGTTAGGTGTATACAATGCCCCTTTTATATTATATATCATGGATATCCTTGAATTAATTGTATTTAATGCTATATTTCAAGTTATTTCTTTCATGGGGAATATGACTCAGATGTTACCAAAGTTGGAGTATTTTATGTTATAATATCTCTGATTATCTTGATTGTTTATGATTAAGTTTTAGATGTTGAAATCTTATAATCTGCCAATAAATAAACTGATTAATTTTATCATCCTTTGTTTATTCTTAAAATTTTCATGTCATAGTACCATTTTTCTTTCATATCCATGTTTTAATAAAATGTTTTCAAAATTTTTAACATCATTTAAATAATTTATTAAAGAAATTTTGACCCATGATTTGATTTATAATTTTCTTAAAATCAATATTCATATATTCATCCATAAATAGAAAATGTGTCTTTTATCAAAAATGTTAAAGGAATCCTTATTTAAAAACATACAAAATGAAAGAAAATCCCACCATTATTACCACTCAATGTTTTAAATATTCTTTTTTACGTTTAAAAGATTATTTTCAAATAAAATAATTTTGAAAAAATAATTTTTGAATTTTTAGTTTTACAAAGTTATTTTGAAAGTGGAATGGCTATTTTCATGAATAATGTGTTAAAAATATCTTTATATAATTTCAATTCATCAACATCATGAACCCTTAATCTAATTTTTATTTATTGAGAATATTTTGTAATGATACAATCCATATTATTTCTCTATATGGTTTATGATAAGTTTTTCTAGGGATGTACAAACTTGACACTATTCATATTATTCTGGATGATTTATGATTATTTTTACAGATTGGGGAAATTGTTAAAATTTCAGATTCTACTTTTTGAATATTAATTTTTATGATGATTATGCTTCACCACATTTATATAAGGAATGCATTTGAATTATTATATGATTGTCATGACCCGTTGTAGCCCCTAAATGCTTCAGCCGAACTCATGAGACAAACCATATTGTACTTTGGGTCAATTCCTTACCCATTTATGTAATATGTCTTGGAACGAGGCCTTGACATTATGGTTTTGATGTAAAATATTATGAAATTACCTCATTATGAGATTAGTTATTTATGTTTCACGTGATTATTTTATTAGTCAGTATATAATTGGTTATGTTTTGAGATCATGTGATTATTTATGTGGAAATATTTTTTCATCATTTATTCTTACCATATTATACTAAAGTAATTTGTTCAATGAAATATGTTTCAGTTATTTGCCTTTATAACTTGATTATTATTATTTTCTTATGATAGATTCCACTGTATGCATACCCATACATAGCATTTTAGCTCACCCATTTCTTATATTTTATTCCCTAGGATGAAAATATATTTATTATGATTGATATATAGAGTTATTCTAGAGGAAATAATGATGCACTCAGAGAAAATAATATGTTGTATTTTTTTCAATTTTAATGTGAGATTAAAGTATGTATATATTTTACAAATAATTTTGAACTATTCATTCATTTGGGATATAATTTGTTTTGTCATATTACAATTTAATAAAGTGATCACCGACTCCGGGTTACTATGGTTAGGGTATTTATAGTTTTTATTAAAAGGAAGCTTAATAGAAACCTAGGAAACTAGATTTAGTAAATAATATCAGATAATATAACCATATGAAAAAATTTGAGGTTAATTATAAGAACATATGAATATCCTAATGTTTTGGTAATATATAGGTCAATTATTTTTTCCTAGAAATAAATCCCTATTTAGATACAAAAAATGAATTTGGTTCTAGAATAGATGTACCTAGGGGTAATAATTACAAATAGGTACGTTATGATTGACTCAATAATTTCCTAGTACAATATAACGAGTCTTACTACACACCTTTTTTGACACTCCTAGGGGATATTCAAAGGATAATTCACATTTTCAATAAAAAATTGATAATGGATTTGAAAATATTTTTATAATTTTAAATTTTTTCAAATGAAACCATGTTTTTTATTATGATAGTATCCATGAATAAATTTTCTTTTTATGTAAAGTGTTTCAATACTTTTGGGATTATAAATTATGTTTCAAAATGTCATGATATAATATGGTGTATTCCATTGTTTAGAAATGGAACTTATTAGTTGTAATGGTAACCATATAAATTCACAAACTTCATTTAGGGATCTATATCCAGGGAAATGTAATAAAGTCAAGGATGGAGATATAGGTGGAATTGATCAAATTATAACCATATTAGGGAAACCAACTCAGGTTATGAGCAATAACCTTTCCTCTATGGATCTTCCTTCTGATCCTCTATGCGGAACAAAAATGTGAGACCACATTATACATTATAAAACTCTATAATTTAATGGGAATAGAAGTATATTTTTTGATGATAAATGGATAAGTTAGTTAGAGAAGATATTTCACTAATTGGTAGGCAATGAAAGGTAGAATGTTGTACTGGAATCTTATCATCTCTATGGGGATGTGGATCAATGTTGGTAATTGATTCACGACATAAAAGATGAAGAAGAAATATAAAACATGGAATGGAATTATTTTAAAGTACTCACCATGTAAAATTATTTTTTACATGATCAACGAAGAGATATAGAGAGATAATTCCTAAATTCAAGCCAAAAGAAAGATAAAAATATTACTATGTATAAATCCAACATCAAATTATTATAACGTTTTACAATAGATTATGTACATAATCCAAATATAAATATTGACCATTTATCGGAGGGTATTAATCTAATTATTCAATGAAACCTGATATCCCAAAATTTCTTATCATACAATGATATAGTATAATGTGTTATAAAGATAGAGAATGAATTATATAAGTCATATGGATTAGAAGGGAAGAAAGAGAAGAAGATTATGGAAAAGAAATAGGTGGATAATGTAAATAAGGGAATGAATTTTTTTACACCATGTGATAGTTTTTTAAAGAAACACTCGAGTACTTACTTAAAGGGAATGGGAGTTTTCTATAAGTATGGAGAGAAATTATACCATTATTGTGATTTTAAGGTACAGAAAGAATATAACAATGAGAAATTATTTCACTATAATTATATGGTACAGTACACAATTGTTTTCCCAAAATATTAATTGAATATACCTAAAAATAAGCTTAGGGATCAAGACCAATCATATTATATTATTAAATATGAGTGTTCTTGTGTTTGGATTCAAGAATTATGTTATAGGATTATTTTATTAGTGATATTCATGTTATAATAATTATTAAATGTGTATGATTTTCACTAAATTGATTTTCTATTAAGTATTTGAGATCATTTTTTGAATGGTGTAGATGAGAAGGAAAAGTGTTTCAGTGGAAAGTTGACCTTATTAGTAAATAAATTAATAAGAAATGATAACTGGGAATGTGTTCAAAAAATTAAGATAATAATGATAAAGTGGTTTTTATGAAGGTATTGGGAACCTTTAAAGTTTTTTGTACCATTGATGTTGATGTAATTATGGGTTTTTAAAATTTGTAATAATTATAGTCATTATATTAATAATTTTTTGGAAAAAATATAACCCACATGCCCGGTGAAAACCCATAAAATTTGGAAAGGCCATAGGGTATGGACCCACAACTAAAGGGTTACAGGTGTACCGAGCCTACCATTTCCTATGTGATGTTTTGTTTATCATTTCACTATTTTTTACTTAAATTATTTGAATATTAAATATTAATGTTGATTTAGTGGTGTTATTTTTTAGGTTTAGATAATAATGTGTTATATTGAATAACTTATGCCAAAAATATTGGTTTTATAAAATAATTAGTGATAGAAAGCAAGACATCTCACACTTTTATGGATCTTATAATCTACTAAAAGTTAATTATACTGATTTAGGAATAAAAAATTCATTTTTAGATATTTATTTCTTGGAATAAGAATTTTATTTGAAATTTATCAATGAAAAACCAAATTATGAAATTGTGCTTATAAAATATATATATTTCAAGTAATTATATTTCATAATATTCTTGTAAAATAAAATAGTTCCTCAAACTTAGGAAAAAGATTCTGAAATAAAAACATATAATATTAACTTCATATCCGATAAATCAAATTTTATTTGAAATCATCATAGATTTATGGTTCTATATTGTTTAACTTTCTATTGATTATATAGTTTCTTGTAATCAATGATCTATATCAATCTCTATAATTATTTACAAATTCATTGCATTTATATATCATCACATTCCACTAATGTTTTTATACATGAAAACCTAGTTTTGTGTTATTATTGATGATTATTCTTCTTCCCTTTATCTCTTATCAAGGGTATGTTTTATCAATCCTTTTTATGATGTGGGTTTCAACAAAAGTATATCCAAATTTCAAACCCTTAATTTTGGAGATCAATAAAATGTCATGAGGATAGAATTTATTTGATGGGGTAGAATTTAATGTCTCGAGAAATTAAAGGATGAACATCATATTCGATATAATATATAAAAGGAAATAGCAAGATTATAAGATAATGTAACACATTGATACTTTATGATATATTTTTTTAAAATTAATTAAATCTCTTAGATAACACTACTAAAACATGGCCTTTTATCAGCACTAAAAACTGAAATTAACAGTTCTATAAAAGAGATATTATTATCGGCGTAGATAAAGGGGGGGTCCCCTTTATCAGTGCTCCGAAAAGCGCTGATAAAGGTCGAGTTTATCAGGGCTTTTCGGAGCACTGATAAAGGGGACCTCCCTTTATCTATGTCATCATTAATTGTGCTTTTCAAGCACTAATAAAGGGGTGCCTTTATCAGCCCTATCTTGAGTGCTGATAATAGGGACCTTTATCAGCGCTCTTTTAGAACAGTTAAAGGTGTCCTTTATCAGATCTCAAAAAAGCACTGATAAAGGCACCTTCCCTTGCACCTGCACAACCAGCTCCTGCGCACCTGCACACTTGTACAAACCAGCACCTGCACACCTACAAAAAATATCACATGCATACCTACACAAAATAGCACCTGCACACAATATTTTGACAAACAATGCTATATACATTTACTTAACATCATGAATACAAAAAAACACACTACTATATACATTTCAAACAATGTTTTACATCATTACAATTACAATTATCTAACTACAGTTATAAACATTATTGTTTCATCCTTTGATATTCGTGATCCTCTCTCAAAAATTGTCATCCATAGTATTTGTTGCCGAACAAAGCATCTGAACTCAAGGAAAAAAATTCACCTATATAAGAAAAAAAATATTATGTTAGTAATAAAATAATAAAATAAATTAAAACATTAATATGAAAGAATACATTAATAAGGAAATGTGAAAATAAATATGGAAATGATAAACTTAAATTTTTTCATTCTTATAACAATGAAAGGGAATAATGTAAAATCAATATGTTTTTGGATGATTTATCTCATTTAATAAATACTGATTCGTTATCTCATGAAAAGCCTTATCGATCATACTGTGCATTGGATTTAGGTGCGGTTGATTCGTACACACCACAAATGACTCATGGATCATTGTCCTAAAGTATCAAAATAATTCGAATGTGTTTTCTTGGTTTGTTGTATGTCACTTGTGTTGTTTTCTAAAGTTTATGTTAATTTAAAACTGATATCATATAATTTTATCCATACCGGTCACACCGTGCATCGGAATGAGGTGTGGTTGATTCATAAACATCACAAATGACTCATGGATCATTGTTATAAAGTATCAAAACAATCAGAACATGTTTTCTCATTTTTCTGTATGTTAGCAGTGTTGTTTTCTAAAGTTAATGTCAATTTGAAACTGATATCAGACACTTTTAGCCATACCGGTCACACCGTGCATCGGGTTGACATGCGGTCAATTCGTACAACTCAAAAATGACTCATGGATTGTTTTACTAAAGTATCAAAACAATATGAATGCGTTTTATCAGTTTTCGTATGTCACTTGTGTTGTTATCTAAAATTAATGTCAATTTCAAACTGATATCAAACACTTTTAACCATATCGGTCACACCGTGCATCAGATTGAGGTGTGGTTGATTCATACATGTCAAAAATGACTCATGGATCATTTTACTAAAGTATCAAAACAATCTGAACGCGTTTTCTTGGTATTACGTATGTTATTAGTGTTGTTTTCTAAAGTTAATGTCAATTTGAAACTGATATCAGACACTTTTCGCCATACTGGTCACACCGTGCATCGGATTGAGGTGAGGTTGATTCTTACACGTCACAAATGACCTATGGATCATTATCCTAAAGTATCAAAAAATATGAACAAGTTTTCGAAGTTTTCCTTATTGTTTTCTAAAGTTAATGTCAATTTGAAACTGATATTGGACACATTTAGCCATACTGGTCACACTGTGCATCGGATTGAGGTGTGGTTGATTTGTACATGTCAACAATGACTCATGGAATGTTTTACTAAAGTATCAAAACAATCTGAATGCATTTTCTCAGTTTTCCGTAAGTCATTAGTGTTGTTTTCTAAAGTTAATGTCAATTTCAGACTGATATCAGACACTATTAGCCATACCAGTCACGCCATGCATCAGATTGAGGTGCGGTTAATTAGTACACATCAAAAATAACTCATAGATCATTTTCCTAAATTATAAAAACAATATGAACTCATTTTCTTGGATTTTCGTATGTCACTTATGTTGTTTTCTAAAGTTAATGTCAATTTAAAACTGATATCAGACACTTTTAGCCATAACGGTCACACCGTGCATCAGATTGAGGAGAGGTTGATTTTTACACGTCAAAAATGACTCATGGATCATTGTACTAATGTTTCAGAATAATTCTAATGTGTTTTCTCAGTTTTTCGTATGTCACTTGTGTTGTTTTCTAAAGTTTATGTGAATTTAAAACTGATATCAGACACATTGAGACATACCAGTCACACCATGAATCTTATTGAGGTGCAGTTGATTTTTATATGTCAAAAATGACTCGTGGATAATTTTCATAAAGTATCAAAACAATCCCAACATGTTTTCTTGGTTTTACGTATGTCAGTAGTGTTTGTTTCTAAAGTTAATGTCAATTTGAAACTAATATCAGAAACCTTTATCCATTACAGTCACACTATGCACTATATTGAGGTGTGGTCAATTTGTACGCCTCAAAAATGAGTCATGGATCGTTTTCCTAAAGTATCAAAACAATCTGAATGAATTTTCTCAGTTTCTCGTATGACACTTGTCTGTTTTTCTAAAGTTAATGTCAATTTCAAAATGATATCAGAAACTTTTAGCCATACTGGTGACACCATGTGTCGGATTGAGGTGTGGTTGATTTGTACATGTCCAAATGACTGATGGATCATTTTCTGAAAGTATAAAAATAATCCGAATGTGTTTTCTCAGTATTCCGTATGTTAGTAGTTTTGTTTTCTAAAGTTAATGTCAATTTGAAACTGATATGAGACACTTTTATCCATACCGGTCACACCGTGTGTCAGATTGAAGTGTGGTTGATTAGTACACATCAAAAATGACTCATGGATTGTTGTACTAAAGTATCAAAATAATCCGAACGCATTCTTTCAGTATTCAGTATGTCAGTATTGTTGTTTTCTAAAGTTTATGTCAATTTGAAACTGATATCAGACACTTTTAGCCATACCAGTCACACTATGCGTTGGATTGAGGTGCGATTGATTTTTACACGTCAAAAATGACTCATGGATCGTTGTCCTAATGTATCAAAACAATACGAATGTGTTTTCTCAGTTTTCCATATTTCACTTGTGTTGTTTTCTAAAGTTAATGTCAATTTGAAAATGATATCAGACACTTTTAGCCATACCGGTCACATCGTGCATCAGATTGAGGTACGGTTGATTCATACATGTCACAAATGACTCATGGATCATTTTCATAAAGTATCAAAACAATCTGAATTCCTTTTCACAGTTTTCTGAATTGTTTTCTAAAGTTAATGCCAATTTGAAACAGATATCAGACACTTTTGGCCATACCAGTCACATCGTGCATCGGATTGGGGTGTGGTTGATTCGTACATATCACAAATGACTCATGGATCGTTTTCCTAAAGTATCAATACAATCCAAATGTGTTTCCTCAGTTTTCTGTTTGTCAGTAGTGTTGTTTTCTAAAGTATATGTCAATTTGAAACTGATACCAGACACTTTTAGCCATACCTATCACATCGTGTGTCGGATTGTGGTTAGGTCTATTCATACACCTCAAAAATGACTCATGGATCATTTTCTTAAATTATCAAAACAATCCAAACGTGTTTTCTCAGTTTTATGTATGTCACTTGTGTTATTTTATAAAGTTACTGCAAATTTGAAACTAATTTCTGTCACTTTTAGCCATAATGGTCACACCATGCATCGGATTGAGGTGTGGTTCATTCGTACATGTCACAAATGACTCATGGATCATTTTCCTAAAGTATCAAAACCATTTGAATAAATTTTCGATGAATTTTTCTACCTAATTGATTGTGTACCTTGTTCGCAAACAAGACACCCTTGAGTTCCTTTAATGCTATATCCTGAAAAATATCCATAAGCAGGGAAGTCATTTATCATCCTGTAAAACATGGCCCTCAAAGTGAAATATTCCTTTGTGAAAGCATCATACAATGTAACACCTGAATCCCACAATAATTTTAAATCTTTGATCAATAGAGCTAAATAAAAATCAATATCATTACCCATGTTTTTTTGGTTCTGATATAAGCATAGATAACATGATGTATTTTCATTTCATGCATAACCTCTCTGGTAAGTTATAAATTACCAACATAACCAGCCATGTACTATGATTGTTCTTTTGAAAACCAAAAGGATTCACTCCATATTTATATAATTCAAGATAAAGGTTTCTCAACTCGTTTCCAAATTCAGGATAATCGTGAACAATTCTCTTCCACTGAGGAGAGTCTGCCGGGTGACATAGTGTCCCATCTTTAATTATTGTATTTTCATGTCATGTCAATTGTCCTAAAGTTTCCTCACTTCTATATAGCCGCATAACCCTTGGAATGATTGGAAAGTACCATAAAACATTAGTAGGACTAGATTCATCTTTCTTGTATCGAGAAGAACCACACTTTGGGCATTCTTTAAGTGATTTGTGGTCCTTGAGAAATAGTATACAATAATTCAGGAAGGCTTGTATTCTTTCAGAGATCATACCCATCGATCATAGCATTCGTTTGGAATCATATGTTTGGATTGGGATATCATTATCTTCTGGGAGCATGTCATCCAAGAGAGCAATTAGTTCCATAGTACTGGCGTCACTCCACCCATTGTCTGCTTTCAAATTATACAGCTTCAGTACGGCTGACAGTGCTGTATATTTAATGCAACCAGTATACAATGGTGTCTTTGCACAATATTATAAATTCTCAAACAATTTTGGGAAATCACAAAGTTCATCTTCGATTGTCCTTGTCATTTACACAATACGATATTCATTATCATTCACATCTACAATCACATCCTCCATACAGTCATTTTCATTGTTCATACTTGTAACCAAATCAGATGATCCATAAAACGCGATGTTATCCATCCACTACCTACATTCATTGTTTCCCCATGTTTATTCCGACATGTATAACTCTAATCTATTCCGTGACAGATCAAGTGTGCTTCCAACCCCTCTAGACTAAATTTTTTTAATAACAACAGTGTAAACACAGACAAACGATTTGAGAAGGGTTATATGCATGATCATTTACAAACTTGATAAACTCTTTCATTCCTTCTACATACTCTTTTTTCAACTGATTGGAATTCATCCATTCTTTATTTATATTCATTCTATTTGTAATAAAAAGGATGGTTATATAGGTTAGGGGAGAATGAATATGAGTATAATTTAGAAAAAAAAAACTAGATACTTCAAAAATGGTGGGGGCGTTCTCATTAATAGCAAATATTGGGTGGTTCTTGGGATTCATCCATTCTCTTCCTCTCTTTGATCCCCCTGATGAGGGGTGGTTCTTGGGAGTTTTTTATAGTGTGTTAGTGATTTCTTCCCTCATACATCCTCTATTACTATTATCCTTTATTTCCCTATGATTTGGAATGATTTTAACTAGGATTTGTGTGATGATTTCACTATATCATCTTCAAATCAATTCAGCTGATGTAGATTTTGTTTGTATTGGCTAGAGGTTATCCTCGTATGATGAACGCACCATGTTTTGTGTGGTTTAGCTGGTGTTGTGTTTCCCATTGTGTTTTTAAAATATTATTCCTAATTATATTAAGGTTAATAATTAATTATAAGTTTCTATAATTAATTATTTGGGAATTGTGCCTTGAGATTGGGTCTCAATCATTGGTACAAGATTAGATGAGGCATGTATATTCTTGGTTGAGGATGAGTTGATCTTGGTGAGGGGGTTACTCCATTTTTCGAGGTAGGTGGACCCTATAATACAAAACCATGTTCCAATTTTGGCATGATTGTTAATTAATGCATGAGTATATGTATTCTAGTGAAAGGGATAGAAATCAAGAGCAACCTAGGTAAATTAATATGGTGTTTTTGATCCTCCAAGAGATAGAGTGAGGGTTCTATTGAATGTTTGTGATTTTGTGATCATCCAGAGATTATGTCTCCATGGAGGTGAGGTTTCTAGTTGTGTTTATGAGAGGATCGATTTTTGTATGGGATTTTTATAGCCTATTTAGGTTTTCTAAGTATTTTTGAGTAGTTATTAGAGCCTTATGCCTAAAGAATATTGATAATGTAGTTTTATATATCACATATGATGGAGAACACCCTCTTAAGGATATATAAGAGTCATGGTGTGTGTGATGAGTAGGATATTTCATATAGGGATTGGTGAAGTTTGACATAGAATATTTCCTCCTTATAATTGGATTAAGAGATATCTAAGGGGAGATATGATATGGTACCTATGAGAGGGTCATGGTAATAGTCTGGATGAAATAGCATAGGGTATCCAAGGATCTTAGTGTGAGTTTATTAGGATGTTCATTAATTAGATTTAATGAGTTTTAATTTGGGATTTAGAAGATGATATAGACTAGACTATCGAGGCCTTGATCAAGTATAGTATCTGGGTTGTGACATTACCATGTAGAGATGAGTGTGTGTTGGTATCAATGAGTAGATATGGGTTAGGTTTGTAGAACCCATTCGATTCCCTTATAGGAGGAATTAAAATGTTGATAGGTTGGGAATAATTTTCATGTATAACCAAGATGGTTTTAAGGAGATTATTATGCAAGGCTAAATGGATGGTGACTTTTATCATTTATGGTCAGACCGACTAAGAGATTGGTACTTCATAGGACTTTCACCTAGTTGAATTATGATCATCCATGGGGACCACCTATTGATGATGTGGTTTAGCTAGTGTGATAGGTTGGATATCTTGATACACTCCTTATATTACTATTTATATGTTTTGTGGAATGAGACATGATGGATGACCATTATTTAAGTGATAAGGAGTTGGTAGGACCCTACTTTGGGTGAGAAGGCATTGGTTAAAGGGGATTGGTGTGTGACGTCCATGGGATCCACCTATTGATGGTGTATTTTCACTTATGATAGAGGTTGGATATTGTGATTCCCTCCTTATATCATTTTTTGTATGATACTATGATGTGAGATATAGAAATGGGGATCACTTAGTATTGGTTTGGAGTAGTTTTGTGAGAGGTTTTCTATAGAGATTCCCTCCTCAAATTATTTTTTATGTGATGTGATGGTGAGACCCACCGTAAGTGATATGGGAGCAGCTACTATGTTGTGGAATTAGAGGATATGTGAATCAAACCCAATGTGAGAGGTTGGTAGCATTGTTATGTTATAAGAGAGGACGTGATATTTAAATTGGTATATGACCCAACCCAAAGAATAGTGTACAATATAGTGTACAATATGGAACATACTAAACATATGTCTCATCCCATTGGCATGCCTCACCTGATGACATGAATTCACCAACACGGACGGTTCAAACCCGACCTGACCTAACTATGGTGTAGTATCCAAAATCAGAAAAAGATCCATAATAAGGGCCACTAGACGAAGTGAAAGCCTACTATAGTGAAACAACCTTTCACAAAAAATACTCTCTCTATTTATGTTTCTATCACAAGGCTATAGTGGGGAGAGCTAATCACAATCAAACAAGTAACCAACCATATATACATGTGTCACACACATAATCATTACACACAATAATCACACCAAATAATAATTATTCTCAATATTGATAATAAATGGAAACATAATTAATTCATGAAAATTTAATTTTACTCACCTTATGTAGGAGGACCCGGTGGCAGAGGAGGAGGAGGCGTCGACAGTGGAGGCAACAGAGGCAGAGGAGGTAGCGGAGGCAGCGCAGAGGTAGCAGGGGCAGCTCAGAGGTAGTGGAGGCAGCGGAGGTAGTGGAGTGGGCGGAGGATGAGGAGGAGGAGGAGGAGGAGGAGGTGCCGGTGGAGGAGGAGGAGGAGGCCGCGGTGGAGGAGGGGGAGGAGGAGGAGCCATGGTGGAGGAGGAGGAGGAGGAGGAGGAGCTGCGGTGGAGGATAAAGAGGATGAGGAGCTACAACAGAGGAGGAGGAGGAGCAGTTGGCGCTGAAGGAGGAGGAGGAGGCGGAGGCTATGGCGGAGGAGGAGGAGAAGGAGGCAGCGGCGGAGAGGAGGAAATGGCAGAGGGTAGGGCTTCCGCGAAAGCTTGACAGGGTGCGAGGAGGAGGAGGAGGACCTAGTGGATTTTATAAATGCCGCATGGACCTTTATTAGTGCTAGTAAAAAGCGCTGAGAAAGGGGGTCTTTATCTATACTAAAATGGAAAGCGCTGATAAATAACCCCTTTATCTGCGCTTTTTTAGCGTTGAAAATGGTTGGAATTTATCATCGCTTTTGTTGCGCTGATAAAGGGTGACTTTATCAGCGCTTTTCATTTTAGCACTGATAAAGACCCTCTTTGTCAGTGCTTTTTTAGCGCTGATAAAGAAAAACTTTATCAGTGCTAATAAATGTATAAATTTAATAATTTGTTCATATTATTATATATTTATTTAAAATGATATTTATGATAAATATATATATTTATTAATAATTATAACTCTAAATAAATATATGTTTATTTATACTCATAAAATTATTTGAAAGGTATATTTATATATATATCATTGAAAATATAATAAAATATATATTTATTTTTTAAATATTATGTAATTTTAATTCTAAGTGTACAACTTTTAGAATATATATATTATATGGGTAACATAATGAATTATAAATTAATCACACGTCAACGTGATATGTAATTATATTATGTAAATGAACATTATTCATGCACATATATATATATGCATGATATATTCATTTTCCAAAATTCATTGAAAAACACATATATATTCAGTAATTTTAATTGTAAATATATATTAAAAAGTATTATATATTTATAAATAAAACAAATACATTAAATATAAATAAATATAATAAATAAATATATTAAATATAATGAATTAATAAATCTAATAAATATAATGAATTAATAAATCTAATAAATTTTATAAATATAATAAATATATTTATTATTAATCTTATAATTATTTAATCATATATATATAGTTATAACATGTGTTTTTTATTTAATGTATACAATAAACATTATCAGTGCTAAGAAAAGCACTGATAAATGTACCCTTTATCAACGCTAATAAAGCACTGATAAAGGGACATTTAAAGCACTGATAAAGTCCCACCCCTTTATCTGCGCTTTTCTGTTAGCGCTGATAAAGGTAGGTGCCTGCCTTGCCCAGTTTCGTGGTAGTGTAACTTATGATTCATGCAACGACAAATTTAAATGAAATGTGTAAGTGTATTTAAATATTATTATTTAAAAATGACCATTATAACCTAGCTATTATTTTTCTTGAGTATAAATTAGAATAACAAAATTATAAAAATTATTTGTTTTAAACATGTATATAAAGAATTTAATGGTTATATATTGATTAGAAGTAAAATAAAAAGCATGAGAAAGACCTTTTTTTATTGGTATTGAACAAGCACTTAATATAATGAATAATCAAATTACTCTTATTGTAGAAATCCTTGTGAAAATTAATATTTTAATTTTAATTTAATATACAATATTTTTCACCATATTATAATTTTTAATATATAATTTTTTCTAAGGTTTTCATTAATTTTCAATTAGTGTGAACCTCATTTGGTGATTTTAGAGATCAAATATGGTAATATAATATAATGTTTCACAATTAAAATAAATATTCCAAAAACCAAAATCCAAAAATTCCTTCTTATTATGTTTTAATAAAATTAGTATTTAGGTTTCAATATTCAACCATGATAGGGTTTTATAGTATATTTCATGTATGCGTTTAAACCTACCCCAAACAAGAACATGCTTTATCATGATGGGTTTGAATGGTAATGAAGGTCTATAATATAATTATAACAGAAGAATATCGATATTATTTATATATTTTAAAAAATTATCATATTTTAAATGGTTTGGCCAAAAACTCTATATGAAAAATGGTAACATTATAATGGTGGTTGTCCACACAACACATGATTAACATTCTTTTTTTCTAAGTTGGAAATGAATAAATAATGGTTTCTAAATTAATATAATACAAATTATTTTTGATAATTAAATTATTTTTTAATAATAATATGGTAAGTACAGGCTTGGAATATAAATATTAAGAATAATAAAGTTAAGGATATTGTAATACTAACTATGGTATTTTGATCATTCTCTTGAATGTATCCTAAAAATGAATAGATTAGGATAAATACTTGATTCCATAATATTATGAAATTGAGATAGGATTATATTATGTTAATAATTCAATGGTTCTGAAAATAAATTCAATTTGAATGGGTGTGATAGGAAGGGGTTAATGTGTCCCCTTTTACATGTGAAGAAAATGGATCTTTTGAGAACACAGTTTAATTTTAAATGAAATCATTACACTATTCAAGGAAGAAAGACTAATATATTTAGGAATAATAAATATAGGGGCTTATTGGATTGAAATATTATTAGAAAAATATTTCCACACATGTTTTAAAAATGTTCTAAGACACTTACTCTTCGTATTTAAATGTAATTTTTTACAATTATATGTAATTTTTTAATATGAAATTTATATTTTAATAAAAAAATTAAATGACCCCACAAAAAAAATTGGGTCTTATGATACAAATTTTAATACCTCTTTAATCTAATTATATTTATTAATAAGAGAAAATTAACATTTACATTAAGATATTGAATAAATATAAAAGAGTTTTTTTGTAGAAAAATAGTGTTTCAACATTATGTGTTCATAAAAATAATTAGAGTTGGGTAACAACAAAATTAATTTTAATAAAATTTATAATTGAGTTTAAAAATAATATTAGATTGATAATTTAATTATATTAATTTAATTTATTAGATATAAATTATGTAATATTAATAAAATAATTCCTTGAAAATAACAGTATAACCATTATAATGGTCATTAACATTTATCAAAGTAACCATAATTTTATGAAAAAATAAAAGCCTCTATTAATTCATAATATGATCAGGTTGATCTAAAATTTGAAATCCATATTTATGGATTTACTTTCTATAACAAATAAGATTAAATGTTTGATACATATATATAAAAATAGTTTTTTGAGTAAAATGTTACTTAATTTTAAAATAAATTACACGTTGGTTTAATAACATCAACATGGTATTTTTAAAATATTTCTATTACTAATATATATATGTATATTATAAAAATGTTTCAAGAACATTTAACCTAATATTGTATTATGATTATGTAATAAGAATGATGTTTTTACCAATATTTATATATTTTCACTATCAAACTAATGAAAAGATTTTTTCATAAAAATATCAATGATTCATATTTGGATAATATTTTTATTCTAAATACAATATCTATGGTCATTTTTTAAAATTATAATTATAAATTATAAATTTTTATTTTTTTAATAAAATCATAAAATGTTATATAAAAACTATTTTTATAGGAAAATAATTTTTTTATAATATTAAACATACTCGTTAATATTTCATATAATTTAATAATTTAATTGGTATTAATTATTTATTTATATAAAATATATTTTATCATCATTAATAACAAGTTTCTTGAAATGAAATTCATATCATATAAAAATGAAATTTTTGGAAAAATACATTTCTAACTAATAAATTATTATATAAGTAATTTTAGGTAAACTAATTCAATTTAATTCATATGAAATGATGAAGTAATTTTCCTTCTATGTATATTTCATAAAGTGGTTAATCCAATTAGTTTACACCTAATCAATGATAACATTATAACTAAAATATACAAATATTTTTTATTTAATCTAAATATATTGTGGTTTCCATTACGTTCGGTGTTTTATGTGGTGGAAGATATCATACACATTAATTTAAGTAAAAATATATTTATTAAAATATCGTTTCACTATAAATTAATATATAAAATGATATACATCATTGAAATATGTAATTCTAATATAATTTTAAATTGTACAATTAAAAGAAAAAATATGAAGAAGATGTATCCTTACATATCTACAATACACAATATCCAAATTTTTTTATCCACACCTAGAAAATTAGCTATCTTCATTTTATGTTCTCTCTCTCTCCCACTATGTCTTCCTTCACGACTACCTAGACTATGATAGTGCTTTGTGTGAATTCCTTCCACTGATGATTTCTATTGTTTCCCTACTTTATCAGCTTGTAGTTGTTTATATCCACTTTGGATAGATGGAAAAATATTTATAATTTGATGACATATATCATATAACATATTGGGAATATTTTACACATGAAACATCATTTA
This sequence comes from Viscum album, assembly GCA_963277665.1. Classification (NCBI taxonomy): domain Eukaryota; kingdom Viridiplantae; phylum Streptophyta; class Magnoliopsida; order Santalales; family Viscaceae; genus Viscum; species Viscum album. The sequence goes on along the minus strand of OY728144.1, from coordinate 148,773,286 downwards.
CAATAATCATCTAGGTGGAAACATCAATGGTTCATCAAAAGGCATAAATTCCTAGGGATTTCATCAGGAAAAAATGATTTTAAATATTTTTAAATCAAACCATGACCTTTGAACCATCATCATACATTAAATAGGATCACATGGTCAAGAGAGTGTGTTGATAGAAATACTTACCGTGTGAAACATATTCTCTGAGGGTTCCTAAAATTTCAAAAAGTAAAAAAGTCATATATGTTTTTTTTCAACTAGGTCATAAGGCATTAATTATATAAGACCATAATTTCATAATAATTATGATGTATTACGTGAAACAAAATCTAATGAACCATAAATATTATATGAAAATTTATCAATAGTCATAAAAACCTCAAAATGTCATATGATATTTTGGAAATAATCTTATTAGAGAAAAAATTATTATAGTTTCACATAAAAAAGTATAATGAGATAATAAATATCCTATGAAATAAAAGAAAAATCATTCATAATATGAAATTCTCACAAGGTTTCCAAAATCCTTGTAGTACTTAGAAAATACTTACAGAAATCTACAGAATGTATTATTTAATGTTAATGAAAGTCTTATGAGACAAGACATAATTAAATTTAAAATTTCAAGTTCAATTTGACTTTTAAATGATTTTATTATTTATTAATTTAAATCATGTAATGTTTAAATAATTTCTTAAATTGTTGAAAGAAATTAAAACCCATGAATTTATATATTTTCAAAAAAAATATAGAAGTTAACTAAATATTAAAAATGTTATAATTCCTTGGAACATGTAAAAATGACATGGATTAAATAATTGAAATTAAAAGAAAACATTATATAAATATCACCCATATCTATAACCTAAAACTAATGACATAGACTTCACTACAAGTGTAAGAATAAAATAATAATGAATAAAATTTAAGACATAATCCCATGAGATAAAAAATTAAAATATCAAGGACATAAAACCTATCATGCATCATCAAAATAATTTATTCAACATTATTCATTAGGTTTATTGAATTCATTACAAATTAATTCATCCAACCATACCTAAAACATCCCCCACCTCATTAAACTATTCTCTTTTCAAACATATTCTAATTTTGATACGAATTATTTTCTCACCCATATCAATTCATGAGAAGCCATCATATTGATAAGGACCTAAATATAAACCCATCGAAGTCAAATACATGTGTCATTTAGGTGGTCTATCGATTTCTATTCAATGTATTAATAGTTGGTTTGTTTTAGATGTCAAAAATTCTATAGCAAATAATGGGGCTTGATTATTTTTGAATAAAATATTTCATTATTCAGTATTCAATCATGAATAATAATATCCTTACTATTATTGGAAATCATTCAACTACAATCATATTAAAAAAATCCAAATATTTATGAAACCATACAAAATTTCAACAAAAATAATTATTTCCACTCAACTTCCTTGAAAAAAATATAATTTCTAATTTTAATGTTTTTAAATTATGTAAATAATGTTTTTCTCAAGAAATGAGGGTTCATTACTACAACCCTTATATTGGTTGATAACACTTATTTTTATATTTTGATTTTTTTATTTTTTACATTATATTTCATCACATGATATATTAACACAACGTAATTGTTTTAAAAAGATATACCCAAACATATTTAGTTTATGCACCATTAAAATATCATTTAGCCAAATTTTATAACTCCAATATGATCTAAATGATGTAGAAAACTATAAGAGAACAACCCCCACACTTGTGTTCAACGAAATCATGAAATTTCTGCTCCTTGAGCTGGTCGGTTGGGGTTCATGGTTTGTAATGTGGCTTCCAAACCAGAATTTTTAGTGCTATTAAGGTCTAAAAAGTTCAAAAGAAAAAGGATTGAGAAATCCAAATTTTTTTTAAGAAAATTCTTTTAAAATAAAAATATTCCCTTAGTCATCTTAATAACAAGTTTCATAAAGCTCTATATATTTGATACATACTGATCAAATTCTTTATATTTGATATAAACAAATCAAATTATATATTAAAAATAATTTTTTGGTTCACTAGAGAAATGTGGTTATATAATATAACCTATCAAAAGAGTTTAGATTCCTCATAGGTAGGTGATCTCAAAATAATGATAGTAATTTATTGAATAGGAATTTAAATTTGAAATTCTTTCCATTTATTTACCAAAATGTTGATTTATTAAATTAAATTTAGTTCCATGGATCAAATATGTTAACATAATTAAAATGGTTTTAAATGTTAGAATTGTTTTTTATATTTCATAATTCAAGAAACACACTAAAAAAAGAAATAGAAAAAATAAATAAATAAACAACGTCATAATAAAACAAAATTAAAATGATAAAAAAAATTCACAAAAATCCTAATCTATAAAAGTATATTCCTCACAAAACAATTATGTTTTACTATTTTCTAATTCAATAAAAATCCATATGAGAAAAATAAAAACAGAATTTATAGATATAGAAGAAAAAAGTTGAAAGGAATGAAACAACCCAGTTAATTGAGTATTATCCTTAAGTATGTATTATAGTTACTACCAAGTAAATTATTAAAATAAAATGTGAAACAAAATTTCATAGCCCCATTTAATTTAAGTAAAAATAAATCGATTAAGATAAAGATTCTTGTCTTGGACCCCAATATAGGTGTTATATTTTAAAATATTCAGAACAAGGTAGTGTTAGTATTTTATCCATAGTCTGATGGAGTAAAATCATCCTCCATGAAAACCACTATATTTTCTTATCTCTAGTATTTTTCACAATGAACCACTTATATAAGATCCTACATATAGATTTCATCATTTTATTTTCCCTGTCATAGTTCTTTTCATGGAGAATTAGAGAATGGAAAAAGAATATAAGACACTACTACATATAGATCTTCTGAAAGTGCTAAAAAGGATCTCTTTCAGTACTAAAATCAATGAAAACCTATTTAATATTAAAATACCTCATATTTTATTATATTTAAAAAAACCATGATAAAGGTCCCCTTTACCAGTGACTGTTCTATTGCTGATAAATATACCCCTTAACATTGCTTAATCTAGTCCTAATAAGGGGGCCATTTATGAGCACTTTATCTAGAACTAGTAAAAGGTTCCCCTTATCAACACGTCATTTATCATTGATTAAGGGACCCTTTATCAAAAACACATCTAGTACTAATAAAGTGACCTTTTAACACCATTATAATTAGCAATGATAAGGACCATTTTTGCTTCAACATAGCTCAACTCCTACAATATCCATGCAGACACCATGTAAGATCAAAACAAAAATAAGAATGAATATAAATATATAGAAAAAAAATTGTACTACAAATAACACATTACACTATCAGTTAAATTCAACAAGAATATACAAAATATTTACATTAATGTCATAATTACAATTAATCAAAAAAATAAAACCCATATAAAAAATCATAACTAAAATAAATTTTCCAATGATCAACCACTATATAATAGCTTCTAACAATAACAAAACCAATTTTTATTTTATTAAAAATAAAAAAAATTATAATTTTAACTTTATATAATTAAGATATGATGAATTATATTGAAAATTAGTTAATATATTAACGATATTATTTGATAATTCTGTGTCATTTTCAAGTGTGGTCGATTCCTATACATTAGAACTATATTAAAAATCCAAACTCATTTGATTGGTTTTCACTATGTAAAACAAGTTTCAAACTAAAATGAAACTTTCATATTGATAGCATTCCATTTGAGTCATACCAACCACATTTTCTGTCGGATTGACGTGCAGTTGAATTTGATATGTCAATAATGAATTGTGGATCACTTAATAATATTTTATAATAATAAAATATTGTTTACTCTATTTTGTTTATACGATGGGGTTTTTTAAACTAAAATTAAAATTAAATTATAGTAGTTCAATTTAAGTAATACCAACCACATCATGTGTCAGATTGACATGTGGTCAATTCCAACACATCATAAAAGAATTATTTATCTTTTTCCAAATATCGAAAAACAATATGAGCTCATATTGTAAATTTTTTCTATGTGATACCAATTCTAAAACAAAATGAAACTTAAATTAAAAACATGTACATTGAGTCATACCGAACACATAGTTTATCATATTTACATGCAATAGATTCCCACACATCACAAATTAATTATAGATCATTTTCTTATAATTTAAAACAATATGAGATTTTTTCCTCAGTTTCGGCATTGTGAGGCATGTTTTAAAAATAAATCACAAATGTATATTTAAAACACACATTTTGAGGAATACTCAAAACATCATGTGTTGGATTGATGTTCATACAATTCCCAAAGATTGAAAATAAAATATGAATGATTTTCCAACTATTTAAAAATTATTCAAGCACGTTTTCCATGTTTTGGAACTGTATAACATTTTTTTAAACTAAAATAGAACTATATTGAGAAAATTTACATTGAGTCATACCTACCACATCATCTATTTAATTAATTTATAATTGATTACTATACATCAGAAATGAGTTATGGATCAGTTTACTAATGTTTTAACATAACAATATATCATTTTATTGGTTTCAGATCTATGATATGCATTTTAGACTAAATGAGTCTTATTGACCACATCATGTTTCAGATTGTTATGTGTTCCATTACTACACATCATAAATGAAGTATGGAACATTATCTTAGGGTTCTAAAATATTTTTATCTCATTTTTATGGTTTTGGGTTTATGAAATATGTTTTTAAGTAAAATGGCGCTTTTATATAAAAAAAACACACTTTGAGTCATATATACCACATCATCTTTGGAATTGATGTACAACAAATTCTTATACATCAAAAATGAAATATGAATAATTTTCCAAAATTGTAAAAATAAAAAAGATATGTTTTTTTATTAATATGTGAAACATGTTTTAAACTAAAATTTCACTTTTATAATGAAAACATAAATTTAATGTCATACTAACCACATAGTGTGTCAGAATAACATGAAGTCAATTATTACATGTCACAAATGATGTATGGATCATTTTATAAATTCTTTAAAACAATATAACCTCGTTTTCTTATTTTTTTTCTATGTTATTACTATTTTAATCTAAAATGACACTTATATATGAAAAAAACACACTTCTAGTCATACCAATTACCTCGTGTTTCAGGTTGATGTGTAGTTAATTCCTATGTATAAAAAATGAATTTTTTATCATTTAAAAATTTTTCATAACAATACATAATTATTTATTTTGTTTTTCCCCATGAAACATGTTTGAAACAAAAAAGGAACTCATATATTGAAAACATGCACCATGAGTCATACCTTCCACATTGTATGTGAGATTAACGTACAGTTGATTACAACACATTTAAAAATTAATTTTGGATCATTTTCCTAATGTTTCTTAAAAATACAAACAATTTTACTCATCCATTGATATGTGTCATGTTTAAACTAAAATGACATATTTTTATTGAAAACATGTATTTTGGTTCATCTCAACAACAATTCCTGTCAGATTGACATGTGATCAATTCCAACACAACAAAAATCAAATATCAATTGTTGTGATTTATTTTGGAAACAATATGAGTTAATTTTATCATTTTTGTCAATATGACATGTTTTTTAAATGTAAATGAAACTTTATATTTTAAACAATCACTTTGAGTTATACTACCACATCACTTGATAAATTGGAAAGTTATTGATTCCCACCAGTCAAAATTTAACTATGGATAATTTTCCCAAAGTATGAAAACACTATGAATGGTTTTCCCCATTTTTGGGTACATCAAAGTTGTTTTGAATGAAAAAAAAAATTTAAAACAAAAAACATTCATTTTGTGTCATATTGGGAACACCATGTATCAGATTGAGGTTCAATTTATTTCCACATTTCAAAAGTATATTATGGATCACTTTTATGATTAATGAAAAAATTATAAAATTTTTTATCCATTTTGAGTATATGGTGTCATTTTTTAAATAAATTGTCAATTTTAAACTAAAAACATGAACTTTAGGTCATACCTTGTTCACAATATATTGGATAGAGGTTCATTTGATTCTTATACAACTAAATTAAATTATGGATCATTATTCTAAAGTATGAAGATGATCTAAATGTCATTTAATAGTTTGAAAAATTCACAACTGTTTTGGACTAAAATTTAAAATTTAAAATGATAACATGAACTTAGAGTCATAGCAGACACACCATGTATCATATTGTTGTGCGGTTGACTCCTACATATCAAAATAACCTAGGGATAATTTTCATAATGTATAAAGTTAGACATAATTTGGTTTTATTATTTTCAAGTATTTGATGTGTGTTTTTCACTAAAATGTAAATAATAAAATAAAAAATAATACACATAGAGTTGAACCACGTATACTATTTATAATATTAAGGTGATATTTATTGAGCTGTGGATGATTCCTACACTATTCAAGATATATCAACTAGAGAGAAATAATTTGACTTCAACTATTGTAAAAGGATTTGTAAGATAGTAGATTCTATAAGAACTGTGGAGTCTAATTAAAAATTGAATTAAAAAAAATTAATGTGATCATAGATTCTGTAGATGCATACTTATGATTCACTTCAAGTTTCTGGTAGCTTTTGGTTTCCTCTTCCATCAGAAAGGACCATGTTCTCCATTTTTTGGTCTTATCGATGACAGCAAAAATAAAAATATGACTTCCTGGAAGATCAATGATGAAAAATAATCATGTATTAGATAAAAATGATAACATAATTTACTTAACAATAGTAGGAAAAATGATGGAAAAATTAACTAAATTAGTAGCCGAAATTCACATTTCCAGGATGTTTGTATAAATTCTTGATACATTTAAATATCTGTGTTATCTTAGATTTATCATCAATGTAAAATCTATCATGATCATGATAAAATTTCAAAATTTTATTATATTTACCATAATATGTAGAGTGTAAACATCTGTTATACATATTCATGAGAAATAGTTCAAGAAAAGTAAGGAAAAAAATAAATAAATATATATATATATATTATGATAAAAGTTTAAACATTTAACCCTTTATTTTAGACATTAATAAGAGTTCTTCATCTGATATTTTCCACTCAAACTCCTCCCTTTTTTCATATTTTATCTTTATAATTTTTTCTTATTAAAAATACAAAAAATAAATAATAAAAACAATGAAGTAGATGATCCAAAAGAATAATATAAATGAAAAAAAGATTAATCACTTAATATTCTGCATTACCATCAACTGTTACAACTCGATGAAACTATAATGTTTTTTATCTGACTTAAACAACTATAAATAAAAAGTAAATAAAACTATAAATCCTATCAATGGATCTATATTATGATATAAAATAGTCTCAAGATACTATGGTATCATTAATGAAATAAACTGGGGAATCATTCATCGACATTCACAGACGAAAATATTTTCTTTTAGAACCAATGATCACTTCCCCCACACTATTTTTTCACCAAAAAGTTGTTTTTTAATCAAATAACGTGAAAAAATTGGAACAAAACACACACTTCATCTAAGATATTTTTCTCGATTTTAGAAATTTTATACAGATTTTTAACTAAAATGACACTTTTATATTGAAAACACGCACCTTGAGTCGTACTAAACACATCAAATATAAAATTGAAGTGTAGTTGATAACTACACGTCAAAAATTAATTATAAATAATTTTCCTAGAGTTTGAAAATAATATGACCTCATTTTCTTGATCTTGTATATGTGAGGTGACTTTTAAGATAAAATGAAACCTTTTTATTATAAAAACACACTTTTATCCATACTGACAACATGATTTATTAGATTGATAAGAATTAAATTCTTACTATTCAGAAATTAATTTTGGATTGTTTTCAAAACTTTTGAAAATAATACCAGTTCTTTTTCATAGTTATTTATTTTTTATATGCATTATAAACTAAAATGACACTTTTATATTATAAACACGCACTTCGAGCCATACTGAAAAAAATCATATATTAGATTAATGTTCGGTTGATTCCATCATGTCACAAATGAATTGTGGATGCTTTTCCTAACCATTGAATTCAATCTGAGCTCATTTTATCTATTTTGGCTATGTGATCCATGTTTTAATCTAAAAATACATTTTTATATTGAAAACATGAACTTTAAGTCATACAAACCAAGAAATGCATTAGACTGGAATGATTTTGATTACTACACATAAAAAATTATTATGGATCATTTTCCTAATGTTTGAAAATAATCTTTGATCATTATATTAGTGTTGGAAATGTGAGTCACATTTTAAACTAAAATGATATATTTTTATTGAAAAGAAACACATTGAGGCCACCAAACACATCATGTGTTAGATTTACATGAGGTTCATTCCTAAATTTTAAAAATGACTTATTTATTATCATTGTGAAATATGAAAACAATATGAATGTGTCTTATTAGTTGTTATTATGTGATATGTGTTTTGAACTAAACATTAAATTATAAAATAATAACATACACTTTGAGATATATTGAGCATGGTGTTTATTAGATTGAGGTGTGGTTGATTGAGGTGTGGTTTTTTCCTACACCATTAATTACAATGTTAACGAAAAATATTTTTAGAATTAATTATATTCATTAAACTATACCAAAATCTCTTGTCACATTAGAGAATCTATTTGACCTATAGAGTCTATTTCAAAAATTAATTAAAAAAAATAGTTTCATTATTTATTTTTAGATGTGTAAATTTGATTAAAATAAAATTTTAGGAATAATTTTGTTTACTATCCCATATTAAAAGAAAATATTCTCTATTCTCCACCTAGTTGTAGATAGTAGAAAGTAAAGTATGAATTCCCATATGATATGTGAGAAATAGTAAATAAGTATCAGATAATAATTATAATGAAATTAACATAGAAATAATATATAAAATGATGAGAAAATTATTTGAATAAGTATTAAGAAGTCACTGTTTAATGATTTTGGTATAAATTTTTTTATATTTCTATATTGACATTATCCTAGTTCCATCCTTGAATACAAATCACTCAAGAACATGAGAAGCTTCGAACATGTTACTAGATCTTCCAAAATCCATATAGTGTAAACCAATATTATAATTATCCTTGATAAATAGGTGAAAAATAATATATAATCATTGTGATACTCTTTTTTTATATCACAAATTTATCACTAAGGTCATAGCCCGCACTAGATCAGAAACCTCATTGGTAATCACTAAAATTTGTTGTCAACAAACATTATTTTGAGTATGTAGATTGTAATAATTTTTTTAGTACAGAGAAAATATACAAAAACAATAATTTAAAAAAATAATGAAATACTAATTATGTTAATAAATTACTTGTTTGGGGATGATAGCGATTTAATTGTATATGCTATATTTCATAAATATGTAATCGTTATATCCAAAATAATTTTCGTTATCTTGTTTTGGACAGTATAAAAACATTAAAAAAATTAAATTTTGTTGAATTTTTTTTATAGTTTAATATTACTATGTATATTAATCTATCTAATTTTTAATAAATAAATAAAATTATTATGTTCAGTCACTAACCGCATACTATAATTTAACATATAGCAACATATCACCCTATCATAAAAAATTTATAATTAAAAAACAAAATAAAAGTCATAATTTTATATATATAGATGTAAAATGTTGATTTTAATGCATTACATATTCACAATAGTCACCATGTTTGGTGGATTTGATGGAAATCCTTGCATTGAATCCAAAAAATAACCATTTGGGGTATCCAAATTGATTGAAACCATCATTCAGTTCTTCCTAAAATGTAATAAAAGAAAGCAATAGAGACAAATATTTTATATTATTAAATTATAGAATTTTCCCCTGTAGTGCTGGAATCATGAATACTTTCTTTTCTGATATTTTACACTCAAACTTCTCACATAGTTCAACTTGTATGTTTTCAGTTTCTTCCAAATCTAAATTATATAGATGCATATAAATGAAAAGGGATTAATTAGTCCAAATATTTCTTCAAAATGATTTTCCATTATAGAGTACTGTTATATATTCCTATAAAAAATATAAATAGTTATTAACTATAATAAAAATTGTAGAACATTTTATGGATTGAAGGATTATGAAAACATACCTCATGTATGTATTCACAACTGAGACTTCTATTCATTGAAACATGATAATTTCTTCTATACTCTACATAACTATGGTGTGTTTAATATAAAATCCAAATATGTTATCATTATATAAAATTTATGAAATATTCTCATATTTGAATGTGGGGTTTTCATGAACAATCAATTTTAATAAATGTGTAATTTCAATTGGAAGGGAGAAGGTACTCCCATAAGATCATTTTGATTTCTTGGCCGATTCATTGCATTCTTTTGAGCATACCTTCTTTTTTCCATCGCTTTATTTTTCTATAATATCATAACTCATTTCGGAACTTTTTTCATCAATTGTTAATGGATTTAATTTGAAAAAACAATTAAGTCTATAACTCATGTATCATTATAAGAATAGATGACCATGATATGAATGTTCGAACAATATAATCTATCTAAAATAAATTAATCATTTATTTGAATTAATAAACCCTTGATCCTGAGATATTTTATTAAAAAAGAACACACAAAAAAGGATGGTAATTACATGGATTAAAATACTAAGATGGAAGAAATAAAAGATACAATCCAAATAAATATCTGTTTATTTTCAACATGAATAAAAGTATTGAAATTAGGAATTATAATGAAATCTGAAATCCATACATCATTTTCTCAATGAAAGCATGTATTTCACAACTGCCATTCCACCTTCACCAATAAACAAACCAAAAATATGAAGATTCCAGTTACAGTATCTCCAAGGAGCTTCAAAGATTAAAGAAACCACAATTCAAATATCATTGAATGTTTCAATATATAAATCATCATATGGGATATGAAACTCAGTGCATAGATTTTGAGATAATTCAATCCCCACTCTCATGTACTTTTTTAGGTTTTGATTATTGAATAGCATGTATCCTGATGGATTATACACTTTAACCCTTGTAATAAGGCGATGAGTGGGGTTTTACAGATATAAGTCACATAAAACATCATCCTATATAATTGTATAAACATAATTGTTTCTCACGCTTTCGTCGGGGCACGCGCGTCCGCCAGCTTGGGAGCGACAGGTGCGAATTTCTTTGTGTTGCCCTGTATTCCCTCTTTCTAAAGGCGGGCGACATCCGCTCCTTATTCAGGTATGTCTTCTCCTTGATCGAAATCGAGATGATGGGATGTCGGTTCTTCCTTCCATGGATTCCTCTTCGGAACTCGTCACCTAGTCCGGGTATCCCTCATAGATTTAATACATTGTTCGTGAAACTCTTCCTAGTGCCATGTTTCCGTGGACGCTAGTTATTACACTGCTTCTGTTAGGACATTCCAAAGGGTCTGGTCAGGGCAGCAACCGTCAGTCATGGGAGTAGTCACGTCAAGGCATCAGTAGCATTTCTGAACGCTGGGGAATTGGCGTGTCTATCTTTTTTCCCTTATTATAGGGCTTCTCAAGGGAGTGGAAGCCTGAGGCATCCCACATTGAGCGCGGGAAATCATATTCCATAGGCATGTATCTGAGGTTTTCATCAGCTTCCTATGTTTAACACGGGGTATGTCGCAGGTTTAACATCTAGTGGAGACGGATTGGCTTGATCAGAACACTAGCTGGAGTGGATCAGATTGATGAATTTCCCCTTGAGGGGGGGACGCCGATATCGGGGCCGGCCCATGGGCGGCTTCTCGGACGCTGTGGAGGGGGATGTAGTGGCATGATCTCACTGGGATGTGGCATCCCATGTGAGAATCAGGATGGATGATAGATGGATAAATGAAGTGGAGGAGGGATGAAATGGGATCATCACAAGGGCAACAGTGAAGTTGGTCTTGAGCTTCGAAGAGACCTCCTACGTATCCCCATGGTAGAGAATCAAAGTCTGCGTAGTTCGGGATGGTTCTGGTGAACCGACATAAAGGTGGACCTTGGTCTGATGGTTTTTAGGCTTGAACCTCATGAGGCTTCCTATATACCATGCCTTAGCACAGTTCAAAGACCACATAGTTTAGGTTGGATGTCGGAAGGCCGACATGAAGGAGGACCAGGGGTCCAGGTGGTGGTGGGCTTGATCCTCAGGGAGGTTTCCTACTTACCATGCCTTAACATGGATCAAAGTCCCTGTAGTTCAGGTTGTATGTTGAATACAGTTTAACGTCATGCGGGACGGGGGTGAACCGATGTGAATGAGGTCGAAATGACCGAGTGGTGGGATTGAACCTCATGGAGGCTTCCTATGTACCACGCCTTAACAAGGATCAAAGTCCTCGTAGTTTAGGTTGATGCGCCAGATGACCGACGCGAAGGTGGACCTTGGTCCGATGGGTGTTGGGATTGAACCTCGTGAGCCTTCTTACGTACCATGCCTTGAAATGGATCAATGACCTCGTAGTTCAGGTGTGTGTCGGAGAACCGACGCGAATGAGGACCTTGGTCCAGATAGTGTGGGGCTTACACACTAGGCTTCCCAGGTGTTGGTGAACTAATGTGAAGAGGGTCAGAGTGACCAACGGGTGGTGGGCTTTAACAACTGGGAGGCTTCCTACGTACCATGCCTTGACATGGATCAAAGACCTCGTAGTTCAAAGGGCTTCGTCAGTGAACCAACGTGATGGTGAACCTGTGGGTCCACTAGTGGTGGGCATGAACCTCGTGAGGCTTCCTATGTACCATGCCTTAACACGGATCAAAGTCCTCGTAGTTCGGGATGGTCAAAATGGCTTACCGCTGGGCCAGAATGCAGTTTAATGTCATGCGGGATGGGGGTGTAACCTGACGTGAATAAACGACGGGCGGTGGGCTTGAACCTCGTGGAGGCTTCCTACGTACCATGCCTTGACATGGATCAAAGACCTCATAGTTCAAATGGATGTATAATTTAATGTCATGCGGGACAACATACAGTTTAACGTCATGATGGATGGGGGCATACAGTTTAACATCATGTTGGATGTGGGAATACAGTTTAACATCATGCTGGACGTGGTATTGTCATGGCCAATGCTTACTCTAAGCCCACGTGAGTCATGCTCGGTGTGAGAAACAAGAGGCAGCAGAGACCTGAATATCACATCACGAAGGGTGCGTCCGTGAGAAATGAAGAGCGGATTACACGTTTGGCGGCCCATGGTGCTGGGACTTACTCCGGGATGGAGGCCCAAAGTGCGGCAAAGCGCAGTGTGAGAGGGATATGGGAGCAAAGATAGAAGGTGCCCCATTCCCTATCATGCCCTCCACTGGCCTTGGTAGTGGGGAAGTACGGAGGTGCACGGGTGCTACCTTTCGCAAGAGGGGGTAGGGGGCTTACACCAAGGTGGTGGCCCTTCTCCCGTGGACATACGCTAGTCTGATGAGGAGGATATCATCCCATGTGGAAGGGTGATCCCATCTTTGTGGAGATGAGTGGCGTAAAGAATGTCTGAGCTGGGGGGACTCTGCGTGCGAGGTACGGGGTCAGGTCACAGTTTAATGTCATGTGTGGAGGACGAGGTGCTTAGAAGTTTGACGTCCTGCAGCTCGGACGAGGTGGGTTTACTCCACACCCCTAGAACTTAAAAAACTGGTACCCTCTTCCCCTTGGGGGAGGGAAGGTACCGGCAAAGCCGTGGTGAAGGGGGGGGGGGGGGGTCATAGTGCAAACCATCGAGGGGTCCACGATTGTGTGGCTATGTGAAGAAGAAATAGCTGTTAGCGTGCCTATGCGAAAAAGCATTAGGAGAATAAACGCTACGAGTGGTGTTGTCCATTGGACTTTGAAATCACATCATGAAAACCTGGAGGGTTGCACCGGAAGAGGAATTGCCAAGAAGAGGGGTATGCTTTGTGAAGTGGAGTGCCTTGGCCTTTTCATGGGGAATATGTGTGAATGGGAGGTGCTTCGTGAGGTGGAATAGTGTTCGCGGAGCACGGCCTCGTGAATCATAGGTGCCTCGTGAAGCAAGGTTCTGTGAAGCAGTGTTCTTCACGATGTACAGTGACCCTGCCTTGGCATGTGGATCACTAGTACAGGATGGGTGTTTCCTGAAGCATAAATGCTCCACAGCTACCCGAGATCCCTTGGGAATCCTCTTCCTTTGTGAATGCCCTTAGGCTTCGTGAAGGGCATCCCTCTTGGAAGAGGGACTGAAATCAAGACAAGACAGAGGCATCTCACAAAGCAGAAATACCTCGCAGAGCTCATGATTCCCAGAGCGAAGGTTGCTTCACTATTTGGGAACCGAGAAGCTGAAAGGTCAGATTGTTCATCCTCTGGACTCAGGGGGAGCCCAGTATTTATAGGCAAGGGGTGCCGTGAAGCAGAGCTCATGCGGCGCGATGGGGCGTAAGTTGCTTCGTGGCGTGTTCACAAACGTCTAGGTGTTCGCAGAGTGTTCCCACCTCTTTTGCTTCACGGAGGGCACGCGAACGTCCGTGCGTTCGCGAGGCATTCCCGCCTCCTTTTGTTCTCAGCGGCCACATTTCTCGGAGGAGCGCCAAGTCGGGGCTTCACGAGGCAGTGTGCGGGCTTCTTTTCCTTCTTCCCTTTGCGTTCAATATTTTGGGGCCAAAAAATTCCCCCCCACAGACTTGGAGCTGCGGAGGGATCAAGGGTAAAAATCTAAGGGAAAATCGCCAAAATTATCGGCGGTTAACGATGCGGACTCGCGAAGGGGCGCACGGGGATGACAGCTGCCACATGTTTCAGACGTGCTGCGATGCTCCACGTGGGCGGGACGCACTACGAAGCTCCGGGGTCGCTGCCTATAAATAGGGTGTTGACCCAACTTTTTTCCACCCACGACTTTGGTCCTTTTGCGCTCTCGACTTCGCAAAGCTCCGCGTACTCTGCGTCTACTCTCCGCGAATCAAGTTTCATGGTGAATCGCGAGTCTCCAACTCCATGACCGTGCCAAGCGAACATCTAATTGCAGGCCTAGGCTAGGCTCCGCGTCTTGGTTTTGCGCCCGAGCTTCTTGAGAGCTCTTCGTGAGGAACCTTCACAACCTGACCCGAAATGTTTTTGAGTTCTGAAACCGAAATGGCCCATCGAGAAGCTGTTTTGGGGTGCTTGCAGACACCGCTCGGAGGGATGAGATGGCCAACTGTCTGGGCCTTGGAGAGATGGTCCAAAGTCACTCGGACCATAATTATTTGACAGAACTGCTATCAGAGAGTCAGATGAACTATCCGCAGTGTAAGAAGCTGCTCATGTATGGATTCAGGCTTAGGGACGATGTCTTGATTCCTGAGGCGAGTAGGGATGAACCAGTTTTCTGGTTCAAGAGCATGCCATGCCAGCGCCAGTGGTTCAGGGCAGCCGATGGTCATGCGCGGGACGACTTCACACCTATCACTGACGACTGTCTTTACAACCATGTGAACAATATTGATGGGAATACACTGCAACCAGAGATGTCCCCTCCTCTATACCACACCATGCTGAAGGCGGCATTACAGAATTCGAAGAAGGGGTGGTCCAATGAGTGGGACCTGCGCCAGGGTGGAAACTTCACCAATGACTGTGCATGGGCCTACTGGGTAGGCACCTCATGCGAGGAGTTTGGGACCGAGCTGAGGAGAGTGGGTCTGTATGAGGCAGCATGGGCCTCCCAATTCCACATTTACCAACCAAAACAGGCAATGCTGGAGCTGCTGAGCCGATGGTCATCTAGGACCAATACTTTTCTCCTGCACCATGGGGAGGTGGGCATCAGTCCGTGGGATGTCCATCAGATTTCGGGGGTCCCGATCTTGAGGGCCATGTATGATGAGTTCCTCCCTGTCATGAGCGCGTGGGAGGATACGGAGCAGATGCCGCGACTAGCGTCAGTACTGATGGCATTGGTCCCTGTAGATGACAAGGAGACAGTGAGAGGTGTCCACTTTAAGAAGTGGTTCGAGCGGTTCCTGAACTTCCAGGAGAATCGAGAGTTCCCTCCAAGGCCTAGAAATTTTCGGAAGGTGGCTCAACGGGGAAAGGAGCACTCATATTGGTGGGTCTTGGAGGACAGCCAATGGAAGACTTGGGGTTTCAGTGTCAGCACTGAATAACAGCCGATAGTCAGGCTGGCGGCATTCATTGCGGCCCTTATCTGCGGTTGGATCCTACCGATGAGGGATACCAACATGGGGGTGTGGCACAACTCATTCGTCATGGTGTCCATGCTGGCCCTGGGGTAGCGGGTCAATCTGGGGATTCCAATGCTCGACAAGATGTATAGGATGTTGCGACACGTTAGCGAGGGAAAGAAGCCACCAAGGATATGTGGGCCCTTCCACCTTCTGCATGGGTGGATTGCGGCGCACGTCAGGGGGATTTATGAGTATCCAAACCCAATCTCACCATCGGGATAAAACTTTCGCCCCTCCGTTATGAATGCATCAGAGAGCTTCCCATTCAAACTAACCGTACCGATGGTGCTGAACCGACTTTGGAGGGCGGATGAGTTTAACTTCCACCCATTTACACTGCCGACGGGGGTACTTACTGATAATGGGAAGGGAACAGAAGAGCATCGGGCTTATCTCCTAGCCTTTCGAGGTGGAGTTTTGGTGGCACGAGTGTATCTTGATCTGCACTGTGAACCGTACACCCCGCATCGGTTTGCAAGGTAGTTCCGGTGCCTCCAATGGCTTACCCCGCAGGTCTACTGGGAGGTGCGTCATGAGGAGAACCCATGTGTGATGAGGTATCTGTGGCTCATGTTCACACGGGAAGACGGGAATATGTGAATTTCAATTCCTCCATCCATCACCGCTTTTGGATTGGTGAGGGAGTATTCCATCAGCTGGGTGGCCATTTATCCGGGGGAGATGTTGAGGCATCCAACAATTTGGGTTAGTGATGGAGGGCCTCCCCTATCTCAAGGTCATTGTCGGAGGGAAGCAAGGGCCTCTCGCGGTGGCGGGGCTTCCGTGGCGGCGAGACCTTCACCGGCCAAGGGTGTGGCAGCAGCGGCGGATCCAGTGATTCTAGAAGATCAGGGCCATCCAGAGGGGCATCCACCGAGGGGATTCCACAGGATATCCACTCAGGCTCCATGGAAGCGACTGCGTCATATGGACATGCTAGAGGATGTCGTCTTCCTGGAGGCCTGGGACACTTGGGATGTCAATCGGCATCACCTCAGTCTTCCCGAGATGGGGGAACTAATGAACCGTCGTGGGATGGTTCTGCCAGGTATAGGCCCAGTCCGAGCTAGTTTCAAGACATCTATGGCGGAGGCGGAGCAATATTTGGTTGAGCTGGAGGACTACATTCACTACAGTGGTGTTCCACACCCAATGAAAAACCGTGTGAGGGTATTGCCGGATCAGACAGTTCCTTCACAGCTGTCAGCCGTCGATCTGAGGGAGCACTTCCCCCTGCCAGAAGAATCGGAGGAATCCTCTCGGGGGGATGAGGCTAGTAGGGGGAGCCCATTGGAGGAGGGCGAATTTGGAGATCAAGACTCAGAGTCCGATGATTTCACAGAGGCTCTCGAGGTAGAATTCCGATCTTCTTTGCTTATGGTCTGTTATCAGGCCATCACAGATTTATTACCAACATTTGAACCATGCAGGAGGAACTTTTACGCCGGCCTCACTCTCGCCCCTTGGAAGGTGATGATGCAGGACCTTTAGAAACCTCACCTACAGCTACATCCAGTTCTACGTCTGGTGGGGATAGAGCACCTGAGGTGGCTCCTCCCGAATCTCCAGACCATCCAACAGTATACGGAGGGCCATGCATCGTGGTCCCGTCAGCATCGACTCAGGGGCAGCACCAGGAGTTTGATCTCTATAAGATTCCTCTTCTGGATTCAATGCTATCATATGTTGATCATGTCAACTAACGTTCATGTCCCTCTCTGCCGTACAGTTCTCCAAATGGCATGGGCTGTCGTGGAAAGGCTAGTCGGGATGTCTGGTGGCCCCTATCCTAGGGGCATGCCGGTGATGGTGGAGATAGTTCCCCCACCTACCCGAATTGTAGAACACACTATCATTGGTGGGACCACAAGTAGGGTCATGCCTGAGATTATTGAGGCAGAGTCTGATGATGAGGATCAATCGGCCGACCCAATTCCTGACACGCCTGCTCCGGCGCCAGATGTCGCGCCGGATTCAACGCCAGATGCAGATCCTGACGAGGACTTCCTGCGGGTGTATCCTACATACGAATCTGCCAATCGCACATACTGGGATGAAACAACCTCCGATGAAGAAGACAACACCATATTCTACCGCCGATTATGGAAGCTAATCACGTGCTTCATCAAGGACACCCCCAAGAACTATGGCTGAACGAAATGGACAGACTTCGCTCGCGGCTGCACGAATTGTGCGATGTGGGAGTGGATGACAAATGTCCTCATGAGCTCATCCGAGATCTCATGGCCGAGAAGATCTGGGAGTATGATCGCGGGCTCAGCGTGGGTTGGCAGCCGAGGAAAGCAACAAACATCAAGAATCTCCAGGAGGCTGAAAGTGAGGTCCAACAGTTCCAGGCCCAGGAGGATGAGCACTCAACCTCTCTTAATACACAATCTGAACTGATGTCATAGTTGACGGCCTAGCTGGGAGAGGCAGAAGAGCATATAAGTCAGGCTTCTAGAAATATGGTTTCCATTCAGGCTGGCATAGAGAGGGCCAAGGCCAAGGCTGACGAACTGCGCCCTGCCGCTGCTGAGGAGGAGTGGGAGATAAGTCAGCTGCAGTAATTCCTGGACACCAGAAGTCAAAGGGTGGCGAAGCTGCAACACGCTTTTGATGGGGTCAATCCATCCATGGTGGGAGTCGACCCCCCGGTACTCTAAAAATTACAAACCTTTAAATGGTACTTTCGTGCTTCATCTTTCTTATCTCTTTGAATGTCGTAGCATGAACGATTTCCACTATTTTCATCAGTTCATTACATCCCTACAATGTTTGTGGGATGTCTGGCGACAATTCCCAAAGATCATGTGGGTCAGGCCCGATTTGAGAAACAAGAGATAGTTGCCTCATTGTCCCACCCAACATAGGAGTGGAAACCAAGCTTCGGGCATCTGGGGTTTGGATAACTAGTCCGGAATTCCGAAAGATGGGAGAGACCTGACCGGAGAAGGAAGTTCTCAAAATAGCCGAATTACCTTATCTTCTGTGTCCTCTTATGCACGAACGGTGCAACACCAGGGGAACTTAAATCGGTCCAAACTGATGGCAATGGGAAGTGTGAATCACGGTACCCAAGATTCGGAACACTGTGGGGATGGCATGACAATAAGGACAAACGTTAACCGTGGTGGAGAAACGGTATCCTTACTGTGTTAGCCTGAAATGGGGACAACAAATGAGGGTCTACTGTTGAACATGTTCGAAACACAGGACCATGTCACAAATGATGTCGATCAATCCTTTGGGATGTTGACTCAGGTCAGTAGGCAGACCCTAGGCCGAGTATCCATACTATTAGGGGGTCCTTCCAAACATGACCAGTCTTCCGGAACGTTGGCCCATGATGGTAGGTGAGCTGATACGACATGAGAACAGGCCATAAGGGGTCCCTTCAGACATTAAAGGGGATGAGGGTCCAAATAAGGGGCATGAAAATCGTGGAATATAGAGAGATGGTTTGTCTGAACAGAATCCAACACTCATGTAATTACACCACCATGGTGGGAGTACGAGAGATGGGCGCATCGGTTTGATCATGGATCATTCCTTTTTTGGGACAGGGCCCCTCTGGAGAGGGGGTTTGTCGCTTCCCAATGGAATCTTGGGGCATCCTGAACTTGTTTAGGGAAGAGTCATAGTTACATAGTCCTCTACGAGGGGTCTAGACAGGGGGCCGAAAAGGGGAAGAATAGGATTAATGATTCCTATGGGATGGACCCTAGGAAAAATACCAAGGTGTCTCTACGTATCCCATGAGGGTGGGAATCAAGCCACGCATGGTTTTTGAAGCGCATTGTAGTCATAGACCAACACTGGCATGTGAAATCCTCTCTGGAAGAGGCTCTGGTGTATCCCATGATTAACACGGGGCATCCTGAACTTGATCAGGGTAGAACCATAGTTTAGTGTCATGTGTTGAGGACATATCAACTCCTGTAGTTTAACGTCATATTATAGGACATGGAGTGAAATAGAACAGCCCAGGGAGCATACGGTGTGGTAGTTATGAAACCAACGTGAATGAGGACTTGGAGTCCAAATCAAACCACGTACCCCTAGAGGAAACTACCCAGGTTGAGGGACCAAGAGTGAGGATTAGGCTCGGCCCGAAGCAGAGTGGTTGAGTGTTCCTACGTACCCCATGAGGATGGGAATCAATCCATACATAGTTCGGAGGATGCGATGAAAGTCTTATCTGTGTTGGTACACATCCTTCCAAAACTACTAAGCCCACGTGAGTCATGATCAGTGTGGGAAACAATAAGTACTGGTGGGACTTTCCCGACACAGAAAGGGGAAGGTTAGATTGAAGGGACGCTCGGTGAATACAGGCCCCATAATACTAACGTGACCACATGGAACACTTAGATGTGCGATAAGATATAGCCAAGTAGGTTGGGATTCCACTTGAACACGAGGATGTGGAAATGTGTGAATCATGACGCTTGAGATTTGGATCACAATGATGGCGGCATGATGATAGAGGATAACTGTTAACCGTGGCAGAAATTCAGCATCCATATCGCGTTATCCTAGAATGGGGACCAAAAAATGAGGTTCGACCGTTGACCATGTTCGAAACACGGGACTATGTCACAAATGTTGTCAAAGATCCATAGGGATGTTGGCCCGAAACTATCGGAGGTCCCATAGGTCCAGCATTCATAGAGAGCCCTTAAGCTTAGAATCTATATCATCTGAGGGTCCTATTGGATGTGGAAGAATATGAGGATCCAAACAGCGAGCACACAAAGCTTGGTCATGGGACGAGGGGAATGTGCCTATGAAAATCCCAAACTTCGGGCTCTTTGTCAAAACGCATCTGAATACGACAATGAGGCGTATTAGATAGAGGGAGAAAAGTTCATTCCCATAGGGAGGTCTTAGTTTAGGGTCATAGAATTCAGACCATGAGTGGGAGGAAACACAAGAGGCATGTGATGGGTATTTACAAAAACCCGACATGGATGAGGTCTTAAGCCCTACTTACCATGTGTTCTCTCGGGAGTGCTCGAGTCTACCGACCAAACATGAAAGTTAGGCTGGGCCTGCGGGGAAGTGCCCGGGTGCTCCTACGTATCCCATGAGGATGAAAATCAATCCATATGTAGTTCTAAAGGGTGGCACATTAAGGTACCAGTGCTATGAAAAAACGGAAGTGCGGGCACGACCCTTGCACCAAAAGAAGCAGAATTTGACAAATATTGTTTTTTTAAGGAGAGTAATTTTTTTGTGAAGCTATAGGCCTAGGGTAGAAATCCCTAGTGTCACCACAAGAATCAATCCGTGATAGGCGTTGAAAAATGGCATGGCACGTGACCAATACCCAATGTGATGTCGTCTACAACGAGGTCATCACAATGCAGTGACATTTTTTTCGTGTGGCTAGGACGATAATGTTATAGTTTAGAGTTGTGTGATTGGACCAAGCATGTATTTCAACGTCATGCAGCGCAGACGTGGTAGAGACGATGCTATACTGGGGATGTGTATGGTGTCGTGCGACATAACCGATGTGGATGGGAACATGATCCCTCATCACACCACGTAGTCCCGTAGTCAGGGTACCGAAGGCAGGACGCTGAACACAAGATGGACCCAAAGACAGGAGGTCTGGGCGTTCCTACATATCCCATGAGAACGGGACTCAAGCCAGATGTAGTTCTTAGGAGATCTTAGTTTATGGTCTTTAGAGCTCGGACCATGAGTGGATGACAAATTTACAGGTAAGAGCAGACCTCAACCCGATCCCTAAGCCCACGTGAGTTAAACTCAGTGTGGGAAACAAGGGGGGAAGATCCTTATCGCAATACCTGAAACATCCATCAATGGGAAGTCGGTGAAGAGCCCTGAAAGATTCCTCTAACATGGCTTTGTTCGCCAAACGCGCATATGTGCACGGAGGAATATCACCAAGAGTTTCAAAACTGTACTTGGACATGATGAGAGTGGAGAAGGATGTGAATCATGTAACTGACATTTTGGGATTAATGGGGTTGGTGTGGAGATGGAGGATAACCGTTAACTGTGGCGGAAAAACAGTCTCCATATCGCGTTAACCTGAGGTGGGAACAAAAAACGAGTATCGCCCACTGAACATATTCGCAATGTAGTATTTTTTTAGATTTTTTGTTCAAAACCCTCGGGGGTGTTGGCCCATAACGGTAGGAGAGTCATTGGGCGTTGTATCCAGGATGTTCATGGGGGTCCCTCTAGGTGTGAAAGGTGATGAAAGCCCTAATGAAGGGAGACACGAAGCCTGAAAAGTGGGTGAGGATGTGTCTGAGTAGAATCTGACATTCCAGGTAACTTAAACCAGAGTACCCATAGGCATATCGGTGAACCACTGACAAGGGTGGACGATATGACTTATGAGGGGTAGGCCAAGTGGAAAAGGTGGAACGAAGATTTTTGGAAGATGGGGCTGGACTCTAAGCTTAGGCAATCGGGTGTTCCTATGTATCCCATAAGGATGGAATCAAGCCACACGTAGTTCTATAAGATACCTAGGGGCATGATACCTTAACATGGAGGTCTACGGTGCGGCGGGAAATGAGTACATAGTCCCACACAATACCGCACAGTCCTGTAGGAAAGAATCTGGGATAGGGGGCTCGAAAAGGCCAAGGGGCCTGAGGGTAGGCCTCGGTGAGGGTGACCTGAGGCTGGGCCTTGTCCAGGATGGCCTGAATAACTTGCATTTTAATGTTTTGCAGCAAGGATAGTGAAGAAGATAACAGTATCTTGTCCGGGGATGTGTACGTCATGGCATGTAACCCTACGTGAAAGGGGACATAATCCTACACCAGGCCGTACATCCGTTATAAGAGAATCAGGGTCATGGGCCCGACCTCTTGCACCCCCTGGAGGGAAGTTTGTCACTTCAGGATGGGGCAGAACGAATCATTGCACTCGATGTTAGGGACATCTCGGGGCGGACCCAAATATCCAAGACACTGTTGAACATGTTCGAAACATAGTGTCCCTATGGTGACCCAATATGGGAGCAACAAATGAGGATCGACCGTTGAAAAAATTCGCAACACGGGACTTGTACTGGCTAGTTTCTCAGAAACCCTCGAGGGCGTTGCCCCGTATTGGTAGGAGAGCCCTTGGGTGTGGTATCTAGGCCGTTCATGGGGGTCCCTCTAGGGGAAGAAAGTGATGGAATATGAGTCAAGGATTGGGTGAAGCATAGTTGTCTCCATCCACGAAAGAGGCGAACATCTCCAGGGGGGACGTGAAGCCGGGTCGAGGCTTTCTCAACGTGACTTGGGGAAAAATTGTGTATCCTGCCATATGTCCTGACTCGAGGGGAAGATTTTGGCTTTTGGTCTGGGCCAACAAACGAAATATCCGGGCGTTCCTACGTATCCCTTTAGGATGGGAATCAATCCATACGTAGTTCTTGAAGTCCATGCAGTTTAACGTCATGCGGTGAGGATGTGGGAGGAGAGAAGAACGTGAGTGGGCACATGGTGTGACCCGTATAATCCTTGTATGAGCGGGGTCAAGAAAGACTACTCCTCTTCATGCAAGTATCCTCCAAGGAAACTATACCCAGGGGGGACAGTGAAAGAGAAGAGGTCGGGATGGGATCAAGACGAGGCATCCGAGCGTTCCTACGTATCCCATTAGGATGGGAATCAAGCCATACATAGTTCTTGAAGCACAGTTTAATGTTTTGTTGGATGAGAGATGCATCTCATTTGGGGATATGTACAGTACAGTGGGTAACCCGACATGAATGTGGACGTATCCCACACCACACCATACGATCCCACAAGAGAGTCTGAGTCGATGAAGTCCAAGGGGCCTGTGGCTGAGCCTCAGTCAGGGAGACCTGACCAGCTTGCAGTTTAACGTCTTACAGTAAGGAAGGGGCTAGGGGACTGAAGAGTCCAGGGGTCCTGAGGCTAAGCCTCAGTCAGGAAGGCCTGACTGGCTTGCAGTTTAACGTCTTCTAGTAAGGACTGGGGCCAGGGGCCCGAAGAGGCCAAGGGGCCTGAGGCTAAGCCTCGGTCATTAAGGCCTGAATGGCTTGTAGTTTAACGTCTTATAGTAAGGATGGGGGACAGGGTCCCAAAGAGGCCAAGGGGCCTAAGGATAAGCTTCGGTCAGAAAGGCATGACTGGCATGCAGTTTAACGTCTTACAGTAAAGATGGGGGCCAGGGGCCCGAAGAGGCCAAGGGGCCTGAGGCTAAGCATCGGTCAAGAAGTCTTGACTGGCTTGCAGTTTAACGTCTTACAGTAAGGACAGGGGAGATCTTAGTTGAAGTTCATAGAGCTCGGACCATTTTTTAATTTATCATCTTGCAGGATGATATCGCAGTTTTAATGTCATGCAGGACGGCGGTGCAGTTTAGGGTCATGCAGGACCGTAACGTGTAGTTTAGGGTTATGTGGGACCGTATAGTTTATGGTCATGTAGGACCATAACGTCCAGTTTAGGGTCATACGGGACCGTACAGTTTAAGGTTGTGTAGGACCATAACGTGCAGTTTAGGGTCGTGCGGGACCGTAAAGTTTCAGTTCGTGTAGGACCATACAGTTTAAGGTCATGTAGGACCATGGGGCTCAGGCAAGGTATTTCTTGAGGAACATGGAGTTGGTGTGAGGAGTTATGCGCTCACCATCTGTGGTCACCAAGGAGTATTCTCTGTTGGGGTAAACCTTATTGATGACGTAAGGTCCTTCCCATTTGGGCTCTAGCATGGGCGATTTCCTACCGGGAATCATTGGCGCTCGAAGGGCCAACACTAGGTCGCCATGCTGAAAAGAGTGAAGGCGAACCTTCTTATTGAAGGCTATGGCTATCTTATTCTAGTTCCTTTCTAGATTGTTCAGGGCACAAAGCATGTTCTCGTCCAGTGCTTCGAATTCATCTAGACGGATTTCGGCCACCTTATCTGGCGCCTACTGGTCATAGAATGCAGTGCGTAACGAATGCAGCTAGATCTAAATGGGCAGGACGGACTCATCCCCATACACCAGGGAATATGGGGTCACCTAGGTGGAATTATGAGTCGTCATCCGATAATCCTAGAGGGCGTTGGGGTGCTTGTCCAGTCAACTTTTCTTGTTCTGGCCAACCATTTTTTACAGAATGTTAGAGAGGGTTTTGTTGAACGCCTCGATCTGTCCATTTGCCTATGCATGATAACGATAGGTATGGTTCGAACAGATAATGTACTTGGCGTACAATTTCGTCAGCTCGGCTGCTCGGAAGGTGGTGCCCTTATCGGTGAGGACAGCATGAGGGACCGCAAACTGGTGGATGATATAGGAGCTCACAAAGTCAACGATGGAATAGGCCTTGACCTCTTTGAGTGGAACTGCCTCTTCCCACTTGGAGAAGAAATCTGTAGCAGTTAGGATGAACCTACACTGGCGAGCTGTCGCCAATGGATATGGTCCCACTACATCGAGTCCCCACACTAAAAATGGCCAGGAATATTTGGTGGAATGGAGAGGCTCTCGTGGCCGATGCCGGAATCTGGCATGAACTTGGAACATGTGGCATCTCATGGAAAACTCGATACAATCATGGATTATAGAGGTCCAGAAGTACCCCAACATCTGGATTTTATGGGACAGCTTTGGCCCAGCTTGGTGGGCACCACAGGAACCAGTGTGAACCTCTTGCATAACCTGAAAAATCTAGACTCCTTGAATGCAATGGAGGAGAATTCCATCAAAGATCCACTTATATAGGATCTACTCAAGACTGGGACCACTCTGGAGGATAAATTGCAGCGCACGACGTCAGATTCGCTCACGCTCAGCCCAGTCATCTGGGAGGCAACCATTTTGGAGATACTCGACAAAAGGTGCCCTCCAGTCAGGAGTGGCCTCAACCACTATGTATGACGATCCTGGGACCCCTGCCATAGAAGGTCCGGTGGTGGGATGACTTACCCACAGGCTGTCATTGTCCTCTAGGGTGATGGGGGAAATGATTCTCTGGTGTGCCACATGTATGATCAAATCAACTTGCTCGGGTTCTGCGAGCGACGCAGCTAAGCCAACCAAAGAGTCTGCTCGACCATTTTGTGACCAAGGGACATGGGTATCCTCTGGTCGAGAATAGAACTGGGCCATTAGACAGAGGTTGCACTCTAGTAATGGCACAAGCTCCAGCTTCCTGATGACAAAGTCTCCATTAACCTACTTGATTACCTTCTCGGAATCTCCTTTCACATGTAGATGGGTCACATCAATCTCGAGGGCCAACTTGAGGCCGGTGATGAGAGCCTGGTACTTTTCCTCGTTGTTGGTACAGCCTTTTGACAACAGGAACGAGTACGGAAGGACGGCTTGCGCCGGGGTGATGAAGACGATACCCAGACCCACTCTGTTGAGCTTAGGATCATTGATCCTCCTATCGGTGGGGCTCCGGGAGGCACTGTCGAAGTGTTTTTTCCAACATGAGACGACATGATCGACTGAGAGGATAGCCTCATCAGGAAAATCCAAGTCCAGGGATTGATCCACGGAGGTTGGATGAGAAGCTAAAAAGTCTACCAATGCATATCCCTTGATGGCCTTATGAGGAACTAACCTGATGTCAAACTGCTGGAGGATCACCACCCACCGTGCGTGCCGGCCAGTTGACATGGTGTGGTTCAGGATGTACTTCAGTGGGTCTACCCAAGAGACCAACTTTACCTCATGGCGCTGCAGGTAATGCCGCAACTTCTGTACAGAAAACATGAGCACAAGGAAACTCTTTTCGATAGGGGAGTATCTGATCTCTGTATCGAGAAGCATGTGGCTGAGATAGTAGAGACTGTTCTCCATACCCGCGTTGTTCTTCTGGGTGAGAAGCGCGCCGATGGACCGTTCTAGAGAAGTCATGTAATGAACCAATAGCTTTCCGGAGATGGGTGGCATTAAAACCAGAGGTTGGAGCAGATACTGCTTGATTTCCTCGAAGGCGGTCCGACACACTTCATCCCACTCGTAGGCGGTGCCTTTCTTCATGAGCCGGGAAAAGGGATTACACTTTCCGGCCAGATTCATAATGAATCGGCGTATATTGGCTAAGTGGCCTTGGAGACCTCGAAGTTCCCGAATATTTCTCAGGGGAGGAATTTGGCTAAAGGCCTTGATCTTTTCTGGGTCGATCTCAATGCCCCGGTATCTAAAAACAAAGCCAAGAAACTTCCCGAAGGTGACCCCAAAGGCACACTTTAACGGGTTCATCTTCAGGTGGCAGGAACAGAGGAAACTGAACACTTTCTCAAGGTCTTTAAGATGCTCCTGGCGCTGGTGAGATTTGACCACTAGATCATCCATGTATCATTCCACCAATGTCCTAAGAATCGCCCTGAATATGTGACGCATGGCCCGCTGATAAGTGGAACCTGCATTTTTCAGGCTGAAGGGCATAACCTGGTAACGAAAGGTACCTTGGGGAGCCCTGAAGGCAGTGGAATCCTCTTCCTCGGGGGCCATCCAGATCTGGTTGTACCTGGAATACCCATCCACTAAAGAGAGGGATTGGAACCCAGCCATGGTATCAATCAATAACTCTGTCACCGGGATGGGAAATTCATCCTTTGTGCAGTGGCGATTAAGATCGCGGAAGTCGATGCAGACTCTGATCTTCCCGTTCTTCTTCCAAACTGGCATAATGTTGTCAAGCCACTTGGGGTACTGGACTTCCTTGATAAAGCGGGCTTTGATAATATTGTCAACTTCGGCCTCAACCATGGCACCATGAGAAGGGTGCATCTTTCTGGGAGGCTGCTTAAACCCACAATGGTTTGACGGGAGGCCTAGGCAGTGAATGGCTACCTGAGGATCTAGTCCTGGCATCTCGCCGTAACTCCAGGAAAACACATCATGGTGTTGTTTGAGAAAGTCTACGTACCGCTGCTGCTCCTCGGGGGACATGGCTGCATTGATCAATGTGGGTCACAGATCTGCCTCGCTACCAAGGTTCACCTATACCAGTTCATCAACTGTAGCAGAGACTCCTTCCTCAAAGAAGGGGGGAAGCATCCTCCAGATCTTCCTCTCCACCCATGGAGGGATTTCCTACAAGGGGAGCTGATTCTGAGCTATCAAACCCTGACGGGAAGCTAGTGCCGGCTTGGATGGAGGTGGTCATCATATCAGGAGACCCATGCGCTGCTGAGACCATTGAAATGAAAGAGGTTGATCCTATCCCATCTGGCCTTCGGCCTAAGTGGCACGGTTTGATGACATCAAAGCAGTGGTGACGTGTCAGCCTGAGTCGGTTGATTCCAGCCCGGCGGAAGAGACACGTATTACATACTGCCATTTTCATAAGCCTGACATTCCGATATAGCACAGGGGTAGGAGGTTCTGGGATCACCTGAGTCTGGTTGGTGTAGGAGTACGAGGTGATTTTCCGCCGTTGCTTGGACATGGGAACATGCCTTCCTTTCATACCTGAAACAACAAAACACTGCCCCATGTTGGGGTTCGTGGCCTCCAATCGATGGATTGAGAATATGTAGGCGTCATCCATGCCTTCCCAGGGATCACTTGTGGCGGGGCGGGTTCATCCTCACTTGTTAGGATTTGATTATCCTTTCACTTGCAATTCTCGGTGTCCAGATAGCGGGCTTCACAAGAGGCGAAAGGAGACGCATCTCCTTGGATAACGCCTACTCGACCATTGAGGGAGTATTTGAGGAATTTTTGATATGATGAAGGGACTGCTGCGTGCAGATGGAGCCATAGACTACCAATCAATGCGTTGTAGGCGGTGTCCTGGGAGACAACCATGAACTCGGTGCTGACAATTAGGCCACCGAACTGGATCTTCAGCCGGATCTTGCCAACTAGGGATTGCTCGGTCCTGTCGTATCCCTAGATTCTGAGGTCGGAGGGAGTTAAATCATCTTTAGACAGACCTAGATTTCGCAGTGTCCAAGTCAGGATTAGGTTGATCCAATAACCCGTGTCAACGAGGCAGCGGCGGACTTCCACGCCATTGAACTGGCTAGTGACGTATAGTGAGCGAATATTCCCCTGTATAGGAGGGTCTTCATCTTCACCGCAGAATAAGATAACTTCCTGGAATTTGGCATTCTCAATTTCCTCAGTGTGGAAGGATTCTGCAGCTGCTACCTCCGTCTCAAACTGAAGGGGTCTCCTCAGGGCCTCGGCAAGTGCTTCGTACATTTCAGACGATAGGCAAAGAGCCTCAAGGATAGAAAGCCTTGATGGAATGTCGGCCAGGTACTTCAGGACATCATACTTTTGTGCCATGCACAATCTTCTGCTTACAGGAGGTCGTTCTACAGTTGGAGGCATAGCGGGTCCTGCCGGTTGAACTGGTGGCTGGCTAGCACTGGGTACATCCCGCTGCCTACTAGTTGAAGCCTGGAGAGTAGCCGCCGGGTTAGGATCAGACGACAGAGATTGTCCTGCAGCCGGGCAAGACTGACTACGATACGAACGAGGTAGCTCTGCCTGATCTAGAAGCACCAATGGCGGTGGAGGTAGATCTGAGGGCATCAGATGAGGTTGCGCATGCTGAGCTCTACACTGAGCCTCCTATCTGATTTCAGTAGCGTGCATGTCCTGACTGAAAGCACCCGCTGACGTGCCTCGACGACCTGTGTGGTTCTGGTTCCACTGACGTTGACGTTGGTTGGGGAAGTTGGGGAGGTTCGCCTGGCGTTCCCCTTTGTCGGGAGCCATATAGGGCTTTACCAGCTCCACGGTGTCAACCGAAGTGTATCCCTAGCTGTCGCTCGACGAATCATCCACCACCAGGCAGATTCTGGGAGGAATCCCCATTTCAAGGGGCATAATGTTGCCAAGAGTGCAGGATGAGGACGACAGTGGTGGAGCACGTTGCTTCTTATTGCGTCTTCGCTGCTTGCCATTTTGGGAAGAGGTCGGCTGTAATGAAAATGCTGATGTACTAGATGCTTCCTCAGAAGGCACCGGCTGATTCAGGCATGTCCAAATGATACCATGGGCACGGGAAACCGTTTTTCGAGCTATCCAGTAGTCATATTTTTGGGACCCACAGTTGGGGACCAGTTGCCACTCGCCTTTGATGTCGCTACCGATCTCTTACCTTACGAAGGCACCTGCTACTTGTGTCAGTGCTGGGCCCAACCTGACTATGTTGTTGTTGACCTAGTCTTGAATCCAGTCTTTAAACACATAGCATTTCTTGAGGGTGTGCCCCAGAATCTGATGATAGGGACAGTAGTTGGGGTTCTCGGTGAGATTCGCCTCTTTCGGCCTTCTGCACTCAGGTAAGCGCACGATCACTTGCCCTAGAGCACTTTGGAAGTAGCCAGGGACCCGATTCTTGTTGAACGAGTAAGTCTGGTGCCTTCTTTCCGGATAGGGGGCCCTAGGAGCCTGGCCCTGATGAGGGTCCGGAGGGGCCTGCCGAGGAGGTAGTGCTTGATAATCTCATCTAGGTGGTGGCGGCGCATTGCGCGGGGGAACCTGTCGATTCTGAGGCTATCACTGCTGGGAAGGAGCCTGTGCTTGAGGGGGAGGACCTCTACGGGGTTGCGGGGTCGATACTGCTGGCAGTAATTCTAGTTGCCTGGGGGCTTCTATTTGGGCCACCGTGGCAGGTTCGGCTCTGGAAGCCCTCTTAGCTGGGATCACAGGGGGCAGCAAACGTGCCTGATTAGCCTATTGCAGAGCTTCCTTGAGGCACTGAGCCTTATTTGATAAATCTTGGAACCCTCCAGGGTAGTTTTGGGTGATCAGGGAAGGAACCAGCTCCGTTTTAGAATTCCCTACACACATCGTTAGTAATTTCTCCTGAGTCGGTGGCATGGTGAGGGAGTATGTAAGTCCATCCAAACAGGCGATGAAGTCCACAACTCGCTCATCAGGCCTTTGTTTGCATTTGAAGAGGTCTGTGATGTCAGTCTTTCGCGTGGTGGAGTTGAACTGGTATAGGAACTTCTGACAGAGATCCTCCAAGCTGGTCACCAATCCGATAGTGAGATAGTTGTAGTAGATGAATTTAGGGCCCTCCAATGTTTGCACTAAACATTGGATCTTGGAGGCTTCTTACTAGGCTGGGGTCCCCAGCATGGTGCCACACCTGGAAGAAAAGTGGTCCATGTGCTGCGGCGGGTCCCTTATCCCTTTGAAGGGCGCGAAAGTGGGGTTCCCAAAACCCAGGGGTGTGGGAATATCATCCACCCATGCGGGATATGGCTTGCCATCCGGTGAGACTGCCACCTACCGTGTTTCCAACACTTCAAGTCAGGCGATGAGTGCCGCTATTAGATCATCCAGGTGGGGGTCCCTCTCTTGATGGGGATCCCTAATCACAAGCGCATTTCCGGGTTCTTCGACATGGTAGATGGCTTCAGCAGCTCGTGGAGCGACTGGCGAAACAACCTGTGGGGCGACTGGGGGAACCCGGGCTGGATTCCTCAGATTTACCCACCATTCAAGAGGGTTTGGCGAGATGTATCACACCCTCTTTCCATGAGTTCCGGCTTCTTCCCTATCTGCGGAAGTAGCGTGATCAGGGTTTCCCGGAGGCATCTTGCCGGGGGGAAATTGTTCCTACCCCTGCTAACCCAGTGTGGGATTACCATAGTCGGGTCACCACTCTGCAGCGCGCTCGGCTAAGAGTTCTTCAGCCATCCTCTTCTGCTCAGAAATCTATTGGTGCAATGCAGCCTTCTCAGGGTCTTCGTCCGTCTTCTATACAGAGGCAGACGGGTCGGAGTGCTTGACAGTTTCGACATGCTTCTTACCCTTACCGGCATTTTGACTGAGTAGTAGTAACTTGGTGGGTACATGGAGGCCTAGAAGGTTCCTCTGCTAATGGGTAACCCTACCTGATGGGTCCAGCAGTGGTGGTACACCCTCAGGGGGTAAGTCTCCATCGAGAAATTGAAGCTCTTCCTCCTTGTCCACTACGTCAGCCATGTGGACCGCGACCCTTCTTAGGGGCATGTCCTCAATGTCACCTAACAAATCGGGTTGCCGTCGGATAGGACTGAAGAGGAGGGCGGCATAATTTCCCCAGGCACAGACTTGCACATGGGGGGTAGCTTCCCTGATGATTCTATGGAGTACTTTGAGACTCTGAACGCATTTCCGTTGAAGGGTGCTCTGGTGGCCTGGTGACTCAGGGCGCTGGGATATAGAGAGTGCGACCAAATCGATCAGGCGGAATTCCTCGCAAATTTCCTGAAAGTGCTATTGGCTCTTGGGGTACACTACCTGATCATAACAAAGGCGGAAGTGCATCACCCAAAGGTTTTTGCGGAAGAACCCTACTTCCTCTTGGGTAAGGGACTCCGATGCCCAAAAGTTCAGCACTGCCGTCGGGCAAAACATCTCCGGGAAGTGATCCACTGCGAGAATGTACTAGAATCTCCTGGGCTCGGACTCAGGGTCTGGCCCCGTATTTCCCCACTTGTCAAATGAAGGCGGCTGAGGAACTGGTAGCGGTACCAAGGGGGACCTCTGGGACAGTAAACAAGGCGACGGAGAATACGGTGAACAAGCTGACTGGCTGCCGAATTCTGGGTCATCCTCTAAAGGGTGAGGTGACCTAACTACAATGTCACGATATGACAGGATGATAGCTACAGCTTCTGGTGCAGGAATTGTGGTCACCGAAGATGGGTCACGTCGTTGCTCTACCGCCATTGGCCCCCAAAATAGCTCTCTGTGATCTCTGGTAGAGGTAGAGGGCACTTCTGGTGATGACAGTG
Organism: Viscum album; assembly: GCA_963277665.1. Classification (NCBI taxonomy): domain Eukaryota; kingdom Viridiplantae; phylum Streptophyta; class Magnoliopsida; order Santalales; family Viscaceae; genus Viscum; species Viscum album. The sequence goes on along the minus strand of OY728144.1, from coordinate 148,740,315 downwards.
GTGATTGCACGGTCAGAACCTATGGTATTTCCACAATTTCCTCCTCCTGGATGTACTTGTGGAGAGAGGCGGGAATCCGGTGGACTTCGCATTCTGGAAGAACGAGTCTGACGCGCCTTGTTCCTGCCCCAGTCCTTGAAACATAGGAGCGGGGAGAAGGTTGCATTGTTGAGTCGCATTCTGCTTCAGAATCCAAGAAACGGGCTGGTTTGACCTCCACTCGTGCCTTCCCAGGACTCATCTTGTGGTGGTGACGACCCGCTCTCCTGCCCCTAGATGGCTCTTTGGGACAAGGTTGATTATCGACATGTAGTATCTGAGCGGTGATGGCACCATGGCGGAGAGGACTCCCACTTGAGACAGCCGGGGTGCGAGGGGCACTAGGGAAAATGTCAAAGGGTACATGGGGAGGACCTCCATGGACAGCACCCATGTGGGTGGAACCCCTGTTTGAACCGGCAAGAGCATGGGGAGGACCTCCATGCTTGGTGCGGGTGGAGCGAGGCTGACCTTCACCCCTCGGGTTTCCAGGGCGAGGAGGACCTTCGCCAGTTGCAGAGAGGATGTAGGGAGGACCCTCATGTTGTTGAGGGACCAGATGGGCAGTTCCTTCACATCGACAGTCGGGGGTAGGAGGAGGAATTCCATACCCGGTGTGGTGGGCGTGGGAGAGACCTCCACGCCAAGCGTCAATGACACAAGGCAAGTCTTCCTTCGGGATAGGGGTAGCATGAGGCATACCTCCATGATGAAATTAGGAGCGGGGAAGGCCCACACTTTGTGGAATGGTGGTATGGGTAGGCCCTCTGTACGAGGTGACACCATCGCAAATTAGTTCGAGGCGATCACCACTTAGGCCTGCGACCCCAAGAGCCAACCCAACCTGCCCATGGGGTGGTTGGGGCCTCAGTCATAGTCAGGTGAAGGAGTGACCCTGCTCACTGTATGCAGGGACTCCATGATTAATGTTGTCGATGACTCAGGCCATGGTAGATTTTGACGTCGACGCCCCTTGACGAGCGACCTCATCTCGGGCCCGACGCTGACGCCGGTTCAGACGAGCTGGTGCAGGTGGTGCAGGGGCATAGCCTACCTTCTCCTCTGGCGAAGCCGGATGGGGGCGCTGACGTGGCCGGATGGGGGCCCTTGCCTGGAATCCTTGAATTGGGACTCTGATCGGGCTGAACCAGGCATCACCCGCCTCATTAGCGTAAGGCGAGGAGTCATTAAGGTTTTCCGGGGACAGGCTCCCGAAATGATTGAACGTTGGGGTGGGGAGCAGAGGCTCCCTGCGCGGTTTTTGAGGAGTGTTAACGGTGGGGCCTGGATTCCTCCAGGTCCATGGGGGGCCATATCCCGGGTTGGGATGACCCCTTCCTCCTTGTACCTACATACAAGGTTGTTAATCACCCTTCGTTGGATAATATCAAACAGAGAAAGGGGACGTGGGCGTCCCGTATTCACGGATGTAGAGGCCGTCATGATGGCAGTGGATCCATGCGGAGTGGCTATGCTGGTATTTCCCTATCCCCTGCGTAGGCGAGCGGGTGGTGATCATGTCTCCATAGCAGCAACCTGGTTCCTGGGAACCAGGGAGATCAACTCATCAGTACTGCAAGGAAATGGATCGACAACCAGTGCCCCAGCATCATTCCGTCTTCTGTGGTTGGTGAGAGGAATCTATGCCAACACGTTGTAGAAAGGAATGCCCCACGTTCTACTACCCCAACTTCTGGTGATTTTCACGTCAGGCCTGCTATTTTCTTGGCGGGACCCGGCGCCAGATATCTGGATCCTGTGACAAGTCAATCTACTGATGTCTCGAACACTACTAATCTCCATATTGAGCAGAAGAACTTATTTCGGGTTCACCATTTTTATTTCCGATGATTTCTCCCGGGTGCACTCGTCCGTCCTCTTGGGCGCGACAGGTGCGGCTTTTTTGTGTTTCCCTGCATTCCCGCATTCCAAAGGCAGGCGACATCTTCTCCTTATTCAGGGACATCTACTCCTTGATCCAAACCAGGATGATGTGATGTCGGTTCTTCCTTCCATGGATTTCTCCTCGGAACTCGTCACCTAGTTCGTGTCTCCCTCATAGATTTATTATGTTGTTCATGAAACTCTTCCCAGTGCCATTTTTCCATGGACGCCGGTTAATTACACTGCTTCTGTTAGGACATTCCAAAGGGTCTGGTCAGGGAAGCAACCTTCAGTCGAGGGAGTAGTCACGTCGAGGCATCAGTAGCGTGTCTGAGCACTATGGAATTGGTGTGTCTATCTTTTTTCCATTATTATAGGGCTTCTCGAGGGCGTGGAAGCCCAAGGCATCCCACATCGAGCACAGGGAATCATATGCCATAGGTATGTATCTGTGGTTTTCCTCATCTTCCTATGATTAACATAGGGTATGTCGGTGGTTTAACGTCCATAGGAGACGGATCGGCCTGATCAGAACACTAGAAAAAGTGGATTAGATTGAGTAATTTCCCCTTGAGGGGGGGGGGGGGGACGCCGATATTGGGGACGACCCATGGGTGGCTTCCCGGACGCTGTAGAGGGGAGTGGAGTGGGATGATCTCACCAGGATGTGGTGACCCGGGTGGGAATCAGGATGGATGATAGATGGATGAATAAAGTGGAGGGGGGATGAAATGGGACCATCGCAAGGGCGATAGTGAAGTTGGTCTTGAGCCTCTAAGAGACCTCCTACGTATCCCTGTGGTAGGGAATTAAAGTCCACATAGTTTTGGATGGTGCCGGTGAACCGACGTGAAGGTGGAACTTGGTCCGATGGTTGCTGGGCTTAAACGTTGTGAGGCTTCGTACGTACCATGCTTTATCACGGATCAAAGACCACATAGTTCATGTTGGACGCCGGTAGGCCAACGTGAAGGAGGACCAGGGGTCCAGGTGGTGGTGGGATTGAACCTTCAGGAGGCTTCCTACGTACCATGCCTTAACATGGATCAAAGTCCTCGTAGATCAGGTTAGATGTTGAATAAAGTTTAACGTCATGCGAGAAGGTGGTTAATCGACGTGAATGAGGTCGGAACAACCGAGTGGTGGGCTTGAACCTCATGGAGGCTTCTACGTACCATGCCTTTACATGGATCAAAGTCCTCGTTGTTCGGGTTGATGCGTCGGAGGACCGACGTGAAGGTGGACCTTGGTCCGATGGGTGTTGTCAGCGAACCGACGTGAAGGTGGACCTTGGTCCAATGGGTGTTGGGCTTGAACCTTGTGAGGCTTCCTACGTACCATGCCTTGACATGGATCAAAGACCTCATAGTTCAGGTGTGTGTCGGCGAACCGACGCGAATGAGGACCTTGGTCAAGATATTGTGGGGCATACACACTAGGGTGCCCAGGTTTTGGTGAACTAGCGTGAAGAGAGTCGGAGTGACCAATGATTGGTTGGCTTGCACCCCTGGAAGGCTTCCTACATACCATTCCTTGACATGAATCAAATGCCTCATAGTTCAAAGGGCTTCGTCAGCGAACCAATGTGAAGGTGAACCCGGGGGTCCACTAGTGGTGGGATTGAACCTCATGAGGCTTCCTACGTACCATGCCTTAACATAGATCAATGTCCTCACAGTTCAGAATGGTCACAATGGAATACCAATGGGCTGGAATGAATTTTAATGTCATGCGGGACGGGGGTGTAACCCGACGTGAATAAACGACGGGCGGTGGGCTTGAACCTTGTGGAGGATTCCTATGTACCATGCCTTGCCATGGATCAAAGACCTCATAGTTCAAATGGATGTACAGTTTAATGTCATGTGGGACAACATACAGTTTAACATCATGCTGGATGGGGGAATACAGTTTAACATCATGCTGGACGTGGGTATACAATTTAACGTCATGCTGGACGTGGTATTGTCATGGCCAGTGGTTACTCTAAGACCACGTGAGTTGTGCTCGGTGTGAGAAACAAGAGGCAGTACAGACCTAAAGATCACGTCGTGAAGGGTGCGTCTGGGAGAAATGAAGAGGGGCTTACACGTTAGGCGGCCCATGGTGCTGGGACTTACTCCAAGATGGAGGCCCAAAGTGAGGTAATGCGCAGTTTGAGAGGGATCTAGGACCAAAGATAGAAGGTTCCTCGTTCCCTATCGCGCCCTGCATTGGCCTTGGCAGTGGGAAAGTACGGAGGTACACAGGTGCTACCTTCCGCAAGAGGGGCTAGGGGGCTTACACCAAGGTGGTGGCCCTTCTCCCATTGACATACGCCACTCTGATGAGGAGGATATCATCCCCTGTGGAAAGGTGATCCCATATCTATGGAGACGAGCGGTATAAAGAATGTCCGAGCTGGGGGGACACTGTGTGCGAGTCATGGGGTCGGGTCACAGTTTAACGTCATGTGTGGAGGACGAGGTTCTTGGCAGTTTAACATCCTACAGCTCAGACGAGGTGGGTTTACTCTACACCCCTAGGACTTACATAACCGGTACCCTATGCCCCTTGGGGGAGGGAAGGTACCAGCAAATCTATGGTGAAGGGGGGTCGTAGAGCGAACCATTGAGGGGTCCACGTTAGCATGGCTATGTGAAAAATAAATAGTCGTTAGCGTGCCTATGCGAAGAAGCATTAGGCGAAGAAATTCTATGAGTGGTGTTGTCCATGGGACTTTGAAATCTCATCGTGCAAACCTGGAGAGTCGTACGGGAAGATGAATTTCCAAGTAGAGGGGTATGCTTCGTGAAGTGGAGTGCCTTGGCCTTATCATGGGGAAGATGTTTTAATGGGAGGTGCTTCGCGAAGTGGAATAGTGTTCGCGGAGCACGGCCTCGCGAAGTAGAGATGCCTCACGAAGCAAGGTGCTGTGAAGCAGTGTGCTTTGTGATGTACAGAGACCCTGCCTTGGCATGTGGATCACTAGTACATGATGGGTGTTTCGCGAAGCATAAACGCTCCGCAGCTGCCTGGGTTCCCTTGGGAATCCCCTTCCTTCACGAATTCCCTTAGGCTTCGCGAAGGGAATCCCTCTTGGAAGAGGGGCTCAAAACGAGACAATGCTAAGGCATCTCGCGAAGCAAAAATACCTCAAGGAGCTCATGAATCCCAGAGCGAAGGGTGCTTCGCGATTTGGGAGCTGAGAAGCCGAAAGGTCGGATTGTCCATCCTCTGGATTCAGGGGGAGCCCAATATTTATAGGCAAGGGGCGCCACGAAGCAGAACTCACACGGCGCGAAGGGGCGATAGTTGCTTCGCGGCGGGCTCACAAACGTAAAGGCATTCGCAGAGCATTCCCGCCTCCTTTGATTCGCGGAGGGCTTGCGAATTTCCGGCTATTTGTGGAGCAATCCCGCCTCCTTTGATTCGCGGCGGCCATGTTGCTCAGAGGAGCTCTGCGTCGGGGCTTCGCGAGGCAGTGTACGGACTTCCTTTCCTTCTTCCCTTTGCGTTCAATATTTTGGCACCAACAATAATGTCATCATAATCTATTTGATACACATTTAAGAGTAGGAGTAATGAAAAGATTGACTCCCTCAAGTAAGGTTTGAAATTTAGGGGAATTAATCTCCTCATTGCTAGTGGGTTTATTTATCTCTTCATGTGTTTCTCATTGTTCTAATGCCAGTTTATATTGATTCATTTTCAAATATCAGTTTTCGAAACTAGACTAGATAATAAAGTCTTGTTAACTAAATATTATCGCATGTATTACTCTATTCATCTAATATGTATCTTATTACAGCTTTGACTTATCAAAATATGTTCAAGGTGACACTCTAAAACCTGGACCTCTAATGCAGCCATGTTGTTCTGACTTCTTCAAAGCTCATGAAAGTAGTTTTCCATTAGGTTCGGTCATTATTGATTTTTATGACTAAAACATATAAAAAATATTAATATAAATATATATATTTTTATGTAATACTATTATAAATCACAATGAATTAATATTATTTCATGATTACACATGATTACCCTATATCTCGCATGTTTAAGTCAACTAGTTTACCCTCTTTCTTTATCTGGGCCTCCGCCAATAGCACATGACAAGCGATGGAAGTGGGTTCCAATTTTGATTCATCAAATATGCCTATAAATAAAGGAACATATTTTTTCATATCACATAAAATATTTATTATAGACTTAAAATACATAACATTTTTTCTCTAGTAAAGAGTACCCCATCCTTTCTTTGCGATAAGGGTACATTTTTTTATACACATTATTTATTTTTAGAACTCCTTTTTTGTTTCATAAATTAAATTTTTTTAATAAATTTTGATAAAATAAACAATGTAAAATATTATATGATTGACTAAAATTAATTTGAAATGATTTCTAATTATGATAAATGATTAAACCATTACATGTATCCTTCTATATAAAGTGTGAATACCTAACTAGTGGGTATGCTTTTACTTCCCCTATTAATCCTTGAGATAAAGCTTTGTAATAAGTGTTTATAATTCATTATAGGGTTTTATATAGACTATTAAGACATATTTCTTATAAAATAATAAAATAAATGAACTCTTTAATGGATAATGAAAATTAAATCAATATTTCAATATATAATTTTTTGGTAAAATATATAGATTATATTATAACATTACCTTAATATATTATCAAAATAATTCCTTTAATGAGGGAAAGAAATGGTTCCACATAAATTTATGAATTGGAACATGCATTATCATTATCAAACCAATTTATCTAATAAATAATCACTTGTTGGGGTCAAAAGGATTTTCACATTGATTCCATCCAATCTCAAATTTTATACCCTTTCTTCTTACCTTGATATTTTTTATCATATTAATGTTATTTATCTCTTGTTTTTTCATCAACATGTTGTTGATCCCATGATAAATTTATAGTTTCAGCATCAACCATCCAGTCCTCCCTGTGATTGGAAACATCATCATGAACAGAAGTCATTTTCTATATGTGTTCTGAAACATTTAATTTGTACATTAAATTATTATAATTCCATTAGGAATAGATCTTCCCATTACAATTACAACTTGAAATTAACCTTCATGAATATCAATTCATCATCATTCACTGCACTCTTATTTTCAACCCATTTGAAATGGAAAATCAGCACTTCAAATAATGTACAATACAACTCATATATCATTCAAATGATGAATAAATAAGACATATTTTCTTAAATTGGATTTATATCCATAGAAGTAGATATGTGCATCTATTCTTACACAAGAAAAATTATACTACATTTTATCATAATACATTCAGTAAGATACATTGTATAACATTTTTATCCACTAATTTCAAGACAGTTTTATGATATAATAGTTTACATTTAGTCCCCTAGATCTCCATAGGAGTCATTCTACAATTGAATTATTATTTTTAGATAACTCCACATAAATATAATCTTGCAACTATAAAATATTATATTGATTATATGTATTTGATATCCATCATTCAACCCTTGATGTATTCAAATGTCTAATAATTACTTTATGGGATTCAACATATAGAGTAACATCTTCACTATTATGTAAAATGTAATGGTGAGTTTGCTGTCATAATTTGATGGTAATTGTAACAACATATCTTCTAGAATTACCTTCTCTCCTATGGTTTCCACTACGAACATATTTTTGGAGAATGGTACTATAAATAACAGATAGGTAATTGGTATAATTTTCAATAGCTTCTTCGAAAATACATCATTCTGAAATAAAACCTTCTGATTGACTTCGATTCTTGATGCACGTTTTAAAAATCATTATATTCCCTTCAGTGGGGTACATCCATATATAGTAGAATTCACCACATATTTGATCGTCTCTAATCAATTGAACTGACATATGGACCCTTATATCAAATAATGATGGTGAGAAGAACATGTATAATTCACCTAATATGGTTGTAATCAACGTATTCAAGATTAGATGATTTGTTGAGTCTATAACTCAGCTGCATATAGAGTCTAGTTATTGTATTTCATACATTTTTAGGTAGAATTAAATGTAGAGTTACATGTATCAAATATTGCATCAAAATATAATATTAATGTGATTTTAGATCCCATAACATCAAATTAGTCATTGAAAATTTATTCCTAATAGTTGATGAATAACCCTTTCAAATATTTATACCATTAATGAAATTAAAAAAAATCAATTTTTCATGTATGGATAGTGTAAATTGTGGGAGGAAGAAAAATTCATCATTAACCTATCACCGGTGCCAAATTTTCTCTTATCCCAATGTCAATCATGTACAACATAGCCTTGAAGCCCCATTTTTTCAATCAGGGAAATTTTGTAACATTCCAACAACACTATCAAAGTAATTTTTTCCACATGCATGAAAATATAAAAATGTATGATGTGAATGAAATTCCAATACGGTATTTCAAAGATAATTGATCTCATTTTAAACCTAATTTCATTCGGGATCCATATTTATGTTGTCAGGGTAATAATTTGTGATGTAAATAAATGATAGTGTATAAATAATGTTTTAACCAAATTGAGTGTGCGAATTATTCACAAATGGTACACCACAACATTCCTATAATTGTATATCTTTAAAAATTTTTCCATAATAATGAAATTCATTTATTTTCCCAAACAACATGTAACTCAATGTGAATTTTTCACTTATATAATAATGATACCATATAGCACATATAACACAACATCAATTTTATATATTCAATAGAATTCATCATATTTACCCAAATATCAATACCGAGTTCTTATGGTATAGATATTATAAGTAACAAAATTATGTATTTGCGCTTCATGTATAACCAAAGTTCGAAGTTATTATTAACCAACACAAGTATTCATATACTGTGAGTACTATACTTTACAACAAATGGATTTATTCCATCTATAGATAATGGAAGACAGAGGTTTATTAGCTCCTTTCGAAATATAGGATTCTCAAAATAAATCTACTTATACTGAAAAGAATCATCTACATGATATATATTCCCATATTCAATTATCATATAAACATGACATGTCAATTTTCTATAGGTTAATTGGAATCCATATAGTCATCTAAAAATTGGAATGATAGGAATGTACCATACATATTTCAAAAGAATTGATTCATAGTTCTTGTATAGATTCATGCCATGCATTTAGAATTTTCTAAGTGATTCACAATATTTGAGAAATAATATGAAATCATTCGGACATTCGTGTATATTTTAGAGATCATTACCATTGAATGTAGCAAATTTTTAACATAAAATGTTTGATAGGGAAGCTCATTTTATTCTGGTATTATATCAATTGGAAGAGAATGTAGTTATGTAAAGTTGGTGTCTCTCCCTCTGTTATTTTCTATTAAATTATTTAACATCAATATAGGTGAATATTTTGTATATTTAATAAAATCATTATACAATGTTCCCTTATCATTTCTATTTAACTTATAATGTAACTTTGGAAAATCACAAAGGGTGTGTTAAATTTCAATTTTTATTTCTTCGACACGATCATCATTTACACTAGTATTCATATCAAATGATTCATAAATCATGGTATCAACACAATTAGTATTAAAATGATCTTTTTCCCCATGTTTATTTCAATATTTATGGAACTCATATATTCATTGAAAAATCAAATGTTATCACAAATTTTAAAGACCATTTTTTCAAGAATAACAACATAACCACAAAGAAAAGATTTGAGAATGGTCTTATTCATAATGCATTGAAAACATAACAAACTATATAACCCTATCCTTAAACAATTATTCCATATGATTATAATCCATACATTTTTAATTCATATTTATCCTATCAGTTTTATAAAATATTAATTCTTTAAAAAAAGACACAAAATCACATAATATATTCATAATATATAGAAATATTTATAGATAATTATAAAAATGGAACTGACAATTTGATGTTATTTTTGATTATTCATAACAAGTTACCATTTTACAAAAGGGTTCTATAAATTAAAATTAATTGGGGAAAACATATGGTTCTTGGTTCAGATTCTTCATTTTATGTCATGTGGGGAAAATAATTTAATTCTAGGATAGATTTTGTAAACTTGTCAGGTGGGATCTAAATAATTTGGAGGAGTTGATTTTTATTTATTTCATCACTTGTAACACAGTGATCTATGTGGTGTTTCATTTATATGGTTCTTAGTAACTAATGTTGATGATCTTTTATCAAATAGTGAAAAAAGAAAATTTAACACAAGTTCAAGAAATTTCCCATCTGTATCAATAAAAATCCTTATCATGAACAAATTACTGGAGAATAAGTTCAAATTATTTGTATCACCAAAAAATAGAACTCAATGTTAGTTAAACCAACATAGAGAATTAACTCAAAAAAAGTGACTAGAAAATGATAGAGAGGATTAAAAAATATGGAAGAAGATATGGATTTTTTAATGCTGGTCAGGATACCAATTTAAAGAGTGAAGGGAAGTCTTAGTGGATATTTAAATGAGTTAAGAGGTTCAGGTTACCATCATCTATCAAATGATAAATTTCATGTATGATTAATTTGAATATCTAGAAAAATCACCTGGAAATTGAAATCGTATAGTACCTTTGACCACTAAAAAGTATCTATCAAATATTGTTCCTTTATTCCTTTTATTATTTTATTTTACTAATGATTGTGGTGCCATATCATGTAGAAATTTTGGAGTGATATTTAAATGGGGATCATACATTAAAAAATATAAAAGAATATATGGATGTTTTGAATGGTGGTCATGATAAAAATTTAAAGAGTGATGGTCCAGGTGGTGTTAATTAATTTCATTACTAAGTATGTGGTGACCCATATGGTGTTTCAATATTTAATTTTTATTAGTTTTAAAAACAATTGGCATCATTTGAATGAAATTGGTAATTATATATATTTAAATAATTACTTCAATGGTGTTAGTTGTTATCCCTTAAATTCATCCAAAAATATCACTGGTACCTAGTATGGTATGACCAATAAATAGAGTATTTTGTGAAATAGAGGTCAATGTACATAAGAGATGTAGAATGGGTATCAGGAAAAAATATAATAATAACAGTTTAAATGATGAAGCGAATGAGGATTACAATTATATCCTTAAGTATAAATGTTTTTTGGATGGGTAGTTGGTAGAGAGCCAAACAAAATTTCTTAGTTTAACTCTGAAAGCTGAAAAAATTGTAGGAGTAGTCTTATATATACAAGGGGGTCCTTGTTTGGTGTGACCATGATAAGTCTCACTAGGATGGTCTTACACACACGCATGGTGAGATATGTGTTTCAACATCAAAATTCATATGGATACTTTAATTACTCTATGAAAAGGAAAAGTCCATTAGTCTGAGGATTAAATTTTAGAAGTACTTAGATTTATATGAGGATAAGGTTGTGGGAGTTTATTAGGTCTTGATATATATAAAATAGGTTATATAGAGTTTGTGACATTCGATTTATATGGTGTCAGTATAAATCTATATTATGTAAGGGTTGATAACTGAGAGATTACATGGTAAAAAAGACCCTGGATCAATTCCATGTGATATTGGGTGGACCTCTTAGTGATTAAAAAGATAAATATTTCCTTAATAAAGAAACTGCATAAGATATTATTAACTAGAATGTTATATAAGTGAAGTTGATTGATTCAATGGTGTGTAAAGCCAAAATAAAATTTATGTTGAATCCCATATGAAGATGAATTCTATTATAGAATTCATTCTTGTGGATGGAAACAATATGTATATTAAATCTTCAATTCTAATTACTATTAGAGTAGAGGATGATGCTCAATTTCATATAAAGGGATTAGGTGGAAGTGTTTCCTGAAGATCATCCCTAATGTGGGTGGGTGTTTTTTCATTTATTATTCAATAATCAATTGAAATTTTAAATTCAACATAGGTGACTTCACCCAACTTATTTTGAGTACTCTATTTGACTGAAGGGAGAGGAAATCAAAAGTACAGGGTACTCCTTGATAAGTATAATGAAGCATAGTTTGGATGCTAGAATATGACAAAATTTAAATGTATCTTGGATGACTATGTAGATTTGCAGTCTCCAGAAGATTCCTTGGGGGATTTTATTGAATGTGACCATCTATCTAATGATTTTACTTTGATTTAGGTCGACTCAATAGTATTTGAACACTCACATTGATTTATTGACATTTTTAATAGATCTAATTAAAGGGATATTCTCCCTGTGGAATTTGAAAATGTTCATGGAATGAACTAAGTTGATGAAAAACCCCCTAGAACTAAGAGAAACTTTTACCCCCAAGGTGATGATGATAAGACATGAAAAAAATCCTGAAACCTAAAAGAAAGGCCATCATCTAAGAGGTAAGGGTGGTGGCTGATTTCAAGCCACATAATGAACTCTCATTTATTGTTTTTTGGGAAGATATATGATATTCTTTATTGAAGTGAGATGGAATTATTTTCCACAAGAAATATATTTTTTTCGTGTTTTATTTTCATTAAATTTTGAAATCATGGGCTATAAACCATGGTTTACAGTAGTTTGGATATGTGAGAGGGGATATTCTATGTATGTAGGGGGTCTATGAATTTTTATATGATCATATAATTTTAAATATATTATTGTTATGTATGAATGATTTTTATTTCAAAAAAAATTTTATGATAGTAAAATTGATAAATATATATGGACAGTACCAGGTGAACATATATTTTTGTAAATTCCTAGCCAATATAGTGTTTTACTACAATTATTTAATTTTTGTCAGATATAGACATACACAATTACCATCCTCGGAGCACACCTTGATTCAATTCATTATAAAAATTGTAAATAATATCATCTTAGGATTTAGAGTGGTTTTTTATCTTTTAGAGACAACCTAATCCAACAACCCAATAAAAATTCTTTGTGTTCTTGAAATCATTATTGATTTACGAGTCCAATAAAAAAACTACCACTCTAAATAATTCAAGGGATTCATATATCTCCCTAACTATTGATTGAAATATATAAATATTAATTTTAAATAATAAATAAATATAAAAATTAATATATGAAAATGATTATAAAATAATCAGTAGTTTGATAATTTATCCACTTTTATGGGGAAGGTTGCAATTATTTCCAAACAAATCTAGAGTCATTACTTTTTAGAAGGAAATGAACACCTATTTAAATATTTCATTAAATATATTAATGAAATATAGTGTATTTCTATGATCATTTAACCAATGAAATAAATTGTTTTTTCTAGATTTAACACCCTATTTATAGACCACTCTAAACTACCGTAGAATGTACCAATGACTAATATATAAAATAAATATTTTTTCCTAGATCTCACATCCTTATGCGAACCTTGGACCATGTAATGATGAAATAATTACATTACCTAAATTGATTGAGAAATGAAGGAATAAAATGAAGAAATTGGAACCATGTTGAACAAAGACAAAAAGTAATAAATAAGAAAACTAAAAATATAAATGAGAGAGGAGTAGAAATAATATCAGAACATCAGATTTGAGATAGTTGATTCATCCGAGAGAACATCGAGGGTGAGTAGTGGAAAAGTTAAATATTATTTAGATCATGAAAAATGTGAGAGAATCAGATTGGTTAGGGTTCTACTTTAATGATTGGAAAATGTTTTATCAGAGATTTTAAAAAATCACTGATAACCGGGGGATATATCAAATCTAAAATATAATGCACTGATAAATGATATCTTTATCAGTGTTGATAAAGACCTATATAATGAATTTGAATAATATAACAAATATAATTAAGAAATATAAATGTATATAATTCAAAATAAATATAAATGGATAAATTATAAATATATTTGAAGAATTACAAATATGTATATTTAAATATAATTATAAATAAATATAAATATACATAATCATAAAAAAATATATTTTTATATAATTATAAATATATTATATGAATTGTAAATAAAAATTTATAAATATAATTATATATATATATTTATAATCATAATTATAAGTAAATATATTTTCAAATATATTTGTAAATATTTATATATAATTATAAATATATAAATATATATTTATTATTATATAAATATTAAAAAAATATAAAAAATATATAAGAAAAATATTTATTATTTAAATATATTTAATGTAATTATATATATATATTATTAAAATGTTGGGATAAATCCACTTTTATTGAAATAAAAACAAAAACACAGTGAAGTGAAATGATGGGATCCGAAAAGGCATCACTGCCCTCATCAAAAAGAGTCAAGGACTATGTTTTTTCCAAATCATTATTCGAATTATTTCTTATTCTTCTCACATGGTATTCCAATAAAATCCTCAACCACGTCCGCAGCTTTGATACATGGAATAATGCCCTACTAAACATTCCACTTAATGAGCTTGGATTTCAATGTTAGTTTTATCCAAATTAGGATCCTAGTTAGATTTCCTCGTTAGTAGCCCAATGAGAACCGCCACATCCTCTACCATGACTTTTAGGATGATGACCTCATTTCTATGACATAACTAGTTGCTAAGTCCCTCCTGGTTTTTCCTCATCCACATTAGATTTTTCCATCAAAATTGGAGTAAAATACTTATTATTGATATCTGTAATGGACACTAAGGAGTCTCCATCAGTGTTTGTATTTCTTACAATATTAAAATGTTTTGAAGACATTATTTGGTTATTTCTTCCCTCAAAATATTGAGTTAAAAAATCCATCAAAGGAAGAATCTCCTTTGCCAGATCAACTTTCAAGGGTGAATGAACATCTAAAAGTGTAACTTCTATAGTACTATCCACCCATGGTGGTTAAAAATCATCTTCAACTTCATTTACTCACAATTAATTCCCATTATGTTATTAAATCTCCTTGAAGAAGTTTGAAGTTTTCACCAGCACTTTATTTATCTGATCTAAATAATCCAAGCTAGACACAGGTAGGGAAACATTCTTCTTATGAGAGACCAACCCTTAATCATAAACTATGTTCCTCTATTTAATGGTCTTACTAAAATTAATGACCTCTATGGGGGCCAATAGGGTAGTCTACTTGATCGCAACATGAGAAAAGTCTACTGCCTCCATATTTTTTGCCTTCACAGGGTAATAAAAATAAAAAATTTGTTTAACTTTATGGTTTCTTGAGAAAATCAAATGATCTAGTAGTATATGATCATCCTCCAAATATTGGTTGCGGATTTCATTTACATATTAAGCATCAATGGGATACTTCTCTATGATGCCCTCTAATTCAATTTGTTCATTGATTTGTCAGGAAGAGTAACCTTCCCTTGCTTGACATTTGTAACCATGTTTTCCACAGCAACAACATCAGACTATAATTTTTTCATTATTCTAAAAAGAGAGGTTGTAGAATGCTACACATTAACCTCGTAATTCATTGGTATATCCTTCATAGCACGATATTCAGGAATATCCAAATCAACATCATAAGAAACTACTTTAGCAAAATCATTAAGAATCTCCCTGCTAGTTCCACTAACAACCTATCATGAAGATCCAACTTCATGTCCATGTTTTGTTTCATTGGAGACCTTTTTTATCTGACTAGTGAGTCAGAAAACCTTTTGAGGGATGAAATGATCAGAATGAATATAATTAAGACGAGCAATTGGGCTCTTTCCCTCTTCTGTAGAATGAAGTTACAACATGTCCAAGAATTGAGCAGTGCTAAAAAAACTGATTTCCTATAATAGGAGAGTTCTTAGCCTATGAATTTATAGTGGTATAATAATTGTAGAACTCCATCACAAAAAAAGGCAAATAATTTTCACCTTCAATCGTGGAAATAAACATTCGATCAAATAAATTAAAGTCTATATCAACTCCTACAAATAAGATATAAGAGTGGCCAAATCTATCCAATTTTGTTTCCTCATCCATTTTTATTAGGACACTAATCGATTTTTTAACATCATATATGATCTTGGGGTTCAATAAAATCCAATTTAGTAGAAGAGTTATTGAAAACCAAGCTTGATGATTCGATAAAAAGAGTAGATTTTAAAAATATTATGAAATGGGTTTGTTTTATTAATTATATAAATATTTTAAAAAATGTGAATATATATATTGAAATGAAGATGGATGCATATATAAAATAATAAAACATAGTAAGCAAATATTTATAAATAAATATTATTAAATTATTAAATTTATGAATTACAACCATTCTGATTATATGAATTATAACCATAATAACATACATGTAAAAATAAATTTTAGAAAATCGATAAAACTAATCAAAATTCTAAATGACCCTGACTTGAAAATTAATAAATAGAAAAAATATTAAAAATATTAATGAATAATTATGTATAAAAAAATTAAAAATGAATAAATTAGAAAAATGTAAAGGGAATAAATATTTAAAATCTATAAATTATAAGAAAAAGTGAGCAAACACTTCACCACATCCATGATTCAGTTATATTAAATAAAGACATGTTAAAAATAATTGAAATTTATATATATATATATATATAAATGATTAATATATTTTTTATAATAATAAAATGAATAATTTTATTACGTACTTAATATTTTAATTAATTAATTAATTTAATATTTATTTATACAAAAATGAATTCATATTGAATATAGTATTTTTAACAAATGGATTCATTTTTTTACTTAAAAACAAAATAATAATTATATATATATATATATATTAAAATTATTAAAATTTAATTATAAAAATTATGGGGTTTGGACAAGTCCAATCGTGAACCCGCATGAATATATTTTTAAATAAATCTAATATAAATTAATTATGCAAATTAGAACATTATTAATAAAATTTAATGTTAAAAAAGTTATGAAAATGTATTTAATTCATTTTTTGTAAATTAAAATGATGAAATTTAATATGTATATATAAATAATTAATATTGATTTTATAATTAAATTTATTACCTTTAATATATATATAAATATATATATATATATATTAAAAAATAGTATATTTATTTTTTGATTAAAAATAAATAAATTAAAAAAATATTAATGCAATATTTATTATTAAAAATGAATAGATATAATATATATATAATAATAAATTGTATGTTAATTATTTAGTTTAACAATTTAATAATGAAATATTTATTAATAAAAATGAATATATTTAATAAATACATAAATATATATTAATAAAAATTATATTAATTGTTTAATTATATATATTTAATATATAATTATGCAAACTGTGAGAATATTTTGTTTATGAGTTAATTATATTTGAGGTAAAAAAATAGACTAGTAGTCTATCCCTCAACCCAATGGGAAGCCAACCACATGGGATTAAGAGAATGAAATGGAGAGAGAACAGCCATTTAAATGTCGACCTCTCCACCAGCTCTTCACCCTTGGTGGAGCCTCCTGGTCTTACTCTAATGACGATTCAAATAACTCCCCCAACAAGGAAGGAATCAGGAATATCCATGAGAGATCCAAAAAGTACATCCAAATATTGTATTAGATGCCATATTTAATATTAATTGTTAAAAACATAGGAATTGTTAAATATCCATTAAAACAAAATACTTTGGTCTCCATCAAAGGATAATAGACATCAAGCTATAAGAAAAACTCGGATGTTAATTCCTTACTAAGGCCTTAAATAAGACTTCCACATTCCCGATACTCTATAGGTATGATAGTAGAATTTAATTCCATTGAAATGTAAAAATCCTCATCTTAGGATTTTCCAAAATATTCATATTAATTTTTCATTAATTTAGTATAGTTTGGTGGATGAGACCACTCCAAATTCCCGGAAGCACATGGATGATCAATCTGCTAAGGGGAAACCTACAAATACCTGTTGCATGGTGGGTCTTCCAGCATTTGGGCTAGACTAGGTGGAACCTAAACAATCATAAGAGACTAAAATTAAATTTATTTCGGATGGATGACTGATTGGAAGACCTTCTCATCCACTAATTTTTTCTTTCCTTTATGAGCCCTTTCCGCAACCAGCTACTCATGCCTTAGATGTTGATAAACTAACTATTGGGATACAACCTCATATATGGATTGGTCATTTGTTAATATCCTATCAGGTTCAACATAGTGTTTTATATCATCCATTATCTGAAGGATCATACATAAACATTATTGGGTAGTCCTTCCTTCATAGTAGGTATTACCTCTTTATCTTTCATCACATCATTCTGAACACCCTTTACCACACTCACAAAATAGAAAACGATTTTAGGATACTTCTTTCCTCTCAATAAGAAAACATTCATTGTTGTATCTGCCATATCAACAAAACCATTCAATGACTTCTTAATTCAATTTTATCGTTGTTCATCATTTGGAGAACCCTACTCAAAACCAGCCACAACATGCTGCTTAAAAGATGATAACACTATTTTGTATACATATTTCAATGGGTTTTCATATATCAATTCATTACATATTAATTTTTATATTATAATATATCTTAAAACTAATAATTATTTGATAAATATTATATAGTATTGACATCTTGAACAATAAAAACATAAACAAAATAATTTAGGAAGAAAACAACACATCACTCCCTGAGAGAAGTGAAGAGGCATGGCCACAGATTTTGAGAATTATCATAGAGAATTTCTAGAGGCATAGAACTGATTGAAATGGAGAAAATGGAGATACCATAGATGAAATCACATTTTACACATCGTGTAACATCATTACAATATGTGTAACTTCCTTTCACCAAATGATGAATGTTATGAAGAAAACCACCAAACAAGTTGTGAATCATCATTAAATGAAATGTCATTCTGTTAAACATCATGAAAGGGGTCAAAATTACAAATTTTAAAAGAAATTTGTGTGAGATACGTACAGATTCAAAATATGGTAAGGAAATCTTGGGTCGGTATTACACGACATGAATTCCCATTGCATGTCATGTAATACCTCGATAAAGGAAAAATGATTATTTCTAGAAAATATTCTAATGGGATTTAAGGGGGGCTTTTTTGGCACGTTGTGACCATTTATGGACAATTTTTACTTCTAGAATCCAATGGATGACCTAAAGGCTTATAAATTGGATTTATGGCCATGGGATTAAGTATTCCATTTTGATCTTTGAGGTAAATCCATTAGGAGGCTACAGTAGATAGTGTTATCAACATTCACTGCACTCTTATTTTCAACCCATTTGCAATGGAAAATCAGCACTTTAAATAATGTACAATCCAACTCATATATCATTGAAATGATGAATAAATAATACATGTTTTCTTAAATTTGATTTCTATCCTTAGAAGTAGATATGTTCATCTCTTCTTCCACAAGAAAAATTCTACTATATTTCATCATAATACATTCATTAAGATAAATTGTATAACATGTTTATCCAGTAATTGCAAAACCATTGTATGATATAACAGTTTACATTTAGTCCCCTAGATCTCCATAGGAGTCATTTGACAATTGAATTATTATTTTTAGATAACTCCACATAAATATAATCTTGCAACTATAAAATATTCTATTGATTATGTGTATTTGATATCCATCATTCAACCCTTGATGTATTCAAATGTCTAATAACTAATTTATAGGATTCAACATATAGAGTATCATCTTCACTAATATGTAAAATGTAAAGGTGATTTTGTTGTCAAAATTTTATGGTAATTGTAACAACATATCTTCTTGAATTACCTTCCCTCCTAAGGTGTCCACAATGAAGATATTTTTGGAGAATGGTACTATAAATAACTGATAGGTAATTGGTATAAATTTCAATAGATTCTTCTAAAATACATCATTCTTAAATAAAACCTTCTTATTGAATCCGATTCTTCATGTACCTTTTAAAAATCCTTATATTCCATTTAGTGGGGTACCTCCATATATAGTAGAAATCACCACATATTTAATCATCTCTAACCAAGTGAACTGACATATGGACCCTCATATCAAATAATGATGGTGAGAAGAACATGTCTAATTCACCTAATATGGTTGTAATCAACTTATTCAAGAATATAAGATTTTTTGAGTCTATAACTCTATGGCATATAGAGTATATTTAATGCAATTCATACATTTTTAGGTAGAATGAAATATCGAGTTACATGCATCAAATATTGCATCAAAATAAAATATTAATGGGATTTTAGAGCCCATAACATCAAATTAGTCATTGAAACATTATTGTTGATAGTTGATGAATACCCCTTTAGAATATTTATACCATTAATGAAATTTAAAAAATTCAATTTTTCATATATGGATAGTGTAAACTGTGGAAGGAAGAAAAATTCATCATTAACCTATCACCGGTGCCAAATTTTCTCTTATCCCAATTTCAATCATGTACAACATAGCCTTGAAGCCCTATTTTTTCTATCAGGGAAATTTTGTAACATTCCAACAACACTATCAAATTAATTTTTTCTACATGCATGAAAAGAAGAAAATGTTTGATGTGGATGAAATTTCAATACAGTATTTCCAAGATATTTGATCTCATTTTTAAATCTAATTTCAAAAGATTTTTTTGATAAAACAATATTGAAAAAACATTCAATACCTTTTACTTTCTAAAAAATTGACCAACTATTAGTGGAGAACACATATTACCATATTCTAAATTCCAATAAAATTGTGTCATTCAGGATCCATATTTATTTTGTCAGGGTAATAATTTGTGATGTACAAAAATGATAGTATATAAATAATATTTTAACCAAATTGATTGTGCGAATTATTCACAAATGGTACACGACAACATTCCTATAATTGTATATCTTTGAAAAAATTTCCATAATAATGAAATTCATTTATCTTCCCAAACATCATGTAACTCAATTTGAATTTTTCACTTATATGATAATCATACCATATAACACATGTAACCCAACATCAATTTTATATATTCAATAGAAGTCATCATATTTACATAAATATCATTACCGAGTTCTTATGGTATATATATTATAAGTAACAAAATTATGTATTTGTGCTTCATGTATAACCACAGTTCGAAGATATTATTTACCAACACAAGTATTCATGTACTGTGAGTACTACACTTCACAACGAATGGATTTATTCCATCTATAGACAATGGAAGATAGATGTTTCTTAGATCCTTTATAAATACATGATACTCAAAATCAATCTTCTTCTACTGAAAAGAATCATCTACATGATATAGATTCGCATCTTCAATTATCATATAAACATGTCATGTCAATTGTCTATAGGTTAATTGGGATCTATATAGTCATCTAAAAATTTGAATATTAGGAATGTACCATACATCTTTCAAAATAATTGATTTAACTTTCTTGTATAGATTCATGCCATACATATAGAATTTTCTAAGTGATTCACAGTCTTTGAGAAATAATCTGAAATCATTCGGACATTCATGTATATTTTAGAGATCATTACCATTGAATGTAGCATTTTTTTAACATAAAATGTTTGATAGGGAAGCTCATTTTATTATGGTATTATATCAATCAGGAGAGCATGTAGTTATATAAAGTTGGTGTCTCTCCCTCTGCTATTATCTATAAAATTATATAACATCAATATAGGTGAATATTTTTCATATTTAGTAAAATCAGTATACAATGTTCCCTTATCATTTCTATTCAGCTTCAAATGCATCTTTGGAAAATCACAAAGGGTGCCTTAAATTTCTATTTTTATTTCTTCGACACGATCATCATTTACACTAGTATTCATATCAAATGATTCATAAATCATGGTATCAACAAAATTAGTATTAAAATGAAGTTTCTCCCCATGTTTATTTCAACATTTAAAGAACTCATATATTCATTGAAAAATCAAATGTTTTTAAAAAATTTCAAGACTATTTTTTCATGAATAACAACATAACCACAGACAAAAGATTTGAGAATGGTCTTATTCATAATGAATTGAAAACATAACAATCTATATAACCCTATCCTTAAAAAAATTTCCATACGATTATAATCCATCCATTTTTAGTTCATATTTATCCTATCAAGTTTATAAAATATTCATTCTATAAAAAAAGACACAAATTCACATAATATATTCATAATATATATAAATATTTATAGATAATTATAAAAAGGGAAATGAAAATTTAATGTTATTTTTTATTATTCCTAACAAGTTACCATTTTACAAAAGGGTTCTATAAAATAAAATGAATAAGGGAAAACATATGGTTCTTGGTTCAGCTTCTTCATTTTATGTCATGTGTGGAAAATAATTTAATTCTAGGATAGATTCTTTAACCATGTCAGGTGGGATCCAATTAATTTAAAGGAGTTGATTTTTATTTTTTTCATCACTTGGAACACAGTGATCTATGTGGTGTTTCATTGATATGGTTCTTAGTAACTTATGTTGATGATCTTTTATCAAATGGTGAAAAAATAAAATTTAACACAAGTTCAAGAAATTTCCCATCTGTATGAATACAAATCCTTATCTTGAACAAATGACGGGAGATTAAGTTTAAATTTTGGGGATCACCAAAAAATATAACTCAATGTTAGTTAAACCAACATAGAGAATTAACTCAAAAAAAGTGACTAGAAAATGATAGAGAGGATTAAAAAAGATGGAAGAAGATATGGATTTTTTAATGCTGGTCAGGATACCAATATAAAGATTGAAGGGAAGTCTTAGTGGATATTGAAATGAGTTAGAAGGTTCAGGTTACCATGATCTGTCAAATGATAAATTTCATGTATGATTAATTTGAATATCCAGAAAAATCACCTGAAAATTGAAATCGTATAATACATTTGACCACTAAAAAGTATATATCAAATATTGTTCCTTCATTCCTATTATTATGTTATTTTACTATTGATTGTGGTTCCATATCATGTAGATATTTTGGAGTGATCTTTAAATGAGTATCATACATTAAAAAAATAAAAGAAGATATAGATGTTTTGAATGATGTTCATGATACAAATTTATAGAGTGATGGTCCAGGTGGTGTTAATTAATTTGTTTACTAAGTATGGGGTGACCCATATGGTGTTTCAATATTTAATATTTAGTAGTTTTAAAAACAATTGGCATCCTTTGAATGAAATTGGTAATTAAATATATGTAAATAATTACACAAATGGTTTTAGTTGTTATCCCTTAAATTCATCCAAAAATATCACTGGTACCTAGTATGGTATAACCACTAATCAGATATTTTGTTAAATAGAGGTCAATGTACCAAATATATGTAGAATGGGTATCATGAAAAAAATATAATAATAATAATTTAAGATATGAAGCGAATGAGGATTACAATTATATCCTTATGTATAAATGTTTTCTGGATGGGTAGTTGGTAGAGAACCTAACAAAATTTCTTAGTTTAACTCTGAAATCTGAAAAAAAAAATACAACAGTAGTCTGATATCTATAAGGGGACCCTTTATTGGTGTGACCATGATAAGACTCAATAGGATGGTCTTACACACACGCATGGTGAGATATGTGTTTCAGCATCAAAATTCATATGGAGATCTCAATTACTCCATGAAAAGGAAAATTCCATTAGTCTGAGGATTGAATTTCAGAAGTAATTAGATTTCTAAGAGGCTAAGGTTGCGGGAGTTTATTAGGTCCTGATTGATATAAAATAGGTTAAATATAGTTAGTTACATACCCTTTACAGGGTGTCATTATATATCTATATTATGTAATAGGTGATAACTGAGATATTACATGGTAAAAAAGACCTTGGATCAATTCCATGTGATAGTGGGTGGACCTATTAATGAATAAAAAGAGAAGTATTTCATTGATAAAGAAGCTGCATAATATATTATTAACTAGAATTTTATACAACAGAATTTGATTGATTCAATGGTGTGTAAATCGAAAATAAAAATTTATACATAATCCCATATGAAGATGAATTCTATTATAGAATCCATTCAGGTGGATGGAAACAATATGTATATTTATTCTTAAATACTAATTTCTATTAGAGTAGAGGATGATGCTCAATTTCATATAAAGGGATTAGGTAGAAGTGCTTCTATAAGATCATCCCTAATGGGGGTGGCTGTTTTTTCATTTATTATTCAATAGTCAATTGAAATTTTAAATTCAACATAGGTGACTTCACCCAAATCATTTTGAGTACTCTATTTGAATGAAGGGAGAGGAAATCAAAAGTACAGGGTACTCCCTGATAAATATAATGAAGCAGAGTTTGGATGATAGAATATGACAAAATTTAAATGTATCATGGTTGACTAGGTAGATTAGCAGTCTCCGGAAGATTCCTTGGGGGATTTTATTGAAAGTAACCATCCATCTAATGATTTTACATTGATTTAGGTCCACTCAATAGTATGTGAACACTCACATTGATTTATTGACATTTTTAATAGATCTAATTAAAGGGATATTCTCCCTGTGGAATTTGAAAATGTTCATGGAATGACCTGAGTTGAAGGAAAACCCCCTAGAACTAAGAGAAACTTTTACCCTCGAGATGATGATGATGATAAGACATGAAACAAATCCCAAAACCTAAAAGAAAGGCCATCATCTAAGAGGTAAGGGTGGTGGATGATTTTAATCCACATAATGAACTCTTGTTTCTTTTTTTTGGGAAGATATATGATATTCTTTATTGAAGTGAGATGGAATTATTTTCCACAAGAAATATCTTTTTTTCATGTTTTAGTTTCAATAAATTTTGAAATCATGGGTTATAAACCATGGTTTACACTATTTTGGATATGTGAGAGGTGATATTCTATGTATGTAGGAGGTCTATGAATTTTAATATGATCATATAATTTTAAATAGATTATTGTTATGTATGAATGATTTTGATTTCAATAAAAAATTTATGTTAGTAAAATTGATAAATATATATGGACTGTACCAGGTGAACATATATTTTAGTACATTCCTAGTCAATATAGTGTTTTACTACAACTATTTAATTTTTTAGACATAGACATACACAATTACCGTCCTCGCTGTACACTTTAATTCAATTCATTAAAAAAATTGTAAATATTATCATCTTAGGATTTAGAGTGGTTTTTTTATCTTTTAGGGACAACCTTATCCAAAAACCCAATAAAAATTGTTTGTGTTCTTGAATTCATTATTGATTTACGAGTCCCATAAATGAACTACCACTCTAACTATTTCAAGGGATTCATATATCTCACTAATTATTGATTGAAATATATAAATATTAATTTTAAATAATAAATAAATATAAAAAATAATATATGAAAATGATCA
Organism: Viscum album; assembly: GCA_963277665.1. NCBI lineage: Eukaryota > Viridiplantae > Streptophyta > Magnoliopsida > Santalales > Viscaceae > Viscum > Viscum album. The sequence goes on along the minus strand of OY728144.1, from coordinate 148,715,078 downwards.
TAAAACACTCTGTAGTTTGAAAATTTAGCCACTTTTATAGGGAATGTTGCAATTATTTCCAAACAAATTAGGAGTCTTTACTTTTTAGAAGGAAATGAACACCTGTTTAAATATTTCATTAAATATATTGATGAAATATAGTGTATTTACTTGATCATATATCCAATGAAATAAAAATATTTTTCTAGATTTAACACCCTATTTATAGACCACTCTAAACTACCATAATATGTACCAATGACTAATATATAAAATAAATATTTTTTTTATAGATTTCACACCCTTATGCGAACTTTGGATCATGTAATGATGAAATAATTACATTACCTAAAAATATTGAGAAATTAAGGATAAAAATGAAAAAACTGGAACCATGTTGAACAAAGACATAAAGTAATAAATAATGAAATTAAAAATATAAATGAGAGAGGAGTTGAAATAATATCAGAACATCAGATTTGAGATAGTTGATTCATCCGAAAGAACATCGAGGGTGAGTAGTGGAAAAGTTAAATATTCTTCAGAGCTTGAACAATGTAAGAGAATCAAATTGGTTAGGGTTCTACATTAATGATTGGAAAGTGTTTTATCAATGATTTTAAAAAATCATTGATAACGAGAGGATATATCAAATCTAAAATAAAATGCGCTGATAAAGACCTATATAATTAATTTGAATAATATAACAAATATAATTAAGAAATATAAATGTATATAATTTTAAATAAATATAAATGGATAAATTATAAATATATTTTAAGAATTACAAATATGTATATTTAAATATAATTATAAATAAATATAAATATACATTATCATAAAAAATAATTTTTTATATAATTATAAATATATTATATGAATTGTAAATACAAATTTATAAATATAATTATTGATATATATTTATAATCATAATTATAAGTAAATATATTTTTAAATATATTTTTAAATATTTATATATAATTATAAATATATACATATATATTTATTATTATATAAATATAAAAAATATAAAAAATATAAAAAATATTTATTATTTAAATATATTTAATATAATTATATATATATATATTATTAAAATGTAAGGATAAATCCCCTTTTATTGAAATACAAACAAAAACACAGTGAATTGAAATGATGGGATCTGACAAGGCATCATTGACCTCATAAAAAAGAGTCAAGGACTATATTTTTTCCTGATCATTATTCCAATTATTTCTTATTCTTCTCACAAGGTATTCCAATAAAATCCTCGACCACGTACGCAGCTTTGACCCATGGAATAATGCCCTACTAAACATTCCACTTAATGAGCATGGATTTCAATGTTAGTGTCACACAAATGAGGATACTGGTTAGATTTCCTCGTTAGTAGCCCAATGAGAACCGCCACATCCTCTACCATGACTTTTTGGATGATGGCTTCATTTCTATGACATAACTAGTTTCTAATTATCTCCTGGTTTTTCCTCATCCACATTAGATTTTTCCATCATAATTGGAGTAAAATACTTATTATTCATATTTATAATGGACACTAAGGAGTCTCTATCAATGTTTATATTTCTTACAAGGGTAAATATTTTTGAAGACATTATATGGTTATTTCCCCCCTCAAAATATTGAGTGAAAAAATCCATCAAAGGAAGAATCTCCTTTTCCGGATCAACTTTCAAGGGTGAATGAACATCTACAAGTGTAAATTCTATAGTACTAGCCACCCAAGGTGGTTAAAAATCATCTCCAACTTCATTTACTCATAATGAATTCTCATTATGTTATTAAATCACCTTGAAGAAGTTTGAAGTTTTCACCAGCACTTTATTTATCTAATCCAAATAATCCAGGCTAGACACAGGCAGGGAAACATTCTTCTAATGAGAGAACAATCCTTAACCATAAACTAAGTTCCTCTCTTTAATGGTCTTACTAAAATTCAAGACCTATATGGGAGCCAATGGGGTAGCCTACTCAATCTCAAGATGAGAAAAGTCTACTGCCTCCAGATTTTTGGCCTTCATAGGGTAATCAAAATCAAAAATTTGTTTAAATTTATGGTTTCTTGATAAAATAAAATGATCATGTAGTATATGATCATCCCCCAAATATTGTTTTCCGATTTCATTGACATATTAATAATCAATGGGATTATTCTCTATGATTCCATCCAATTCACTTTGTTCATTAATTCGTAAGGAAGAGTAACCTTCCCTTACTTGACATTTGTATCCATGTTTTCCCGAGCAACAATATCAGACTATAATTTTTTAATTATTCTAAAAAGAGAGGTTGTAGCATGATGCACATTAACCTCATAATTCATTGGTACATGTTCCATAGCTCGATATTCAAGAATAGCCAAATCAGTATTATCAGAAACTACCTTAGCAAAATCAATAAGAATCTCCCGCCTAGTTCCACTACCAAACTATCATAAAGATACAACATCATGTCCTTGTTTTGTTTCACTAGAGACCTTTTTCATCTGACCAATGACTTAGAAAACCTTTTGATGGATGAAATTATTAGAATGAATATAATTATGATGAGAAATTGGGTTCTTTCCCTCTTTTGAAGAATGAAGTTACAACATGTCCAAGAATTGAGCAGTGTTAAAACAATTGATTTCCTATAATAGAAGAGTTCATAGCCTATGAATTTATAGTGTTATAATAATTGTGGAACTCCATAAAAAAAAATTTCAACTCATTTTCATCTTCATTGGTGGATAGAAACATTAAATCAAATAAATTAAAGGCTATATCAACTCCTACTAATAAGTTAGTAGAGTGGTCAAATCTATCCACTTTTGTTTCTTCATCCATTTTTATTGGGACACTAATCTATTTTTTAACATCATATATAATATTGGGGTTCAATAAAATCCAATTGTGAATAATAGTTACTGAAAACCAAGCTTGAGGATTCTATAAGATGAGTAGACTTTAAAAATATCAAAAAATGGTTTTGTTTTGTTAATTATATAAATTGTTCAAAAAATGTGAATATATATTGAAATGAAGATGAATACATATAAAAATTTTAAAACATAGTAAGTAAATAATTATAAATAAATATTATTAAATTATTAAATTTATGAATTACAACTATTCTAATTATATGAATTATAACCATAATAACATACATGTAAAAATAAATTTTAGAAAATCGATAAAAATAAACAAAATTCTAAATGACCATGACCTGAAAATTAATAAATAGAAAAATATTAAAAATATTAATGAATAATTATGAATAAATTTTTTTAAAATGAATAAATTAAAAAAATATAGAGCGAATAAATATTTAAATTCTATAAATTATAAATAAAAAAGTGAGAAAACACTTAACAACATCCATGATTCAGTTATATTAGATAAATACATGTTAAAATTGATTGAAATATATATATATCTATATATATAAATGATTAATATATTTTTTATAATTAATAAAATGAATAAATTTATTAAGTACTTAGTATTTTAATTAATTATTTAACTTAATATTTATTTCAACAAAAATGAATTTATATTGAATTTAATATTTTTAACAACTGTATTAATTTTTTAATTAAAAAAATATAATAATTATATATATATATATATGTAATTAATATAATATTTATTATATATATATATATTAAAATTATTAAAATTTATTTATAAAAATTATGGGGTTTGGCCCAGTCCAACTGGGAACTCGCATGAATATATTTTTAAATAAATCTAATATAAATTAATTATGCAAATTAGAAAGTTATTAAGAAAATTCAATGTTAAAAAAATTTATAAAAATTTATAAAATTAATTTTTTGTAAACTAAAATGATGAAATTTAATATGTATATATAAGTAATTAATATTGATTTTATAATTAAATTTATTACATTTAATATATATATATATATATATATATATATATTAAAAAACAATATATTTATTTTTTCATTAAAAATAAATAAATTTAAAAAATATTAATGCAATATTTATTAGTAAAAATGAATAGATAAAATATATATAATAATAAATTGTATGTTAATTTTTTAATTTAATAATTTAATAATGCAATATGTATGAATAAAAATGAATAAATTTAATAAATATATAAATATATATTAAGAAAAATTATATTAATTATTTAATTATATATATTTATTATATAATTATGCATACTGTGAGAATATTTTTTTAAGAGTTAATTATATTTGACGTAAAAAAATAGACCAATAGCCTAGTCCTAAACCCAATGGGAAGCCAGCCACATGGGATTAAGAGAATGAAATGGAGAGAACATTGCCCCTTAAATGTCGACCTCTCTACCAACCCTTCACCCTTGGTGGAGCCTCCTGGTCTTACTCTAATGACGATTCAGATAACACCCCCAACAAAGAAGGAAGCAGGAACATCCATGAGAGATCAAAAAAGTACATCCATAGATTGGATTAGAATCCATATTTAATATTAATTGATAAAAACTTTGGAATTGTTAAATAACCATTAAAACAAAATACTTTGGTCTCCATCAAAGGATAATAGACTTCAAGCTATGAGAAAAACCTGGATGTTACTTCCTTACTAAGGCCTTCAATAAGACTTCCACATTCCTGATACTCTATATGTATGATAATAGAATTTTTTTCGGATGAAATTTCAAAATCCTCATCTGAGGATTTTCCATAATATTCATTTTAATTTTTCATTAATTTAGTATAGTTGGGTGGATGAGACCATTCCAAATTCCCGGAAGCACTTGGATACTCAATCTACTGAGGGGAAACCTGCAAAGAAATGCTACATGGTGGGTCTTCTGGTATTTGGGCTAGACTAGGTGGAACCTAAACAATCATAGGAGACTAAAATTCAATTTATTTCATAGGGATGACCAATTTGAAGACCTACTCATCCAGTAATTTTTTTCCCTTTATGAGCCCTTTCCGCAACCAGCTACTCCTGCCTTAGATGTTGATCAACTAACTATTGGGATACAACCTCATATATAGATTAGTCATTCATTGATATCCTATCAGGTCCAACACGATGTTTTATATCATTTTTTATCTAATGGATTGTAATTAAACATTATTGGCTAGTCCTTCCTTCATAGTAAGTGTTACCTCTTTATCTTTCATCACATCATTCTGAACACCCTCTACCACACTCCCAAAATAGGAAACCATTTCAGGACACTTCTTTCCTCTCAAGAAGAAAACATTCATTGTTGTATCTGTCACATCAACAAAACCGTCAAATGGCTTCTTAATTCAATTGTATCATTATTCACCATTTGGAGAAACCTAATCAAAACCATCCACAACATGCTGCTCGAAATCTTATAACACTATTTTGTATATGTATTTCAATGGGTTTTCATATATCAATTCATTACATATTAATTTTTATATTATAATATATATTAAAACTAATAATGTTTTGGTAAATATTATGTAGGATTGAAATTTTGAGAAATATAAACAAAAAAAATTAATTTAAGATCAAAATGACACTTCACTCTCTGATAGAAGTGAAGAGGCATGACAACAGATTTTGAGAATTATAATAGAGAATTTCTAGAGGCACAGAACTGATTGAAATGGAGAAAATGGAGATACTAGAGATAAAATCACATTTTAAACATCGTGTAACATCATTACAATACGTCTACTTTCCTTTCACCAAATGATGAATGTTGCGAAGAAAACCATCAAACAAGTCGTGAATCATCATTACATGACTTTTCATTCTGTTACAAATCGTGAAAGGGGTCAAAATTACAAATCTTAAAAGACATTTGTGCGAGATACGTATAGATTCAAAATATGGTAAGGAAATCTTGGATTGGTATTACACTACATGAATTCCCAATTCATGTCATGTAATACCTCGTTAAAGGAAAAAATGATGATTTCTAGTGGATATTCTAATGGTATTTGAGGGTTTTTTAACACATTGGGGCCATTTATGGACAATTTTGACTTTGAGAATCCAATGGATGACCAAAAGTCATGTAAATAGTATTTATGGCCATGGGATCCAGTACTCCATTTTGATGTTTAAGGTAAATCCATTAGGAGGCTACAGTATATAGGTTTTTCATGTGGTTTTTCTTTTCATTTATTCATTCTTCATCAATGTAATGTCGAATTATATTTAGTTTAATTCCAATATTTGTGTTTTATTTATTCTTTTCTCATTATTTATTTCTCAATTTCTTTCCTATGGATTTGGGATTAATCATCATTGGTGATCCCCCTATGATGGTTGGCGAGAACCCATAGGGAGGAGTAGAATCTGTAAAAGAGGTTTCATACCATTATTGTTTTATTATCCCTTTCTAATGGGATTTAGGGGGTTTTTTTGGCATGTTCCATCCATTTATGGAAAATTTTGACTTCGAGAATCTAATGGATGACCAAAAGGCTTGTAAATAGGATTAATGGTCATTGGATTCAGTATTCCATTTTGACATTTGAGGTAAATCTATTAGGAGGCTATAGTAGATATGTTTTTCATTTGGTTTTTCTTTTCATTTATTCATTCTTCATCAATGTAATGTAGAATTATATTTAGTTAAATTCCAATATTTGTGTTTTATTTATTCTTGTCTCATTATTTATTTCTCAATTTCTTTCCTATGGATTTGGGTTTAATCGTCGTTGGTGATCCCCCTATGATGGTTGGTGAGAACCCATAGGAGGGAGTGGAATCTGTTAAAGGGGATGCATATCATTATTGTTTTATTAACCTTTTCTAGTAATGATTATTCTATTTGATAGTATAATTTTGAGCCTAAACTTCTAATTTATTCATCATTGAATCATTGACCATATGTTTCTATAATAAACAGACCCCAATATGATTGAGTTGATTTACTCATGACCAGTGAATAGAATTACTCTTCTGCTTTTATTTGTTGGTGAGAACCCCAATATGAGATTGATTTGTGATATATCCAGCTTATTTGAATGGTCATGGGTATGGTCCTACTAATTTTTCTAGTTGGACATTTGGGAGAAGAGTCTATGAACATAGACAAAGGAATGGAGTTCTTTACTACAGATGATGTTTCAGGTTATCATAGATGGCCTTTTACAACTAGTGTAAAATAAGGATGATGATAGGAAGAGATTTTAAAATCATCTCATGATACAATTGGTCAATATAGTGATGATGAGAAGATTCTTCATGAGTAAGTGATTTCATCATAAACATGAAAAGGAAATCATAAATTATATGCTGAAATGACATTTCGTTTGAAAATGGACTATCCAAATAATATGGTTCATCTATCTTGACTATGATGCCAAAAAATCCCATGTCGACTGGTCGAGATAGCATGCGCAACAAGGAGCTAGAATATTAAGTTTCCCATCTAGAGAATCAAATTGTTTTTCATTGTTTAATGGATCAATTAAAAAATAAATAGCCTTCCTTTAATGGTTAATATTTTCAAAAGGATTGGCATAACTCTCCAAGTGATGCAGTTAGTCTGCACATGAATTCTAGAACCAACATTTGTTTTGATGGAAGTAATGATTATGTTGTAATTTATGGACATGGATCTAGGCATGGAATACAACAAGAGTCACAGAACAAAGGGAAGTAGATATTAGTGGGTCAAGGGGGAATCCAATTGGACATCCCTATCAAATCCATAGTATATGAGTCATAATCTCAATCTATGGAGGTTCCATCCACTCAGATTCCAATGCATACTGATCCACATGGAGAAAAGTCTTTAAAAAGTGCCAAATAGAAGAGTGCTAAGGGAATTGAGAGTGTGGGGTGGTTTTCTCCTTCCCATTTAACTAATCTATTGAAAATATAATATATATGTATTTTGGTAATGCCTATGAGGAATATTGTGATACTACGTGGGAAAAGAACTCTAGTATCATAACTCCATCAGAATAGGAAGCTGAAAGACCCATTGAAGGCCTCATCAATGAATTGAAACATTGGCACATCTCACAACTCGAAGACATTATCTATATGATGGATCCACATGTATTTAGTTTCAAGGACTATTTAGAAACCCCTGTGTTGTTTTTAATTCACATTAATGATGGATTTTGACCCAATTCAATGTGATACTTTTTGGATCTATCATGGAAATTTAAGATATCCAATATTTAGGAGTTGTCCTCCAAATCATCATCAGATGAAGAATATGGGCCCCCACAAAGGGTAAAGACATGGAGAAGAGGCCAACATAAAAAGGATAGATTAAAATATCTGAAGAATGTGGGAACTAGAGTGATTGGAAGGAATTGATATACTGGTTTTAGACTATATATTTTAAATTTGGGAATTTTTTCTTCCTTGACACTTTTTCTTTCTTTTACGTATTCATTTTATTAATAATTTTGTGGTCATGGGTTTGATTTCAAAATCCATGGCTGAGCTGTTTTCATATATATTTATATATATAATTTGATTACATAAAAATAATGGGATGACCCAATCCATCCAATGAACCCATGTGAATATATGTTTAAATAAAATGGATATATATTAATTATATAAATTACAATTGTTTTAAAGACATTAAACGTTATAAAAATTATTTAAATTTCATTAATTCAATGTTTAACAATTAAAATTAATAAATTAAATATATATATAATTAAAAAATATATATAGTATTTGTAATTAAATTTATTCAGTTTAGTATATATATTAATTGACAGTATATTAGTTGTTTAATTATAATTTTATAAATTAAAAAATATTTAATATTTTATTAATGAAATATTTACTAATAAAAATGAATAAATTTATAATTTAATAATTAAGATACTATATATAATGAAATATATCAAATTTAATATATATATATATATATTGTAATAAATATTTTATTAATTATTTAATTAAAAAATAATTAATAAGGGAAATATTAAAAAATGTTTTCGTGAAGTAGTTATTACTAAAAATTAATAAATTAAATATATATCTATAATTAAATAAATAGTATAATTTTATAGTTAAATTTATTAAATTTAATATATATATATAGTAATAAATAACCTATTAATTATTTATTTAAATAATAATAAATTACTATATTATGAGAAAAATATTTTCTGAAATGTTTATTAAAAATAATGAATAAATTCAATATATATAGTAGTGAATAGTATATTATTTATTTAATTAAAAATTATGAAATTACAATATAAAGAAAAAATTTATAAAGGAAATATTAATAATAAAATTGAATAAATTTAATATAAATAGTTAAAAATAATATATTAATTATTTAATTATATATATATTTAAAATATTTATATGAATATTGTTAGAATAATCTATAAGAGTCAATTATTTTATATCTAAACGAATATGGACCTTCTTTAATATATTATTAGTAGCTTAGTGTGGCAAAATATACTATTGTATCTCTTACAATGAAATATTTCTTTTCATTTCGAGATTCCTTGGTTAACATTCCAACATTGCATGATTCCATGGGAAAAATACCATAGAAGACCGACATGCCTCAACAGGGGATTATTCTATTGATGAAGCAACTACTTAAGAGCTTGTTGACTAGTATTTTAGGTAGGAGTAGTTGATTGCTTCAAAGGCATGTAATGGAAAATATAAAACTGATGTTGAAACTTTTTTGAAGAAGTTCATGACGGAAGATTACGAATGGTAGGTATCTTATGCTTAGATGGTTGATTGTACTAACTTAGTGATTTCCTCTTTAAATCCATTTGATTTTGACGAAATGGAAAAGGTTTTATTTCCTATGTAAGACTCATGTTCTGGTAGTGTAGAAAAAATCACACCTCTATTGATTCTTGGTGTATTGGAATCTTAAGTTCAAGAACCACTTTCATAAGAAACTTCACCCAACTCTTTTGCAGTACTCAGTGAAGTGTGAGAAAAGAAAAAATATAAAGGAATCATAGATGACATTATTGATGATCATTCTAAGGATAAGTCCAAGGGGGATTTCATTCTGAATGTAAGGGGGGACTACATAATTTTCTTTGTATTTTGAATAGATCTAATAGAAAGGAGGTTTTCTTTGAGGAATTATACAATGATAATAGAATGGTCCATGTTAAAGGATAGTCCCCAATCACTGAGGCCAAAAATGAAATAAATCACAAATTTGACTCACAATCTGATGATGATAAGACATTGAAAAATCCCAAAACCTCAAAGAGGGGCCTTCATCCGAGAGGTAGGTGTGGGGTGATTTCAGGAAACAAGATGAATTCTCTTCTCTTTCTACCTAAGTAGATGTCTACTTTTATTTTTGGTAGTATTTTTTAAAATTTGTCACATTCCATATCTCATAGAACATAGTACCTATTTTATTTTCAATAAATTTTGAAATCATGGGATACAACTAATGGATCATGTTTCTTGACGATTTATTGTGTAAAAAAGTTGACGATTGGGCTATCCCTCAACCCATAGGGTATCCCACAATAAGGAAGGCCCAAATTAGTCCCATAGGCCATGAAAACCTACATGGAGAGCCTGTCACATGTAAATAGAGGAGGATAGTTTTAACACCCATGAATCACATTCGTGTTTTGTGGAATGTCCCACATGGTGATGGACGTAAAGCATCACCAGTGCGAGAAAAAATTCAAGATGGTACGCATCCTACGACACCAATTTGAGATCATTACTACTAAGGTTTCAGGGGTTAATAAATAAATTAGTTAGGAGAACATCTCAGAATCTGATGTGGGACACACACATACATGGAAAATCCATTATCAGATCTAATAAAGTAATGATAATGGGTGGAATTTATTATTTTTCAAAAAACAAGACGATAAAGGGTTCTCTTTATCAACACATTTTATATAGTGTTGACAAAAACCAAGATTTATCAGTGTTTTTATTCAGTGTCGATGATTACCACCATTTATCAACAATTTTTTTGTAAGGAACCCAAACCCAGTATCTCAGATCTGGTGCCTTACGTCATTACATTTGAATGATTATAAAGAATCTTATCCCAAAGGACCAATCAATTTAGCAATTTTTTAAATAATATTAAACAAATTAACATTAAATTAAAAATTAAATGTTAAAAACATTGAAAATCCATTGATGACACCCAAGAACTCTTATATTAACCTTTCAAGTCATTCATAACATAACTCTCAGAATCCAGGGGAAAAGAAACATATTAAATGGGTGAGCTCATATGATCAGTAAGGGTAATAAATAGAGTATAATCTAGAACATAAACAATAAGGCATGATGAATAAATAATAACACATGACATTAAAACAAAAATTTTGAGCATAATATGGTAGGAATAAAAGATGAATAAATAATTCCTTATAAATAATCATATAAAACATCACCATGAATATTTTACTGGTTAAATAAACACATGGTTTTTCATTTACTAATATCATAACATGGGAATGAATATCTGATCATCATAAACAAGTTTTTGTTGCATCGACCAAGACTTTTAAAAATTAATGGTTAAGTCCTCAACAAAAACCCATTTTTGATTTATCTCATGAGACCTACCGATGAATCAAGTGGATATAATGGGCCCAATTTGTCACTTTCTATTTCCAATGCATTCCTCATATAATTTGGTGAAACATAATCAACATATACATTCATATTGAAACTAATATATGAAATGTAAATAACTTTCCCCAATCAGTAAACATAATATATATCAATTCTAAGTAATATGGTGAATGGTATCAAGATAGAACATCCACTGTCAAACTAAACATAATCCATTCAACGAAATATAGTAAATGATACTATAAGAGATAAATCTCAATCCAGCATATGATCCAACAAAGGATCTTGACATAGATGAAGATCATTAAAATTTCTTGAGAAAACTACCATTTCTATTTTGAAATAATTTATTCAAAAGCCTCGTATTTAAAAAAAGAATACATTTAAATAGGTATTTTTGAATTAATGTGTCCTGTATCACTTTGAAAAATAAGAGAGAAATTAAAAAACATATATTTTAAAATTTTCATGTCCTTATAAATAAATCCGTAAAATCCATTTTGAAAACACATACATAAAAGAGAAATATTTTTAATAATAAATATTTGAAACCATTTAAACAATGTTTTAGTTAAAGAGTCCTTATAAAAAACATAAAAAATATTCCATTTGAAAATATTTAAAAAAACATGGAAATGTATGATAAATTTGTTCTAATAAATAATTACGTATAAATAATCTTAGATAAATTGAGATTGTGAAAACAACCCTTATAATGATTGTATCATAAGAGTGGGGAAAATTAAAGGCATAATTATGTGTGAAAACTTTAAATCCAAAAAATATAAGTGGATATAATGTAAAAAACATTCAGTGTTCATTCACACATATTCTTGGAAAAAAACATAACCAATGAAATAAATATTTAACTAAATGAATGGAAATTGAGTTATTATATACCTTTCCTCTGGTTTTACTTTCATACAGTTTGTTCAACCCTCACGTATAATTTTTTAAATAATTTAAATAAATTATTAAATAAATAAAATAATTTTTATAATACTTTACATAATCTTTTTATAACATTTTCCACCCATTTATTTACAATATTTTTTTATTTCCACCATTTCGGGTGCATTCTTTTCATAGTTTCAAAGGATTGTTTATTTTGGTATTCCTTGTAAAAAATAAATAATAATACATATGAGATAACATATATATATTTATTACATTATAAACAATTAAAAGTGAATTTTACGATTCCATGATTTTGGTAAAAGGGAAACATATAATCATTATCCACGAAGGCATTGAATTGACGCACCATGGGCGATGATTTATTTGTTTAATAATAAAATGATATGATGAGAGATTTTATTATTATTTTTACACAAAAACAACACAATTATAGTTTATATTTTATACTAGAGTTTATATGAATCATTGGATAATAGGAAGGGATATGGTACAGGTGAGAAATAATTTAAAAGAGAAGAAGAAGAAATTTAACCTCCTGAAAATTTTTCATTAATGGCCTCCTTAAGGATATTAGAAGTGGTGTTTTTGTAAAACTATAAGCACTAAAATATGTTAAGGTATGAGTAGTAGGAAATATAGTATAGTTTAGTAAATAAAAAATCCATATGGTGATGAAAATTTGTTAAAGAGGGAGCCTCCTTAAATAATTGAGGTGAGAGGTAACATAGGCATTACTGAAATTACTAAATAATAATAAATTTATTATAGGATTTAATACTTAAAAAAGGAATAAAAATAATAGTATATCCCGTTTTTAAATAAATATTATCAATTTTTTCCTTGTTCATGATTTTTTCGTAATTTTTAATAATTTAAGAAAATATTTTATTTGTTTTAAAATAATGTTATCAAATTCAAAACTATTCACTATCATGACTTTAATCACGTCAAAAAAAGTTTCTAATTCGAATAATAATTTTTATTATATCATACACATATTATAAGTACCTATATATATAGTTTATTTAATTAAATATATGAAATTATATTTATTTGTGTATTTTTAATATCAATTATTTAATTTATTCATTAATTAAATTAGTACTGCATCATCTTTGTGAAGGCCATTATGGTATGTATTGGTGGTCTAAAAATTAAAAATAAAATTCTACAGGAATTTAATTTTATTAAATTTCCAAATACTATTCTTTTTAAAATAATACTTTTGGAAAATCTCATAGTAAAACACTTTACTAATTTAAAATTATAGTGTGAAAAATTTGTCTTTATTTTTAATAAAATAATATAAAGGGACTAATGATATCTATAGGGGTCCAAAATGCCCCCAATAATAATAAAACAATAATAGAATAATCATTGACATCCATGTAAATTTATAAAGTTATGGTTCCATTATGTATTCTTATAAATTTAATTCAAACAAAGTATTTATTTTTCTTCCACTTACGCATGAATTACATCGGCATTGTATATTAATTAATGTTAAATATTGAATATATAAAAAATAATAAATCATAAAAATAAATTAATTAGATTCAAAATGAAATTATATATTCTTTAATTATATATATTAACTCATATACATGTCAAGAAAACTTCTTAAATTTGTTATTTTGTATTTTCTTACCCTACATAAGCATTTCACATGCATTTGGATAAGATTAATATTATTTCATTATAAAATTTGAAATTATCATCAAAAAAAATCTATTATTCGTAATAATTAATAATATGGTTGTGAAAATAATTTTTATCTCTTAATTATTATTTTTATGGAACCATATTGGCTTTGTCAGAGCGGTGTAGACAATGCATTGATAATGACAATGGTTCTTTTATATTTATAAAAAAAATATTATATGTTCTGAATTATTTTTATAAAAAATATTGATTATAAAATCATTAATTATTTATTACATTATTTTAATAAATTTTATATCATAAATATCTCTTAATGAGGTCACAAAAAACACAGTATTTTCTTAAAACCTGTATTTTTTCTATTCACTAAAAATTCAACTATTTCATAAAAATACCAAAAATTAATCCTAACCATTTTTAGACATTTATAATTCATAAATTAACTTCATTTTATCAAAATAATTTTCTAAATAATTGAAATTAAATTTTAATTAAAATCATCATTTAATCAGAAAATACCAATTTTAAAATTATAACAAATTTTATGAAACATTGGAAAATTAAATAATGCATAATAAATTTATTTTATAATCATAAGACATTGAAAATTTATCTTTTGATTCTATTTTATTGAAAAACATTTTATTTTGAATCATTATATTAATTATAAAATTTAAAATAAACATTTATGTTTTATAGAAATAACGATACATAATAAATAATTTCAAAAACATTTATTTACTAATATTATTTTTTAATTATATCATACATTAATTTATAATATTCCTAAATTTTATTTATACATTTATGGGTGGGGTTACTATTCATTTGAAGGATTTATTATTTATAAGGATCATATTATTATTCATTAGAGTAACATTGCTATTTAAAAGGGTCAAGTTACTATTCAATATAAAATTAAGTCAATCCTATCAGACTCAACCTTTATTAATGATCAAAACCATGAATATCAAATTTTAAAAAAATTTCATTCACAGAAGTGGTAAAATTATATTTAATGACTAGGTTATAAATATCTTTTTAAAAAAATATAATAACAAAGTGTTGTTTTGCAATGAATCAGTGTTGTGTTCTTTATATTACATTTATTTTTAAATCCTTGGGGTGTTACATTCTCCCCCCATCATTAAATTGAGTCCTTTCAATTTGAAACATCACTTCAAAAAAAGCAAAAAAAGTTGATATTTGAAAATACCTTTGTGGAAACCCACGTCAGAAAAAAAGGTACTAGAATAACATTTTTTTGTTTCAAGATCCATTACCTAAATTTGATAAATTAATTCACTCTATAATAATGTATATAAATATGAGTACTTGATACATTTCTATAAAAAAATATTATCCTTTAGTTGTGCCTTTAACTATTCTGGCTTCATTTCATGGAACATGTCGTATCATAGGATAAAAAAATCTCTAAAACCTTTTATAAATATAAAATTCAACCAATTAATAAATGTTTAACTTTTCCAAAATATCATGATCCAACACAATAGAAATAAAGTCACTAAATTTCTATAATGGAATTATTAAAAAACATGAAGTGGTTTTTAATCATCACCTATAAAAATGTGAGTACATTCTTCTTGTATTCTCTTGAAGCATGGTAATAGCATTAATTACAATAAAAAGGTATTTAATACATTAATGATTCTTTTTTACTTTTTTAAAACATAAAAATTGGGATACATTCTATAAGTCCAAAATATTGTAGACTCTACCAATTTGTCGATATTCCATTATTTAGATCCAAGATTGTAAGTGATATCCAATTTATGTTATCCAAATCAATCATCTATTTATTTTGAAATTGATATATCAATATGGGGAACATATTAAGGTTTGTCTTTCCTTCAAACATATATTTTTTTAAAAGTTTAACTTTCCACTAAGTCACGTTTCCTTGGTATAATTCATCATATGACCTCAAAAACTTAATAAAAAGGTAATGCAGTATAATATTTATATAGTCTATAATTAGTATAACCAACACATCATTACTTAAATAACTCAAAAGACATAATTCATGAATCTAAACATAATAACATTAATCATTCATCTTTATCAGAGGTAGTAGCATAATTTTGTCTATGATCCATTTTCTTCTTTTGGTATATATTTTATTTGACGCATATGATATTGATTTGAGTACTGTCTAATCTCCTTGCAGTTGAATCATTGTACATTGGAAAAAAATTTATCACCCTTACAATCAGAGGAATGGTGGCCTTTATCTCCACACTTATTGAAAACTGCCATTCCTTTTATGCCTATATCATGTTTTTTTCTTCCACCATTATCATCGCTGGGAAAATATTTATTTCCCTTCTTCCCTTTAGCTATGTTTTTCCAAGTTATATTATTCTTTTATTTTATCCTTCCAAAGCCATTATATATAGAAAACTCTTTCTACTTCATTTTAGGAAATTATATTATCTCCTCATATGATAAGAATGTTTGAGAAACTAGTTCCCTAGGAATTACTAACATAAACCCATCAAATAAATGATTATTCTTACTCTTTGGATAATGTGAATTGATGTAGTTCTCATTCCTTCTAGTAGGTTCCATTTATAAACAATTTTATACACAATATTAGATTATGAAATTATGAAACATAGTTTATAACCAAACACAAGTGAAATACATAATATAAATTGAAACAATTATGTGTAGCTAATGTCATTCCTTCTAGGTGTGTAGTGAGGCCCATTTTTGTGTACTCAGTTACCTCGAGTCAGGTATGAGACAAATTATCGAAGTTGTTACCCCTTGGTACATCTGTTTCAAAACAATGTGCACTTTTAGTATACAGACAAGGATTCAGTTATTGAAGACCCATATAATCACCAAGTTGCTTAAATTCAATGATTTTATTATATACATAACCTTAAATTCTATCTTAGGTTTACATTCTCTAATCTATGTTTTATAAATCTATTTTCCAAAGTTTCTACTAAACTTACACTTATACCAACTCTAAGGACCCCAACCCAGTAGTCCAGAGTCAGTGCCTTCCTTTATTACATTGGATTGATTACAAGGAATCATATCATGATGGACCAATCAGTTTAGCAGTTTTGGAAATCAGATTACATATTTGTTCATTACATTAAAAATTTAAAGGAAAAAAGAACATATAAACTCCATCGATATCAACCAATAAATATTAGATTAACTCTTCAATTAATTCATAATATACCTATTAGAATCTTGGTTAAAAGAAACATATGAAATGGGTGAGCTCATATGTTTAGTAAGTTTAAGAAATACAGTGCAAGCTATTACATAAATAATAATCCTTGAGGAATAAATATTAACACATGCCAATAAAACATAATCTTGAGCATAATATGTCACAAATAAATGATGAATAAATAATGACTTATAAATAATCACATGAAAGTTCACTATGGATATACTACTTGTTGAATAATCACTGGATTTATCAATTACTAATATCATAATTAGATAATTCATATGATGTACATCATAAACCTATCATTGAGCACTCCACCAAAACCTATGAAAATAAATCTTTAAGGCCTAGACCCAAATCCATTTTTGGTCTCATGAGACCTATTGATGCATCAAGAGGCTATAGAGGGCCCCACCCACCACTTCCTAAGTCCAATACATTCCTCATATGAATGGGGTGAAAAAAAAAATCAATAGATATATTTATATTGAAAATAAAAATTGAAATGTTAATATCTTTCCCCAATTAGTAATCATAATCACAATTCATTCAGAGTAATATGGTGAATGGTATCAAGATAGCACATCCACAGTCAAACTAATCATAAACCATTCAATGAAATTTAAATGGTATAATAAGAGATAATCCTCAATCAAACATAGTATCTAACAAAGTATGTTGACATAGATTAATATCCTTAAAATATATTGTGAAAAATACCCTTTTGTTACTTTGAAATCATTTATTCAAAATTTGTGCATTTATAAAAGAATCCATTTAAAAAGTGATTTTTAAATCAAAGTGTATCATACCACATTGAAGCATTTATAATAAATTCTAAAATTAACATTTTAAAATATTTATGTCATTATAAATAACTCACTAAAACCAATTTTGAAAACATGGACATCAATGATAATGATTTAGAAGAATAAATATTAAAAAAAATTAAATTATTTTTTATTTCAATATTTGTATCATCCTGATTCGCATCATACGAGGGGCTGGTGGAATGGTCTGATGGATAGTGACCCATTTTCCATTATTATGACGGGTTTCACATCTAGTACGTTGTCCTTGGATGGTCTCCAATGGGTTTATTCGTGAATCCAAAAGCAACCAATGATCCATGTATCTATGATTCGTGAACCTACATTCCAAAGTAAGGAACTTGTTGGATGTTTATTTGGCCAACAACACTTAAGGACTCCATTGGTCGAGAGGATTGGAGGTTGGGCTCAACAGACTCTTTTGGGGGGATTTATTGCATACTCCAGGACACTATTATAGATTTATGCAATGGTCATATGATCATGAATCCTTGGTTATTTCCCAGGAAAGTATCTGAATATTACCCATGGGTTGAAAGGTTAACCAATTACATGCATGGTTTGGGAACTGCATAGGGGATTATAGTTTAATCCTTATGATAAGGTCCCTTAGAGTATATCACCATCTATGGATGATGGAAATTGATTTTATATCAGCATAAACCCCATAATATGGGATTCATATATATCCTTGTGAGAGGAATCATAACCCATGTAGTATAATCCCGTTTAACTAGACACATCACATTTTATGGTCATGTGAGGGGGACCCAAACATGAGGTTTTAGCATCGTGCGTGAAGGATGTATAGGTGGAGGATGCCTAGTCATGATTTCATGTGGGGCTTACACCAAAGTGGCAGGGGATGCTCTGGAAGGGAATCTTCTCATGTGTGGATATGACCTAAATGGGGATATGGATCGGTGAACACTAGGGTGATTTGGATGTTGGGTTTGGATCTCATGGAGGATTCTAATGTATCCATGTTATCTAGGAATAAAAGTCATAGTAGTTCAGTTAAATTTTGGGATTATACCGTAAAGGATGCCCTATTTGTGGGGGAATGGTTAGGGATTGTCCTTTGAAAAAGATCCCCCTTCAGATCAAGCCTTCAGACAGGAATCCTATGTATCTTGTTTTAAAGATGTAATCAGAGTTCTCGTAGTTCATGACAATGGATTACACGTAGAAGCTACCAATATGAAGGTGGAATGATCTCTAATATCATGGATTAGATGATATGGATCTCGAGAAAGGATAATGTCTTCCTATATATCCTAATTGTGTTGGGAATTATAGTTCTCAATGTTCATGACTGGGATGTGTGAATTTTGATATCATCAAAGACCTCTACGCCCACATGAGTCTTGCTCGATGTGAGAAACAAGAGGATGTGAATGATTCCCGAAAGCCACACATTCCCTAA
Source organism: Viscum album (assembly GCA_963277665.1). Classification (NCBI taxonomy): domain Eukaryota; kingdom Viridiplantae; phylum Streptophyta; class Magnoliopsida; order Santalales; family Viscaceae; genus Viscum; species Viscum album. The sequence goes on along the minus strand of OY728144.1, from coordinate 148,695,501 downwards.
TCCTTTCAGAGAAAAGGAGTTGGGATACGGTGGACAAGGGTGTGTCTATGAGTCCAACGGGAGAGGTAAAAGGGATTTGAATGTGTAATCCCCTTAGCTGTGTTGATATCCAAGATACTCATTTCTTGTGATCTATATAGACACATCCCAAGTCGGGAAAGAGAGGGGAGAATGTGAAATTTATCATAAAATTTCTAGGGTCTTACCATAGGAGTATTACCCGGAAATTATTTCTAGGAATGAGGAGAATCATTGGCCCTCATCAAAGGGAAAGCATGTATGATCTCTTTGGTTTGTCAATGTCCCTCATTGAATTTAAAATCCAATGGTTACCCTTGATCCTTAGAATGGAGAGGCTCACATCATTATCCTATGGTTAGACTCTAGGTTATCTCTAGAATATAGTGTTAAGGATGTACTGGGGGTCCGAATCATTGTGGGAACTACCTTTGTGCCTCTGCTTACCTTGGGTATGTAGACTCATAAGGGCACGCTGATGTTCCAGATGGTCTAGTCATATGGGTCCATTGTCCTTACAAGAATCTTTGTCTTGATATCGATGGACTAGATAGTGGTGGTTACATGGAGTTCATGATGGGAATGGAAGGATAATATTTGAGATGAAGGGTGGAAAAACCAAAGACACCCTATTCTGCATACCATTTTCTCTTGCGGAATGTGGGATTCTCCGCATAGCATATTACAATATGAGTGAAGGGACCATGTATGTACCGAAGTAGTACATGGACCTGCATGTGAGCTATTATGTACCATGGTGTTACACTGTCTCAAGTTCCATCTGCATATCATGGTGTAATGCAGCACATGGCCTTATCTATGTATCTATGCTCCATGTGGTTAGCCAAACTGAAGGAGGTTCATCGTGCCTGTGGTTCACGAGAAGATCATCTACGAAGGGAATATGGTTCTCGGTTCACCAATTAGGTTCATGGATAGTTGATTATTATTATTATTCTTTATTTTTTTTGGTTTGAGGTTCTCCAATTAGGTTCTCAACCAGTTGATTATTATTATGTTTCCTCCTTTATATGGTTCGCAGCAGGTTTATACCTACTTGAAACTATTTGTGGTTCCGTGCCTCATCGATCATTTTCCATTGACATATTCTATTCATAAACTCCAAGATCTCTTAAAATCCTTCTCATTTATCAATTCCCATTGTTTTACCTTTTATAGAGTTATGAGAAATCTGTATATAGGGCCACACGACACCTTTTGAGGAATACCATGGAGGGATCAATCAACCCATGGAAAACTCAGTCAACCAAGGTTCATAGTATTGCAGTTCGGGGTAGGGAAATCACCGCCTCAACCCTGCGAATGACGTGGTTTGTGGAATGCTTCCAACTCTACCTAATTCGTGAACTGCTCAGTCTATGGGGAGGTAGGTGGGGACTTACTTCTAAATCCTATTTTTTTACAATGACACGGTTCACAGAGCCTTGGTTCTCTATTTTTATTTCATTTGAGAATGGTTTGGTTTGCAAGAAAATGCTTTGTGGGTCAGAATTTCATAGGTTTTTCACATACCAAATGGTTCTCATTATTGGCCTTCTATGTACCTTTCCTAGTAACAAGTATGTACACCATTTTGTGCCCTTTATCGAATTTGGTTTCTTCAATATTCACCTAAAATTTTCATCCCCACATGTATCTCTTTCTTTTATCAAATTAGTGGGAGTATTATATTTCCCTTTACATAATTTTTGGGACCCTATAAATGAACCCGATAGGAATGGGGTCCGGTTGGAATGAATAGGAGGCTATTCTAATGTAGAAAACGGCCCCGAATTGAACCGGCTTGTGGTAGAAAGTTGGACTCATTTGGTGGACCATGCCTATACTTAGGGGCCCATGTCATTTGTATTTTACCAAGTTTCCTGGTGAAAAGTGATATGCAAAGCACCATCGTCTTTCCATTATTTTTCATAAAATATCCTTCATAAATTTTTCATCCGTATAAAACTCCTTTCGTTATACAAACTCCATATCCTACACAGTTTCCTCAGTCGCGAACCTACATTCGAATCTGCAGACCGAACTATAGAATTTTAAATTGTAATTTTGAATTTCTAGGTAGTATGATGCTACACGGCTCACCTTCCCCACAAAATTAACATAAATTTAGAGAAATGAACTTCAAATTTTCAAATTGGACTTTAAATCTTCAAAATGTGATCTTTAATTATCTGCAAAGAAATACACGGTATGAGGATTTTCCCTTCCATGAATTGATCAATTTGTTGGCCAATGTTTTGTGGGCCACCATATTATAGGACATTTTACACACTTTTGGTTCATGTGGAATTAATTATGTGAACTTTTACTAGGTTTTAGTAATTAGAGCCTTGCATTTGGTACATTTATTTGGTCCTTTTCCATTTTTTTCCTTTCTGCCCAATCATTTTTTTGGACTGACCCTTTAAGTGATCTTTTTGTTTTGCAGAATGAAATGCCTCTTCCTCAAGTTGTTTTTGATAAAGTTGTTGTTGCTGATTTTGGATCCACTCCCTGTTATTCTAATTATTAAAGGAATAATTCTATGGATAGATGAAAAATTCATGTCACCCTACTATATCATTCTTTAGATAATTTACGCAGTGCAGGTCAATGGGAATATCTGATCTCAAACTGGCTGCCCATTTATAGATTTGACCTTTTGTCTAATACACCTATCCCAGAGCTACATGTGGTAGACCAAAGAGCCACTTGAATATTTAGAGGCACCATTCCTATGTCTCTCATCTCATTGAAAAGATGATTCATACTGAAGGATACAACTATTTGGTCATTGTTGTGCTATACCACTCAGACTTCTTAGGTGGCATGACGAAAGCCATAAGAAACAGCCCATTGTTATCATAGCATTTCCTACAGGGAAAAAATGGACAACATAGCTAGTCCACAAGATGGGACCTTTGATCTAGGGGTTCATTTGGTTTAGATCGGGGGTGTCCCTTATACGTCCATAAAATATGGAAAAAATTCTATGTCAAAATATAGACCATGGGGCATAATAAATAAATATGAGTTTTCCTAACTTACACTCATCAAACTAGCACCCTCATCTCACATATTTTGAGTAAGTGGAGACCATACACCAATAATTTCCATTTCAACCATTGGGAGGACTGTATTAACCTCTAGGATGTTTGGATAGTTTCAGGGGTCCCAATCATTGGAGATATGTATGATCAATTTCTACCCCCTACTTCCACATATGATGATGAGGAGAGAATACCTCCTTTGGATAAAATTATCATTTATAAATAGGAGAATATTTTGGGGAACGTTGACCCCTACCCAAAACAAGATATTTCATTCATGTAGTGGATTAGTGCCTTCTCCTTGTAGATTTTCCCATAGCCTAATGTGTGTAGACCCATGTCATATCCATCAAATTCAACTCAAAGGTGAGTATATTCCTACTATCCTACCTATGAGGAGGGATGGTTCCACGAAGGGGAAAGAGAACTCATCTGTGACGTGGACCATTTTTTTAAGTAATCATCCTTTTAAGACATCTATTTGAGATGATGGATCTTACCATCACAAAATTATGGCTATTCAAGAGTCAAAACCTTTATCATGGTGGCTTAATATAACACCGGTAAATGTATCAACCTTGAAATTCCTTTATTGGACTAATTTTACCACCTATTAGATCGTTTCATAGAATAAATGTGACCTTAGTGAATGATTGGGCCCTTCCAATTCTTCTGGGGTTGGATAGGATCCTTCATGGGAGGCTACACATTTATCAACTCCTTTATGAATCCTTACTCTGTTCTCTAGCCATATCTGAATAGAATCATTAGGGTTATGCTGGTAGGTTGGGATATCATCTTTATGATTCCCCCACATGAACCATCATGAATGCAGAATCCAAATAATTTATTAACCAAGGGAACCTATTTCTTTTATGGGATGGTATCTGGGTTGCCCGTATTGATTGGGATCTTATCTGTGAGGTATACACACCTTGTAGATTTAGATATCAATTTAATTGTGTTCAAATATTGTTTCTCATAACACTTAATAGTTCCCATCAAAAGAAAATTCTTATGATAGACCATCAATTATGGAAAATTTACACATGCGAGGACACCCAGTGCGAGGTTAATCTCGTAGATTCTAAGGATTTTATAACCTTCATTACAAAAGGATACATTGATTCTTGTATTAAATCATATAAACCTGGTCATTTATCAAATGTAGTTCCCACTGTTACAACCTAACGACATATAAGGATATGGGGAAGGGGAAATTAAGGAATATGTATGGAATTCCCAACCAGGTAATGTTCATTGGATTCCTTTATGTCCTCCCTCATGGAAGGTATTGAGACCTTAGGGTGTGGGCTCAATAGTTGTCGAGGCTGCCGCTGGAGACCAACCACCCATCCCATTTGGTGATGATTTTCCAGTTTCCTAGAAGAAATCAGATTCTTTGAAGAGAATACAGTCTTTTCAAAATCATTCACCTCACACATTGTGGTTGTTCCTCCATGAGAGGGTGGTATCCCTTACTGATCATGGCCATGTGTCAGCACCTATTGACATCTCTTATGATGATGATCCTGAGAGGAAACATCACTACCTTTAGGACCTTGAAACCATGATATATTCCTGTAACGATCACCTCAACTACTCTTTTTGGGCACTTTCTATGCTGTGACCAATGTCCGACATAGAGGGTGATGATTCTACTGGTTTACCTACAATGGATGGGGTAGGGTATGCTCCTCTCTCATGCATAGAGACCCATTAGAATTCATCTCTTGAGGGTCTCGGGACTGAGAAGGCACCTTGGAGGCAAATGCAAATAATGAGATCTACATTTCTTCCCCAGAAGGACCCTCCATCATTGTCCATTCCTATTCTAGTCATTTTTTTGAATGCTTGGAGGGTATAAGATTAATTGAGGGTGAATTCCTCCAATAAATTCATTCATAGGATTCTTTAAGGAGGATTTTTTCCCTTCCAGGTTTTGGGGGAGCCATCACCCACACAATTATTTCAACAGAATAATATCTAGATAAGGTGGGATTTTACCTGGTAGATATGGAAAAATACCTTCAAACTCCAAAGAAAAAAAAATATACTATTCTGATGAGGTGTCATGGATGCTGGTACTCTTGAGACTAGTGAGTATAGAGGGAGAGGAAATTTTATTTATGAATCCAAATTTTTAATTCCCTATGCTATGAAGATTATAAACATTCCCTCTACTTTTGTAGGAGCCTGAGGAGTCTCGGGAAATGATTACTTCCCCAGTATACACCCCCTAGAGGCACTGCATCTAGGAAGTGTATAGCCACACATGTAGGGATTGATAAGGATGGTTATTATGGTGATGTTGAACACATGTAGATAGTCATTGCTGACCCTTCTTGGTTATTTCCTCCCTTGTATCCACTTGACATTCCTGCTAGAGAGGAATCCCCATGGCATACTAAGAAACTTCAGCAGGTGTCTCAACTATCAATGTGTATCAAGAAAAGGATTACAAGTAACTTCCACACCAATTTATCTTTTTATTTTACCGTGTACATTTTTATTTATAACCCATTATCTCATGAATATTTTGATGCATGAACTATAATCGAACATGCTTATTTTTCCTAGGCATCCACGGATCATATCCCTTTTATGGTGGAAGAAGGACCACTGTCGAAATTGGCTACCCCAAATCAGAATATTTCTATCTCAATAGTAGAGGAACATTTAGAAGTTTAAGTCTTGACCAAACATGCTGATACTACTACTATAGAGGAAAAAAATTATAACCATCAAAGTAGTAGCTATCTTGGGAGAAGATCCCTAATCACCCCATGACATTTAAGGGATTCCCATATCTCATGAGTCAATTACTCCAAACCAGATGGACACCACACTTATGGAGATAACACATTTGGAAGAAGATACCTCAGAATAGAAATTTGATCCTACTCCGTCATTGGTTTAAAAACTTAGTAAGGATATTATCCTAGCTCCAGAGAACATATAATGGGATATTGTTCCATTTATATTGATCATAAGAGAGACCATGATCCCAACCCCAATAATTTTTGGGCCGACCATCAAACTTTTCTCCAGGATGATTACCCCTTCCAGAATGATCTGAGTAAGTGATATTTTAGAGGCTTCCCTAGTGGTTTTTATTTTGGATGTGTATGACCCTGAGCTACAGATGCCTCTGAATGACTTTGGGTCTCAACTGCTTATCGAGGATATAGTACTATATTTATCAGGTGATGATACTGCCATAAAAGCTAAAGGCATCAATGCTCCATTAGGTGGAGGTTAGTTTTACAGTCCTCATACCTCATTCCCTTATTCACCTTTTTTAGGGAACATGTATGTTTATTTATTTTGATTATAGGATCTCAACCACAAGAACTGGAAATTGTAGTGGATGCTTCAATCATGCTCGTTGTCACAACTAGCAGAGAAGATATACCCGAGGGATTCAGTTGTGTTGCAGTCGTTGAATCAGAAAACCCCTAGTGATTTTCATTACTAAATATATTTTATCATCGGGAAGTGATTATGAAACCAATATAGAGAGCTCGGTCAGCCTTCGACTCGGCTGCCAAAGGGCATGAAAAAAAACTTGAGGTTAATTTCCCAAACACCACTTACCAAAATGTCGACGAAGCTATCAATGTTACACTGAAAATTTGTTGTTCTTGGGTTCAGAGGGTTTAACTATCACAACTTCTATGACATAATGAAATATTTGGTTTCTTCAAGTAACACAACTAACATGCTCAAGTATCATCTTTCCACTATAGATTCTATGACTCATCTTACCACTACTAGGAAAATCATTATGAATGAAGCAATCAATCATGAGGGAGTAGTCGCGGGGCTGTAGAGTTAGGTCATGAAGAAAAGTTCCTCAATAGAATAACTTGATCAGTAAGTCGAGTAGTGGAGTAGGTACTTAGAGCACGTTAAATAGGAACAATCCCGTGTTGTGGTCATAGTTGATGAGGGCCAGCAGTGAGTGGGGGAATGGGAAACAACAGGCTTTGAGGAATCATGGGAGAAAGAAGAATTGTGGGGAGGTGTGGAGGCAAAAACCATGACTTTTTTATGGTTTTTTAGTCCATTTAAGTGTCAAACTAGACACGGATACAACTCTGTGAGTCCACTTAATGTCTTTCGTAATAGTCATGTCCTGCCCACATCGAGAGGATTCAGCCTGTGGGTTCTCTCCATATCTTTATTCAATGAGAAGAATATATTTTTCAATCCAACAATCTTCCTTTATCTTTTTTATAGAATCTCAATCATTTAAGATCCAATTCATTTTAAATTATAATGTCAACCACATATCAATTTGAGTCATAATTTGGGATAAAGGAATAATCATGTTATTTTCTAATTTTTTCTTGAACTGAGGGGCTCAATGAGCACAGTTTTACTCTTTCTAGGGTCACATGGAGAACCCTAAAAACATTTATCCTTTTTCATTAACACCCTAATTTTTACTTAAATCTGTTTTGGGGTGGGACTAGCAGGTATAACTGGTTTTTTAATAGTCCATCCTTTGAGGGTTCTTTTTACATAATGAGATTTGTGTCTCTTAATGATTTTTTCATTGGTTGATGTTTTTCCAAAACTGTATATAGCAGAGTTTTAGTGAGTAAGAAATTGACTTTTTTCTAGGGTTCCCTTTGCACGTTTTTACCCTAGTGAGTGTTGTGTCTTTTTCATTGGCAGTTTAGAGTCTTCAAACTGAACTATCATTACTGATGTCTTATGTTGAACATCTTTGACTATGACTTGTGAGTAAAGGGCCCTAATTTTGGACTCATTAACTAAGAATGGCCTGGTAACTATTATACATGGATGATAGATTTTTATTAACCCTGGCTTTTGATCTTTAGATATAGGAAATGATATGGGGAGTGGAATACATGGAGAATATAGAGATAATAAAAGACTCTCTGGAGGTTGAATTTACCGTTGGTCAGCAAGAAATCTTTTTGGGCAACATATTCAGAGACACCAGGGCATAATTTTCATTGTCAAACAAAGGTATCCACAAGAAATTAGACTTTCATTTCTGATGCACATTAATTTTTTATTGAACTTTGGAATGATTTTACTGTTCAGGGAAATAGTGGATTGCCTGTTAAGGGAACAATTCTTGAAACTATAGGGGAATTTTTATTAGTTCTAGTTTAGAAACCAATCCCACATGAATTTGACTTGTGCAAAGGAGGGATAGTACATAGTGTATTTTAACATCCTACATACATGACTTTTGATACTTATGGTGTGAAATAATTTTACTTTGACTAGAGGAGGGTAAATGATTCATCTTTTCCCACATTAGTTTGACCAGAAATGTCCTTCATCTTTAGGCATTGAAAAGGGAAAATATGTAAACTTTAATCCAGGTTATTTTTAAAACTGGGGAATGAGATGAGGCATATAAATCATAGAGGAGTACATAGATTGGAAAATCCTCTCTTGAGGAAGAATTTTCCTTAGGATGATAGGCCATTTTTTTGGGCAACATAGGAAGAGCCGCTCGGGCATTGTGTGCATAGTCAAACAAAGGTGTCTGCAAGACACTATCTAATCATTTATAAGGGTCATGCATGGTAATGGGGATTAAAACCTTGATAGACATAGAGTACGGTGTGTGGGGAGGAGTTCCTGATCATGAAAAGGTAAAATTTCAGGTTGGACTTTTCTGGGAATACATGGAATAACTACAGTAATTTTTATCATATCAATATGAGTTTTTTTTATTACACAGGTTTGACCCTTTCATAGTTAGGGATGGGAAACATTTGTTTCATAGCTAAATCCAACTTATGATATTCGGATGTCACTACGTTTCTTATGATGACATGAATCAATCTATACATAGTTATTTTAATGCTCATTCCTATGCAGATCTGATTCACACATATGTATGGGGCATATTTGTTTTTTATATGGATTCAACAATGAGGAGGGGTGTGTGTCAAACATTCCTATGAAAATTTATTTCATGTTTAGGGTCATTAGTGGAAATACCATTTGACATGACCTTGAACAGGCATAAATATCGGGTATTGGGTATCATGTAGTTCAAACGTCATGAGATTAGGACATTGATGTAGAATACCTGAGTAATTGGATAGTAATCATGCTTGGATGTTATGAAATTTCTAGGAAATGTGTATGAAAGAAGGTGTAAACCATGGTGTTGAGGTTTCTTGGATCAGGAGGAATGTCATGGGCCTTAGAAGTCGTTAAGCGTACAAAAAGTTAAAAAACCTCTCATCAGGATGAATTTATTTATGGTTGACAGTCCGTTTTTGTGGGAAACATATGCAGAGCAGTCGGGGAATTGTATTCATAGTCATGAAAAGGTTTACACTAGACATTTTCCATCCATTTCTAATAGTAGTGGAAGATTATGAAGATCCCAGATCACTCGAAGCATGGAGTTTGACACATGATGGTAGTGTTCTTGGATAAATTAGAAGCAGTCACTCTGTGATTTACCAATAGAGTTTGGAACTCCCCCACATAGGTATGAATCATACATAGAATGAGATATTTTCATTCCCTTGGTGCTGCTGGACCCATGTTTGGAGATCCTAACACCCAAATATTGGACAACTCACATTGGTATGATTCATAGGGTGGGGGCCATTTTTCTATATTTGAGGTATATTGTTGTTTACTGTCATACAGTTAAGACTTTAGGTTTACAAATATTGAGGGTAAACACTAATATTTCTTTTAATTTCATTATAATAGGTTTAGTCATTACAGATTGATTCGCCCTGAACTTATGCAGAGTCCCCTTCCGAAACTCCTAATCCCAAATGATCTATGATCGGTGAGAGAAACAAGGGACAACAAGGGTTTCACTCAACCACTTATGGATGGAAGGATCAATAAAATGATCATTTTTGGGCCGTGAAATTTAATATAATTTAGTGAGTATGTATATTCTACATATTTTAACATCGTGTATCATGGATGGATTTATAACGCACTTTATTATCATGTGATCGGGATGTCTTCCCTACAGAATAACATCATGTGGAAAAGATGTTGAAAAAACAGTTTAATATTTATGCTACAAGTACAAATTATCAAAGGAATAACACATAAATATGAGATAATTAGGCTGGGATATTCATGGTACACCCTAGACATGAATGGGGGAAGAAGGTGTAAACCATGATTCCGGGAGACCATACGTTAGGAGGGAAAATGCACAGCTTATGATCCAATGAGCCTATCGAAGTAGAAACAACCTCTCTTGGGGATGAATTTTCCTTTGGTTGATAGTCCATTTTTGTGGGCAACATATTTAGATCCATTGATGCATAATGTGCACTGGAATACAATAATTTCCACAAGACACTATCCATCCATTTCTGATAGTCGTGGATGATTATAGTTATCCAACAATTCCCGGTGCATGAAGTTTGATAGATAAAAAGGGGATTTCTAGGTACATGAAAAATATTCAAACAATGATTAGCTCTGAGGTAAGATATCCTCTACATAGATCTGATTTGTAAATAAGGGGAATCATAGTCATTTGACACTTTCACGATGTCAGATTCCCAATTTGAAATCCCCTGCATATATTTGTATTTCACATGCATGAGATTGGGGGGGCATTTATATAGAGAATGAACTGGGATGAATGATCCAGGCATCTGTACGTATCATGCAGGGGTAGGAATAAGTCTAAGCATAGTTCTTGAGAACTCTACATGCCAGTCTGACATGTGCATAGAGAGGGGAATTTGTATCATGTGGTGGTTGGACCAATACATAGGGTCACGATGTATATACGTATCTTATGAAAGTAGGAATCAAGTCGTTCATAGCTATTGAAGGAAATTACCTACATATGACTGATCCATATGTAGGTAAGAAGAAATATTTTTTGGTTCCTGGACTAGGACAAAGGATTCTAGCATCACTATGTATCCGGTGAGCGAAAGAATCAAGACACACGTAGTTCATGGGGTACACTGTAGATTTACTTCTTGAGGTAAGGAAATTGGCCAATATTGAGTTGGTATGCATATGGGGAATCCTCATATGATACTCCTAATCCCACATGAGATGTACTTAGTTTGAGAAACAATGGTCGAAAAGGGATTACTTTGTCGCACTGGGAGATCATGAAGAAGGATGAGGGAATTTTCCTTCAATACATTACTACAACCACGCCTAAGTTTGAAGATCTAGGTGCCACTTCCATATCTGAAAGGGGTGGGAATGAACCCATATGTGGCTCTTACAAATTATCTCCCTACATAGGTCTAGCCTTTTGAATAGGGAAATGAGGAATTTTTTGGATGGTTGATGGAGAAGGAAGAATGATGCAAGCATCACTACATATCCTACGAGAGAATGAATCGAGCCACATATATTTTTAGAGATTCCTCAATGTATAGGTTTGGCTCATTCATAGGAAGGCAGGGATATTTTGAACCATTTATTTCATGGTCTTGTAGCATACATGTTTCATCTATTCATCTAGGGAGAACCTTTACCACCACTCCTAAGCTCAAATGATTAATGATCGGTGTCTGAAACAAGAAATAACTAGGGTATCCTCTCAAAATTCAAATGATGTGAGGGTATAATATAGGAATTTTTTTACTAGGGGGTGGATAGACCAGTAGGAAAGATCTTGGTGTCACTACATATCCCATCAGTGGATGGGAATCCAGCTGTAAATAGTTCTACTAAAATATGTTCCCTATAACGGCCTGACCCATGCACCAGAAAGGGGGTCAAATATTTTTTGATGGTCTTCGGTCCAGGATGAATGATCCTATTGTCCCTAAATATCTCAAAAGGGTGGGAATCAATCCATACATATTTATGTAGAATTACATGGTAGGTGACTGATGTCAGAGGCAATGTCTCCTCATGTGAGAATTTTTTCGGCCCCATATAGTTTAACATCACGTGGTTAGGAATAAAAATTTTGCTATGAAAGTTTGACTTGTACACAAGGAGAGGGGAATTATTGATTTTGACTGGTGGATGGACTAGGATGTAGAATCTAGGAATCAATATGCATCCTATGATGGTAAGAATCAAGCCATACCTTGTTATAAAGACTCCATGCGCCATCCTAAACTGTGCACGTAGAAGGGGGAATTTTATACAATGATTTCAGATTGATGGACTTATTATACTGCTCTATGCTTTTTATATATGGGGGAAATCCTGACCACCATTCTTAATCTCACTTGAGTTATACTTGATGTGAGAAAAAAGGAACGTTGAGGAGTTCCCTTATAGTATAAGGAAAACAGTGGATATAAAAGAGGAATTCCATGTCATGTGATGGATGGACCAAAACTTATGGTCATTATTTCTCTACATATCCCATTTATGAATAGGAATAAGGATGTACATACTTATATAAATGTCCCTCCCTACATAGACTCGAGCCATGTGCATGGAGGTGGAAAATTTTGATTATATTTTCCTTGTATAGACCTGATTCATGTGCAACATGTCATTTTTTAGGACACAGTGATCACCATGCAGTTTAAAAACTTGGGGTTAAGAAGAAAATTCTGATTAGTTTAACATCGTGAAGCATGGATGGAAATGTTGAGAAGTTTAACACCATTCGTCATGGATGAAGATACATACCAGTTTAACATCATGCAACATGGACGAAGATGCTAATTAGTTTAACGTCATGCAACATGGAAGAAAATGTTGAGAATTTTAACGTTGTGAAACATGGACAAAGATGCTAAGTAGTTTAACATCATGTTGAATGGATGACTTCATCATGAAATTAATTTTCATGCGACCAGGATATATTTTTTACAGTTTAACATCATGTGGGAAGGACGTCTTTCTATACTTTTGGATACACAAAATATTTCTTCAGGAACCTTGAAATGGTGGGACCTATGGTGAGTCAGCCATCCATTAAAATTAGGTAATATTCACCATTGGAGTATAATTTGTGTAGGAAATACAGTCCTTACCATTTTAGCTTCAAATTTGGATACTTTTTCTTAAGTATCATCGAGGTTATGAGGATAAACACCATTTCGCCTTCATAAAAATACCAGAGGTGAACATTTTTATTAAAGGCTCATGAAATCTGATTTTGGAAGACTTACAAATAGTATAGAGTGTGCAATGTTTTCTTATCCAACTGCTCCAGCTCATCAAACCATTTTTGGGATTGCTCATATGTAGACAATTGGTCACAGAAAATGATACTGAGTAATGGTAGTTGAATTTCAATGCACAGAACCTCCTATGCCCTATATACTAATGAGTATGTGCTTTCATGAGTGGTAATTTGGGTTGTGGTTTAGTAATCTTAAAGAGAATGGAGGCGTTTGTATGTCTATGATTTCTTATCCTTTTATACCATCTTTTGGAGTATATTAGAAAAGGTATTGTCGAAATCATCTATCAATCCATTGGCCACTGCATCTTAGTGGAATGAACGAATGTCCATAATACCATACTCTTGGTAGAGTTTGTATGATTCAACATAAAAGAAGTTGGAGTTGTTTTTCATCAGTATTGTGTAAGGGAAACCAAACTTGGTGATGATATTGGCATCCACAATGCTAAAAATTCTATTTTTCTCCAACTTCTTTAAGGGGTGAAACTTCTTCCCATCTGGAAAAGAAGTCAGTTTTTGTGAGAATAAATGTGAATTTTCTAGTTGTGGTAGAAGCATATGGTCCATCTATTTAGGGTTTGATGGATAAAATTGGTATGGACTTGGTAAGGATGACACTTTTTGGTGAAATCAGTATAATCTTGCATCATGGTGGGCCAATAATACCAAATTATTTGAATTTGATGAGAGAGTTTGAATGATGATTGGTGAGCCCCACATGTTCTAGCATGATATTATTTCATAAAAACAATGGTCTCTTCTCCATTAATTCATCTGAGAAAGACTTCATCAAATCCTCACTTATAAAAGGACCTTTTTCTAATTTTTTCCATCGTATATCATGAAATTGACTACTCTTCTTCAGATCTGTTCACATCCTGCTCTATCTGGTGGGAGTTCTCCCTTTTCATGATAGTCCACAATGGGGGTCATCGAGTCAGTGGTATGACCATATGACTCAGATATTGGACTAATCTCATGGATATATTTTGTCTTCGCCTGAACATATGGTAAAACTACCCGATGATGGTCAATGATGTTATAAATTTCATTCCAATGTGAATCGGCCATAGTTGTGGCTGCATTTCCTAATGCATCAGCTTTTGCATTATATGAATGAGGGACTTAAGCCAATGTCAGCTAGGATGGAAGTTATTCCATTAATTTCCGAACATGGTTCATAAAAGGGATCATAAACTCTTTCTTGATTTCATATTCATCATTGAATTTCTTGATGACTAGTTCTAAATTGCCTTTTATCTTCAAGTGTTCTGCTTGCGCTTGGAGTTCTACTTCCAGGCATGTGATAAGGGCCTAGTATTATGCATCATTGTTTGTGCACCCCTACGAAATTAGGAATGAATATGGCCATACATCCTCATTTGTAGATACAACTATGACTCCCAAACCTACTTTGTTGAATTTAGGGTCTTCCCTTGTTATTCCTATCTGGATTATGAACGCACCATTGAAATGAATTTCCTGTAACACAGAGTTCTTTTGAATAGAGAACACTTCAACATTAGGTAATTAAAAATTTAATGGGGACCCCTCAATTCAAGTATGATCTTACATGAAATATACTAATGCTTGGCCTATGATAGATTTATGTGGTATGAACTATATATCGAACTACTACAGGATGACCACACACTGTGATAGGCATCCAGTTTACACTAGGCAGTTGAGAATATACTTGATCAGGTTGCTACGTGAGATCAAATAGACTTCATGGTGATACAAGTAATTCCTCAACTTCTAGAATGAAAATATTAAGGCTAGGAATCTCTTATAGATATTTGAATATAGAGTATTAGAATAAATCATGGTTTGGATGAGATTATAGAGACAATTTACCCTGCCAAAGTCATTCTTTTTTGCATGGAAAGTGCTTAGGGATAACTCTAAGGTAGTTACATATATAATGGGTGGTCTTTATTTTAGAGACAAAATTAACACCGGTGTAATAAATATATATTCCTTAATATTATTGAATACTTATAGAAAATCATTATTCCATTGATATTCTAACCACTTCATCATCAACCTAGTAAAGGAAAAATATTTACCTCTATGAAGTGCTAAATGTAAGTCAAGTGTCATTGGAGTCCTCTCAACTCAATGAGGTTTTGAGGTGTTGACATGCCAATGATTGAATGTTTCTTCTTGGGGTAAACGTTGATGCATTGATATGTTGTGTCGGCATTCTTTCAACCAAAGGTCATTACATTATAGAAAAAACATCCCTAGTGATCCCTGAAGGCATTGGATTATTCATATTCTTCAACCATTTAGATCATGTTATATCTTGAATATCCATCCATAAAAGAGGGGGCCTCATATCTAGTAGTGTCATTGATCATCAATTTTATGATCAGGATTGGGAAATCATCTTTCGAGAAATTCGGGTTAAGGTCACTGAAATCGATGCAAAACATGATCTGCCCATTCTTCTTCTATATAAAGGCAATATTCACTAGACAGATGGGATATTGGACCTTCTGGTTGATGTTATCTCTCATGATCATGTCTACTTCAGCCTCTATTTTGGAAGTAAGGGTTTTTTGAGTCCTTATGGCATCTTGTTTGTATCCAAGGTGATTTTATGGTAGGTCCAGGTGGTGATTGTACACATAGGGATAAAGGCATTGGATTTACTCATAGTTACAGGCAAAAAAATATTGATTCTTCTTCAGGAAAAGGTCATATGCCTATTTTTTTAGAAGTCATGGCAACACAAACTAGATTGCTTCATGGGTATTGTTCCATACCAAAGTTGATTTCCTTGAGTTCATCAACGATGGTAGAGTCTCCTTCCTCAAAATCTGGATGGGAATCCCTAATATCTTCTTCTTATTCCTCATCTCCATCCTCATCATCTTTCCCTTACACTTCTTCTGATGGGGAAACAATTCTTGAGATGGTCATCCCATAATTGGGGGAAGATTCATACTTTTGGAGTCTGGGAAGTGAAGTCACCTCTTATATCTTGGACATGGGAAGAGGCTTATCTGGAGAAAACGCAGTGTGGGTTAAAAGAGTTTTCTCATCTTATTTGAATGAAGAGATACATCCTCCTAACTCTATGGGTGGAGAAGATATTTTATACTATTTTGATGATATTCTGGGATATTTTTAACCAAACCTTCCATATTATCTAGGAATTCAATGAGCCTTTAAACATTTCCTGGAACATCATCCATAACTGAAATCATGAGGATGGTTGAATACACGTTTAAATTTGGACTTTTTCCCTCAATATGATTGATGAGCATTACATATTATTCCCTAATCTATTTGAAAGGATCAGTGGGAACAACTTCTAAACCGTTTTGGCCAGTGACCCAATCAATTCCATTAGCCAATGGGTGTATTCCCTTTGGTTCTTAGAACCATGCATCAATATAGAGTGATTCAGTGATGTCAAATGGAGCCTTCTCGAGTTGTAGTGTCCCACTCCATCCATTAATGGTATATTTTAGGCAATGATGGTACAAGTAGGGTATTTTTGTGTTTTTATAAAAGAAGGGTCTCTGTAGCATAGCATTGAAAGGCATATTATTTTAGACCAGCCAAAATTCTAGGTGATCTATGAGGTCACCAAACCATGTTTAAAGAATAATTTGGCCAAACGGCTTCTCCTCACATTTTTAATATCCCAATAGAGTTGTGGTGCATGGTTTCAGATCATCCACATTGTAGCCCAGCCGATGATGTGCCCGTAGTGGGAGGAGATTAACCAAAAAGCTGTTATTGATGAAGAAATTTCGGTTATCGACATCATTTATTATACCAGACAGATGCATGTGTCCATTAATGGTGGTGTATTCATCTGGATTCATTAGTGATACAACCATGTTAAATTCCACAGGTTTGGTATCTATTTGGAAGACTTCATCGGTGGCTACATAGGCTTCAAACATCTTGGGACTCAGCAAAGATTGGATGAGTGCTTCCCTGAAATATTCTGATAGATTATTTGTATCCAACATTGATAACTTAAGTTGTTATTGATTCTATCTACATCAGAATATCATATTTATAATTCGAATTTCAGTGCATCCCAGCTTGAGGATACAGTTTTATGGGAACTTTAGGGGTTTGATAATTTTATAAAGATGGGTTAGACCTTGGGGTCGGAGCTGATGGAGCTTCCATCCTTTCTAGATCGGGGCAGGTAGCTCTACTCACCATGAGATTGATATTAGACATATGGTCATTCTATGATGGTTATTTCAAAAGGATTGGACTGGGACAACATCCCATAGGGGCAAGCAATTTTCCCTCTCCCTTTTTGAACCGCTAGAGAGTCCTTTTTTGGGATTCTTCAACACTAAAATTATGAGCAGGATGTAGAAAGAAGCATGATTTCATCCATGGATGCATCTTCCCTGATATCCTAGAATTTTTTGGATTCTTCCTCTGGATCCCCAATAGGGTTCATGGAATTCTAGTTGATAACTATACTCATTATTAGAGAATGGATCCATCAAATGGATGACATTGACAGAGCCAAAAATCAACTCCTCTTCTAATGATGACTTTGCCTCATCATCTGCCACTAGTAGTATCATTTGGAGGGGAATTTACCATTATAATATTTTTTGGGGTAGTTCCCATGTCTTCATATTTGATGGTATGAAATATGAAAGTGTCAAATACAACTTTGGATTTAGAGAAAGTTCCTCTCCCTAAACTTTCTTTATACCTTTCTGATCAGGCAGCTTTCTGGATGGAAGTACCTTTGGGGATTATTGAGATGAGGAGGACAGTTGTGTTTCATTATGAGCCGTTAGAGGCACAGTTAGTCATTTCAACTATGCATGTAGTATTCCATTATCTTAGTTAATTGTTTTCCTAGTCATCCAATTACAAAAAAAATGTTATCCTTTTTATTAACAACTTTTTTCCAATCCCCATATTCGTTTAGATCAGCGGTAGAAATATACTGAACTTGTGTTGGAACTGGTCCCAAAATTAACTTATCTAGAATCTATCATATTTTTTAGGAGTTACATGTGGAAAACGAACTTAAGAATGTTTTTCCCCAATATCTAATTGATGGGACAGTAGTCTGTCCAGTCATCAAGACCTACTTCATCAACATTATTTGGATTGGGTACCTAAAACACATTGAAATGCATGGTGGCTATGATGTAACTTTAGACATGATCATCTTGAAATGAGTAGAATTTATTTCTATCTTCATAAAATTGATTTCTTTTGTACCCCTATTATTTTTTGGATGGGTTGGGGTGACTTATAATGTCTAAAGGGCCCTGCATGTTTTTCTAGGGGCATTAGAGTTAGAACTGGTGTATGAGGTGTCTTAAGTGTGATAGAAGACGCTTCATCTCTCCCCACTATTTTTTATTGGGGTATCCCGAGACATGAGATTAGTCTGTTTCAAGGAATATTATGTCCCTTGAGTGATGGCAGAGAAATCTCAGAACACACTTCTATATTTAACGGGGATTAGTGGGGTTCATACTTCATCATGGATGTTGTCGATGAAAATGGCCAACATCTCATTTTGGAATGCTTCATGTTCAAGGAGTTAGTCAGACCTTTCTATATAGTGGTAAAGTATAAGAATATCTCATTCTCTCACTATTTTCAATTCATGAGATCACTAACTATTGTCTTTAAAATCACTTAGATGAACAGGAACACGAACTGCTGCTGGAGATCCTCTTATCATATTATTGAGTAATGTTACAAACTGGTGTACTAGATAAAGGATGAACCTTGTAGGATTCACACAAAGAATCTTATCTTCACAAATTCTTATTGATCCTAATTTTTTATCAAGGGATCACAATAATAAGAGTAGTGCATTAGATTTTATTCCTAGTCTCATGATCCATTGAACACTAGAAATATGGGATTCTCAAAAATTGGTGGAGGCAGGGCGTTACTTAACCAATCATGGTAATGCTTCTATTCCGGTTATATCAGAGCACACCGCCACTCCATTCCTTCCATTCATGTATTCAATAAATTGATGGTATTCAAAATCCCCTGATGCTTCTCCTACTAGACATGATAATGAGTAGGAATATAATGGGAAAATATTGGTTTTGTTGGCATTGCTGGAACATGAGGTAGATACTCTTCTGGTGGCATCTTCTAGGGATTTTCCAAACATTGTTTTGGTTTCATTCCTAATTGATGGAAATATTGATATCTCATTGGGATTATGTTTAGATAGAATAATGGTCAAGATGCTGGGTTAGATGAGCATTCCATCCGTTATTCATCCGTCGGGGTGAGCCGGTGAGGTAGAGGTTCATCTGATAGAAGTATATTTTGACACTCCATGTGAGTAATGTACCCTATAGGAGGGCTTTATCATAGCTGCTCATCGTTGATTTTCCTTAGCTCTTTCATTTCATCCTAATATCAAGCGAATCTATCCTCAATCATGGGAGAATCATTTTCACGAGGAGGATGTGAGGGGTCGTATACC
The DNA here is from genome assembly GCA_963277665.1 of Viscum album. NCBI lineage: Eukaryota > Viridiplantae > Streptophyta > Magnoliopsida > Santalales > Viscaceae > Viscum > Viscum album. The sequence goes on along the minus strand of OY728144.1, from coordinate 148,675,850 downwards.
TTGTTTTTATTCCTCTCTTTATTGGGTATTCCCATGGGAGGTGGTGGAAGATTGAATGAAGGGTCTCCCAAATTTATGGAAACTCTTTGGTTTCTAGTGTTCACTCCCTGGGCTCAGTGTGGTTTGTCTCCAAGACGGAACCCTCTTCTCCCATTTACTCATTATTTGTATTATTTTTAGCACGTTTGGGGGGGTGATGTTAACGAAGTTCAATAATTTATACCACATTGGGGTGGTGTACCGGGTGATGCATGGTAGGAGAGATTCTTACATCCTTTGTTGGATCTTCCCAGTCCATTCTGTGATACTATTTATGTTTCATAGAAAAGAGTGACTCGACGGGATCCCTGATATGCCCTAGAAATATTCCTCTATTTTGGGGGATGTGATTCCTGGGATGGGATGGAAAGGGTTACCCTTCTATCCATCATTATCTCTAGATAGTAGAAGACTGAAGTACACTAGGTGGAAATTTTATGTAAAACATCACCCAAACCAATGGGATAGAGTTCTTCTTGTTCCTCAATAGATCTACCTCAGTCCAGGTTTACTGGTCTTATGACGACATTTTGTCTTAAATATTCCCCCATCCCTATGGGTTGTGGCAGGTCCGGTATTGTGGTAACTGCTATTATCATTTACACTTTTTAGATCTCACGCATTCCCATACAGGTGTCCACTGGACATGGTGTCAGTTATACACATGAATTACATGATTCAAAGGACATGATCAGTTCTCGTTGATTGGATTCCCTTAGATAGAAAGCATGCTCAATGTTCGATATGGTATAGTTCAGAAGCATCCTGATGGCCTGCTCTCATTGGTCCTGATACTTCTGAGACTTACTCAAAGTCATTTCTTGTCAAGAATTCCACCATTTCGGAGTAGGCACTTCATTTGATTTCCATATGGGGTTGAAAAAATTATAGGATGTCACTTTTGGTGGGTTCTATTGGATATGAATTGGGGTGATGTGTAGAGATCTATGTTCTCCACCTCCCTGTATATAAACACCAAACATGGAATCCGTGATAAAGAAGTGAAACTTCTACAATTCATGGAGGAAGGCCAACCCTAGGTCTTTCTTTTGCCTTTCAGATTGTGGCCACCATACAGATGAGAGGGGTTCCTAGTCAACATGATGGTGAAGCTCTCTTAAGACATTAACATGGTCTGCATACCCATCATTGGGTGGAAATTTATTCTTTAAATGGTGGAGAGTTGTCATGAAATTAAGGTGACCATTATTCATATATTCTTCTTACCACTTTCTTGGTATGTTGAAATGAGAAGTGGTAATGGGCCAATACATCACTGGTATTTCATCAATATCTAGTGGTATTCTCACAAGAAACAATTCATTTTTTTGTTTCTCCTGGGACCCTTGTACTTGATTTTCGTAGTTTGGATTATCCTTTATGATTTAATTCCATGTAGTGGAGTTAGCGGGAGTCTCACTGACATATGGACATCACAGGTGTGGATCGGAAGATGATTGTGGCCCCGGGATGTCCTCTGGTTGATAAAATATATCACTTTTCATAGAGACAGTATCAAAAATGGCATACTCCATTTTTCCAATAGCCTCGGCTTATGAGGGTTTTCTCACATTTTACCCAACGAGGGGAGGACCTTATCACAAGCGTAAATTTTTACTATGGCCAGGATCTTAACAGTCAATCCTGTGATAGAAAGGACTACCATCATAGCTTAGTGTCTAACCATAGAGAGGAATTCTATGGTGTATACACTATGGAGGACCATTAGGTTGGATGACAGCAAGGGGATGAAATTTTTCTTGCTTAGCGTCATTGAGGGGAGGGCCTTCATAATGACTACTATCTTGGAAAGGGATACCAACATAACTATGGCTAAAGGGAGAGTATCTACAATATAAAATCTTGGGAGGGACTTCAAGATGGACTACAATGAGGGGAGAACCTTCTCATTTCTTGAAGTCTCTATGGGGAGGACCTTCATAGAGACTCTTATCATGGTGAGGACTACCATCATAACATGATGTTCAACTACAGGGAGGATCATATCTACATCGTACAACTTGAGGAGTACCACTCGGGAGGAATATATTATGGGGAGGAAAATATTATTATATGATCTTCTAGTCAAATGCAGGGCTGCCCTAACACGCCTCAAGAGATAGGCTCTCGTGATCGATCATTTCTGGACCAGGGAGTAATACAACATGGTGGCTCTAAGGAGGACCTTTAGAATTGTTTTTAACAAGATTTTGAGGAGGAAATTCGAAACTGATATTGTCATTTCCATAATTTGGTAATGGATTGATAGGATCTTGACCCTCTTTTGATAGATTTTTTTAATAGGTGGTGCCTCAGTCAAGGACAATGGCACAATTTATTGATAAAAAAGAAAGGGAGTTACAAAAGTCTGAAAGACATAATCTTATTACAATCCATGTGGAAAAATGGAGCGATTCGTCAGGGAAATAATCCTACCAGGTAACAACCTGATTGACTCCCTTATTGGCAAGACTATTGGAAACCATGTTCACTTCTCAGAATAGATGAGTGGAAATGTAGTTGAGATCCCTGAGTGAGTCAAGACATTTCATCCAATGAGAGGTAAGAGACCAAGCAAGGTGCACCACCCCTTTCTAGATAGCTTGGAAAATAGTGGTTGAATCATATTAAATCCATAGGTTGTTCTAACCCTTTGCTTGGATAAATCCACCGCATGAATGACTCCCATCATTTCTGCTTCTGAGGATGAGGCCGTATCACATCCACCGAAGATGCAACCCAGGAATCTGCCTAGAATATCTATGAAGATGGAACCACAACCTACCGGACCCGGGTTTCCTCTAGAGGCGCCGTCGACATTCACTTTGATCCATCCTATAAGCAGGACTTTCCAGAAGACATCAAAGGTATGTCGGGGTGGCCTATAAGAGCCCGCAATTAGAAGACGGTGGAGGATCTCAAAATCACCAATAGAGTTGTCGTAATGATCCTTCTGAAGAGAGGAAGCATCCTTGATGGAAATGAGAATATGCGTTTTACCTGCATTGAGATTGATAGAGCAATTATTATGGATGAAAATATTTCTATCATACCAGATCACATGCAGGAGCTCTGCCACCGCAGCCAGAAAGAGATTCCTGATTTGCTTGGAAGCATCCCAAGTCACACAATATTGAAGTTTAGATCTAATAGAATCAAGAAGAGACCATCTGAAACCAAAAATGTTAGAAATGTAATATCAAAGAGCTGCATCTGTAGCACAAGAAAAGAACAAATTATTAGCATCCTCATGATGTTAGTTTCACAGGTGACATCTAGAACAAAGATAGATCCCAAAAGATTGAAGACACACATCTGTGGGGACCCTATCATGAACAACACACCAAATGAGGGAGATCCACGAGGGATTGATCCAAGGTTTTATAAAAGATTTCAACCAAAAAAAGTTAGAATCAGAGTTACTAAAATTGTTTTTGTAGAAACTTTTAGAATCCAGGACACCATTAGGAGCAGGTTCCCAAATGATAAAGTCATCAGTATCAGAAAAATGATAATTTTCAATGATGTGACTGATGTGGTTTGGAAGGGTGATGTCATGAGAGTAAACAACCTCACTTATAGTGTAGTTGGTGTTCACAGTGGTAGTGGTGGAAGTTAGCATGGAGATTAAAGGTACACCGGTCTAGTTTTCCAGCCAGAAATTCATAGAGGAAACAACATTAACCATCCATCTAGAATTGCTCTTAATTTTAAGGAAAGAACGCCTAATGGATGTCCAGATAGAAGAAGTAATGTAACCCAAATTTCCATTCCTATGTTTGGTCACAAATATTTTTCTACGAAAGGTCAAGGAATAAGAGTTTCTATAAAATAAATTCCAAGTCATTCTAGCTTGAAGAAATTCATTAAAAAACTTAAGATTCTTAATTCCAAGGCCACCTTTATTGAGGGGTTTACAACAAGTGACCCAAGGTATGGTGACAAGTTTTCTTTAAATCTTACTACCAGACCAAACAAAATTTTTAATGCAAACATTGATTTTTTTAGAAGACTGGCAGGCCAAGTGTAAACTATAATTGAATAAACCATATTGGAATCAATTTTAGACTTAACAAGACAAACTCTGCCAGCCATAGAAAGAGACTTAACCTTCCCAGATGAAAGTTTATTGATAATTTTATCAACAATAATATGAAAATAACTGGATTTAGGCCTTCCCCAAAAGATAGGAACACCCAAATAAGTGAAAGGGAAATAGATTTCTTTGATTCCTAGGTAATCAATGATTTGACTTTTCTGTTGGGGGAAAAACATTTCCCAAAGAAAACAAAAGATTTGTTCTAACTTATCGCTTGACTAGAAACATCTTCATAATGTTCCAAGGCACTTTTGAGATTTTTAATGTTCTTTTTATCAACCTTTAAAAATAAAATTATATCATCCGCATATAAAAGGGGGGTGGGAACTTTTAAGTTTCTAGAGGCCTAAATGGGATTGATTTTGTTTTGATTCAAAAGGTTCGTAAGAAGCATGATTTAATAATCCTTAGCAATAGAAAAAGGAATGGAAGATATGGGGTCACCTTGCCTAACACCCTTGGTGCATTTGAAAAAACTTTTAGGGGACCCATTGACTAGCACGGGAATGGAAGCCGAATTGAATAAGGTGTGGATCAGGGTAGTAAAAGAGTCATTAAACCCAAAATTCTTAATAACCTTTACAATGAAGTTCCAGTGCATAGTTTTAAAATATTTCCTAATGTCTAACTTAATGGCCACACTACCTCCTCTAGAAACTTTATTCAGGATATTAGTACATTCAGAGGCAAGGCAGATGCAATCTTGAATAGTTCTTCCTTTGAGAAAACCAAATTGGTTCTAAGAAACAATTTTATTGGAGATGGAGGAGAGTCTATTCGCAAGAAGTGTGGTGATAATTTTATAAAGGGTGTTGATGAGTAAAATGGGTCAAAAAAGATGAATCTCAGCAACATTGTCCACATTAGGAATAAGAGTAAGGAATTGAGCATTTAACCCATGAGGAAAAAGACCAGTGGAGAAAAAGGATTTAACCAATTTACAAACATCCACATGGATGAGATCCCAGTATTGTTGGAAGAAGCCATTGTTGAAACCATCATAACCTGGGGCACTATCAGTCTTGAGACTGAAAACAGTGGCCCTGATTTCATGATCCATAGGTAGGCTTGAGAGTTGATCATTGTCCTCAGTAGTGACCATATTAGGAATGATGTCAGGAATAAGGTCTTTACTAACCTCCAGACCATTAAATAAATTGTGAAAGTAATCAACAACATGATTAGGAATGGTATCTTCAGTATCAAGAAGAGTGTCATCAACTCTATGAAAGCCAAGGGGCCTACAAATCTTCCGGATTCTTTGGAGGTAATTGTAAAATTTAGTATTCATATCCCCATCTGAAATCCATTTGGTTTTAAATATTTTCTTCCGCATGTTATCCTTGATCTTCAAAAGAGAGATAAGCTTCAAGGAAGTAGTAATTTCAGCTTGCGGATCAAGAGAAAAATCAGAGCAGGTGTTGGAGCTTTGAATAAGAATGTGGTCATTCTCCTAAGAGGAGATATACACGTCAAGCTGCTTTGTTTTAGAGAAGCACCAACCCTTTAGTTGATGTTTCAAAAGTTCTAATTTATAAATACAAGCAAGAGATTCATTTTGGTGCCTCATGCTATCCTAGATATCTTTTATCATATTGGAACATTCTGGGACCTCAGCCCAAGAATTGTTAAATTTAAATGGGAGGGGAGATTTTGAGACCTTAGGGGTGAATCTGACAAGAATGGGATAATGGTCAGAGTTGATCCTAGGTAAGGTAATACTATAGATGGAATCCCATTTATCAAGGGTAGCAGTATTAGTGAAGGCTCTGTCATGTTTTCTATCCACCATCTTGTTGAGGCACATTCTATACCATGTATATTTAGCACCAGTAAGGTTGATTTCAATAAGTTCACAATCCTCAACAGAGGCTTTAAATTCTCAAGTTGATATGGAAGAATGAGACTGTCCAATCTTTTCACTTGGGAGAATAATGGCATTAAAATCACAAATCACCATCCAGGGGCCCTGAACAGAACTTGAGAGGTAAATGAGGTCACTACAAAGAGATCTTCATTCTTGATATCTATTTTTAGCATATATCAAAGTGCAGACAGTACGAACACCAGCAGAGGAAAAATCACAGGTAAGCATTTGGTCAGAAGTTCTAAGCACATTAACAGATTTAATAGATGTATGATAAAAAACCCAAAGAGTTTCAATGGAAGTACATTCCTTGAAATCACCGAAGAATTTATACCCAAAAGAGAAAAGGTGTAAATATTTCAAAGAAAAATGCATTTTAGGATCACCAATAGCAAAAACAATTGGTTTTTGAGTCAAAAAAAATCTTTTTAACACAATAAAAGTATCATATTTAGCTAAACTCTAACAATTCCAAAATAATCAATTCATTTAAACCTGTGTTTGGAGCTAGGGCTCCCATTTTTTTCCACATGAGACCTTATTTCTTGCTGACCTTCTTGGTTCATGTGAGGAAGAAGGACTGGATTGCTTTCCCTCTATATTCATAGAAGGGGCAACATAGACATTAGGTTCAGATTTAATACCAGCACCCCGATTTTTTCTAAAGGGATTTTAGCTACCAGTGGGGTTGCTGAGCAATCATTTGGAGGCAAAACAGATGCGGAGGCATCAAAGGAACCTGAGGCGATAGTCGCAGTGTCCAAGGATCCCACTACCACTACCTGATCACTGGGGCATGTCACCTTGTTGGTGTAAGGTTTTTCAGTTTCCATCTTCACCTGATCTGAGGTGTCATTGGTGATTTTATTGAGAGGAAGGTCCAAATTTAATTCCATATAGGTCTCCTTTGAAGGAGTTAGAGGCTGAGAAATTTGGACATTTGTACCTTTTAATTGGTCAGCAACCTTGGCAGTGGGGTGTGCACCCACTACATTATTAAGATCCTTATCAGCAAGAAAATGGAGGATGAAGAGATACCTGCAACCTCACCCTTTGACTGCATTCCTGCAACCTAATGTATCTTCATATGAGGCACGTCTTGAAGACCATCACTCGAAGAGCCATGATGATAATACGCAGATTGCTGTTCAAATATGCTTCGCACCATAAGTTCTATGTCTTCCCTTAGATTATGATCCACATTTATAAGCAAAGGAGCATCCACAGGAGGCCCTGCCTTGGGACCCTCACCCGAATCCTGATGGAAATCCATCTGCAACATTTGTGAACCTACATCAACCTTATCAGGAATGAGGCACTACCTAATTGAGGCTTCCAAAATAGAGGTGCTCTAGCCACTGGATAAGACCCGAGGAATCACCTGTTGGCCATCACCTAATATGCCGCAACCTAAGTCGGTTTCATCAGATGCAATCGGAGGCTATTCGAGGATGTCCCACACCGAAGACTCAATTTCAGCCATGATAACTGCATCAATATCCTCGGTCTCCTCCTCCTCTTCGAAGTCGGACCATTTGACACCAGAGGTCTACCCCACCAGAGGTATTTTCTTCACCCATCGTCCCGCTTTTTTCATATTATTGTCTTGCATCCCAGCGTCAATGGATTAATCCCTCCTCTTCCGATGAACCTGAGTCCACCCTTAGTCCTTCGATTGGTCATCTCGCGACTTCACCTGGCGGTTCATCACACGACAGTTCATGAGAGAATTCCAAATGTTCTTACACAGATCTTATAAAGGAGGTATTCATTTATATTCCAATAGAATGTCAACTTTGTACTCATTTGCGTTGAAGCTAATCGAATCAGGAAGATTGTGTCCAAGGTCAACTTCTACCATGACCCTCGCCTACAAGATGAGCACAAAATTGATCGTCTGAGGATCTATCTTCAACAGAGTTCCAATGCAAGAGGCGATGTCCTTTAGGATTTTGGGATTCCAAAAAAAGATATTTAGTCCATGGAATCGCACCCAGATCTGAGTCGTCGTGTTTATGTGAGTGTGTGGATTGAATGAGAAATCTCATTCCGAAAGACGCACCAGAACTATTTTCAGATGAATATTGTCGAGATTACAGACTCGTTCGAGTTCCTCCTACGAGCTTAGAAGAATGTGAAAATATCTGCGACCGATCGGAACGAGATTCCAAGCATTGAAGCCCCAAATATGGGAGATCCTTGGTTTAAGCTCCGAATTCGGCCCTAGCTTGTCACCCATCAGGTAAGAAATGCGACCCAGCACTGAGAACTTAGAGTATTGGGTTCTCTGCTTCAAAGCCTCCGGATCGGCCTCCACGGCAAGACTTACATCATCTAATTTCTTGCAGAAAGACGAAGAATATCTTATGTTATGGAAGGGATATATGCCTACCCTGGAGCAGCCACCACGTTGGATCAGTTTCACCTAGTTGGGATGGGTATTGTTTCCCAACCCGGTTGTCCTTGTGTCATTTAATATTGCCATCGACTCTACCAGACTAGATTAGGGATGTCGGTTTACTCCGTAGTGATTATATGATGTGGTGGATGAATCACCCCGCTTGAGGAGATCAAGTCATGGGATAGACTCCACACTTTTTCCACCAATTCAATTATGTATTAACATGTCTTGAGAATAGATTTTGGGATCGATGATTGATCCACCATCATGGCCAAGATGTTTTGAGATATATCTTTGGATGAAATAGGTATGAATTACCATTACAATGTCAGAGTAACAGTTTGTGCCCATATTGGTCCTCCATGGGTTTCCAGTGGGTGGTGGTAGTACTCCTGTGTCGAGGAAGAGGAACGACTCTACCACTAGCTCTTTTATCTAGTTACCACTATATTTGGTTAGTGGGATTTTTATTTGTGAGCATGAATTTGCGTCTGATCATTTTATACTATATTTACTTTCACAGTATTGATTTTCAATGGTACTAATTTGACTCTGCTCATATTTTCTTACCACTATATATGGATGGTGGGATTCATATTCACATGTAGTATTGTGTGAATACCCATAATTATCCTCCCAATTTAGATATCACTCTTTCTATGCATCATTATAAATGTGAATATGCTTATAACTAGTTGTAATTCTATTTGAATGAAGGAATTCTTTCACATTGAAGAGGATTGAATTTTCCTATAATTTTCCATTCTGATAGCACGGTAGGACCAGAGAACACTAGAAGGAATGTGAATTTTCTGGTATTTTCCTTGCCTATTTCTATGGTGGTCTTTATAGGAGAGAGCTGGGATATGCATCCGCTCATAGATTTCCACCGTATTTTCTTTTATGGATTCAGCAGGAGGGGTATAATTGAATGAATTCCCATTATATGATTTTGTTTTTGTGTGTTGAAACTTCTCATCAGAAACTAGGGTGATAGCCTGCTCATGATCATGTGTTTTCCACCATTGGAGGGCTTACCTAGGGGCCTATCTCCATTGGACATCAGCAGGATCCCTCTATATGGGATCCTCTTCAGAGTGAGGATATTTTGTCCTACATCATTGGTGGTGACTCCCACCGGTAGAAGCCCTCGAGTGGGTTAACTATGTAGCTAGGATAAAGTCATCAGCATCAAAATCATCTTCCTCCCTGTGATAAGGGAGGTATTCATTGTTATGTTATGTGGATAGGCTCTCAAAACAATTTGATACATCTAGTGGATCCAACCGATGGTAGATTTATAGCCATGGCTGGCGTGCTTTCAACGATTGGGGAACCTGCCCTCTAGCCTCCACCGTGGGGAGATAGCCATTTTGGTGGTACTATTTGATCAGTGTGATTGAACACCCGTGTTTAGGATGATGGGTAGGAAACAAAGTAATGCTAGTTAAGGATCTGGCCGACTGTGCATATACCGACGTGCATGTCCAAGCAATTTGTCAAGATTCCATTAGTATCGAAAAGAGCTCAGTTAAACCTGAAATACATGTAACAGGTATAGAAAAATAAACCCCATCAAGGTAGAATCTCATGATCACATAAATGATTGGTAATTTTTCTTGAAACTTTTACTGTTGAATGTGAAGGGGGGTTAGGGTGGGGTGACCCACCACATTGGTTAAGGATTTTCATCGGGTTCACCATTTTTGTTTTTCCCCGATTCATGTTGTACTGGGGGCCGGTGGAATGGTCTGACAGATGGTCACCCATTTTTTTGTTATTATGAAGGGTTTCATGTCTAGTAATATGTCCTCAGATGGACTCAAACGAGTTTATTTGAGGATCTAGAAACACACAATGACCCTTGTATCCATGATTCATGAACATAATTTACAAATTTAGATGCCAGTTGGATGACGATTCAGGCAATGACACTTAAGGACTTCATTTCTCAAGAGGATGGGAGGTCCGTCTTATCATACCCTTTTGGGGGGAATTATTTCCTACATTGAGTCTCTCCTATAGATATAATCAATGTTCATATTTTCTTGAATCTGTGGTTCTTTCCCATGAATGTGTCCATAGATTACCCCTAAGTTGCAAAGTTAACTGTTTATATGCATGGGTCAGGAATTGATGAGACAACACTAGTTTAATCCTTATGGTAAGGCGCTATGAAGTCAATCATCATCCAAGGAGGATAGAAATAGATTCAAAATCAGGATCTAACCTAGAATATGGGATTCCTACATATCCTCAATAGGGGAATCAGAACCCACGTATTTTAGTGTCGTTTAACTGGACAGATCACCTTTTACGGTCATGTGATAGGAACTCATCCATGTAGTTTTAGCGTCGTGTGTCGAGGACATATAAACAGAGGATGCCCAGTCACGATTCCATGTGGGACTTACACCAATGTAGCATAGGATGCTCAGTAGAGTCATGGTCTCCTAGGTGGATACAGACCAACAGAGGATATGTCCTGCGGAACACTAGGGTGATTTGGGTGTCAGGTTTGAACATTAGGGAGGCTTCCTACGTATCCTAGTTATCTGTGAATTCAAGCCCCCATATTTTGGATTACATTGGGGATTATACCGTAAAGGAGGCCTTGTTTTCGCGGGGGGGGGGGGGGGGTACTGATTTGGTCCTGTCCTTTGAAAAGGAACCCCTTGAGATTAGGACTTCAGACATGCATCCTACATATCATGTTTTAGAGTAATAATCAATGTTTTCGTTGTTATTAACTAGGGTTTTGACATATAAGTTTCCCATTTAAAGGTGTCATGATCTGTGCTTCCATAGATGAGATGATATGGATCTTATTAAAAGATAAAGGCTTCCTATGTATCCTAGTTGTATTGGGAGTCAGAGTTCTCATAGTTCATGACTAGATTGAGATAAATGTGTATCATCACAGATAACTAAGCTCACACGTGTCATGCTCGGTGTGAAAAACAAGAGGATATGAAAGATTCAACAAATGCACACATTCCCTTATCTATTGAAGTGAATGGAGGAGGGATAAGGTAGACAAGGGCGTGTCTAGTAGCCCAACAGGAGAGGGAAAGGGGATTTAAATGTGTCATCCTCACACCTATGTTGATATGGTGGATGATCACGTCTAGTGAGCTGTCTAGACACATACCAAGTCAGTCCATAGAGGGGAGAAATCTAAACTTCCTATAAAAAGGATAGGGGATTACCACTAGAGGAGTGACCTGAAATGAGTTCAAGGAAAGGGCATAATAATTTCTACTCATCAAAGGGAAAGTACGTATTATCCCATTGGATTTTCACTGTCCCTCATTGAATGGATTATCCAGTGATTACCCTTGATCCTTATAACATGGAGTTTTAAATTATCATCCCAAGGTTGGACTCCAGGTTACCTTGAGAATTTAGACTTATGGATTTCCCATGGGTTCGAACAATTGTGGGAAATTCCTTTGGTCCTCCACCTATCTCACGTATGTAGACTCATAGGGGCACTTTGATTCACCCAAAAAAATTTTCATACGAATTTGGTGACTTTGAAATAGGATTTGAGATGATTCTAGTGGACTGGTTAGTGGAGGTTCCATGGAGTGCATGATAGGAATGGAAGGACAATATTTGAGCTAGATGGTGGAAAACCTAAAGACACCCCATTCCATATATAATTTTATCATGCATGCTAGGTGATTCGCCACATAACATAATGATATATGTGTGAATAGGTCATCTGCATACCAAAGTTGTACATGGACCTAGATGTGATCCATCACATACCATGATGGTACACAGTCTCAGGTTCCATCTACATAGCCTGTTGTTATGCCGCACATGTTTGTATTCATGTAGTTATGTGCCATATGTTTCTCTGAACTAAAGGTGGAGGACTATGCCTATGGTTCACGTGAAGATAATCCTTGAAGGTCCTATGGTTCACAGTTAACCAATTAGTTTTGCGTTTAGTTGATTTACATTAAGATTCCTACCTATTAGGGTTCACGGTGTGTTTATACCTACTGGAAGTCGTTCAAAGTTCTATACTTCGTTGATTGTTTTCCTTCGAAGTCTTCCATTCATAAACTCAAGCAGTCTAAAAATACTTTTCCTTTCTCAATTACCCTTGTTCCCATTTTATAGTGTGTTGTGGAAGCTATTTTCTATAGGAACACAACAACTTTTGTGGATGCCCATGGAGGGATCATCTAACCCACAGATGAGTTGATTAATAGAGGTTTGTGATGTTTCAATTCATAGTGGTGGAAATCAATGCCTCAATCTCGTTAACAATGTAGTTTGTGGGACATTGCTGGCCCCACCATATATTTGAACTGCATAGTCTATTAGGATGTTATACGAGGCTTTACTTCTCTATTTCTTTTTCTTCCGCGACACTATTTTTAGCGCCTTGGTTCGCTGAACAATTCTTTATGGGCCATCATTTTGTAGGATATCTGTGTATTGTATGGTTCATGGTATGATCTTTCCACATACCTTTCTATATAACTAGTACATTTACCAATTTGGGTCCTTTCTGAATTGGTTTTCTCTGATCTTCTCCTCAAATTTTCATCTCCACATGAATCTATTTCCTTTATCAAATTTTTGGGAGTATTTTCTTTCACTTTTCAGATTTTTCAGGACCCTACAATATTCATTATATAAATCATTATAAATATTAATGTTTAAATTTTTTTTAAAAAAAATGGATATGTATTATAAATAATTCATAATAAATACTTACATATGAACAATTCAGAATAAAATGAGATTGAGAAAGTAACCATTACAATGATCGTATCATTATGGTGACATAAAAACAATGACATAATTATGTGTGAAAAATATAAATCCAAAAAATATATTTAAAGACATGGTATAAAAAATTCAAAGTTCATTCACACATACTCTTGGGGAAAAACCTAAGCAATGACATTGATGTATATCTCAATGCATGGAAATTGAGTTAAGACATCCCTCACCACATGATCGAATTCCTTTTAATTTTTTAAAAACACATTTATTATGGTTTCAATAGTGTCACCAACTTATTAAAAAACAAAATTCATTTTTATAATACGTTACACAAACTTTTTATATCATTTCTACCCATTTTTAACAATTTTTTTTATTTCATTCATTTCGTGTACGTTCTTTTCATGGTTTTCACGGTCGTTTTATTACGGTATTCCTTGTAAAAATGAAATAATAATATATAAGTTATAACATATATATATTATTTTCATTTTAAACAATTAAATATTAATTTAGCCATTCCATGATTTCGGTAAAAGGAAAATGTAGAGTCATCCTCCACGAAGATGTTGAATTGACGCACCAGAGATGGTGATTTCATTATTTAAGAATAAAATGATAAGATGGAAGATTTTATGATTATTTTACCATTAACACAAAAATGTTCCAGTGTATTTGTTATACTGGAGTTTTCATGAATCATTGGAAGAAATTTAGGGATACAGTAGAAGTTATAAGGAATTTGAATGAGAAGAATAAGGAATCTTACCTCTTGAACATTTCTCCCTAAAGACCTCCTTAATGCTCCTGGAAGTGGTATTTTTTGATACCATAAGAAATAGAATGTTTTAAGGGATGAGGATGAGGGAATTTTGTAGAGGTTAGTAGATAAATAAGTCTTACAGTGATGAACATTAGTAAAGGAGGGAGCCTCATTTTATTATTGAGGTGAGGGGTAACATAAGAATTACATAAATTATTAAAAAATAATAAATATATTCTTGGGATTAAGACATTAAAGAAACCTAAAATTCATAGGATATCCTATTTTATAAGTAATATTATCATTTTGTTCCTTCTTCATGATTTTATTTTATTTTTTTATAATTTTAAAAGATATTTTATTCATGGGAAAATAATTTTTTCCAATTAAAAACTATTCATAATCATGATTTTATGCACATAAAAACAAAGTTTCCAATTCAAATTAAATATTTTATTATATCATAAAAATATTATAGGTACCTATAAAAATCATTTATTGACTTTAAAATGTCATATTAACTTTATTATGTTATTTTTAAAATCATTAATTTGATTTATTCATTAATTAAATTCATACTGCAACATCTTCGTGAAGGCTATTATAGAATTTATTTGTTATATAAAAATTAGAAATAAAATTCTACAAGAAATGTAATTTTATTATAATTCCAAATAATATTATTTTTCAAATAAAACTTATATAAAATATCACAGTAAAGTACTATAATAATTGAAAATTGAGTATATAATTGTTAAATTATTAAGTTATAAAATATAATATTCGTTGATGAATTATTTTTTATTATTGTTTAATTTAAATTAAAAATAAATATAACTAGAATTTTAAACATTCATTTTCCCATAAAAATACATTCATTTTTAATTATTAAATTTTAGAACATTAATTTTAAAAAATAAATTTTTTTTCATGATTCATCAGGAACATATTTAAATAGGATAATGTTTTTTTGACGTTTTTTAAATGATTTATTTACAAGTAAAGAATATTTTTTAAAAAATTATCATGTCTTATGTGAAATTATTAGTATATAAGTATGACCTGGAATTTTGTGAAACCCTTTTTCTAAAAGAATATATGTATTTTATAATTTTTTTATTTAAAAAATTTTATTTGAGTTTACAATCCTTTGTTTTATATTTTATAAAATATGTTAAAATGTTCTCCAAAAAAATTTATAATACATTATATATTACTATTTTAAAATAATTTTTATGACTTATTAAATTGTATATAATAAAATAGATTTAAATTTTTTATTTATTTGGAATATTTTTAATAAAAAGGATAATTTTATTTTTACTTATAAGATAATGAAATACTTTGGTAAAAACTAATTACCTCATTAAAATCTAATAGTGTAAAAAGGGTTAAACAAAGTGTTAAAAGTAAAAACGTGTTAAAAAAATGGTTCTAACTATGTGGTTATGGTTTTGATCAACTAAATATTCTGCCTAAATTATTATTGTCTTTGTTAATGTCTTCTTGACATTCGAAACATGTTCAATCTTTATATTATTGTGAAATGTTTACATATTTGTTTTCTCAACACTTATATAAGGACCTTCTCACCAAAAATTTAATACCAACATAAATTTATGTTTCCTTATAAAACTATAACCTATTTCCATCACATATTATCTTATTTCACTTACATAATCTTCTGGACACAAGTGTTTGACCTGAATCCTCCCTTTCCCTGGAATCCTCCTAGGAAAGAAGAAAGTTCTCAATGTAAGTACTAACTTTTCTAGAACATTGTTTCCTTTCTATATTTCCCTATTAAATATATTTTTACAAATCATATATTGAAACTTATATATTTATTGTATACTGAATGTTTTATTGTTTTATGAATATCCATTACCCATATTTTCCCTTTTCCCTCTAGGAAAATGAAAATGACATTCATAAGTATGTGCGAACTACTGCCTTTACAAAGCATCATGTTTAATTTTCATTCGCCACCATACCTTGATGATCATAATTTTGAATTTCATAAATGTGTATGAGATTTATAACTTGATTTATTTTATGAAATATATTACCATGTTATTAAATTCTCGTATTCTGTTAATAATGAAATCATCATCTACTCTTAGATGTGAACTACCACCTCCCTAGAACAATGTATTTATCTTATTCTCATAACCTTTCTTAACTAGTTATCGAAAATAGTTTAATGGAAAAATATGTTTTTATGAAATTACTATTATTCTATTAAGATAAATTGAAATACATATTAATATTATGAATGACAAACCATTATTGTAAATTTGAATGTCTAAAATAGGCATTCTAAAAGGAAACATTTATTAACACTTAGTAAGAGTTTTATATCCAATAAATCCTATTATATTTATATTAAATTATAATTTATCACATTAAATAATATTAATAAAATTTAATTCTACATGTTAAATAAGGATATTATACCTAAATCATTTCATATTCATTCATTAATTTTGGCTTGTTCATATTTGGGTCTGTCAAACTACATACTTGAAGAATGATTTTAAAAATATCATGGATGACTATGAGAGAGAAATTACTAATAATATATAATAAAAATAAGAAACTAATTATTTTATTTTGTTCTTTAATGGTAAAATTAACATTAAACTAATTAATTAAGATACCAACGTTTGTTGATTAAAAATCACTGAAACATGATCTTCAAAAATTTCATCTTTAAGAACCGTAACCAAAACACCCAAAGAATGAAATTATAAAATTATTAATAATTACAAATCATAAATTAAAACACCTTGTATTATCTATTAATTCTTAACTCTAGGATAATAATGAATTACAACACCGGTATTACAAAACTACTTCAAACTGATCATGATTACTCACTCCCAATATTTAAGATAAATATTAGTTTACTAATATGAATTCAGTGAATAATTATAAATGAATTATATATATTTAAATAATTTTATTAAATATGTGATTATGATAGTTATTTTTAATATAAGAGACTCAAGCAATTTGCTGGCAGTCGGGAATCAAGGTTATGGGTTCTTTTTGTGAAATTTAATTTCATGAGATATATTTAATACTGTATAGCAAGGTAAGTTTTATATAGTGTTATCACTACTTAACACTATATAAAATTAAAATATGATTTTTTCTAAATAAAATTTTATTCAAATGATGCCAAGTTTGTAAGGATTTCATTATCTCATTTAAAAAACCCTGATAGATGTTTCATATTTTGAACCAAGATTTCTAATATGGTTTATAAACTAGAAATTTGTTATATAATAAAATGAAATATATTTTATTCATAGTCTTTTAAGTTCATTTTAATGATCCATTTTAAAATAGTTTTTTTTGTTAAAATGTTTCTCAATATGTAAGGGACTAAATACATATATTATCTTCAAAATAAGAATTTTTTTAAAGATAATATATATTGGGAATTTGTATTATTTATAAACCACCTCATCATATTATTTATTTTTTCAAGGGTTTTTATATTTCCCCTCAAAATTTCATTTCTCCTTGACTCAATTTTTACCCAATGGTTTACTTATTAGTGAAAGAAACCCCACATATAATTTTATTTGTGAACCTCCATTTTCCATTTTTGTATTTATTAGAATATTTTTTGAATGTTTTTATATAAGACTACATGATTTATTAAGTTATAATTTATATGACCATGAATTTAATTTTATAAAAATGAATAAAATATTTATTTTTTATTTATTTGTTGTTTTCATCAAGTTGTGAAAATAATCTCTTTGTAAAATTTTCCATGTAAAGAACCATTTCCATAATTTTTTATTTTTCTATGAAAAAAACACTCTAAACTTTTTTGGTTTCTAAAAGATAAGAAAATCACCCATGTTTTATAAAATAAAACACTGTTTAAAAGAAATATTTTTTTTAAAAAATGGAATGTTTATTCCTTTGTTGGTTAGAGTGAATAACTCAAGAGGGGGTGAATTCACATTATAATTAAATATATTTCTAAAAAAATTATAGGATGCAATCCTATAATTGAAATTCAACTATTTATTAAAAACTAAATGTATATATAATTTAATTCTTTCGAATATCCTCTCTGAAGATTGATTAACTTCTAGTTAGAATAATGGTAATATAAATCTAAACTTTTGATATTACCATACTGAAATCACATTGTTATAATGTTCAATTATAAAATCTACTAATTAAATTTTTATTTCTTAAAATAGATTAAAAAAACAGAATAATAAATAACATTAAAACAAAAATTTTAATAAAAAATAATTTCAATCTCAAGTCAAGATGTAATCCTCTCCACTTAGTGAACAATAAATTTCTAGAAAAATATTAAAAAACTAAACTTTATCCACAACCTATAATGGGTTTCACAGAAAACAGTTTACAAGGTTTTCTAATAGACAGACAATCTCTTCCATAGTTTCCATGGAAAAAACTAATAATGAATGAATATGGGAGAGTATCTGATTAATCTATTATTCTCTACTAGAGATTTTACTATAACAGATATAAAAATATTTTAGGCACAAATAGAATGTAAAAAAATAATACAAAAAAGGAAGTTGATATAGAGGTTAATTAGAGTTCTATTGTAACAAAATAAAAATTTGGAATAGTTTTCCTTATATATTTCCTAGCACAAAACAGTCAGAATTAAGTGAATATGATATACTATTAATGTATTATTATTTAAATATGATTGTCATAACATATAATTTTAAATTATAAGTATGAATAGAAATAAACATTTTAAAAAAAATAATGTATAAAGTTTTTGAGTAATGAAATAATATTTGTAAATAAGTAATCAATTTTTAGTAATGTTATTGTATGCTTTAAAAATTATTATTTTTTCATAATATTTAATATTGTTTTCTTAGAAAATAGTAACATTAATTTCTGGAACATTAAAACAATATATTTTAAAAGATAAACATAATTTTTTAAATCATCAAGTCAAAATTATATTAGTTCGTATATTTTGGAACATTTCTTAATAAGTAAATCATTGTGTGAATAATGAAAATACCATTTTTTAATGAAAACTATATTTTCTAGTATTTTCAATGATTCAATTTTATTTGGATGGGTTTTAAAATTTAAATTGTTTTTTTTCACAATATTTCAATTTATTCATTATGGATCAACAATATAATTTATCTTGGTATAAACATACTTTAATAATTTAAAATAATTTTTTTATAAATCTATTTTTTGTTGTGATTTGTGGGATTGTGTATAATGACTTTTTTTGCAGCTTATAAAAAATTAATTTGATAAAATGGATTCCACATTTGGATCATGGGCTTCAAATTTGGTAAATAGGTATTTTTTTAGGCATTATGAATAGAAACCATGGTAAAATTTATCACATTAAAAAATTGAAGATCATGTAATTAGGGTTCAAAATAATTTGACAAGGAATTAAAAAAGAATACAACACTTCAATTTATTTGATTTTATGGGAGTAAAATGGGAATATCCATCCCAAATTCTATTATATGTCATTTTGGTACTATTTCACCTTGGGAGTGGAATTTATATTATTTTAAGTAATGAAGAATCAAAATTCATCTTTCTTATCTTAAATTTATTTTATAATACGATAATAGTGATTCTAAAACCATATTTTTTATATAATAAATTTATTTTTACAATGGTAATTTTTTTATTATTTTTAGTTGTTTAATAATTAGATTAAATTCTTATACAGCAGTGACTAAGTATTTAGTCAAATAATAAAAAAAAATTAAAAAATTAAAAGTTATATAATTTGGTTGGGTCACAGAGTCCCGTGAATTTTAATGATGTATATGAAATATTAGAGTTCTAAAAAATTTCTATATTCTAATTACATATTTTTAATGATGTATTTAAAGTCAAAGTAAATTAATATTGTCCAAATTGATATTATTATTATTTTATGAAAACAATAAACTATTACATTGTTTAAAAATCATCAAATTCCTTATGATGGGAAAAATGATATTATATTATTTAATATTTCATCACATTTCTATTTATTATAAAACTATTATCTTATTATCAAAAAATTGATTAACCTTTAATATTTAGTAAGTTGTTAACATATTTAAAATTAAAATTTATTAATTTAGGGGTTATTTGAAAAGATAGGGTTTAGAATGAAATCTGAACATGTATAAATATAATTAGATTATGATATTTTGGCCTTAAAATATTTTTTAATTGAATCTATGGACAATTGGTAGAATTTGGGTTCAAAATAACTAAATTATATTTTAAATTTTTTTGAAATTCCAAGTGTGTCGTTTCCCTCCCTTTTGGAAAGAACACCCCATTATCTCAATTATTCACACCAAATTGAGAAACATACCATAAAAATTTCCATTCAAATTATCATCTAATAATCCTTATCCATGTTCAAGATTTTAGGTTTTCTCCAAAATATCATCCCTTGTTCCCTTAATAAAATATATAAAGGAATTCTACTAAAGATGAGGTAATTATCGTTATCAAATCATTAATGTTTATTTATTCTTAAACATCACATTAATATATTTTAACCGTCCTTAAATAAAAAATATATTTTAAAAAATAAACGGAGATGTTATTAAGATAATGTAACAACTATTTTCCATCTATTATCCAACCTATGAAGAGAAAAAACATTATTCATTAGCACATACTACTTACTATATCCATGTAGTAGTGTAATTCATTTTTAACCACCATTTCAATTGAATGTTTAAAATATTGAAATACTGAATATATATATATGATATTTATAATATAATTATACTTCTTTAATTATAACATGATATATACCTTCTTACCTTATAATCAATTGGAAAGCGACAACATCGCTCATGCGTACATGTGGAGTACCAACCCCATGAAATGATGTGATTCATTTATCATTCGAAATTGAAATGGATAGTTATAATGATATGTTAAATTAATATGTATGATATATATATATTATAATAAGGAATTTTTTAATGGTAATTATCATTCACCTTTATTTCATTCCATTAATCGAAATGTGAAAAATGTGTTAATGTATACGTACGACCTACCATCTCCCTAAATGATGTAATTCATTTTTCTATATACTCATTTAAATAATGATTCTGAAAATGTATCTACTGAATAATTATATTATTAATAAAATTAATATCATTATGCAGGTAATCTAACCATCATAAATATGAAATGACCCAAACCTCCTAATCCAAACTTACATGGAAAATGAGGCAATTAAAACTTGAAAATATCAATATTAATAAATTAATTAGTAAAAAAGTGTTGGAATGTTATAAATAGATCATATATGACAATGAAAATAACAATATATTTATTTTAAATATTAATAGCTTTTTTAAAACTATTAAATATGTGGTTAAAACATCATAAACTAAGTGGAAGGATGAGGTAAGGGGTTTCCTAACACAATTTTTTTATTGGGTTAAGTCACTTCTTCATTGATTCTATCATGTTAGGAGTACGTGTGAAATTAACTTTTATTGTTTTATGTTTTATTTTCACTTATATTTTCAGGATTTAAATTCCTTACAAATAATCTATTCATTTATTAATTCCCACTTCAATTATAAGGCCATTGTAAAATATTTTGTCTCAATTTCCACTTCATTGAGACATATTTGGTTTTATAAACCTATATAATTTTTTTTGTTTTATATACCACCCATTTTAGGTATTTAACATGAATAATTTTAAATTGATTATAATTAATAATTCTATTCATGTTACTTTTTCATGATGAATTTTTAGAAGATAATATGATCTTATTTTTATTTTTTATGGGGTATATTGTTCCTCCATATCCATATTTCATAAAATTGTTTTTAAAAACTCATTTTTATTAATAATTTTTTTTATATAATAAATTTCAATTTATCCATGACTTTTTATGTGGTTTTCATGGAATATTTTTAATTTATTTCTTCAAAAGGGCCATTTTCATTAATTTTACAAAAATTCAAAAGGAATTTTTTATTTTTAAAGTATACGAAATTAGTGTAATTTTCCGTCATCATAATAATTTTATTCCATGTTTCTTATTCTATAAGATTTAAATGATTTTTGAAAGTAGACATTTTATAAAATTATAATTTAAATTGTTATTTTTAAATGTTTTGAAGTATTTAAATTAATTTATTTTACCATACAATCTATATTTTTTATGTCCATCTCTCAACTCTTGATTAATTTTGTAGACATTTTCATTCCATTAAAACATTAAAATTCATGGGATCAATGGAAACTGAATTTCTCTTATATATCCATATTATTCATATCATGGATATTCATATTTCTTAAATCATATTTAATTTTTACATATGGTTATTTACTATGAAACTTATTTGTTTGAATATGTAAAACATTGATAAATTTTTATTCATTACTAAATAAAGAGATTTATTGATAAAAAATATTATTTGGAAATGAATTGATCATTCAATATCTGTGGAATACATTGGACATGTGGTGATGGGACAGAATCAAAATTATATATCACCTTGATTCATCAACAAGTCATATAAGGCTAATAAATAAGCTAGTATTAAATAAATTTTTATGTGTATGCATTTCTACAGTATAAATAATCTTGGAAGAAGGCTTGATGGTACAAATATCATTATTTATAAGCTCTTGATGTCCAAAATTATGAATTTCCATTATTAATAATTCATTTGTTAGTATTTATGTGATCACATCATTAATATTCTCCATGGATGCATTTTTTACTCACGTTACTGATTAAATGGAATGTATTTTCAATAAATTACCTTTCCATATTTATTATTCATTATTCACTCATAATATATTACAATATGGGTAACCTATAATGAGTATTTGAGGTCTCCCATTTATTGTTTTTCCATTCCATTGGTTACAAAGAAGGATATTTTCATTGATATCACTGACAAAATAATGCTACATATGCTATCTATTTTATATTTCTAGTGTAATAAGAAAACCATGTATGTATCTAGTTTACCAAGACACTTAAAGTATTTGGTATTTTGTGACATTATTTATTATATTTAGTTTTAATTTAATAAAGTAACCACCAAATATGGGCTACTAGTGTTAGGGTATTTATAGTTGGTATCATGTCCAATTTAGAGGAAACCATAAGAATTATATTTAGGAAAACATATAATAGAGAATATGACCTTATGAATGACTTTGATGATAAGTCTAAGTATATAAAATCATTCTAACGTTTTGGTAAGTTATAGATTATGTGGTTTTCCTAGAGAGACATCCCTTTATGGATACTATAAGTTGATGTGGTATTGCAATAGATTTATCTTGGGGAAATGACCTTGAAAAAAGTTGGGAAAATATATCTCAACCATGATTCTGGTGCCTAGTGAGTGTGCCCTTATTACTCACCTAGTTTGAAACATCTGAAGTATATTCTTGGGATAAGTCACATTTTATTTATAACCCATTATCAATTATTTAAATAGATTATGATTATGAATGAATAGGGTTAAACATTAGGTGTCTTATATTGAAAAGAAGGTTTCAAGATTAAAATATCCTAAAAATTATTTTCATCATTATATGGGTTCTCACTATGATTATTGTAGCACAAATTATTTTTATTTTGATTTATTAAATTAATATAACATGTTGTAATAACATTAACATTTAATGTTAAAGAAAAAAGAATAATTTTTTTAAGAAACCATATTAAATATGAACTTGATAGAAAAAACATAGGAAATTCCTAATCACTTAACATGATATATGACTAAAAACATAAACCTTATCCAACTTTTAGACTCACCAATGAATATAAGGATTGAATTTATTATGATATATGGTGGTGGAGACCATATAAGAAATATGGTTCAATTTAGATCATGTCAAAAATGTGGAAAGACACCCTTTAAAATGTCTCAAAGAAGTAGAAGTATATATTATTTTTGGAAAATGAGGAAATATGTGAAAATTTTTTCGGTGTAAAATAAATATTATTCTTTAAAGAAATAATGTTAAAACTATAACAAAGTTTATAGTTCAATGTCATACATGTTTATAATTTGGTAATTTTCCAAGTCAATTACCTAATAAAAGGGAAATCTCCAAGTCCACAGAAGGACCAATGTTATTCCAAGAACTGGATGTTAAATGATTGAAGTATTTATATTTTGAGAACATAAAATAATGTTTTATAAGAGTTATATCAATGATATTATAGTTTTAATAATCATGAAACATTTTATTATTATTATGCTATAATTTTTCATTATGGATTTTAAAGCACATAATAAATAATATCGATCACCAATAAAGTTCATTTAGTGTTAGGGAAATATTTTTGAAAATAACTGATCAGGGGAATATTAACCTTGAATAAATTCTTTATTTTGAGTAAATAATGTTTAGTTGGATATTTAGAAGATTGAAATTAATAAAGAAAATGTTATTGTATTTGTAAAATTGAAATTGGTTTCTAATATGATTAAAAAGTGATCAAGATTATTTTCTTTTTCGATTTATGGAATAGTTTGGGATTTTATTTCATTAATAATTATTATGTTAGTTTTTAGAAGATCATAATATTTCATAAGAGTCTAACATAAAATATGTGGATACCATCATAAGTTTATATTTTTAAGGTTGTTGATATTGATTCAATAGGATTTCCTTATGACTTTTCCATTCTTTTATGTTTTGAAAATCACAAACACTCAATCTCAAGGAAAATTTTATTTCCCCTCAGATTTATCATATTAATGAAAATTTTCCATCCCCAAGGAAATTTTATCCTTACCTTTGTTTTTATTGATCATGTTACAGTTTTTCTAAATTTATGTTATTTTATTCATATGTGAAAAATTCACTTTCACATATAAAATATCAAAATTCAATAAATTCTTAGATATAGAGTATTCTATTTTTAGTATCCAAATTCAGGTTCCAAATTTTGTGAAATTCAGACTCTGAATTCTCTGATATTCAGACTCTAAATTCCTTAAAATTCCTACTCCAAATTCCTTAGAATTTTCTGTCCGAATTTGTCACGACCCGAACCTACCGGTCTCAAGCCGAAACTACCCCAAGCCCGCCTCCATAGGCCAGGGGCTGGCAATAAGCACCGAAGGCGTAACAATCTCGAGAAGGCCTTTGCCTATGTACCTGTACACACACACACAACCCACTCGATGTAGAAGTGCAGAATCTAAAGAAAACCAAAGGACAAACACCTATAACCCAACCACACTCACACATCATCTTCTAAATAGAGAAAATTAAAGAGCTAAAAAGTACTGACAAGATACCGAACACAAAAAGGAAAAAACATGTGTCGAACTTGAAAGGCGCCACAACCCGACAGCAGGTAAACAAAAGTAAACATCTGATGAGTCTCACACCTGAATGTCCTACTATGAACAATAAATGTAGTCCAATATCTTGTGTCCTCTACACTCCTTTGTAGTCTTGATCGACCTGTCTATCGTCCTCAAGTTAACACCAAGTGCGGGCAAAGCCCAAGAAGGGGTGAGTATAGAGATACTCATTAGGATGCCCCGAAATCTCGAGGGAGAAACAAAGGAGGTACTAAAACGGTGATCCGTAGACAGAACAGAGAACATTGAAAGAGTATAGTAAATAGAGTGCTGCTCAACCCAACAAGATAAAGGAAGTAGGCTCATCCGACCAAGAGGAGCTAGACACAGAAAGTACATGGCATACCCCGTGTGTCTTCGCCCCTTCGAGAAGGAGTGTAACTGAACCCAAGGAGTGGGAATTAAATTAGGGTGTATATATATATATATTCTCAAAAAGAAACATGAACGAGTGTGTAAGGGTATCTACATCACTAAAGCTTAGCTGAGGATAAGTCACAAATAGTTCTAAGGGTAGCCATCACTGATGCCCAACAGTCCCGCACATCAAAGCTGCCTCATCTCTAAATCGTACCACCAAAAGTCCCGCTCTGGTAATCACGAAGAAAATCCACTGACTAGCCTCATTAGAAGGGGTGATTCTAAAAGAATTCATCGGGTAAACCACTACCCAGCCCAAGTGGAGGGTAAACCCCAAAAGGTCGTCGGGTAACCCACTGCCAAGTCCCAGTGGAGGGTAAACCCTAAAGTCAATGGGTAACCCACTACCCAACCCCGCTGGAAGTTAAACCCTAAGGTCAACGGGTAACCCACTACCCATCATCGCTGGATGATAAACCCTGATACGCCAGTGGGTAACCCACTGCCCAGCCCCGCAGGAGGTTAAACCCTGAACTGGTCTGATAACACCACACTACCTGAACCATCTCCGGGTGTCGCTAACATCACGACCATGCATTGGGTCGAAGTGCATCAAAAGAACCACCGACCAATGCCCTTTTATGTTTCCAAATTTAAGAGATTTTGAAAGAGTATATGAACTCCCAAACAGATTAAACTGTTATAATCCTTGCAGAAAAACACTGAAGATAGACTACTTACTCACTGGAAACAGACTCCCGATGAAAAAAAATTTCAACAACGCTTTATAACTATACGACATCTCATGAGGCCCACAACTCGTTCCCAAAAGAGTTTGGGTGAACTGCACCCTCGCGATACTCTCATAAAAAACATGCCAAAATGACTACTTATTCTCCCTGAACGGATGTCTGATGAAAAATCCACAAAATGCTACTCACCGCTTAAAAGACAGCCCTTGGGGCCCATTCCTCAAATTCAAAATCAATGCCTGAAACCACACTGCTCAAAATCGTCTCGACGTCAGGGTTACAATGCCACAGATGGTGCCTAAAATGGAATTCAGATGTGTTCACACCATCTGAAAGAAGGATCCCGATGAGGCACTAAACAATACTTAACGGGCGTGTCACACCACCGAGCCCCCATCTCGAGAATTATAAATCATTGAGACCATCTCAAAAACTTCTTCTCAAGCCTAGGATTGTGCTTCTACAGATGTCACACAAAATGGACACCCGTAGTGAATGTTACGGGTGTCCGAAGACAGGGGGCTAACCTCTTAGGGCTGGACCGGCCCGGTCCAGCCGTTCGGGTCGGCCTGGGGCGGCCCGCGCCGACTGGTCCAGTCTGTAGTGCCAGCCCGCGACCCTTCAGCATGGCCCGACCGCTGACCTGGGGTCCACCAACGCCGACCAAATCTCATGGCAGGTCACTATCCAGCGCGGAGACTCACCGAAGGGGGTTCTTGGTCTCTTGCTCGGGGTCGCACGCCACCACCCCCCGTCGCGCCCCACACCGGTGACCTCCGCACGCTGCCAACGCCTAGGACCGCCGCCACATCCTGGGTCATCCACGCCACTGCCTAGGAACCACACCGCCGCCGCATGGGAGCCCGCCACATCCGTCATCGTCCCGGACCGCCTGAAGCCCGCCGGAAACCCCTAGAACCACCGGAAAATGAAGAAATTGGATCGAAGACTTCCCGGGGGCACCCCGGACACCCTGGGACTCACAATTTTGATCCAAAAATAGAGTCATAAAGCTCGGATTGAGCCCTACACATCTATGGTCTTCGTTCGATGATTGGACAGCATTTCGATGCAATGAATTTAATTCAAGTAAGATGTGGAAATTAAAAAATAAAACGCAAACTCCTACCTCATTGGGCGTAGCCTGTCGCTTCACAAGTGATCCGCCAGACTATCGCGCTACCTTGGAGAGATGGAGGATAGGAGCTTGAAGGGAGCTTTCTCCCTTTGTTGAGAGAGCTTCCACTAGGGATAAAATGAATGGGGATGACAAGGGTGAGGGTGGATGTGTTTAACTAGAAAAAATTAAATTATTTTTTTAACCACCCACCAGCAGGCCCGTACCAAAAATCTTGATGAGGTTGAGGTTAACTCACCCCTAGGGTAAATTCTGCATTCTGGGTGAATCGGCAGTCTATGAATTTTAATCAGATCTTTTTTTCAAAAGTTATAATGTTCACGGACGAGGTTACTAAATTACAAAAACGCCCCGAGTGGTTTTTCCCACCAAAGGGTGGTGCCCACGAAAGTTACACCCCTTCTAGGGTAAACGGCACGCTCCAGAATCTATAGTGCACTTGGTTTCCCCATCCGAGCAATATTTTAGGAGTTATTATGTTTATTTGGCGTTGTTAGTAAGAACCCACATAAAATTTAATTCTAGCCACACCAGGGCTCAAAATCACATGCCGTCTGAACACCATACTCTTGAATAACATCAGGAAATTTCAAAGTCTTACAAGAATAAAACATGGGTTCTTACATCATTCTCTCCTTCATGTTTTTCATCCCTAAAAAACAACTTGTGATACTAAGCCCGCATCTGGCTCTCCTGTTCCC
This sequence comes from Viscum album, assembly GCA_963277665.1. Taxonomy (NCBI): domain Eukaryota; kingdom Viridiplantae; phylum Streptophyta; class Magnoliopsida; order Santalales; family Viscaceae; genus Viscum; species Viscum album. The sequence goes on along the minus strand of OY728144.1, from coordinate 148,647,591 downwards.
AAGTTCTCTTCTGCGCCCTCCCATGCTGCCACAACACACGAACCAAAGGGATGATCTGTCCTCGCAGTGTCTGCTCCATCCTGTCATCAATCGCCACCGTGTGCTCCGCAAATGTGGCTCCATCCTCGATGTCCAGATATCCATTGTAGATAACGTGTGTGGGGTCGTGCACGTATTTCCTCAACTGTGACACATGGAAGATGTCATGAACCCTCTCTAGCTGTGGGGGTAGGTCAAGATGGTAGGAAACCTCACCAACCCTGCACACTATCTCAAAGGGCCCAATGAACCTCGGGGACAGTTTACCTCCCTGGCCGAACCTCCCTCTACCATGCCGCGGGGAGACTCTCAAAAAGACATGGTCCCCATGCTTGAACTCCAAAGGCCTGCGACGACGGTCTATTTAGGACTTCTGTCTGCTCTAATCCATCCTCATCCGCTCACGAATGACTTGCACCTTCTACGTTGTCACCCGCACTAACTCTGGGCCCACAAGGGAGGTGTCCCCAACCTCCGTCCAGCACAATGGTGACCTGCAGGGTCTCCCGTAGAGGGCCTCAAAAGGTTTCATGCCGATTGTAGAGTGGTAACTGTTGTTATACACGTACTCCACCAAGAGAAGGTGATCGCCCTAGCTTAGGCCAAAGTCTAACACACACGCCCTGAGCATATCCTCTAACACCTAGATAGTGTGCTCGGTCTTCCAGCCCATTTGGGGGTGAAAAGCTATACTCATCCACAGTTGAGTCCCGAACGCCTCCTGTAGGCCTTTCCACAAATGCGGCGTAAAACATGTGTCGTGGTCAGAGATGATCGTCTAGGGTACTCCATGAATGCGGACGATCTTCCGAACGTACATCTGCCCTAGACTCTCCACCGAGCTCTACTCCCTAATGGGAAGGAAGTGCGCCGACTTCGTGAGTCGGTCCACTATCACCCAAATGGAATCATGGCCCTTCGCTATGTGTAGAAGCCCTGTGAAGAAGTCCATTGACATGTCATCCCACTTCCACTCTGGGATATCAAGGGGTTGCAGCAACCCTGCTGAAACCTGATGCTCTGACTTCACCTGCTGATAGGTAAGACACTGAGAAACGAACTTAGCTACACTCTGCTTCATGCCAGACTACCAAAACTGATGTTTAAGGTCTCTTTACATCATCCCCACACTAGGATGTATAGTCCAAGGAGAAGCGTTGAACCCCTGCATCACCTCCTGCCACATCTCTACTAGTACTACTGCTCACCCCTGGAACATGATCTCATAATTCCATCCTTCGGAATACCCATCAGGTGAATCACACATGGATATCTGATCATGTAGCACCTCTCTATCGACATCCCCCAGCTGCGATTCTCTCACACACTCAAGGAGCGAAGGAGTCAACACCATCGACTGCAGGAAAGTCATACCCTCCTTCTCCACCAAGGTCAACCATAGGGAATCCAACTGCTCTGAATCTTCCCGCACTAGACGAGCATGGGACTTCCTTTTAAGGTCATCTGCTACGACATTACCCTTCCCTGGAGTGTGGACTATCTCTAAATCATAGTACTGTAGAAAATTCAGCCAGCACCTCTGCCTCAAATTCAATTCCCATTGAGTGAAGATGTACATGAGGCTATGGTGGCCTTAGTAGAACACAAAATGCTCACCCAGAAGGTAGTGTCTCCATAGCCTCAAGGCGAAGACCACTGCTGCCAACTCCAAATCGTGAGTCACATTATTCTACTCATGGGGCCTCAACTGCCTCGACCCATATGCAATCACTGCCCGCTGCAGCATCAGCACGCACCTGTGAGCAGCTCCTGAAGCGTCACAGTACACCACAAACTCAATGCCCTCCTCTGGCAGCCTCAAAACTGGTGCACTAGTCAGCCTCTGTCTCAACTCCTCGAAGGCCTTCTGGCACTAATTAGTCCAGGTGAACGGTCGTCCATTCAATGTCAATGCGGTCAAAGGGGCGGAAATCCTAGAGAAATCTTGCAGAAACCTCATGTAGTACCCTGCTAAACCATGGATGCTCCACACCACTTACACTTTCTTGGGTGGATACCAAGAAAGCACTGCCTCTTCATTTGCAGGATCTACAACCAATCCCTGATCTATTATGACATGCCCCAGAAAGTGAAACTCATGATTCTTGAACTGATGCTTCGAGATCTTCCCATATAGCTGGTGCTCCCGGAGTAAGTATATGACCATCCTCAAATACTCTGCATGCTCCTCCTCCCTCACAGAGTAGATGAGTATGTCGTCAATAAAGAAAACCACAAACCAGTCCAAGTACGGCTAGAAGATCTGGTTCATCAACTCCATGAAAATGGTGGGGGCATTCGTCACACCAAAGGGCATCACCAGAAACTCTTAATGCTGATAACGACAACAGAAAGTAAACTTCAAGATATCAGCCTCACGAACCCACAACTGGTGGTATCCGGATCGAAGATCAATCTTGGAGAACCACTTTTCACCTCTCAGCTGGCCGAAGACGTCGTCGATCATCGGAAAAGGGTATATGTTCATTATCATGGCCTAATTCAGGCAACAATAATCCACACAAATCCGCAGACTCCCATATGTCTTTTTCACAAACAAAATCAGAGCTGCCTAAGGGGAAACCCTAGGCCTAATGATTCACTTCTCACGAAGGTCCTCCAACTGAAGTCATAGATCCCGAAGCTATGTGGGTTCCATCTGATATGCTACACATGATATCGAGGAAGTCTCTGGCTGCAAGTCAATGAAAAACTCCATCTCTCGCCTCAAAGGAAGTCCTAGGAAATCCTCGTGAAAGACTTCCATGTAGTCCTCTACAACGGTAGGGATCCAGGTGCCTATAGAATCTGCTGGTCTAAGAGGAATGCTTGCCAACTGATGAAAAAAAGGTTGTGTTCTCTGGCTCAGAGTACTCGTCTGCTCTGCCATTAGGTCTCGTTCACCAAGGATGGTAAACCTCATCCCATCAGAATGGACGCATTTGAATAGTCTGCGCCGACAATCAATCTGAGCGTGAACCATGGAAAGCCAATCCATTCTCAAGATGGTGTCATAAGGGTCCATCGTGATGACAAGTTGTTCCCACGTGAAACTGCCTCCTCCAAATGATAGTTCGCACTGTCTGCAGATAAAGATCACAAATGAGGCACTTTCCATAGGAACCTCGAGGCTAAGTGCAGGTGTCAGCGCCTCTACTGGAAGCTCTAACTCCTGTAACAAAAGCATTAATATAAATGATTTTTTGGTGCTTGTGTCTACTAGTACCGAAGAAAGTATAGAGTAAACAAAAATCATACCTCAAACCATCTCATGTACTGGGGGGTCATGAATACCCATAGCCTAAAGATTCCAATGACCCCAACCGCCAGCTCCCTGAGCCTGGCGTGGGCCGCCCGGTGGTGGTGGTGGAAGGACCTAGAAACACTATCCACCACCTACAAGTCCTACCACTCTACCTGCGCCGCCTCCCTGAGGGCCACCCTGTCCTCACCTGGGGGATCACTGGTCACAACGCTTCCTCTGGCACTGCGGTGCGCCCACTGCCTGCCACGACTGCTCGGTACGCCTAGTCGGGTAGTCCCATTCTAGGTGACCCCATCCGTCATAAGAATATCACCGACTCTCTCCTAACTGCCCCAGTGCTCTACGGCACCACTGCGGTGTACGACCATATGTTTGAGTCTGCTCACGAAAGGGTATCCTCGACTGAGGCTCTGCCCTATGTCGCCTGCCTGCTACCGAAGTCTCTTCCTTGAAGTGTCCACTACTATGCCCTATCAATTGTCACCCCTCAGCCAAGAAGCTCTATGTCACGAGCGCCCTCTCTAGAACCCCGACATAAGTAGGGATGCACAAGGGCACTACACTAGCATAGATCTCCCTACGAATACCCCACTCAATCTTCCACACACGAAAGTAACTATCGTAGACCACATCCTGTGAGTAGCATGTCAGATCGATAAACTGGGCCGAGTAATACACCATGATCATCCCCCTGCTTTATCTCTAGAAGCTCATGTATCTGAACGGATCGTAAACAATAGGGGGAGTACTCCTCCTAGAAGAGCTGTTGTAAGCTATCCCACGTGAGAGACGACTCGTCGTTGGTTTGCGTAACCAACACCCACCAACACTCGGCCATCCCGAGGAAAAGGATGGAAACTAGGGATACCATCTAGTCCATTGGTGTCTGTACCAGGCTGAAAATTCGGTCCACATACTCTATCCAGTCTTCCGCTTCTTGGAGATCCGGGTCCCCGCCAATCTTTTGCGGTCACTGATGCTAGAAGTCTCAGAGCGCACTTTGCCTGCGCTCAACCTCGGCCTGTGCTTCCGGTACTAACTGCCAACCTCCAGGTGGAGGGGATACTTCTGAAGCACTGGGTGGAAGGGGATCACGTGAGGGTCGCTGAACTGACCGTTCAATGCTCTCCAGATCGTTGTCACGAGCTGGAGAGGGTAACCTGGCTGGCTGCTGTCGTGGGGGAATCCTGAAAATTATCAAGTATTACCACGATCAGATGAGCATATATATATATATATAATAGTAATCACAAAGTAGAGCTAACTCAGCAAGGGAATTCAAAGACTCAATCCTGCCAGATGAAAGTTCCAAATTTCCCTGCAACAAATGACTCAGTGTGCCAAGTCAACAAGCGGGTAATCAGGGTACTAGTGAATGGATACGTCGGCCGCCAATACCATCACTGAAATCCCTAACCTGAGAGCCTCTCTCGGGACATATTGAATCTATTTTCCTAAATTCCAACCAATTTTTTTAGGGACGTCTGAACAATGCCCCAAGGAACGTACCACCTTTGATACCACTTTGTCATGACCCGAACCTACGGATCTTGAGCCATAACTACCCCAAGCCCGCCTCCATAGGCCAAGGGCTGGCGACAAGCACCTAAGGTGTAACAATATTGGGGAGGTCTTTTCCTGATTACTTGTACACACACACACATCCCACTCGATGCAGAAGTGTATAGTCTAAATAAAACTGAAGGAAAAAACAACTATTACCCAACCATAGTCTTGCATCAACTTCTAAATATAGGAATGTAAATTGCTGAAAAGTACTGACAAGATACTGAACAAAAAAATGGAAACACACATTCCCAACCCGAAAGGTGCCACAACCCGTCAATAGGTAAAAAAAAGTAAACAGCTGATGAGTCTCACACCTGAAAGTCCTACTATGACCATTGAACGCAGCCCAAGCTCTTGTGTCCTCTACGCTTCTCTGTAGTCTCAATTGACCTGTTAGCCGTTTGTAAGGGCAAACCAAGTGCGAGCAAAACCCAAGCAAGGGTGAGTATAAATATACTCAGTAGGATGACTTGAATGCTCAAGGGAGAAACAAATGAGGTACTAAAACGGTGATTCGTAGATAGAACAGAGAATAGTAAAAGAGTACAATAAATAAGGTGCAGCTCAACCCAACAAGAGAAAGGAAGTATTCTTGTCCGACCAAGAGAATCTAGACACGAAAGTACATGGCATACCCTGCATGTCTTCGCCCCTCCAAGAAGGAGAGTAACTAAACCCAAGGAGTGGGAAGGAAATTTTGGTGTATATATATATGATAAAAAAAGAAACCCTAATGAGTGTGTAAGGGGATCTACATCTCCAACCTCATCCCATGATAAGTCGCCAACAGTTCTAAGGGTAACCATCATTAATGCCCAACAGTCCCGCATGTCAAAGTTTCCTCATCGCTAAACCGTACCACTAAAAGCCCCTCTCCAGTAATCATGGATAAAATTCACTAAATAGCCTCATCAAAAGGGTTTAGTATGAAAGAAGTCATCAAGTAACCCACTACCCAACCCAACTAGAGGGTAAACCCCAAAAGGTCATTGAGTAACCCACTGCCCAGCCCTACTAGAGGGTAAACCCTAAAGTCAATAGGTAACTCACTGCCCAGCCCCGCTGGAGGGTAAACCCTAAGCTGAATGGGTAACCCACTACCCAACCTCACTGGAGGGTAAACCCTGATATGCCGATGGGTAACCCACCGACCAACCCTACTGGAGGGTAAACCTTGAACTGGTCTGATAACTCCACACTGCCCGAACCATCTCTGGGTGTCGCTAACATAGCGACCGTTCATTGTGTCAGAGTGTGTTAAAGGAACCACTGACAAATGCCCTTTCATGTTTCCACATTTAATGAGATTTCTAAAGAGGCTCTTCATTCCAAAACATATTACACCATTGTAATCCTTGTGGAAAAACACGCGAGATAGACTACTTACTCATTGGAAACAGACTCCCAACGAAAAAGCTATTCAACACTGCTTTCTGCCCATACGACGTCTTGTGGCGCCCACACCTCGGTCCCTAAATAGGTCGAGAAAACTTCACCATCACGATGATCTTGAAAAAACATGCCAAAAAAATTACTCAATTGCCCCGAATGGATGTTTGATGAAAAAGGTGCAAAATGCTGCTCACAGCTTAAAAGACGGCCTTTAGGGCCCATGCCTCAACTATAGCTTCAATGCCTAAACCCACCCTGGTCTACATCGTCTCGACACCAGGGTTACAACACTGCTAACAACGCCTAAAATGGACTTTGGATGTGTTCGCTCCATCCAAAAGAATTATCCTGGTGAGGCGCTAAACAATACTTAACAGGAGCATCGTGCCACCGAGCCCCCTTCTCGGGAATTAAAAATCCCCAAGACCATCTCAAAAACTTTGTCTCATGCCGAAGATTTTTCTGCCGTAGATGGCATGAAAAACGGACACCCATAGTGAAAGTTACGGGTATCCGAAGACTGGGGGCTAACCCCTTAGGTCTGGACCGGCCCGGTCAAGCTGGTTCACCCGGCATGGGCCGACCCACACCGACCGGTCCGGTCCGCAGAGCCTGCCCGCAGCCCTTCCGCTCGTCCTGGCCACTGACCCGCGGTCCACTCGCACCGACCAGCCCTTTTGGTCGGTTTCTGTCATGCATGGAGACCCGATGAAGGCGAGTCTCGGTCTCCTGCTCGGGGTCATGCACCGAGACCCCCCGTCACGCCCCACACTGGCGACCTCCACCGCCGCCTGGACCACCTCCGCCGCCTGGGTACATGGTCTCGCTTGTCGTTGATTTATGTTTTAAGCGTCCCAAATTAATTACCCATTCGTAGAACTTTATTATATCATAAGTTAGGGTTCAATCCACAGAAAACTTTGGCATGCGTGAATTCAATTGAGTTAATACTTAATTAGGTGAAGTATGCATAATTTAGAAGTGATTGGATTGATTTTTGGGTTTTTATTGAAGCTAAATTGATTTACTTTGAAGAAATGGATATAGTTGAAAGAAAACAACGGGTAAATTTAAAGAGTTTTTAAAATGGAATGAAAAGACGTTTCGGGGATATGGTGAATAAGGAGTTCTTCTGCAGATTGTTTAAATGGTTGTGTTGTTCATAATAATTCAATCATTCAGTATTTCATTTTGTTACATGATTTCCTTGGTCTGGTTCCTCTTGTTTGGAATTAGAGAAGCTGACTCCTTGGTCCGGTAGTCAAAATTTGGTATTAATCTTTATTACGCCCAGTCCATTATTTGAATCAGTGAAAACCTTCCAATGGTCATGTATGTTTCCACCGTTACTTTTCTTTTGTATCGCTGAGAATCCTTCCCTTGATCTGGCTAAGAATTTTTAGTTATATTAGACAGTGGTTTAAGAAGAGTAAGATGAATTACAACGATTCAAACCCACCTATATAAAACAACATACAAATTATGATCCCATCATCCACATCCCCAACACGAGGGGTTTAGTTACACATAAAAAGTGGGGGAGAAATGACACACATGATACCTGACGGATTCATCATGTAGGCATTGAGGTAGAGTGTCAGAATGTGGAATGGCGGAGTTACGACACCTTGGTAGCATCGGGAATGGTGATAAAAAAGTTTCTATTTCCCATCAATGGTTCTTAACTCCAAAAATATATATGCCAAGGCCTCATTTTATAGAAAAATAAAGTACACTGCGTGTATAGAAAGTACACGCCGTGTACTTTTCGTCAACGCGTTTTTGCGCCAGTTTCTCCATTGGCAGGTGACCGAGCATGCCGTTTTTGACATTTGAAAATGGCGCCTCCTGCAAGTTGAGTGTACACGTCGTGTAGCGCCGCTATACACGGCGTGTAGTATCAACATTTTGGCCGCCATCCCCTTCTAGAATAGCATACACGACCACATGGGCGTGAGGACTTTTATTCGGCAACCACCACTTCTAGAAAGTAGTACATGGCATGTCGCGCTGCCACACACAACATGTATCTTCAACCTGGTGACATGGGTGTGTACTCCCTCCTTTGGTCTGTGTCCCTTCCTGAATGTACAGGGCGTGTATAAAAGTACACGCCGTGTAGTTTCAAAATTTTCACATGCATCCCTTGATTCATGTATTTATCCAGAAAGCTGCTGAAAGTAAATAGAATCACCAAAATCAAAAAATATGTTCATAAAACAACATATATTTGATGAAAACATGTTTTTATCTTCAATTATATTTATATAAATGTATACACAAATTGGGTGCATCAAATTCTCTCACACTTAGTTTTTTGCTTGCCCTCAAGCAAAATCTCAACATCTAACTAAGAGAACCTATACTTTAAAAGGAAGGAATTTAATTAATCAAACGTATAACTGATAAATTTATTGAGGAAAAATTCTAAAAGTCACTAAAAAATTAAATTCATAATATATTAAAATCATTCCTCATATATAATGTAATTAACTACTCTCATCCTCTTTTAACACATTTTTCAACCTTTCAAAAATAAACATACCACTTGATGATTTACCTTACCAGTTAAAATCACACTCCACACTCAAGATGTTTTTATCAAAGTTATGCTCAATCCAAGGTATATACACTCTATCCATAGGTTTGAAAGATATCTTGTTATCTACTTCAGAAAAATTGAATAACAAAAATAATGAGGGCTTTATCAATACGGTTCAGATATTTCTGTGGCTAAGGGTTGGTAGGTTCCGATGTGAAAATAAATCCTGAGGCATGAAAAAGGAAGGCTAATTACTTTAAACAACATTTCATGATATTCACAATAAAGCTCACTGAAAATGCATCCTTCAAAATCTCATTCCAATGCTTTTGTAATCATCACCATCTTCCTTAGGCATGTAGGGTTCATGAGAAAATATGCATAAGGTTCCCTTGTTGTTTGTTTGTTGTTTTTTTTAACACAAAAAAACACAAGGGCATCCATTATGAATACAATGAGTAGATGTTTGGAACCCATTCTGCCCCAAATAATCAAGAGGCACTCCCCTAGACTTTATTTCATGGTTGTACACAAAAATATACCATGTATTGCCAACTCCCTCTTTAAAGCTTAAATAAATAATCATGAAATGTTTAAAAAGAAATAGGGTAGGAAGGGAAATAGGCTTGTAATGGGGCTTCCTATAAAGGCTGTTCATGGCTTCTATGGTATTAATGAAGATTAAATGTAGGGTAGGTCTCAAGATAAAGGGGGTGAAACAATTTAATGCCTCAATCATGTTAATGTAATTCAAAAATTTCTTCATGTTTTGAAAAGAAAAACTTGCAAATTCTGATAGTGATGCATATCCTAAGAATCTGTCAAGAAAGAGGGTATTAGAAAATAAATACGAAAAGAGGTTTAGAATACCTCTCAGGAGTGGAAAAATAATAAAGGGACAATCAGGTCATGACATGCATATAAATGATTAGCCTAATTAATGTAATTTAATGAAGGATGAAAGGTTTCAATTGAAACTATATTAGCAATCGTTTTAAAATAATTAAAATCTAAAATAAGCATGAAAACTTTCCAAAAGTTCCTACTGATAACTCTAGCATTTATAAGATTGATTAACCAAAATTGCTTTACATTTTCAAATATAGAGTCTAATAATGATGTCTCCTAGGTTAGTTTAAGGGCAAAGACTAAGGTGAAAGATATAGATGATCCCCCACACTTAATACTGCACATGGTCCACCAAGTGCAATACCAAGGTAAAGGGTGGGCAATGGGGAGAAATGGGGGAAAATGAGGGAATGCAGTGGAAGAAGTAAATCCAAAAAAGAAATAAAATAGAAATGGAAAAATACTCCCCTCGTGAAAAGTGATGCCCAAGGCGCTCCATGCCCATACCAGTGACTGTCGAGAGAACGGAAAACCACAAACATGCATAACATCACAACACAGAAAATGACAAAAGAGATATATAAGATAAAGAAAAATGTCACTATCATGGGGTCACCTCAGGGAAGGCATCATCTGGTACAGAATCGGCCGGTAGAGACGACGCAGGAGGGGTGGAAGGGTGAGGCTCTGACTCAGTATCGGTAAGGGTAGCTGAAGAAGTAGGAGCCACAGGTGCTAGGCTCGGGATTTAAAGCTCAGCAGCAGGCCCTAGCCCGGCAGAAGTGGCAGCAGTAGAGCTCACCGTAGTCATCGGAACGGAATCTGTGGTTGGCGTAGGAGACAGCGGTGGAGCAGCAGCAGAAGGGCTAGGAACGGAGGCAGAGGCTGGTGGTAGAGGCAGTGTAACACCAAGATACTGAGCAATATGCACCAACAGATGCTCCATCCGGTCCTGGCGGCCGTCCAGACGAATCAAATGGCGTGTAATGGTGTCCTGGAGGCTGATGATACAGGCTAAATTCTGCTCCATCGTGGGTAGGCGGAGGGAAAGGGTAGGATCGACCAAGGGTGCGGGGGTAGGTGGTATGGGGGATGGGAAAGAAGAAGGAAGGTCAGGAGAAGTGGGGTCAGTAAAAGGTGGGTGAGGTGGAGAAGATGGAGCGGTGGGGAAGGAGGAGCGGGGTCAGCAGCTGGGGCAGGGTCAGCAGTTGGGGCAAGGGGGTCAGCAGGTGGCAGGGCTTGATCCTGAACAAGGATTTAGGCACCCCTGCTTCCGGACCAATCCCATGTGAATGATCATAAGGAAGTCCATCCGCTGGGTGAACCTATCAAGTCATGAGGAAATGAGGGCTCAAATACCCCCAAGTGGTGGGAAAGACGGGTGGTGTAATACTCGCCATTCAGGTTGCCCTGAAGGCCGGTAAACATGGAGTGGAAATAGGAGGCGGCAAGATAGGGGAGGTCCGGGTAGGCATGCCAGATGACACAGGTATGAAGATCCATGTCACGGCCGGTCACGCCCCCCATATCCTCATGGCGGGGAAAAAGGATGGCACTGAAGCACCGGTGGGTGAAGCGAAGGACAGGGTCGGCTATAAGAGTGCACTTCTGGGAAGTGGGGGGGGGGGGTACTGGTGGTCAGGCCCAGCGATCTCCCGCCACATGGCAATAAGGTCAGAGCAGTTAGGCCGGGTCAAGTCAGAAACGGGTGGTGGTGTGATAGGATGTGGGTAGAAGCCGCACCCTCAGCCAAACTTCGTCATCGTCAGAGAAAAACGTCGGCCGCCTAGCCAGAATCGAACTACTGGCACCGCATTGCCAGGTGTCTCCCGGTACTCTGCTCCATCGAACTCAAAGGACGACGCAAACTCCAAAAATAAATCTCGAAACACAGGAGTTCTGACCTGGAAAATCTTGAGGAGTGCGGTGTGCCCGAGAAGTACCTCTAACTCCTACCAAATATCGAGCTGCTACGGAATGTTGTTGTCAAGGTACCGTCCGCTCAATGGTATCGGCCAACAAGAGAAGCGTCAGATCCTATCGTATGCAAGGCCGTTGATTGGGAATACCGTGCAGGGATAGGGGGCACCTGCAGGTCCCGGCCCAGGTGTCAGTGCAGCAGCAACATGTGGCTCTGGAGGTGGATCCACCGAAGAAGAAGGTGGCCCGGTGGAATGTGTAATCGAAGAGGGACCAGCTGTTGAGGATGAGGGTACATTGAAAGTGGCAGCTGGTGCAGCAGAAGTAGGCCCAACCTCATCTGAGGGAGTGAGTGGAGGCAGAATGGCCAATGGAGGGAGCTCAAAGACCGGAGCGTCGGGGTCCGGCTACATAGAAGGTCGGAGTCGGATCCGACGATAGTTGGGCCTCTCGCCCTTGGTGGCGGAGGCTGGCCACTTCCCGCGGGAAGGATCATGATCTGCCATATCCTGAAATAGAAAGAAAATTAAAACAAAAGAAAAGAAAAATAAAAAGGAAGAAAATAAAACAATGAAAATGTGAGAAAACTGGAATATAAAAGTACACGGCGTGTACTCCAGAGTACACGGCGTGTAGTCAGAAATGGAGAGTATCCCGTGTTCTCTGGAAAGACACACCAAGGGTGGAAATAGACCATGTAATAGGATACATCATGTACCGAACATACACGTCATGTTCACATCAAAGTGCAGGTGGTCGTGTAATATAAAGGACACATCCATGTTGTTATCAGTTCTAAGAAAACAATACATGCCGTGTAGAGGGGGAGACACGGGCCGACTACAGATATAAAGGACACGGCATGTACCGAACATACACGCTGTGTTCGGGAACATGGGGTGACAGGCCATGTTATGCACCACACATGAAGGGGCCAAGGGAAATAGTTTACACGGTGTGTACCGAACATACATTCCGTGTAAGAAAAAAAAGGTGTGTGAGGCCATGTGCAAAAGAGTACTCGGGTACGACAGAAATAAACAAGAACACGGTGTGTACCGAACATACACACTGTGTACATTCAAATTTCGAAATATTTTGTGTGTGCCCGTGTACAGATGTATACGATGTGTGTTCTTCATTTCGTGGCCGTGTACAGGCGGAAGCCGAACGGTCGGCTGATCCGAAAAACACCCTAAACGAGTCTACGAACTTGAAATAGAGGGTGCAGAATGGTGTACCTGGATCGAGGATCACAATGTGAGTGGAATCAGAACTTGAAACTCCCCAAATCGTCGGATTTTGAAAAAAGGGGGTTCGGGTGGCGTTCGAGGGAAGAAACGGGAAGATGGAAGGAAATTGGGATGGCCGTGCGACACGGCCTCAAGTCGGGTCACCCGCTGCTTATATAGCCGCGGTACATGGCGTGTAGTTTTGGTACACGCCGTGTATCCCAATTTTTTTATATTAGTAAATATAATTATTATAGTAAACTATATAATAATTATTATTAATAATTAAAAATAGATATATCGACAAATTCTATTATACATAAACCTATACACGACATATATCGGGAAATACACGCCGTGTATTTTAAAATAAGAAAAAGAGTAGTACAACCTTTGGTCCGGTGATTGGGGCGGGATTCGAACCGACGATCGGCCGATTCAAACGGACGTCCTCACCCACTGGAGAAAATGTTGTTCTGCTGTTCATATTTATTATATATATATATTTATTCTATACGGCCTATACACATGGAAAGAAAGAAAATCACGTCATGTGGTTTTTATTTAGGAAAGGATGGGGGTGAAGCGGGGAGATTAGCGTAATTCGAAACCGGGTCTTGTGAACCTGGTGCTGAGACTTTTCCAATCCGCCAACTTCACCCGCATGTAATTTCTTATTTTTAAAACGTTTTTCATTTATATTTTAAAAATCATGGCACACACGGCATATATCGGAGTACACGTCGTGTGGTTTTATTAAAAAAACAAATGATGGAAATGGGACGGTTGTCTGGATTCGAACCCGGGTCTTTTGAAACCGGATTATGATTCTAGCCAACCGGTCCATACCCACCATGGGTTTTATTAAACACACACACACATATATATATATTTATATATTGAAAATACCACACACGCCGTGTAATTAAAAGGAGGTACCCCGTGCTGAAGGTAGGTCATGAGGATTCGAACAGAGGACGGCTCGAATAAACTCCAGTGACTTTTCCATCGGCACCAGCATCATCCCTGGTTATTTATTTGTTATTCTATAGATTTATACTATTAAGTTTATAAATTAAAAAGGATTAGTACACGCAGTGTATATAAGTGGGACACGGTGTGTAACCTCTGGGTTTCCTCCCAGGAAGCGTCTTTGTTTTAGGTCATTGGCTCGACCTACTTACCTTGCTTACCTGAGGTTTATGGTGGACAACGTTCCCACCATGTTATCTGTAGTATGGTAAGCTTTCAAGCGCTGCCTGTTTACCTTGAATAGTTGACCATCTTCTCCAGAAATTTCTACCGCTCTGTGATGGAATATGCGGATAATGTGGAATGGTCCCAACCAGCATGACTTTAACTTCACTGGAAATAAGCGAATACGAGAATTAAATAGAAGTACCTGATCGCCGGGTTGGAAAGATTTTCGTGATATCATCCGATCATGAATGGCTCTTGTCTTCTCCTTGTACAACATGGCATTATCATATGCCTCTAATCGGATCTCATCTAGTTCCGACAGTTAGAACTTCCATTTCTCGTCAGCTGCCTTTAGATCAAAATTCCAGGCTTTGACGGCCTAGTAGGATTTGTGTTCCAATTCTACTGGAAAATGGTAGGTCTTTCCATAGACAAGGCGGAACGGGGACATTCCCAGTGGTGTTTTAAAAGCAGTCTGATATGCCCACAAGGCATCATATAACTTCTTGGACCAGTCATTCCATGAAGTGTTCACTGTTTTATCCAGGATCTGCTTGAGCTCATGATTGGAGAGCTCTACCTTTCCACTGTACTAGGGATGATATGGTGTCCCCATCTGATGCTTTACTCCATACTTCGACAGTATTCCTCTCATAAGTGTGTTGTCGAAGTGGTTCCCTCTATCACTGATCAGTACTCGTGGAACTCCAAAAATGCTAAAAATATTTTTCTTTAAGAAATTAATGACTACGTTGGCTGTGTCGTGAGCTGTAGCAGTAGCTTCCACCCATTTGAAGACGTAGTCGACACAGACCAGGATGTAAGTGTTCCCAAAAGATGAGGGAAAAGGACCCATGAAATCTATGCCCCAGACGTCAAAAATCTCGACCTACAGGATGGGGTGCTGAGGCATCTCAGCTCTACGTCCCACATTACTTGTCCTCTGGCACCGATCGCAACAGGAAACAAAGGCTTGGGCATCTCTATGCATGGTGGGCCAGAAAAATCCAGACTGCATGATCTTAGCTATGGTACGGTCCGGCCCATGATGATCTTCTATTGGTGAGGCATGACAGAACTCCAGGACATCGTGAACTTCATTCTCTAGGATACAACGGTGGATCACTCCATCTGCATAGGATCGGAATAGCAGAGGATCCTCCCAGAAGTACCTTTTCACATCAGAGAAAAATCATTTCCTTTGCTGGAAGGAGAGGTAGGGGTGAACGACACTGATGACCAGAAAATTAGCGATATCAACATACCATGGTTGAGGTGTTTCACTGATCAAAAAGAGGTTCTCATCAGGAAAATCCTCCCTGATCTCCCAATCTACTTCCTTCTCTATGTGAGGCAGCTCGAGGTGGGAGAGACGGTCAGCAATGAATTTCTCACTCCCTTTCTTATCCCGGATCTCAAGATCGAATTCTTGTAGGAGGAGTACCTACTGGATCAATCGGGGCTTCGCGTCCTTCTTGTTGAGTAGGCACTTTAGTGCTGCATGGTCAGTATAAACAATAACATTAGGCAACACAAAGTAAGAACGAAACCTGTCAAATGAAAAAACCACTGCGAGAATCTCCTTTTCTGTGGTGGTGTAGTTAATATGTACCTCATTGAGCGTCCGACTGGCATAATAGATAGTTCGTAAAATCAGGTCAAGTCACTGGCCCAAGACTGCTCCCACTACGTAGTCGCTCGCATCGCACATCACCTCAAATTGTTCCTCCCAATTGGGAGAAATCATGACTTGAGCTTCCACAAGGCGCTGCTTTAGATGCTCAAAAGATCTGAAACAATGGTCATCAAACTCAAATATGGCATCCTTGGTTAGAAGATTGGTGAGGGGTTGGGCTATTTTGGAGAAGTCGCGGACAAACTGCCTGTAAAATCTAGCATTCCCCAGGAAGCCGCGGATGGCGCGGACGGATGTCGGTATAGGTAGTCGTGAAATGACTTCAATCTTCGCCGGGTCCACCTCTATCCCCTTCGCTGAAATTCTGTGGCCAAGGACTATTACACTTTACACCATGAAATGACACTTTTCCCAGTTCAAGACTAGGTTAGTGTGCATACATCTTTCGAAAACAAGCTCTAGGTGTCGTAAACAAATGGTAAATGATTTTCCATAAATGGAAGAATCATCCATGAATACCTCCACGATTCATTCCTCCATGTCGTGGGGGATGGCCAGCATACATCGCTAGAAGGTGGTGGGGGCATTACACATGCCGAAAGACATCCTTTGATAATCAAATGTGTCGTAGGGGCATGTGAATGTGCTCTTTTCCTGATCCTCTGGTGCAATGGATATTTGGTTGTAATCGAAAAAACCATCGAGGATGCAATAGAAGTTGTGCTCTGCTAGCCTCTCTAGCATTTTATCCATGAATGGAAAGGGGAAGTGATCCTTTCTTGTTGCATCATTTAACTTCTGGTAATCCACATAGACTCGCCAGCCTATAATAGTGCGTGTAGGGATGATCTCGTTCTTTTCATTTGAAATCACAGTGATACCCACCCTTTTGGGTACCACTTGGAGAGGTCTCACCCACGGACTATCTGAGATGGGATAGATGATGCTTGCATCCAATAATTTGATCACCTCATTCTTTACAACTTACTTCATGGGAGGATTCAAGCGCCGTTGTGGTTGCCGAGATTTCTTGGCACCCTCTTCAAGTAGCACCTTGTGAGTGCAAATGGTAGGGCTGATGCCCTTCAGATCAGGGACTATCCACCCAATAGCATGCTTCCGCTATTTGAGAACCTGTATAAGTGCATCTTCCTACTCCTGTGATAGTTCTACATTAAGTATAACATGAAAAGTTTGATTGGGTCCTAAATACACATACATGAGAGAAGATGGAAGAGGCTTCAGTTTGAGTTCAGGCGCCTTTAAAATCGAAGGCACAAGTGGTTTCACCTTGTCCCGTTCCAAACTATCAGGAACAACTTCACACTGCCAATAGTGGCCGCCCAGGCCTTCTATGAATTGCAAGTCTTCTGGCGCTTCTTCTAATAGAATATCTGGATCAATTAAATTATTCGAAATAAAAGAACATACCAGTTCTCCCCTTTGTCGCTAAAATGATTAACCATGGTGGATACTGCATAACAGTCCTCATGCTCTGACAAAGAAGCATGTTTGATGGATTTGAGGATGTTATAGGAATCTCTTTCATCACCTACCCGAAAAATAATCTCCCCTTGGTGCACATCGATCAGTACCTTCCCAGTTACCAAGAAAGGTCTTCCAAGTATAAGAGGTGCTTCTTGGTCATCCCCTATGTCGAGGATGATGAAATCCGCAGGGAGAATCAGCCTACCAACCTTGACCAGTACGTCCTCTAGTAGTCCCTTCGGGTGCTTGATGGATCGATCAACAAGTTGAAGGGCGATGCGGGTAGGCTTGAGCTCGTGGAGTCCCACCTTCTTGAAAACTCCGAGGGGAATGAGGTTCACGCTGGCCCCTCAGTCGCAGAGGGCCTCCCCAAACACGCAGGATCCAATAGTACAAGGAATGGTGAAACTACATGGATCTTGGAGTTTGGGAGGAATGGAATGTTTAACCACTGCGGAGCACTCCTTAGTTAGTGCAATAACGCCCAAATCCTCCATCTTCCTCTTATTCAAGAGGATTCCCTTCATGAATTTGGTGTAGGTGGGCATCTGAGTCAGGGCCTCTGCAAATGGTATGTTGATAAGTAGCTTCTTGAAAACATCCATGAATTTGCTGAATTGGTGGTCCAGCTTCCTCTACTTCAATCTTTCCGAAAAGGGTAAGGCAGGCTTGAATGGTTGGATTACTTTCTTTTCCTTATTTTGTAAAGCCTCCTTCTGTGGGCTTTTGTATGAGGAGGGGTCGGTATTGGTACCTTTTCCATCAATAGTGGGTGTGGATGCACCTTGCTATGCTGATTGGTTTGGTTGGAGCTCTTTTCCACTCCGGAGCATGATCGCATTAGCCTCCTCCCTTGGGTTCTTTTCGGTGTTCCCTGGTAGTGTACCGGGCTGCATCCCTGAGAGTTGATTTTCCAGATGGCCAATCGGATTCTACAAGCCTCGAATCGAAGCTTCCTGATTCTTGAACCGAGTCTCAGAAGTAGATATGAATTTAGTCATCAGATCCTCTAACCTTGAGGTGTTCTTCTGCCGAGGTGGTTATTGAGCCGGTGGAGGAGGTGGCTGTCGTGGCTGCTGTGGATGAGGGTTTTGATACCCTTGTTGCTGATAAGGACCCTGCTGGGGTTGTTACGGCCTTTGGAATTTGTTCTGATATGGAGGCTGGTTGTAGTTGGGCGGTCGCTGGGGCGTAGGATTCTGCTGTTGTTGGCCCCAGCCTATGTTCTATTGATCTCTTCATGCCAGGTTCTGGTACTGCTAGTACTGGTTGGGCCCTCGATTTTGGGAAACATAACTCACCTCGCTCGTTGAGGGGCCTCCAGCCGAACCCGGGAATTCTCCCATGATGTGGTTATCACCACAGTCGCCACATGCTGGATGGTTAGCCGCATGAATTTGAGATGCTCCTTTGCGGTTAAATGCGGCGATTTTCTTGGACACAACGTCCAACTGAGTAGATAACATAGTGGTAGCATCAATGTTTTTCATACCTTGCTTTTGAGTACCCCGCTCGGAGTGCCACTAGAATCTATTGGCTGACGTGTCTTCCAGTAGTTCGAATAGTTCTTCGGGGGACTTCCGCATCACCATACCTCCAGCAGCAGCGTCCACAATGGACTTGGTATTCGTGGTAAGTCCTCCATAGAAGGTCTAGACATGCCTCTAGAGTGGGAGTCTATGATGGGGGAATTTTTCGTAACATCTCCTTGAAGCATTCCAATGACTTGTACAACGACTCAGAGTCATGCTGCTGGAAGTTATGAATCTCATTCTGGAGTGTCACCGTCTTGGATGGTGGGAAGTACTTGGACAAGAACACCTGGGATAGCTCCTCCCAAGTGAGGATAGATCATTGTGGAAGCCCCTTGATCCAGTCCTTCGCCTTATCCCGTAGAGAAAAGGGGAATATGCAATGACGGATGGCGTCCTCGGACATGCCATGTTATCGAAAGGTGTCGCAGATCTCCAGAAAGTTGGAGAGATGGGTGTTTGGGTCCTCAATGGCCAGGACTCCAAATTGGACTATGTTCTGGATCAACTGCATGATAGCAGGCTTGATCTCGAAGTGTTGGGCCTGGATCAGAGGATGAACGATGCCTGTATCAGCTCCGTGAATCGATTGAAGTCCGTACTCCATAAGGGTGCGTCTTGGAGGTTGTTGTTGATGGGGTGGAGCTTGCATAAACTGCTCCTGAGGGGAAAAGTATGGTCGTGGGAAGAGTTGTTGCGGCGGCCTTTGGTAATCCCATGGAAGGAATTCCATGAAGGCTCCAGGAGGTTGCTCTGTTAGACCAGCAGCAGGAGGCTGCTGATCCTGGTACTGATGCTTAGTCACATCATCTACGGTTGGTGCTCCCTCTTCCTTGTTCGCCATGGGTTGTGGTTGATGGTTGTGATTTTCTGTCCGTGTACGCCGACGATGAAGTAAGGTCCGTTCGATTTATGGGTCAAGCAGAACTAATTACGAAGACTCGGCACTTCTGGATCGTGTAAAACGTCTAAACATACACTTTAAGCTCTGCACAACACAAAAACGAAAACCAGACGTAAAAGGGGAAAAAAGAAAAATTAAAAAAAAGAAAATTTGAAATGGGATTAGAAAAGAGATTTTTGATACTTTTTTATTTTTATTTTCACTTAAATCAATTATTAACACAATTTATATCTTAGCACTAAAACCAAACGGGCTCCCCGGCAACAGAGCCAAAATGTGGTCTCGCTTGTCGTTGATTGATGTTTTATGCGTCCCAAATTAATTACCCATTCTTAGAAATTTAGTATAGCATAAGTTCAGGGTCTATCCACAGGGAACCATGGCGTGTGTGAATTCAAATGAGCTAATACTTAATTAGGTGAAGTATGTAGAATTTAGAAGTGATTGGATTGATTTTTGGGTTTTGATTGAAGCTAAATTGATTTACTTTGAAGAAATGGATACAGTTTGAAGGCAAAGAATGGGTAAATTTAAAGAGATTTTGAAATGGAAAGAAAAGTTGTGTCAGGGATGTGGTGATTCAGTATTTCTTATACATATTTTTTAAATGGTCACGTTGTTCATAATAATTCAATCATTCATGATTTCATTTTGTTACAAGATTTCTTTGGTCCGGTTCCTCTTTTTTGGAATTAGAGCAGCTGACTCCTTGGTTCGGTAGTCAAAATTTGGTCTTAATTCTTTATTACGCCCAATCCATTATTTGAATCAGTGAAAACCTTCTAATGGTCATGGATGTTTCCACCGTTAATTTTCTTTTGTATCGCTGAAAATCCTTCCCTTGGTCCAGCTAAAAATTCTCAGTTATATTAGATAGTGGTTTAAGAAGAGTAAGATGAATTAAAATTATTCAAACACAACTATATAAAACAACATAAAAATTATGATCCCATCATCCACAGCCCCAACACGAGGGGTTTAGTTACACATAAAAAGATGGAGAGAAACAACACATGTGATACCTGACGGATTCATCGTGTAGGCATTGAGGTAGAGTGTCAGAAGGTGGAATGGCGGAGTGACGACACCTTGGTAGCTTCGGGAATGGTGATAGAAGAGTTTCTCTTTCCTCTAAATGGTTCTAAACATCAAAAATCCGTAGGCCAAGGCCTCATTTTATAGAAAAATAAAGTACACGGCGTGTATAGAAAGTACACGCCGTGTACTTTTTGCCAATGCATTTTGGCCCCAGTTTCTCTGCTAGCAGGTGGCAGAGCACACCGTTTTTGACTTTTGAACACGGCACCGCCTGCAAGTTGAGTGTACACGGAGTGTAGCGCCACCATACACTGCGTGTAGTATCAAAATTTTGGCCGCCAGCCCCTTCTAGAATAGTAGACATGGCCGCATGGGTGTGTGGACTTTTCTTTGGCAACCATCGCTTCTAGAAAGTAGTACACGGCATGTAGTGTTGCCACACACAACGTGTATTTTCTACCTGGTGACATGGGCGTGTACTCCCTCCTTCGGTTCATGTCCCTGCCTAGATGTACACGATGTGTATAAAAGTACACGCCGTGTAGTTTCAAAATTTTCACATGCATCCCTTGATTCGTGTATTTATCCAGAAAGCTCCTGAAAGTAAACAGAATCACCAAAATCAAAGAATATGTTTATAAGACAACAGATATTTGAGGAAAGCATGTTTTTATCTAAAATTATATATATTGAAATGTATACACAAATTGGGTGCATCAGTACGCCGCACCACCACCTGGGAACCGCGTCGCTGCCTCCTGGGAGCCCCCCACACCGGCCGCCGTCCCGAACCGCATGAAGCATGCTAGAAACCATTGGAGCCACCGGAAAACAGAGATATTGGCCAGAATACTTTCCTGGGGCACCCCAGATACCCCAGGACTTGAAAATTCGATCCGAAAAGAACGTCGGAAAGCTCGGATCGATCCCTACGCATCTATGGTCTTCGCTAGATGATTGGATAGCATTTATATGCAATGAATTTAATTGAAGGAAGATGTGGAAATTAAAAACAGAAACGCAAACTCCTACCTCGCTGGGCGTAGCCTGTCGCTTCACAAGTGATCCGCAGGACT
This sequence comes from Viscum album, assembly GCA_963277665.1. Taxonomy (NCBI): domain Eukaryota; kingdom Viridiplantae; phylum Streptophyta; class Magnoliopsida; order Santalales; family Viscaceae; genus Viscum; species Viscum album. The sequence goes on along the minus strand of OY728144.1, from coordinate 148,625,909 downwards.
ATCGCACTGCCTCGGAGAGATGGAAGAGAGGATATTTAAGTGAGGTTTTTCCCTTTGTTGAGATTGCTTCTTCCAGGGAAGAAATTAAAGGGGAAGAGAAGGGTGAGGGTGGATGTGTTTAAGTAAAAAAAATTAAATTAATTTTTTTAACCACCCATCAGCATGCCCGTACCCGAACTGTTGACGAGGTCGAGGTGAAGTCGCCCCAAGGGTAAAATCCACATTATCAGCACACCGGCGGTGTCCGAATTTTAATCTGAGCCTCTGTTTAGAAGTTATAAAGTTCACTGCTGAGGCCGCTAAATTACAAAAATACGCTTGGTGGCGTTTTCTAGAGAAGGGTCGCGCCCGCGAAAGTTACACCCCTTCTAGGGTAAACAGAATGTTACAAACTCAACAGTGCCCTCGGTTTCTCTATCCTAGAAACTGTTTAGGAGTTATTCTATTTATTTGGCATGTCCAGTGTGAACACACTTAAAATTTAATTCTGGTCAAACCGGGTCTTATAATCACACACATTCTGAATGCCCAGCTCTGGTATAACATCAGGAAAATTTAAAATTCTTACAGGCTCAAAACCCGGGGTTTGACAGAATTATTCAGAATTCTGACTCTGAATTCCTTATAATTCGGACTCCAAATTCCTCAGAATACAGAAGCTGAATTCCTCATAATTTAGACTTTTCATTCCTAAGAATTCAGACTTTAAATTCCTCAAAATTCAGACTCTGAATTTCTTCATAATTCATAATTTGAAATCTATATAATTTAGGTTCTGAATTGATTGAAAAATAGAATCCGAACATCCCTATTTTATAGTCACCGAGTGTTCATTTTATTAGAATCTAAACTTTATTTTTCCTTTGAAATCAAAAAAATTGATTTGGTTAGGCAACCATATTTTTCATACCATTTTTATATTTATGAAACGATGTCATAAAATCTGTTTCTAACTAACCATTGTTTAAGAGGAATGTGTAGAGGTCCCTCTGAAATTCAAGGAAAAATATGATCGTTGGAGGAGGGATCCGACAGTTAGAGAAATGCAAATAAATAGGATCTCATTTGAACAAGATCGTAATAAAAACATAATCTTTTGATCACTCTTAATATTTTATGTTGTTGAAGTGATTTTTAGAGAGATATACTCTCATCCTTTATGCATACTAAACATCTTGTTCAGCCTGTGTCGTACAACTCTGATTATTGTTGAGTACAATCGAGGGATTTTGGGGATATGAAAACTGTAACACCCCGACCCCTCTATGCTGGAGACAGTACATTACATTCGATATTGGAATGGTTAAAAGTAATGAAAATCCCAAAGGAGTAATCAGTTTACCAGTCTTGAAGAAACTAGATACATATATGTAACAAAAATTACATTAAAAAAAGGTTACAAGGTACAATACATAACAAAACTAAAAGCTGCAACCACATAAACTCGATAAATGATCTTCTCTTCATCACTGGTAGAAGGTAAACATTGAAATGGGTGTGCTCAAATGCACTGTAAGGGTTTCAAATAGCGTAAGAATGAGTAAAATAAAAAGTGAGTCACAATCAATCTGACATAATCAATATGGCATAGTGAATAAATGAATAACTAATTGCATTAATAAAGTGAGAATGAAACTGCAATAATAGATTTTATCATAGTGAAAACCTCATGGATAATAATAATAAAAGATAATGAAAAAAGAAAATTCTTATTAATTGGAAGTCATGTATCTGGAACATGAAACCATATTACCATAAAATGGTTTAGTTTTATGTGTAGAAACCTGTCTGATTTTTTTTGGAAAAAACTCGAAGGGTTTTTCACCAAACTGATTTGTCTCATGAGACCTACCGATGCATCGAGGGGCTATAGCAGGCCCCAACCACCACTTCATGCCCAAATCATTACTTATACATTGATTCAATACATTATCAATATTCCTTTTCAATATCCGTATAGAGTAGATTATACGGATTTATCAATATTTTCTTAACTAAAAGAACTTTCTAAATAACCACCGTATGTAAAATGGTATATGGTTTGGACAAAAAACATATCCATGATATGAAATTATGGATATTTAATATAAATATAATTTCAAATGAAAATTTATCTCAAATGGGCAGTAGATACACCACTTAAGGATTATTAGGTGCACCATACAACGTTAGTCACAACAAAATTGAAGTTGACACAAAGTCTCTTACCACAATATAATCAGTCCAATCATATGACTAGAACTTAATGAACATCAAATGAATCATTGATTAACATTAATATAAATAGAATAATGTTTTTATATATCAAATGGCAGTACACATATACCACATACAAGAAATAAGTGGTGAACAATGAAAATATCACAAAAATGAAAGTGAGATGAGAAACCCCTTACAAACTTTTCGGCATGGTAATGAGTGTTATTGCGAGGGATTAATGAGAGGTAAAAGTTTATCCCATTATTTATATATCATAAGGGAATTATGGTGCAGGTAATAAAACATACCCCATAATTAGGTATTAAAAATAATAGAGCACAACATAGGGGAGAATCTTGAACAAAAGTGAGAGAGTGGATCCCTTACAAAGATTGTGTCATTATAATGATGATAAATCAATTAAATATTTATCAATGAAAAATTAAAATCCAAAAAATATAAGTGTATATACATTATAAAACAATAATAGGTTATTCACACATATTCTTTGAACAATGTAACCAATGAAATATATGTTTAACTCAAAGAATGAAAATTGAGTTAAGCAATCCCTTACCGTATGCTCAAAGGTGTTCTTGATTGTTCTTAACGACCCGAATAATCAAATTTAGATTCATTAATTAATAATTACAGAACCTAATAAATATTTAATTTATATGGTATAACCTTATTAAGTTCATTAATGGCCTTTTTGATGGGTTTAAGAGATTTAATTTTATTGTTCTGGAAGCATTTTCTTACTTGGTTTCATGATTTGTTTATTTGTATTCGTGAATGGAAGTTGGTTTGAAATATGGTTAGACATCCATAATTTTTAATATAAATTAATAGTGAAATCAAAGAGATATAAATGATCTTATAATGATTCTGTTTATATACCATAAAGATGACTCATTCGATGAGTTAAAAATAAACGCTTGAATTTGGCTTGGCAGTTTTGTGATCAATAAATTTATTTTGTATTATTATTCCATATTATGTACCTTTTAAGATTCCATTACATTAATCAAGATAAAATACATATGTTATGATATGGTTCAACCATAAATATGGTTTAATGACCATTAATTAAGGAATGACTGAAGAATGAAACTTCATCATCCACGAAGGTTATAAATTGGAACATCATGGACGTTGATTTCGTTTATAAAAATAAAAGGAAGGGAGTAAGAATATTGATGATGTTTCTTACATTAAAATGATATAAATCCATTATATAGATGATACTATATTTATCATGATCATTTGGATAGAGGAGGTGGGGAGAGGATAAAAAATGAAGATAAATTCAAATGAAATTAAAATAAAACGAAAGGTGTATTACATCTTGAAATAACTTCCTCGAGAACCTCCTTAAGGGAAGGTATTTTGGTCTTTTGGAAAGATCAAGAGCTTCCTGGAAATGGGGAGTGACTAGGGAAGGGTATTTGGGCAGAACATTGAGGATCTTCATGGCTTAGAGGATTAAAGATAAGAGGGTGTGGTGAGGGGTTTTTATAGTGGAGGAGAGGGGTAAATTTTGAATATTTAATTCATTATTTTATTATTTCCCTCAAGACAACCAATAGTGTTGTTTCATGTGGCCCCTAATAGTAATAAGTTCATGTGAGTTCAAACCAAGTGCCCATACATCACTTATGATTTCATAAATAGTGTATTTAGCTGATAATTTGTATATATGGTATTTTATAGTATATCACTATTCATAAAAATTTCTAGAATTTCATAAAAATCCCAAAAATTTACCCTAACCATTTTTCGACGTGTAGAATTCAAAAATGAACTCCATTTTTCAAAATTATTTTTCTAAATATTATTAATTTAATTTTTAAATAAGGTCATATTTAATTCGAAAAATAACAATATTAAAGGTGCAATTAGTTTTATTTCTCATTGAAAAACTAATTAAGATCTCATTATATTATTACCTTAGGAAAATAAAATAATATTATTATTTAATATTCATAAGGGTCATATTACTATTCATTTTACTATTCATTAGGGTATGTTACTATTCACCAAAAATCAAGCTTTTTCTATCAGACTCCAAATGATCTACTGATCAAAACTCTAGATGACCATTTTTTGAGATTCAAAACATAGAAGTAAAAAAATTTATATTTAATGGCTAGGTTTTGACTATATTCTAAATAACCTAGTGTTGTTTCAAAGGAACACAATGATGAATAGAATTTATTTAAGAGAAACATACCATAAAATGTTTGGGGTGTTAAAAAACCAGAGGTGCCGACTACATTAAGGTTCAAGGGCTTCCTTGATTTTGAAGACTGAGGTTCCGATTACAATGAAGTTTGGGGGCTTGCGAGGATAGAAAGACATATTTTGATATTCTTGTCGAGGGTATTCCCTATTTTGGGTAAGATATACTTTCTTGAAAGTATAAATCAAGGGACCTTTATCCAAGGTTGTTGGATTCCATACTATTTGGGTTAAAAGATTTCATACTTGTTACTTGTTTTGTTTCATGTTTATTTTTAGATGTATTTTGGTTAATAAGGAAAGTATGATTGTCTTATAATTTATTGTACTTGTATTCTATGATTATTAAGATTCTATATTATTTAAGGTATAATCATTTCCCTATAAACGTTTCTTATGTTTCAGCTTCGGAACCATATTTCCGGAACCTATCAACGTTTGTAGAACGAAGAGGTCTTGTGAATTTAACTTGTTTAACTTTGTTATAAATTTTTTTCCATAAGGTTATAAATGAATGTTTTTAAACATAAAATTCACCCCCTCTTATAAATTGAGAATCTAGATCATTATTTCAATCTTATAATTGGTATTAAAGTAGGTCTCTGAAATACTTATATTCACATATAAGTTTTCTTGCTCTAGTTTTCATTGTTATAAATATTTTATTTGCTTAAGATCTTTATCCTCGTTTACAAAATTTTACTATTAACAAGTATTTGTAGAAATATATTTTCTTTTAGATGGTAGGAAGGAATGTTGGTTCGATTGACAATCTAAATCCTATTAGACCACCTTTATTTGATGGGAATGGTTATGAATATTGGAGAGATCATATGAAGCATTTTTTTATTAACACTAGAGTTGAAAACATTGTTATGCTTACTAAAGATTACAAGATTCATGATAAGGAAGTCAGAAATTTTACTAATCAAGAAAAATTAGAATATCAACTAAACTACAAGGTATGCAATACTTTGTTGTGTTCCTTGACCAGGAATATATATAGTTGGATTTCTTCTTGTGAAGCTAGAAATTATATTTGGAAGAAACTAGAAGTTACTTATTTTGGTACATCCAATGTTATAGAAACTAGAAGAGCTATGTATAGAGAAGAATATCATGTATTTCAATTTCCTTATGGAGAACTAGTATGCAAGGTGTAACAAAGATTTATGACTATTGTTAACAGTTTACAATATAGGGGTGATAAAGGTCTTGCTGATGAAGCTCTTGTGGACAGGATTATAGATATCACACCTAATGAGTGGGAATATAAGAGAAAAATTATTGATGAGAATTGGAAGGTATCTCAAATTACTCTTGATGACATTTTTGGAACTCATCTTAAACATGAGACTATGAAAAGAGATTCTGATGTGAATAAGAAGAAAAATGGTAATGGAATGGTATCCTTTATTACTACTAAATCGAAGACTTCTGAAAGGGTAACAAGATCTAAGTCTAAGAAAGTCACTATTTTATCTGAATCTAGTGAAAGTGAATATTCTAAGAATGAACTAGAAAATCACTCTCGAAGGATGAACAAGATATTTTGGAAGGAATACATTCAGTATAGATTTAATATGAAAGAAATAAAATACAGGAAAGACTTGGAAGTCACTTGTTATAAATGAAAAAGGGAAGGGCATATCAGGCCGGATTGTCCTATACTTAAAAAAAAGGATAGAAAGGAAAAACATTCTAAGAGGAATAGAATGAAATACTAAAAGGAGACAGCTAAGAAATTTCTGAAATCCAATGACACTTGGATTGCTTGTTGTGGAAACTCTTTTGATGAATCCTCAGAGTTTGAATCCATAGATCAGAAGAATCATGGTCTACTAGCCATGCTACCCATTTAAAATCATTGTATAACGGCCAATGTACACAATGCTAAATCTATCACAAATGTATCTTTGAATGCAAATTATAGTAATGATAAATTCTATAATTCTTCATATGATGAATCCCCTTCTAATGAAGATAATATATTACCTATTTATGAAGAAGTATCTATGTTTTCTAAACTTCTTGAGAATGAAAATTCTAAACTCAAGAAAAATCATGAGAAGGGAAATTCTATAAATTATATTCTTACTAAAGAATTATAAGATCTTTATAAAGATCATGATAAGAAAATTTATGATTTTTAAAGTGTTTCAAAAAAACCTTGAGGAAGATAAATCTGAGAAGGATAAACATTATAATGATCCTAAAAATGTAATTTATATGAATGATATTTTAGAGACTAACTCCAATTCTAAAACTATTGTTTTTGAGGATAAAAACTTGGTTATTAATGAAAAGTCAGAAATATTATCCTTGAGGAAGTGTTTTTCAAACTTTACCTCAGGTAAGGAAAATTTTTACAAGATTTATTCCCAAATATGACCCTAATGAATCGTTCTAGTTTTGGTTATACTAGTTCTAAACCGATTTATAGTAATAACTATTTTGTTCCTAAAAGTGCCCCATGCTACACTAAATGTTAGTGTGGTGGACATTGGTTTAAAAATTTCTCTTTAAACAAAACCCAATCTGTAGGTTTTCATAAAGATTATTTTTCTAAGAAAATGTGGTTCCCTAAAATTTTGCTTTCTGAAATTTCCAGATCCAAGAAAGTTTGGGTTTTGAAAGTCTAACATTAATATTTTCAGAAAAATAAAGATAATACCAACAACAATACATGGTACATGGATAGTGGATGTTCCCGACATATGACTGGTAACAAAAACATTTTTGAAAATATTATCAAGATGAAAAGAGGAAACGTAACATTCAGAGATCATGCTCAGGGAGAAATTATTGGTATATGTAACATTGTTCTTCTTGTAAAAAAATTGATTTAAAATAATTTATTTATTTATTGTCTTAAAAACAAACTCATTAGAATAATTCAATTATGTTATGAAGGTTACCTTGTAAATTTTAGGAATGATAAGTGATTAGTACACAATTGCAAGGAAGAGTTTATTCTTTCTGCCCATAGGCAAGATAATGTAGACACACTAAACTTAGAAGACCTTAAGAGAGAAGATCTACCTTTTATTAGTGTAATGGAAGATAATTATTGGTTATGGCATATATGGTTATGATATAGTTACCTTAGGAACTTATGTAAGATCTCTAAGAATAGTCTTGTTATAGATTTACCAGAGCTTAGATTTGATTCTTCAAAAGTTTGTGATCCTTGTAAATATAGAAAGCAACATAAATAAAATTTTAAATCAATTGATGAAGTCTCAACTACTAATTCATTACAGTTGGTGCATATGGATCTTTTTGGTCCAATACTATGACATCCCACATTTTTATCACATAAACATTCATTACATTATACAAAACTGAGGATCTTTAAGGTTTAGTGTCTTGGAAACCAGGAACAAAATACATGAAAAAAACAAAAAAAAATCTTCTTAAAAACTTGAAAGGATTATTCATTTGTTCATACTAAGTTCATTACAACATCTTATAACCTAGGAGCACACATCAAAGGAAAGGGTGAGAATAATGCTCAGTAAGGGAAACAAGGGAAACATTTTACATGAGAACTTGAGATACATCAAAAGTCATAAAAAATAACTTTAAGGCATAAGAAAGAGTTCATGAGGCATATAATAATAAAAATAACATGTTTCATAACATGAAGATGTGGCTAAAACATTTAACATAGACAATAATTTCGGTTTCACCAAGGTCCATCCCCAAGGTGTCATTAAAAATTACCAAGGTTATTCACCAAGGCGTCGTTAAAAATGGTCATCTCTAGAGATTAAGTCTTTACCCAATGAATTTGAGCGCTATCAGGGTGCACCCTTAAATTTGAGTTTTTTATCATGTGAACCACATATATCATCATAAAAAATTTCATAAATAACCCATATAGCATAAAATAAATGGGTTTCATTTCATAATCGTAACGTTTTAAAGCTGCTTTAAAGACATGATCGTTATGTCACTTTAAACCCACAGAAAAGGAAAGAAGGTCTCATGTATGTAAATACTAGAATTTAAAATAGAAAATTTGGGTATATATGTGAATACCCCTTTAGAATAATGTGCTTTGATTATTAACTTAATAAAATAAAATAATTTGAGAAAAATATAGAGACATTTTGAGACGGAAATTCGGCAGCATAACGGCTATGTTGTAGGGTTTTAGAAAACATTGAAAAGAGTGGGGAAATGGGTAACCCACTCATGAATGATCCATAAAATAGTAGGGGGACAGAATATAAAGGATTTGAGAAAATGGTAATTAAATTTTAAATATATAGAATATTAAATGAAGGTCATGAAAGGAAGACAAAAATAAGATTTCTCTTATGAAAATTTGGTAGCCTAACGGTGTCACTTAAACATAAAAAAAATGAATTGACTAGATCAAATAGGGTCTATCATCATGTGAACATAGAAGATCATTATTATTGATATAGAGATCATACCCCAACATAATAAAAAGGAACTTGAAAGACTTGACATGAAAATAGATCTTGAAAATGAGAAGGGTGAAAGAATCCCTTAAAAATTCGGCAGCCTAACGGTGTCACTTAAACATCAAAAAAATGAATTGATGAGATCAAATAGGGTCACTCATCATATGAACATAAAATATCAGTATGAGAGATATATATATAATACCCCTACATAATAAAAAGTAACTTGAAAGACTTGACAGGAAAATAGAACTTGAAAATGAGAATGGTGAAAGAATCCATTACAAAAATTTCGGCAGTCGAACGACGCCACTTAAACATTCATAAAACGTAATGATGAGAGTAAAAGGGGATCTATCATCATATGAAAATGAAAAGGGAAGTAATAGGAATATAAAAGAACATACTCCAACATAATAAAATGGAGCATAAAATAAATGACTTAAAAGAGAGTATTTGAAAAGAAAGAGAGAGGTTAGATCCCTTACCTTAAAACGTATCTCTTAGAACTCAAAGGTTGGGACCTTGAGGGCTTGGGGGCACCTTGGGAGGACTATTTGGGAGGTAATGAGACCAGAGCTTCATTGGGGGAGAGTTGGCAGTGCAAAATAAAGGAGGAAACGGTGTATTTACTGGGAAAGTGAGGGGACAAGGCGTTAATGGCCAAGGGACACCTCATTAGTGGTATTGGCAAAACCATGGGCTTTCCCATGGTATTTGACCATGGTATTGGCCACTTGGGACACCTCATACAATAATTCATCCCCTTTAGTCAATAATACCTTAAAATATCTCATGACATCATCATGATGTAGTCATGATGTCATTAAACATACCGAAACCCTAAAAATGTATTTTTACTATTCACTGAAAATTCAACTTTTTCCGAAAACTCCCAAAATTTCACCTTAACAGAATATAAAAGCTCTGATTTCAAAAATGAACTCCATTATATAAAAATAATTTTCTAAATATTTTTAATTTAATTTTTAAATAAAAACACTATTCACCGAAAATTAATTTTTTTCAGAAAAATCCCCAAAAATTACCTTAACATAATATAGATGCCCTGAGTTCAAAAATGAAATCCATTTTATAAAAATAATTTTCTAAATATTTTTAATTTTATTTTTTATTAAAAAATTCTATTCACCCGAAAAAAACTATTACTTGACTAATAATTTCTGAAATAGTTATTTACCTATTTTATTGAATCACATTACTTAATAAAGGTGCCTAGACTATATTAATACATTTTTTAAATTAGATTACTAATCCATTTGGTCACATTACTAATCCTAACCCTAAAATCAGCATTTATAATTTACGATTCCTCAAAAATTATGTTGATATTATTGGACTCTAAATTTCGTACTAAACATAATTTTAAAAGACCATTTTTGGAAAATTATTACACATTTTTAATTATTTAAGGTTTAGATAAACATTTTTAAAAATATCATTTCTCTAAAATTCATCAAAAATAAGCATACTATTATTATCCGGACATTTGAAAATTCACAAACTTCATCATAATAAGAAATCAAAATTTTTATTTAAGTCAAAGGATCATACAAGGCTGTTAGGTCTTGTTACATAGCCCCTTATAACACCAGCATAGGACCTAAGATTAAGGTGCGCTAGGGTGATATAATCTTGGGGTGACTTTTTAAACATTTCACGAGTAGTAATTTATATTAGTTTTAACTTCTCGTGAAGGCGATTCCATTCTAGCTTCACACGATGAAGTTCGGCTTGGGTTTGACCCAGAGAAAAGCCCAATGGTGTTACGTCCTTCCCAAGTTCCGTTAGATGGGCTTCGATTGGCTCGGGACTACTGGATGAGGCCATCGAATCTTCTTTCAATATTAATTAACCAAGATCACTTGTATTTAGAGACAATAATTGAAACGTTTAGTTTCCAACAGTCATATTGTCCAACGTTCATATAACAGTCGAAACCCAACGGTCTCATTTTAATTATACTCATGTTGTCAAATGAAATAGTTTTGTTGAGTATAAAATAAAATAACACGCAAAATTAAGAAATAATATTTATTTTAAAATTCGAGTCATTACACTCTTCCCCCTTAAGAAATTGCATCCTTGAAATTTTTAAAATTGGGTATGGAAATTTCATTGAAAGCCCCACATCGGAAAAGGAGTCAATAACACTATTACTTTAAAAGAATGAAAAGGAAGTACAAAGGCCACCCGAGTTAACCCATACTAGGATTCCATGTAAGAAAACATGGATATTGAAGAAAAATAAAGGGTCAAGTTCTGAGGGAGAGTGATAGAAAACATGATTAGGTGAAAGTTAACAACATGAAAATCACAAACTTATGATGTGTATAAATGGTATTTGATTACCCTGTAGGAAACTAAAACCAACAATGTTTTTGTTTTACGTTCCTTTTAATAGTTTTGAAGAATTATAGAATAAAAACATAGGGAAATATACATACCTTTAAGTAGAGTTTCATCCTTTAATAAGTTTCTACCAAAACTAATCATTTCTCCAAAAGATGAGCATTCAAAACTACTTGGTCTCATCAAAGCACAAGAATCATCTTCTAGAGAATCACATAATCCACAAAAGATTAACTGTCTATTTTCTCTATCTTTAAACATTATCCCAAAAATAGAATGGGAAATATAAAACAATTCTTCAAAAAGAAAAAATCCCATATGAAGGGAAACTTCCTTAAATCTTCAAAATTCCACGGTACTACCCAAAGATCATCATAGACCATTCCATAAATAATTGTCCTTAAAATTACTCAAAAGAAAACAAACTAAGATTGAAACCCAATTACAAGAAGGATTTGATAACATAGTCTTCCAAGATAAACATTATCGTTCATCTCCAAACAACATCAACCACTCCTAACATCTTATAACAAAAGTAACTAACCTAAACATATTTTCCCGAAGATAGGTTAATCATTTCCATAAGTAACCTAAATTACCATAAGTTTGACATAAATTCATCTATTCTTCAAAATATATGTCAACCTTTAATCCTCAAAGAAAATACCGTAGTAATCTGTTTAACTCGATCAAATAGGGTTCCCAAAATAGTGAACGTCTTCCAAAATAATAATCATCTTTTAATCCCCTAATCAACTCTTTTTCTCCAAGAAGAACAGATTCATAACATCAACATGTGATACATTACAATAAATGTTTTTCTTTAATTATATAAAACCTTCTTTGGTAGTGACTCGATGTTCTTAGAAAACATTAAGGATATGCTCATAGAGCACAAACTAAAATACAACATGACATAGACAATTATTGCGAAGAAGTTACATGTACTTCAGTAATCATGATCTATATCAACATAGGACTTGTATTGTTCCCGTGTCTTTGAAGATTATTGATGCTCATCATGCTCCTCATTCCTTCCAAGAGATCATTGCCTTGGATAATTTCCAACTTCTCCACATTTATGATATTGAAAAGTATAAGGTACATTAGATCGAACCTTTTCGCTATTCATCACATTATCCATTTTTAAAGCAATTGGATACTTTATGCCCTATCTTCCCACACTTAAAACATCTCCCAGATTCTTTGTGACATTCTCCTTGGTTCCTCTTCCCACACATTTTGCAAAAAGAAAATTGGGTCTTCTTTCCCTTATCAACTTTATCAGATGAACATCCTTGAGACTTCCTCTTCTTCTTCCTTGATGAATTTGGGCATTCAACTAGGTACCCATTATTAATTGTGATTTTTGATAGGTGGTTTGGCATAATCACAATATGTTCAACATGATCTCTCATCATCTCTGTCATATTAATAGGGTAATCGTCACATTTCCTATCACATTGGTTGTTGGGACATGTTCTTCCATTTCCTCCATTAACTAACAAAAGAAAGTATAATTAGGGGCTTAAATACCTAGCCAATAATCATGAAAAGGTAACTTAAAGAATAGAAAGATAAACTTGTAGAAACAAGTATACCCTAACTTGTGATCACCTAGGTTTCAATCTAGGTTATCCATGATCATATATTCTTATGTAAATCTTTATTTTATTTTATCTTTATTCCTTTAATAATGGTTCATACTATGCTTATGAATTTACCAAATCATATCCCCCGGGAGTGTCGTAACCAAGAGTGCAGAAAGGCCCATTGTCATGTACCAGTTCCCATTCGAGTCTAGCTTAAAGCGGTGCTTTTAGGTTTTACCCCTATGTACATCTGTGCCAGAGCCACCTGTACCTGCTCATATCCAGACATGGATGTATTTGGTTGGCAACCCCTTACTCAATACTCACCAAAATACCTGGAATATTTTCAATATTTAAACATTTATATAGGGTTCTTCCTAAAGTTTTCATATCCTAATTTCCACTAATAACTAATCCATCCTTTGATACCAACTATGACATCCCACCTTTTTATCACATAAACTTTCATTACATTATACAAAACCGAGGATCTTTAAGGTTCAGTGTCTTGGAAACCAGGAACTTAATACATGACAAATACAAAAACATTATTTTTAAACACTTGAAAGGATTCTTCATTTATTCATCCAAAGTTCATTACAACATCCCATAACCTGGGAGCATACATCAAAGGAAAGGGTGAGCAGAATTCCTAGTAAGGGAAAAAAGGGAAACATTTTACATGAGAACTTGAGATACATCAAAAGTCATGAAAAATAACATTAAGGCATGCGAAAGAGTTCACGAGGCATATCATAATAAAAATAACGTGTTTCATAACTTGAAGATGTGTCTATAACATTTAACATAGACAATCATTTCTGTTTCACCAAGGTCCTTCCCCAAGGTGTCATTAAAAATTACCAAGGTTATTCACCAAGGCATCGTTAAATATGGTCATCTCTAGGGATTAAGTCTTTACCCAATGCATTGGAGTGGTATCAGAGAGAACCCTTAAATTTGCCTTTGTTATCATGTGATCCACATATATCATCATCAAACATTTCATAAATAACCCATATATCATAAAAGAAATGGGATTCATTTCATAATCATAACGTTTTAAAAACTTCTTGAAAGACATGATCTTTATGTCACTTTAAACCCACAAAAAAGGAAAGCATGTCTCATGTATGTAAATACCAGAATTTAAAATAGAACATTTTGGTATATATGTGAATACCCCTTTATAATAAAGAGATTTGAGTATTCACTTAATAAAATAAAAGAAATTGAGAAAAAGAGAGAGACATTTTGAGATGGAAATTCGTCAGCATAATGACTATATTGTAGGGTTTTAGAAAACATTGAAAAGAGAGGGAAATGGGTAACCACTCATGAATGATCCATAAAATAGAAGGGGTAAAGAATATAAAGGATTTGATAACATTTAAATGAAATTTAAAAAATATAGCATATGAAATGAAGAACATGAAAGGAAGACAAAAATAAGATTTCTCTTATGAAAATTCCGCAGCCTAACGGCATCACTTTCACATAAAAAAATGAATTGACAAGATAAAATTGGGTCTCTCATCATATGAACATAGAATATAAATATGATTGATGTAGAGATTATACCACAATATAATAAAAAGGAACTTTAAAGAATTGACATGAAAATAGATCTTGAAAATGAGAAGGGTGAAAGAATCCTTTAAAAATTCGGCAGCCTAACGACGTCACTTAAACTTCAAAAAAATGAATTGACGAGATCAAGTATGGTCACTCATCATATGAACATAAAATATCAGTATGATAGATATAGATATCATACCCCAACCTAATAAAAATGAACTTTAAAGACTTGACAAGAAAATAGAACTTGAAAATGAGAAGGGTGAAAGAATCCGTTACAAATATTTCGGCAGCCTAACGACGCCACTTAAACATTCATAAAACGAAATGATGAGAGTAAAAGGGGATCTCTCATCATATGAAAATAAAAAGGGAAGTAAGAGGAATATAAAAGAACATCCTCCAACATAATAACATGGAGCATAAAATAAATGACTTAAAAGAGAGTATTTGAAAAGAAAGAGAGAGGTTAGATCCCTTACCTTAAAACATATCTCTTAAAACTCAATGGTTGGGACCTTGAGGGATTGGGGGAACCTTGGGAGGACTATTTGGGAGGTAATGAGCCCAGAGCATCATTGTGGGAGAGTTGGGAGTGAAAACTAAAGGTGTAAAGGGTGGGTATTTATATAGAAAGTGAGGGGACAAGGCGTTAATGGCCAAGGGACACCTCATTGGTGGTATTGGCAAAACCATGGACTTGCCCATGGTATTTGCCGATGGTATTGGCCACTTGCGACACCTCATACAATAATTCATCCACTTTAGTCGACCATCCCTTAAAATATCTCATGGCATCATCATAATGCAGTCATGATGTCATTAAACACACCGAAACCCTTAAAATGTATTTTTACTATTCACTGATAATTCAACTTTTTTTTAAAACTCCCAAAATTTCACCTTAACCAAATATCAAAGCTCCGATTTCAAAAATGAACTCCATTTTATAAAAATAATTTTCTAAATATTCCTAATTTAATTTAAAAAAACACTATTCACCAAAAATTCATTTTTTTTAGAAAAATCCCCAAAAATTACCTTACATGATATAGATGTTCTGAGTTCAAAAATGAAATCCATTTTATAAAAATAATTTTCTAAATAATTTTATTTTTATTTTTATTTAAAAAACACTATTCACCCGAAATAACTAATACTTGACTAATAATTTCTGAAACAGTTATTTACCTATTTTATTGAATCACATTACTTAATCAAGGTGCCTAGATTATATTAATACTTTCTTTAAGTGAGATTACTAATCGATTTGGTCCCATTACTAATCCTAAGCATAAAATCACTATTCATAATTCACTATTTCTCAAAAATTAAGTTGATATTATTAAAATCTAAATTTCGTACTGAACATAATTGTAGAAGAGCATTTTTGTAAAATCATTACACATTTTTAATTATGTATGGTTTAAATAAACATTTTTATAAATATCCTTTCTCTAAAATTCATCAAAAATAATCATACTATATTTATCCGAACATTTGAAAATTCACAAACTTCATCATAAGAAGAAATCACAATTTTTATTTAAGTTAAAGGATTACACAAGGCGATTATGGTCTCGTTACAGAGCCCATTATAACACTAGCATAGGACCTAAGAGTAAGGTGTGCTAGGGTGATAGAATCTTGGGGAGGCTCTCCCAACATTGCACGAGTAGTAATTTATATTAGTTTGAACTTCTCGTGAAGGCAATTCCATTCTAGATTCACACAATGATGTTCGGATTGGGTTTGGTCCAGAGAAAAGCCCATTGGTGCCACCTCCTTCCCAAGTTACAATAGATGGGCTTCGATTGGCCCAGGACTACTAGATGAGGCCATCAAATATTCTTTCTATATTAATTAACCAATATCACTTATATTTTGTGACAATAATCGAAATGTTTAGTTTCCAGCAGTCATATTGACCAATGGTCATATAACAGTCAAAACCCAACGGTCTCATTTTAATTATACTCATATTGTCAAATGAAATTGTTTTGTTGAGTATAAAATAAAATAACACACAAAATTAGGAAATAATATTTATTCAAACATTTGGTTCATTACAATATTCCCCCTTAAGAAATTGCGTCCTCACAATTTTTAAAATTGGCTTTGGGAATTTCATTGAAAGTCCCACATCGAAAAAGGAGTCAGTAACACTATTACTTTAAAAGAATGAAAAGGAAGTACAAAGGCCACACGAGCTAACCCATACTAAGATTCCATATAGGAAAACATGGATATGGAAGAAAAAAAGGGTCAAGTTCTGAGGGAGAGTGATAGAAAACATGATTAGGAGAAAGTTAACAACAATAAAATCACAAACTTATGATGTGTGTAAATGGTCTTTGATTACCTAGTAGAAAACTTAAACCAACAATGTTTTTTTTATGTTCCTTCTAATAATTTTGAGGAATTATAGAATAAAATCATAGGGAAATATATCTACCTTCAAGTAGAGTTTCATCCTTTAATAAGTTTCTACCAAAACTAATCTTTTCTAAAAAATATGAGCATTCAAAACTACTAGGTCTCATCAAAGAACAAGAATCATCTTCTAGAGAATCACATAATCCAAAAAAGATTAACTATCAATTTCTTCTATCTTGACACATTATCCCAAAAACAGAAGGGATAAGATAAAACAATTCTTCAAAAAGAAAAAATCCCATAGTAAGGGAAACTTCTTTAAATCTTCAGGATTCCACGGTACTACCCAAAGTCCATCATAGACAATTCCATAAATAATTGTCCTTAAAATTCCTCAAAATAAACCAAACTAATATTGAAACCCAATTACAAGAAGGATTTGATAACGTAGTCTTCCCAGATAAAATTTATCATTCATCTCCAAACAACATCAACCACTCCTAACATCTTATAAAAAAAGTAACTAACCTAAACATATTTTCCCCAAGATAGGTTAATCATTTCCATAAGTAACCTAAATTACCATAAGTTCGACATAAATTCATCTATTCTTAAAAATATAATTCAACCTTTAATCCACAAAGAAAATACCGTAGTAATCTATTTACCTCGATCAAATAGGGTTCCTAAAATAGTGAACGTCTTCCCAAATAATAATCATCTTTTAATCCCCTAATCGTCTTTTTTTTTCAAGAAGAACAGCTTCATAACATCAACATGTGATACATAAAAATAGATGTTTTCCTTAATGATATAAAACCGTCTTAGGTAGTGAATCGATGTTCTTAGAAAACATTAAGGTTATGCTCATAGAGCACAAAATAAAATACAACATGACATAGACAATTATTTCAAAGAAGTTACATGTACTTCAGTCATCATGATCCATCTCAGCATAGGACTTGCATTGTTCCCTTTTCCTTGAAGATTGTTTAAGCTCATCATGCTTCTCATCCCTTCTATCACACCCCGACCACAGACGTCCGTAATTTTTTCTTCTTTCTTGGTCCTGGTTTAAATTTTTCGAAGATTAATTGCGTTGGCGGTGTCGCGCCGGTGCGCAGTCACCGCATCGTTAGCGGTGACCGTGCGTTCAGCCCAGGTGACAGTGTGTTCACCCGGTGTTTTAAATATTTTAAAATCTTTTGGTTAAAAATAATTATTATTATAAGTTTTATTATTAACCTTATAATTTTTATCATTATTATCATTATAAAGTTTTAATATGATTATAACATTTTATTATTATTGATATTATAAGTTTTTATTATTATTTTTATCACACACATATATATATATATAAACCTAAACTAAACCAACCCTAATACCTCTCCCCGTAGCTGCCACCCCCCCTCACCTCTCTCTCTCTCCATCCCCTCTCCCTCACCGCGGCCTGCAACCGACCCTCCTCCTGCTGAGCCGCCTCCTTTCCGACCTCCCCGCGGGATCTCCGCCAGCCCGCCGCCTGCATCCCTCCCCACTCTCCGTCACCGTCCCAGTGACCCGACCCCCCTGCTCGCCGTCCCGACTCACCCAGCCCCAGCGCACCCCTGCCCCTCGCCGTGCCCGCGCCCGACCGCCGCCCCAGCTCCCCTCGCTGCACCGCCCCGGACCCCCGCTGCACTACCTTGCCCCTGGCTCCTTCGTCCGACCTTCCCGCCGGCGCCTCAGCCACATCCCGGCCTGTCCCGGCCCCCTCTTCCCCATCCCGACATCCCCGCACCCGGCCTCCTGGTCCGCAGCCTCTCCCTCCGCGCCCCCCACCCGGCGTCTAGCTCCTGCTCCGTCGCTGCACCATGCCGCCGTCCCGGCTCCGGCCGTCATCCCCTCCCTCCTTCCTGCGTGCGCCGCCCCCCCTGCTCGTCCGACGTCCCGAGCCTCACCCCAGCGTCGCGCCGCCCCTGGTCTCCCCCTGCTCCCCCGCCTTCTTCGCGCCCAGCGGCTGCCTCTGCCCCCCCTGCTGGTCGTCCCGGCTCCCCTGCGCAACCCCCGGCCTCCGCCTGCCTCCCCATCCCAGCGTCCCGACTTCTCTGCCGACCTCCGCCCGGCCTCCAGCCTGTGCCGTGGCGACCCCGCCTGCCGCCTCCTCCCTCCCCGCTTCCGCACCTCTGTAAGTTGTTTTCCTTTTTGTTTTGTTTTGTTTTTTTATATTATTTATTTAGGTTTTATTTTGTTAATTATTATTATTATTATTATTATTATAATTATTTTTATTATTATTATCATTAACATATTATTATTATTATTATTATTATTACAATTATCGTTATTGTTATAATTATTATTATTATTATTTTAATTATCATATTATTATTATTATTCTCATATTATTATCATTGTTGTTATAATTATTATTATTACAATTAGCACATTATTATTATTATTATATTATTATTATTATTATCTTATTATTATTATTACTATTATTATTATTATTTTTATTATAATATGGTTATGTTATTATTATTATTATCATTATATTATTATTATTGTGATTATATTATTGTTATATAATTATTATGTTAATATTATTCTATTTATATAATTATTGTATTACTAAATAATTATTATTATTATTATATTATTATATTATAATTGTGCTAAAATATTGTTGTTATTATTATTGTATTATTATATTATAGTCGTTCCATATTACGATTGTTATCATATCATTATTATTATTATTATATTGTGTTATTATTATTATGATGTTATTATTATTATTTTTCACATTATTATTACTCTGGATTTCACTTGTGCTTTGTTAGGGGTTCTTCATCAACTTATTTTTGTTTTTGGTAGGTTTAGGATTTTAGGACCCGCGCAGGGCATTTCCGAGAGAGCGCCATCGCTGCGCCTTGTTTCCGAGGTTCCACCGTCTCCGCACCTCAGTTTCGAGGTGAGCGTTTCTCCCTGACGCTTGGTTTCGCATGCTCTAGTGAGTTTTTGTATGTGTCTGAGTCCTTCATATCTATTATGCAGAGTGTTGGACTTTATCACGTGGCTTCGGACACACGTCGTGTCATCGCGCCTTGGTTCCAAGGTCGTTTTGCAGTCGCGCTTGGATCTTGAGGTAGGTTTCCCTTTGCACTCGCCTTTAAATTTATAATTTATTTATCCCTTGACCTTTTATTAAGTTTCAGTAAATTTAAAAGTATTATTAAGTAGTTATCTTTAGTTTGGTGATCTGTTGATGATAAAAAGTTGTTTTAATTCTAGCGTTTCATTAAAAGCGTTTTCTTGGATTTAATTGTGTGCTTCCATGGTAGTGTTGCTAGATGGTTCTTCCTAAATAATGAAAGACATGTTGAATTGGGTTTTGAATTGTTTTTGGCGTGTGTAAATTATTAGATGTATTGTTTATGGAAAATGGTGTTTTCTGAGAACCTTGATTAGAGAAAACGTCGTGTGACCCTTTGAAATTGTTTTTTTGGAAACTTCATGTGTGGTTCTTGGTTGATGAAAGATGTTTCCCTTTGTTGTGTGAACAAAAGATTGGATTTCATTTGAGAAACAGTATTCCTTAAAAAGGTGATTAAAGGCCCGTTTGGCTCTTGATGAAAAGTGGGGTGCGTTTTGATATTAGAAAATAACTCTACTTGTGAAACAATTGTGTTCCAGGGTGATATGCTGATTTGGGTTTCTTAAACAAAGTTCTAAGTGTGTTTTTGGTTTTCAATGTAATGGTGTGTGTAATATCCCTTTAGAAATGCTTTAATATGAAATGGTCAAAATGTAAATGATATGACGGCCCGGTTGGCACTTTAATAAATGTGAAGTGATCATATATATATATATATGTATACGTACTTGTGAGGGCATTTCTACAGGGGGACTTCCCTTCGAGGGTTGTCGTGTAGCGATGTCCGTGTAAGGGGTTGGCAAGTGCGGTGAGATGAGTCACGCGTGCGAGGGTCTCCCACTTACACAGTGTTACTAAAACCACAATGGGTTCCTAGGCGTCTTGTAGATTATCGAGTGACGGTTGCTTGCTAACCATGATTAGACGGGTTGGTACCCCCTGGAGTTGTAGACAGGCCAGGAGGGATGTTCCACTGGTTGGCTATTAGGGCGGCCAGTTGGTTATTGACTATGGAGTACCACGCCGGCAGGTAGTCTGAACCCGAGTACGTCCAGGGGTTTTCTAGGGATGTTCAGGATCGCCCATGGTTATTGCTGATAACTTCTGCTTTATTTTTACTTGCACTCGGTTTTCCTTGCCTGTTTACCTTTACTTGCACTTGTTTTCCCTGCTTGTTTGCTTTCAGTCATATTTCACAGCCTATACTGTTAGACTTTGGGAAAAATGGTTTTCAAATGAAAATGCTTTATTCTCTTTGGGTTAGATTTGAAAATGTAACACTTTGCTTTTCAGAATGAGTTTAAAACTAATGAAATGGAACTAACTTTCGAAAAAGAATAAGGGAAATGTCTCGTGTTTGATTTTCAAGTAAATCATTATGAAAAATTACTTTTATACATTATAGTTCAAACCTGGATTATGTAGATTCTATATTTACTGGCAGTGCTTTGGGATTTGTTGTTGGGATCACCTACTGAGTACTTTTGTGCTCACGCCTATCTTTTACCTTTTTCAGTTGCAGGTTCCTTGTGTTCAGGTTTTCCTGCTTGAGTCGCTCAGTGTGGGAGCGACGCTGGTTGTAGTTGGGTGGTGACCCGCGAGGTCACAAGGAGGTATGTCGTGGTGTAGGTTTGTTTATGTCTTTAGTGTTTGTTTTTTCGTTTAGTGTATATTTGTTCTTTCGATCCTATTTTTAGTTTGGGCTGAAATCGTTCCCAACGATTAAAGTTTCAATGCCCGGCACTTGTTGCCATCCCGGGGGGATCAGGAACGCTCCTCGGGACTTGCTGCGGACCGGCTCGGGGGACCGGTTCAGGGTCGACCCGGGATGGTTCGTGACAAAATGGTATCAGAGCTGGTTCTTGTTATTTGGGTTGTCCGGTAGAAGGAGATTAGGACTGTCGGAACTCGAGGGGTAGGTACGGGAAGAGCGTCGCGAACGCTTGCTCGCTCTGATCTTCGAGTTACCAGGGGTAGTTCGGGAATTGTGCCCTTGTCTTTCCTGATTTGTCTTGGATTGAGAGATGAAATGGAGTCAAGCCGACGTTACATCGTAATTTCACATGGAGTAGTGACCCCTGTGGAGTCCGAGTACGTGGTTTGAATTCCTCCTAGTGGTCGACGCTGACTTGGGACATGGCCCACTACCATGTCGCCAGGTTGAGTGTGACTACTAGTCCCTCATTTCAGTGATTGATGCAAATTTGGATGTTGTTTTCGTTTTGGTCTGTGTGAGTGCGTAGTTGGAAATGAAAAAGGGTTTTTTTGAAAATTGGACTGGTTTCTTTTAAAGGACTTTAAATGTACAAAATGGGTTTTAAAACTGAAATCTCTTGATTTGGAAATCTGTTGTTTTCTTGGAATTGGATAAGAATGATTTGGGTTGAAACCTCGGTTCCTCTTTATGAACGTTTGCACATGTGTGAGAATGCATGGAAAGTGTGTGTTGATGCACGTATGAATGGAATGTGGATGAAGACATGTGCAACGGTTCATGAGATTACCTGGGTGTGTATTTGAAATTAATGGCTTGACCTTGTTTTCTAAATGGGTTTTAAAGGGGAAATGGTTTTGGAAAGTTTTTGGTTTGAAAGTGGATTGGTATTTGGAAATTGATCTTGAAAAAGGGTGGTTTTGAAATCAAAAATGAAAAGGGAATTTTAAAGAGGAGATTTTATCTTGGGTTGTGTTCGCATTTGTTTGGTCCTTGTGTTGACTGTTTTTGATGAAGGCGCTTTTATTGATGTTGCTTCGATTTGATGTTAGTTTTGGCTTTGTGTTTTATATATCGCTCAGGAAATGCCGCCCAGAAAGGTCTCTAAGGATTCGGACAAGTCATGCCCAGTTTTTGGTCCTCCTCAGACTTTGCCTATTCTCTATGGTGATCAGGGTCCGTTAGAGGCAGTGAAATGGCTCGAGGAAGTGGAGCATGTTTTTAGAATGTTGGGAACTCCCGATAATGTTAAGATTCGTGCAATTATGAAGTTGTTCAAGGGTCCATCTCTGGACCAGTGGAAGATGGTTACCCCATCGTCAACGCAAGTTGAAATGACGTGGGATGTCTTTAGAATTGTTTTCATCCAATGGTTTGTACCTGAGGAAGTGAAGCTGGAGAAAAAGAGAGAGCTTGTGCATATCCAACAAGGCCAACGGACGGTGAAGGCATATGTTGACCATTTCAAGGAACTGATTCCCTTTTCTCCATAGGTAGCGTCGCATGAGCTCATGAAGGCCTCTCTTTTCACTGGGGGTCTTCATCCAGAGATCAAGGAGCGAGTCCTCCCTTCTAAAGAACTTTGTTTCGAGAAGCTGGTGGAGGAAGCTTTCTTGGCTGAGTTAGTTTCTGGTGTGCGGGTGGTTAGTACTTCAGCATCCCCTGTTGTTGTTCGTAAGAGTCTCCCCTCTGGTGAGGAAAAGGCGCCATAGATACCTGTTCCGAATGAGTTATCCCCTTTGGTCCCAGCTTCCAGTTCGTCAGATCGTTCAATGGTATGCTATCAGTGTGGTAGTTTCGGGCATTTAAATCCGTCTTGTCGCAACCCTCCGAAGACGTGTCATAGATGCGGTTGTCTGGGTCATCTGGAGAAGTTTTGCCAGAAGCGTCGCTTAAAGAGGACGCTGTGATGGGAGAACGTCAGTACCTGACTGTGAGGCAGAAGATGCTTCAGCCACCAGAGCCCCAACCACAGGTCTTGGGGTGAAGCTCGCGCACAGTCAGGAGTCCCCAGGGGTGTGAAGCCTTGGTCCAGGTTTTGTGTTCCGTGTTAGTAGTGGAACAATCAAGATCTTTTAGTACTTGTTTTTCTGCTGTTAAGTTTTGACGATATTGTTTGTTCATTGTTTTACCATGGGGTTATCTTGGACTTGTTCTATTATAATCCAAGTAGTCTGGTTTATGTGGATGTGTTGTTTCTGAATCGTGTGTCTTTCGAAAGGTGTGTTTGACCCTCGTGTGGGTTGACCTCGTTTTAGTTATGTTGTCGATGTGGTTATGTTTCGTGGACTTTGGTGAATCATATCTCCAATTTGATGTCGGTTAAATGTTTTTCTATGGGTTTTCACTGGTTTTGAAGGTTGTTGACTCTAGTCGAGGATTCAATGTCTCGACGAAGGTGTTGTTTTAATCGTGCTATAAGAGTTGGTTTGAATCGGTTGGGAGTTCCCGCGTCGGCCCACCATTTTTTCCCTAGGTTTGTCTATTTAGATGGTAAACTTTTTTGCACTAGTTGAGTTCTTGTGGTGGGGAGAACCTCTTCGTGTTATCCCCTCAATCTCGGGCCTCAGTTTTCTCTTGAATCGGTCGTGTGTGACCTGTGTAGAGTAAGGTCATCCCCGAGATTCTCAGTTTTTTTCAGCTACTTTAGTTCTGTTTGGGCATAGACTTGGTTTCTGGATGACTAGTGGCCTGGTGACTTTCTGGGGGCAGAAAGTGTCTGTGGTGGGGAGAATTGTCACACCCCAACCGCGGACGTCCGTAAGTTTTTCTTCTTTCTTGGTCCTGGTTTAAATCTTTCGAAGATTAATTGCGTTGGCGGTGTCGCGCCGGTGCGCGGTCACCGCATCGTTAGCGGTGACCGTGCGTTCAGCCCAGGTGACAGTGTGTTCACCCGGTGTTTTAAATATTTTAAAATCTTTTGGTTAAAAATAATATTTATTATAAGTTTTATTATTAACCTTATAAGTTTTATCATTATTATCATTATAAAGTTTTAATATGATTATAACATTTTATTATTATTGATATTATAAGGTTTTATTATTATTTTTATCACACACACACATATATATATATATATACCTAAACTAAAACAACCCTAATCCCTCTCCCCGTAGCCGCCACCCCCCCTCACCTCTCTCTCTCTCCATCCCCTCTCCCTCACCGCGGCCTGCAACCGACCCTCCTCCTGCTGAGCCGCCTCCTTTCCGACCTCCCCGCTGGATCTCCGCCAGCCCGCCGCCTGCATCCCTCCCCACTCTCCATCGCCGTCCCAGGGCCCCGACCCCCCTGCTCGCCGTCCCGACTCGCCCAGCCCCAGCGCACCCCTGCCCCTCGCCGTGCCCGCGCCCGACCGCCGCCCCAGCTCCCCTCGCTGCACCGCCCCGGACCCCCGCTGCACTGCCTTGCCCCTGGCTCCTTCGTCCGACCTTCCCGCCGGTGCCTCAGCCTCATCCCGGCCTGTCCCGGCCCCCTCTTCCCCGTCCCGACATCCCCGCACCCGGCCTCCTGGTCCGCAGCCTCTCCCTCTGCGCCCCGCACCCGGCGTCCGGCTCCTGCTCCGTCGCTGCACCACGCCGCAGTCCCGGCTCCGGCCGTCATCCCCTCCCTCCTTCCTGCGTGCACCGCCCCCCCCTGCTCGTCCGGCGTCCCGAGCCTCACCCCAGGGTCGCGCCGCCCCTGCTCTCCCCCTGCACCCCCGCCTTCGCCGCGCCCAGAGGCTGCCTCCGCCCCCCCCTGCTGGTCGTCCCGGCTCCCCCGCGCAACCCCCGGCCTCCGCCGGCCTCCCCGTCCCAGCGTCCCGACTTCTCTGCCGACCTCCGCTTGGCCTCCGGCCTGCGCCGTGGCGACCCCGCCGTCCGCCTCCTCCCTCCCCGCTTCCGCACCTCTGTAAGTTGTTTTCCTTTTTGTTTTGTTTTGTTTTTTTATCTTATTTATTTAGGTTTTATTTTGTTAATTATTATTAGTATTATTTTTTTTATTATTTTTATTTTTATTATTATTATCATTAACATATTATTATTATTATTATTATTATTACTACAATTATCGTTATTGTTATAATAATTATTATTATTATTTTAATTATCATATTATTATTATTATTCTCATATTATTATCATTGTTGTTATAATTATTATTATTACAATTAGCACATTATTATTATTATTATATTATTATTATTATTATCTTATTATTATTATTACTATTATTATTTTTATTTTTATTATATTATGGTTATGTTATTATTATTATTATCATTATATTATTATTATTGTGATTATATTATTGTTATATAATTATTATGTTAATATTATTCTATTTATATTATTATTGTATTACTAAATTATTATTATTATTATTATTATTATATTATTATATTATAATTGTGCTAAAATATTGTTGTTATTATTACTGTATTATTATATTATAGTCGTGCCATATTACGATTGTTATCATATCATTATTATTATTATTATATTGTGTTATTATTATTATGATGATATTATTATTATTTTTCACATTATTATTACTCTGGATTTCACTTGTGCTTTGTTAGGGGTTCTTCATCAACTTATTTTTGTTTTTGGTAGGTTTAGGATTTTAGGACCCGCGTAGGGAATTTCCGAAAGAGCGCCATCGCTGCGCCTTGTTTCCAAGGTTCCGCCGTCTCCGCACCACAGTTTCAAGGTGAGCGTTTCTCCCCGACGCTTGGTTTCGCATGCTCTAGTGAGTTTTTGTATGTGTCTGAGTCCTTCATATCTATTATGCAGAGTGTTGGACTTTATCACGTGGCTTCGGACACACGTCGTGTCATCACGCCTTGGTTCCAAGGTCGTTTTGCGGTCGCGCTTGGATCTTGAGGTAGGTTTCCCTTTGCACTCGCCTTTAAATTTAGAATTTATTTATCCCTTGACCTTTTATTAAGTTTCAGTAAATTTAAAAGTATTATTAAGTAGTTATCTATAGTTTGGTGATCTACTGATGATAAAAAGTTGTTTTAATTCTAGCGTTTCATTAAAAGCGTTTTCTTGGATTTAATTGTGTGCTTCCATGGTAGTGTTGCTAGATGGTTCTTCCTGAATAATGAAAGACATGTTGAATTGGGTTTTGAAATGTTTTTGGCGTGTGTAAATTAGTAGATGTATTGTTTATGGAAAATGGTGTTTTCTGAGAACCTTGATTAGAGAAAACGTCGTGTGACCCTTTGAAATTGTTTTTTTAGAAACTTCATGTGTGGTTCTTGGTTGATTAAAGATGTTTTCCTTTGTTGTGTGAACAAAAGTTTGGATTTCATTTGAGAAACAATATTCCTTAAAAAGGTGATTAAAGGCCCGTTTGTCTCTTGATGAAAAGTGGGGTGCGTTTTGATATTAGAAAATAACTCTACTTGTGAAACAATTGTGTTCCAGGGTGATATGCTGATTTGGGTTTCTTAAACAAAGTTCTAAGTGTGTTTTTGGTTTTCAATGTAATGGTGTGTGTAATATCCCTTTAGAAATGCTTTAATATGAAATGGTCAAAATTTAAATGATATGACGACCCGGTTGGCACTTTAATAAATGTGAAGTGATCATATATATATATATATATATGTATACGTACTTGTGAGGGAATTTCTACAGGGGGACTTCCCTTCGAGGGTTGTCGTGTAGCGATGTCCGTGTAAGGGGTTGGCAAGTGCGGTGAGATGAGTCACGCGTGCGAGGGTCTCCCACTTACACAGTGTTACTAAAACCACCATGGGTTCCTGGGCGTCTTGTAGATTATCGAGTGACGGTTCCTTGCTAACCCTGATTAGACGGGTTGGTACCCCCTGGAGTTGTAGACAGGCCAGGAGGGATGTGCCACTGGTTGGCTATTAGGGCGGCCAGTTGGTTATTGACTATGGAGTACCACGCCGGCAGGTAGTCTGAACCCGAGTACGTCCAGGGGTTTTCTAGGGATGTTCAGGATCACCCATGGTTATTGCTGATAACTTCTGGTTTATTTTTACTTGCACTCGGTTTTCCTTTCATGTTTACCTTTACTTGAACTTTTTTTCCCTGCTTGTTTGCTTTCAGTCATATTTCATAGCCTATACTGTTAGACTTTGGGAAAAATGGTTTTCAAATGAAAATGCTTTATTCTCTTTGGGTTAGATTTGAAAATGTAACACTTTTCTTTTCTGAATGAGTTTAAAACTAATGAAATGGAACTAACTTTCGAAAAAGAATAAGGGAAATGTCTCGTGTTTGATTTTCAAGTAAAGCATTATGAAAAATTACTTTTATACATTATAGTTCAAACCTGGATTATGTAGATTCTATATTTACTGGCAGTGCTTTGGGATTTGTTGTTGGGCTCACCTACTGAGTACTTTTTTGCTCACGCCTATCTTTTACCTTTTTCAGTTGCAGGTTCCTTGTGTTCAGGTTTTCCTGCTTGAGTCGCTCAGTGTGGGAGCGATGCTGGTTGTAGTTGGGTGGTGACCTGCGAGGTCACGAGGAGGTATGTCATGGTGTAGGTTTGTTTATGTCTTTAGTGTTTGTTTGTTCGTTTAGTTTATATTCGTTCTTTCGATCCTGTTTTTAGTTTGGGCTGAAATCGTTCCCAACGATTAAAGTTTCAATACCCGACACTTGTTGCCATCCCGGGGGGATCGGGAACGCTCCTCGGGACTTGCCGCGGACCGGCTCGGGGGACCGGTTCAGGGTCGACCCGGGCGGGTTCGTGACACCTTCCAAGAGAGCATTTCCTTGGATAATTTTCAACTTCTCCACATTTACAATATTTAAAATTACAAGGTACATTAGATCGAACCTTATCTCTATTCATCACATTATCCATTTTTAAAGCAATTGGATTATTTATGCCCTATCTTCCCACACTTAAAACATCTCCCAGTTCCTTTGTGACATTCTCCTTGGTGCCTCTTCCCACACATTTTGAAAAAATAAAATTTGGTCTTCTTTCCCTTATCAACTTTATCAGATGAACATCCTTGAGACTTCGTCTTCTTCTTCCTTGATGAATTTGGGCATTCAACTAGGTACCAATTATTAATTGTGATTTTTGATAGCTTGAATGGAATAATCACAATATGTTCAACTTGATCTCTCGTCAACTCTTTCATATTAATAGGGTAATCTTCACATTTCCTATCACATTGGTTGTTGGGAAAAGTTCTTCCATTTCCCGCCATAAACTAGGAAAAGTAAGTATAATTAGGGGGCTTAAATACTTAGCTAGTAATCATGAAAAGGAAACTTAAATCATAGAAGGATAAACATGTAGAAGAAAAGTATACCCTAACTTGTGATAACCTAGGTTCCAATCTAGGTTATCCATGATCATATATTCTTATGTAAATCTTTATTTTATTTTATCTCTGTTCCTTTAATAATGGTTCATACTAAGCTTATGAATTTACCAAATCATATCCCCCAGGAGTGTCGTAACCAAGAGTGTAGCAAGGCTCATCGTCGTGTACCAGTTCCCGTTCGAGTATAGCTCAAAGCAATGTTTTCGGGTTATACCCCTATGTACATTTGTGCCAGAGCCACCTCTACCTGCTCGTATCTAGACAGGGTTGTATTTTCTTGGCAACCCCTACTCAATACTCACCAAAATACCAGGAAGATTTCCTATATTTAAACATTTATATAGGGTTATTCCTAATGTTTTCATATCCTAATTTCCACAAATAACTAAACCATATTTTGATAACAACTATGACATCTCACCTTTTTATCACATAAACTTTCATTACATTATATGAAACCGGGTATCTTTAAGGTTTAGTGACTTGGAACCTAGGAACATAATACATGACAACAACAAAAACATTCTTCTTAAACACTTGAAAGGATTATTCATTTATTCATCCTAAGTTCATTACAACATCTCATAAATAGGGAGCATACATCAAAGGAAAGTTTGAGAAGAATGCCCAGTAAGGGAAACAAGGGAAACATTTTACATGAGAACTTGAGATACATCAAAAGTCATGAAAAATAACTTTAAAGAATGAGAAAGAGTTCATGAGGAATATCATAATAAAAATAATGTGTTTCATAAAATGAAGATGTGGCTACAACATTTAACATAGACAATGATTTCCATTTCACCAAGTTCCATCCCCAAGGTGTCATTAAAAATTACCAAGGTCATTCACCAAGGCGTCGTTAAAAATGGTCATCTCTAGAGATTAAGTCTTAACCAATGCATTGGAGCGCTATCAGGGCGCACACTTAAATTTTCCTTTTTTATCAGGTGAGACACATATATAATCATCAAAAATTTCATAAATAACCCATATATAATAAAATAAATGGGTTTCATTTCATAATCATAACATTTTAAAAACTACTTGAAAGACTTTATCTTTATGTCACTTTAATCCCACGGAAAAGGAAAGCGGGTCTCATGTATGTAAATACCCGAATTTAAAATAGAAAATTTTGTTATATATGTGAATAACCCATTATAAGATAGAGCTTTGAGTATTCACTTAATAAAATAAAACAATTTGAGAAGAAGAGAGAGACATTTTGAGACGGAAATTCGGCAGCATAACGACTATGTTGTAGGGTTTTAGAAAATGTTGAAAAGAGAGAGAAATGGGTAACCACTCCTGAATAATCCATAAAATAGAAGAGGGACAAAATATAAAGGATTTGAGAACATGGTAATGAAATTTGAAATATATATCATATGAAATGAAGAACATGAAAGGAAGACAAAAATAAGATTTCTCTTATGAAAATTCGGCAGCCTAACAGCATCACTGAAACATAAAAAATGAATTGACAAGATCAAATAGGGTCTCTCATAATATGAACATAAAAGATAAGTATGATTTATATATATATCATAACCCAACATAATAAAAAGTAACTTGAAAGACTTGACATGAAAATAGTTCTTGAAAATGATAAGGGTGAACGAATCCCTTAAAAATTCAGCAGCCTAACGGCGTCACTTAAACCTCAAAAAATTGAATTGAAGAGATCAAGTATGGTCACTAATCATATGAAAATAAAAGATCATTATGATAGATATAGATAGCATACCCCATAATAATAAAAATTAACTTGAAAGACTTGACAAGAAAAAAGAACATGAAAATGAGAAGGGTGAAAGAATCCGTTACAAAAATTTCGGAAGCCTAACGACGCCACTTAAACATTCATAAAACGAAATGATGAGAGTAAAATGGAATCTCTCATCATATTAACATGAAAAGGGAAGTAAGAGGAATATAATATAACATCCTCAAACATAAGAACATGGAGCATAAAAGAAATGACTTAAAAGAGAGTATTTGAAAAAAAGAGAGAGGTTGGATCCCTTACCTTAAAACGTATCTCTTAAAACTCAATGGTTGGGGCCTTGAGGGCTTGCGGGCACTTTGGGAGGACTCTTTGGGAGGTAATGATACCATAGCTTCGTTGGGGGAGAGTTGGGAGTGAAAACTAATGGAGAAAAGGGTGGGTATTTATAGGGAAAGTGAGGGGACAAGGCGTTAATGGCCAAGGGACACCTCATTGGCGGTATTGGAAAAACCATGGGCTTTCCCATGGTATTGGCCACTTGGGACACCTCATACAATAATTCATCCCTTTTAGTCGACCATCCCTTAAAATATATCATTAAAGCATCATGATTTAGTCATGATGTCATTAAACATAGCGAAACCCTAAAACTATATTTTTACTATTCACTGAAAATTCATGTTTTTCCGAAAACTCCTGAAATTTCACCTTAACCAAATATCAAAGCTCTGATTTCAAAAATGAACTCCGTTTTATAAAAATAATTTTCTAAATATTTTTAATTTAATTTTTAAATAAAAACACTATTCACTGAAAATTCATTTTTTCAGAAAAATCCCCAAAAATTATCTTAAAATAATATAGATGCTCTAAGTTCAAAAATGAAATCCATTTTATAAAAATAATTTTCTAAATATTTTTAATTTATTTTCTAATTAAAAAACATTATTTACCCGAAAAAACTAATACTTGACTAATAATTTCTAAAACAGTTGTTTACCTATTTTATTGAATCGCATTACTTAATTAGGGTGCCTAGATTATATTAATACTTTCATTAAGTGATATTACTAATCCATTTAGTCACATTAATAATACTAAGTTTAAAATCACTATTCATAATTTACCATTCCATAAAAATTATTTTGATTTTATTAGACTCTAAATTTTGTACTGATCATAATTGTAGAAGACCATTTTTTGAAAATCATTACACATTTTTAATTATTTAAGGTTTACATAAACATTTTTAAAAATATCCTTTCTCTAAAATTCATCAAAAATAAGCATACTATATTTTTCTGGAAATTTGAAAATTCACAAACTTCATCATAAGAAGAAATCACAATTTTTATTTGAGACAAAGGATTACACAAGGTCGTTACGGTCTCGTTACATAACCCCTTATAACACCTGCATAGGACCTAAGAGTAAGGTGTTCTAGGGTGATATAATATTGGGTCGGATCGCCCAACATTTCACGAGTAATAATTTATAATAGTTTGAACATCTCACGAAGGCGATTCCATTCTAGCTTCACACGATGAATTTCGTCTTGGGTTTGGTCCAGTGCAAAGCCCAGTGGGGCTACCTCCTTCCAAAGTTCAATTAGATGGGCTTCGATTAGACTGAGACTACCAGATGAGGCCATCAAATCTTCTTTCTATATTAATTAACCAAGATCACTTGTATTTAGAGACAATAATCGAAACGTTTAGTTTCGAGCGGTCATATTGACCAACGTTTATATAACAGTCGAAACCCAATGGTCTCATTTTAATTACACTCATGTTGTAAAATGAAATAGTTTTTTTGAGTATAAAATAAAATAACACACAAAATTAGGAAACAAGATTTATTCAAGAATTCAGGTCATTACAAATACAAACTGGAAGCATTGGAGGAAAATATTTTGTATTTTTCTTAGTGGATGATTACACTTGATTTACGTTATTCTTTTTTCTAGGAAATAAATCTAATGCCTTTTCTGATTTCAAAAATTTTAAAGCCCAAGCTAATAATGAGAAAAACCGTCCATTGATAACTATTCATAGTGATCATGGAGGATAATTTCAAAATATTGATAATGAATCATTTTGTAGTAGAAAAAGCATTACTCATAACTTTTCACCACCAAGAACTCCTCAAAAAATTGGTGTTGTTGAAAGAATAAATCGAATTCTTCCAGAGATAACTAGGACCATGTTGAGTGAATACTCAATAGCTAAATGTTTTTGGGAATAAGATGAAAGTAATCATTGTTATACTATAAATCAAGTTTTGATTAGTCTTTTTCTTAATAAAACTCCTTACGAATTGTGGAATGGTATAAAACATAGACTTTTCTACTTCAAAGTATTTGGTTTCAATGTGTTCATTTTGAATAGTAAAGATAATCTACATAAATTCACACCCAAATATGATGAAGTAATTTTCTTAGGCTACTCCACAACTTCTAAGGATTATTGAGTTTTCAATAAAAATACATGTACAATTAAAGAAATAGTACATGTTAAGTTTGATAAAACTGATCCTTTTGTTTTTACACAACCTCACCCTACAGCTTCCAATGTGCTTTAAAAAATTGATTATTAACCCTTGATAGAGGATCATTCTGATAAAAAAATGTTCAAGAATATGTTTCTGAAGAATCTACTCCAGAAGATTTCCCACCATATGTTAATGAAGAGGTTTTACAAAACCCAAATCATTTGTTTCCTAAGAATCATCACAGTGATAACATCATTGGTGTTGTAAATCAACCTATAAAGACTAGAATTTCTTTTAAGTAATGAAGTATAACATATATTAATTATTTATCAATTAGATCCTAGAAGAACTGATGAAGCTTTAGGTGATGATTATTGGATTAAATCTATGCAAGATGAGCTAAATGAATTTAAAAGTAATAAATTATGGACCTTGTTGAAAGACCTAAGTAAGCTTCTCTTATTAGAGTAAAATGGGTCTTCATAAATAAATGTGATGAAAGTGGAACGATTGTAAGAAATAAAGCTAGATTAGTTGCTAAAGGCTATAATCAATAAGAAGGAATAGACTAAAAAGAAACCTATGCTACATTAGCCAGAATTGAATTTATTCATAATTTACTTGCCTTTGTAGCATTCCTTAATTTCATACTTTTTTTAAATGGATGTTAAATATTCTTTCCTTAATGGTTATGCTCAAGAAGAAGTTTTTGTTGAACAACCTCATGGTTTTGAAGACACAAAACACCCTGAACATGTTTTCTAAGTTACCAAAGCTTTATATGGAATTAAACAATCCCTAGAGCCTGGTATGATAGACTTACATGATTTTTGTTACAAAACGATTATATTAAGGGGAATACATACCTAACGCTTTTTATAAATAATGATAAGAAAAATGTTTTGATTGTTCATATCTATGTTGATTACATTATATTTGGTTCAACTCAACAATCTTTAACTGATTACTTTGCAAATGTAATGAAATTTGAGTTTTAAATGAGTATGATGTGTGAGTTAACATTTTTACTAGGATTTAAAATCTCTAAAAAACTTGAAAGAACATATATATCTCAACATAATTATATTAAAGATATTGTTAAAAATTAGGGATATAACAACACTAAGAGTGTATGTACCCCCATTGGCACCTCAAATTCACTTGATCTTGATGATGTTAGGAAACTAGTAGATCAAAAATCATTTAGAGGTATTATATGAAGTTTACTATACATGACAGCTATTCATCCAGTTGTAATGTTTTCATTATTCTTATGTGCAAGATATCAATAAAATCCTAAGGAATCTCATTTAATGGTAGTGAAAATAAATTTTCACTACTTAAAGGGAACCATGGATTTAGGACTCTTTTATACTTCTGGAAATGATTTTGTTTTAAAAAAAATTCAGATGCTGACTTTGGTGGATGTAGAAAGGATAGGAAAAGTACAACTGGAACATTTCATTTCATAGGAGATTCATTAGATTCATGGTCATGAAAAAAGAAACACTCAATAGCACTTTCTATTGATGAAGCTGTATATCTAGCAGCTGGAAGTTATTGTGCTCAGGTGTTGTGGATGCAACACACACTCACAGACTGTGGTATGAGTTTTACCAAATCATAAATAATGTGTGATAATACTAGTGCCATTATCTTATGTAAAAAATCTAAACATCACTCTCATGAAAAAACACATATATATTAGGCACCACTTTTTTATGGATCACACACAAAAAGGAGACATCATTCTTTAATTTATCAGAACACAACATCAAATTGCTGATATTTTCACAAAATCTTTACCCTCTGATAGATTTTAATACATTAAAGAGAAGTTAGGCATGATAACCGTAAGGTAGTCTTCCATATTAACTTTTTGTTCAAAACCTATCTCCTTACAGTAAGAAACTCCTTTTCAATGGGGGAGTACATTTTCTTGTTAGTCAAAAAAAATTGTAGTCAAATTTTTTTCGTAATATAAAATTTTCATAGTTAAAATTATCGTAATAAATTTTTTTTCTAAATCGAAATTTGTTGTAATAAAAATTCTCATACTCAAAATGTTTGTTGTCAATTATTTTTCGTAATCAAATTTTAGTAAACAATTTTTTTTTTCAGAATCTAAAGTTCTTCATGAATAAATTTCCTCATTACGGATTATTTCCCTAAGCAATCTGAAAGGTATGTTCCCTTTCCTAAATTTTCATAATCATATTTTTACTTACTTGTATTTTCATTTTGTTTTAAATTTTTCAGATTCACTTTTCCTTAAATTTGAATGTTTATCATAAAAAACACAAAAGATTGGAACCTACCAGATTCTTTCTTCGACTATAATCTCAACCTTCAGATTCGATCATAAGTATTTCAACCATTTGATCAAGTAAGGAAGTTGAACCATTGCCTCAATTGCCTATATAAGGACCCCCCTAATGTTTGTCCCACATCGATCTTCAATCTCTGGCGTGCTGAATCCCAACTTCTCTACTTAAGGTCATTCCGAATCTTCAAGGATTCCTCAATACTGAATGTCTATACAAGCCTCTCCCCAGAAAGAAATGTCATATTTAAGGAAATATCTGAGTGACATATTTACAGAGAATAGTTGGTCGATCCAAAATTTTATGCTAAGTATGATTCAATCATTTCAAAGAATATCATTATGAATGGATGTGAGAGTGTATGTATATCGAAACCAAAGGTACAGGGTCCAGTTCATCCGAACGTGCTAATTGAGTTTTATGAATTAGTAAGTTTTCTTATAGAAAGAGTAAGGGACAAGTTTTCTTTTAAGAGCTATGGAAAGACTTATTGTATTTCTAACATCCAGGCAACGATTTTGATTGGAATTCCTTATAAAGGAGAAGCAGAGTTTTGTACTCACAAGATACCAGATGTAGCAGGATCTTTTGATAAGGAAAAATCTCTAGCATGTCTTGGTCTTTCAGAGGTAAAGACTCCAAAGATTTTTCATCTATCTACAAATTTATGGATTCTTGAATTATGGGTTCAAGGTCTTGTTATTCCAAGAAAAGAAGATAAGGATAATCTAAAGAAGGGTGATATCTACATTTTGGATTTCTTGGTGGCCCTCAAGAAGATAATCTTGGTTAAGTATATCCTGATTATGATTGAGAATATCAAGAATGGAAATTTTAAATCTCAAGTCATTATGTATCTGGCTATTCTCTCGAAGATTATTGTCCTTTTTCTTGAGCCATTCAAAATTCATTGTAGTACTAAGATGAGAAATTACAAGATGATGTTGTTGAGTGATAACACCATAAGAATGATGAAAATTGGTTTTTCTAGTGAATCAGGAGAATTCTATGATTTTCATGAAGAAGAAGTAGAGGCTTTGTCAAACAAACCTGAAGTGGGTGAAACTTCTAAGAAGGGCGGAAGGAAGGGGTAGGACGAAGAAGTGAAATAGAAAGGAAAAATCTTTGTGGCTAAGGAAACTCAGTCCACACAACCAAACCCCAATAAGAATAAGTATTACCTAGATGAAGTTGTTTCTAAGTGGAGAGAAGACAAGATAAATAAGAAGGAAGGGGAGCATAAGTTTGTCTTGGACCCTGCTGAGGAAAAATCATTAAAGATAAAAGATGCTGAAGATCTTGAGAAGCAAGAGAATGAAACTAAGTAGAAGAAAAAAAAAATCAGAATCTAAAATCATTCAATATCTTATAAATGCTCCTGAGAAAATTCAAGTAGAAGAATCTTTTTTGAAAGAATAACTTACAGTGACTCCGGCAAAGAAGTTATTAATTCTGGAACCATATCAAGAAGAAGTGGAAGAAGTGGAAGAATATGAAGAATAAGGCAGTGGTGATACTAAGGAAATGATAAGGCTAGTAGAAGATTATCATGAGAAGGAATGTCCTTATGAGAATCTATCAATTAGAACTTCTAAAGCCAAGTCTTTAAAACATTCTACACTAGGAAAAGAATAGAATTATCAGGAAGAAGTAAACAAACCACCTGACGAAGAAAGAAATAATCATGATTTTGTTCATCCGGAAGATCAAGTGGCTGATGCTGAGAAAGAAGAAGTTAATGAAGATAAGACTGTTTAGTTATCATATGGTGATCACAAAGGACGCAAATCACTAGACATTATTCTGAGTGTTGATAAGGGAAAATAGGTGTGAGTCGATACACCTAGTAAATCTGTGGTGAAAAAGAACGAATTTAGTGCTTCATCAAAGAGGAAAGCTGATGAGATAGAAAAATAATCCTCACCAACCAAACACTCCGATTCGAAATCATATTCCCTTGGACATGATTTTGTTATTCATTCATTAAAAAATCTATTTGGTACTATTCTCTTATTCCCAAGTATAGACTCAAGATTCCAAATGCATCAACATAAGATAAATGAAAAATCAGATTCAATTTCCATGATTATGGATAAATGTGTTGGACTCGTGGCATATTTCAAATCTTTCCTAACTAGTTACAAGGTTTATTAAAGGTCATGCAAGAAGATTATAAGATGGTAAAGAAAGAAAATCAAAGATATATTATCCTTTGATGAATTTCATGATAATGTCAGGGATTCCTTTCACACTGAAGATGGGAAGATCATGGACCTTACTAATAGTTTTGAGAAAATGAAAATTCTAGAACAAACTACTCGGAAGCAGGAAGTTAAGGATCTGAATAGGAAACTAAATTCTGTGGACATGAATTGTATGAGAAAAAGGGATCCCAGAATCAAATTTGAAGAAAATATTATTAAGAAAGAAGAAGTATTATATGTTTAGGAAGACATTATTAAGGCTCATGAAGAAAATATAAAATCCTTAGAGAAGAAAATTGATGATATGGATCAGTTTCTCAGTTAAATGGAAGAATTCCTCAAGAAGATAATGAAGCTGAAAAATATTGTAAATAAGTTAATCCTGAAGGAGAAGGAAGTATAATTTTTCCAAATTATAATCTTTTTCTGTATTTCTTCCATGTGAAATTTCTTTCAATCATAATGTAATTCTGTTTTTTCATCATATTTTTTGTTGTTTAGTACTAAAATATCAGGTTCCATATTTTTTCCATTCTCTTTAATCCTTTTTGAAAATCACAAAGGGGGAGGAAGTAATGATATAAATAATACTAAGTAAATAAGATATTTCCCTAACTAAGGGGGAGTTTATTTAAGGGAAATTTATTATCAATGATGATTTTCTTATGCAAGAAAATGTAAAATACCATTCATAAAATCAATAATATGATCATTAGGGATTTCAAAGACTAAGGAGGAGTTAGTCGTATTTACTATGATCCATAAGTGAAGAGATACAAGTTTTTTTACAAGTCCTTATATTGTTTTTCGTAAAATATTTTGTGCTTTCCAAAAAGGGTAGATTGTTGAGTCAATATGGTTTCCTTATTAATTTTTCATTCCTTTATGTTTTTAAAATCACAAACACACTATCTCAAGGAAAATTTTATTTCCCCTTAGATTTATCTTATTAAGGAAAATTTTCCTTCCCCAATGAAATGTTCTCCTTACCATTTTTTCACTGCCCATGTTATAGTTTCCCTAAATCTAAATCATTTTATTCCTAAGGGAAAAATTCAGTTTTAAATATAAAATATAAGAATTCTATATATAATTAGATAAGGAGTAATCTGTTTTCATAATCTGAATTCAGGATCCGAATTCTATGAAATTCAGACTCCGAATTCTATGAAATTGAGACTCTGAATTCTCTGAAATTCAGACTCTGAATTCTCTAAAATTCATACTCCGAATTATCTAAAACTACGACATTGAATTTTCTGAAATTAAGAATCTAAATTCCTCAAAATTCAGACTCTGAATTCCTTAGAATTAAATCTCTGAATTATTTAGAATTTAGACTCCAAATTTCATAGAATTACGACTCCAAATTCATCAGAATATAGACTCTGAATTCCTCAGAATTAAGACTCTGAATTCCTCAAGATTCAGACTCCAAATTCCACAAAATTAGGACTCTTAATTTCTTTAGAATTTAGAAACTGAAATATATAGAATTCAGGTTATGAGTTACTTCTAAAACAGAATCTGAACATCCATGTTTTATAGTCTCCAAGTGTTCATTTGATCAGAATCCGAACATTATTTTTCCTTGGACTCTGAAAAATGGATTTTTTGTAAGCCACCATATTTTTCTTACCATTTTCATAGTTATGAAACGATGTCGTACAATCTATTTCTAACTATTTTTTTTGAGTGACACATGTATAGGCCCCATGAAAATTCAAGGAAAAATATGACCATTGGAGGAGGGAGTCAACCATTAGAGATTTGCCTATAAATAGGAGCTCATTTGAATGAGGTCATAATAACAATAGAATCTGTAGATCACTCTAGAGATTTCATTCCATTGAAGTGATTTCTAGAGAGAGAGACTCTCGTGATTTCTGCATTCTGAACATATTTTTCATCCGTCTTCGTGCGACTATGATTATTTTTTAGTACAATCGTGGGCTTCCGGGGAAAGGAAGACAGAGGTGCCAACTACGTTAAAGTTCAAGGACTTCCTTGATTAGGAAGACAGAGGTGCAGACTACCTTAAAGTTCGAGGGCATGCGGGGATAGCAAGATAGATTCTGATATTCTTATCGAGGGATTACCCTGGTGTGGGTAAGACATGCTTTCTTGAAAGTAGAAATCAAAGGAATTTTATCTATGGTTGTTGGATACCCTACACTTTGGGTTAAAAGATTTGATACGTATTACTTGTTTTGTTTAAAGTTTATTTTAGGCTGAATTTTTATGAATAAGTCAATTATAACTATATTATACATTCATGTAATTGTATACTCTGATTAGTAAGATTCTATATACTTTAAGGTAGAATATTTTAATTGTAAACATTTCATATGATTCATCTCTGGAACCTTATTTCTGGAATCGAGCAAAGTTTGTTGAACTATGAGGTCATGTGATTTTACAATGTTTAACTTTTGTAAACATATTTTCCCTTAAGGTTAAAAATGAAGGTTTTTAAAAATACAATTGACCACCCCGCTCTTTTAAATTGAAAAATCTATATCATTATTTTGATCCTACAATTTAGAAGTTCAAAATCATATATACCCCTTCTTGAGGTATTAAGTGATGGTATTTTGAGGTGTTTTGAACATTTTAGTAGGTTTTAAGAAGAATGATATATAAAGGATTAAATTACCATATGTACTAGTATATGAATTGATTATGGTCTATTGGATATTTTCAAATAGATAATATTGAGTCAAAAAGTTATTCATTGACAAGGTGATATTGTCACACACTGAAAATTTTAAAATAATAATATTTTTTTGGATAACATACGTTACATGAAATACTATATCAGCTTTCATTACATGAAATAACCAATTTCTTCGATAGTGGGTGTTACATGCATGATTGATTTTTACCAAATAATAATTTACTATTAATATTAGTATATAATATGATAGTTATCACCAATTCATTTTAATATAGAGAATGAATAGGAATAAACATATTATGAAAATATATATTTCACGAACATTTATTTTTTACCTATTTATTATATATAATTATAATAATCATTTAAAATAAAAAGAAATTTTTTATAAAAAAACAATAATTTTATAAAAGATGGATTAATCATGCTTGGTTCACATAATTTAAAATTAATTTTTACAACATTTATAAAAGTTTATTTCAAAAATTAAACTTAATTTTTTAAATTTTAATATTAAAATTAGATTAGGTTGATTTTTTTATTTTTTTGAGATGATTAAATTTCTGATTAATATTGTAAAATACGACATTTTAACTGAAAACAACATTTTCAAATAAATAATTAAAAATGTTATGTTATATTTTAAATTAGATTTAAAATAAAAAAATTTAAATTATAAATATATTAATCCAATTAAAGTAATTTGAATCATTTTAATATTGAATTTGGATAATAAAATGTTGAAAACATTTGAACATTTTCAATTTAAAAAAAATCATTCTCATCGTATCTACAAAATTAATTTTAAATTAAAATTTTCTATTTATGTGAGTTGAATGTGATGAAATGAATTCCAAATATTTAATTAGAATGATTCATATTATCTAATAATTATAAATTAAATTTTTACCATAATAATTTGTGAAAATTTTTAAATATTAATTACAACAATTAAGGTAAAACATATTTGCATTGTTGTTAATATTAGAATATATGTTGTAAAAGGACATAAGTTTTATTACAAAATTTTTTTTGGGACATATTAAAACCCTTATGAAATTATTATATAATTTTATGATATTTTGAGAGAATTTCCCACGATAGTGATCTATATAATATTTTATATAAGGAAGAATAAAAAAATGTACCATCCTTGATTTTAATAATATAAATCATTCGGATAAGGGAAAAACTAAATAGGTTTGTTTATAAATAATATTTCAAAAATGTATTAGATAAAGTTATCATCATAATTTATCTTTAATTTTTATTGATGAATTAGGTAGTGAAAATTCATAGAAAACACCAATACAATGATCATTTAGTTAATAATTACAAAAAAATAAATGATAATATAAATATTAAAAGTTAAGTAAATTGAATAAATTATCATATTATATTAATTATATATATTAATATATCATGTTGATTTTTTTATATAATATATTCAAATTCCATCATTATATTTATATTTTAATTTATAATTAAATAAACAATTTCAAAATAGTCATTAATGTTATTTTATAATAAATTTTATTTTATTAAATGATTTAAAATTAAGAAAAATAAAATATACATTCAGTGATTTTTAAATGATAGTATGTGTAAAATGAGGTAAATTTATAGAACAATTTATCTTCTATAATTAAAATATTGACCCCTAAATAGTAAAAACTTGTTTGGTGTGGTTATGGTTAAAATAGTGTTTT
Organism: Viscum album; assembly: GCA_963277665.1. Lineage (NCBI taxonomy): Eukaryota > Viridiplantae > Streptophyta > Magnoliopsida > Santalales > Viscaceae > Viscum > Viscum album. The sequence continues at coordinate 148,583,816 of OY728144.1, read as the reverse complement.
TGTGTGTTACATGCTCCTCTCTTAGTGATTAATTTCCAACTCCAATTTTTTTTTAATTTCAAAAATTAGATTTATTTATTATAACTAGTATTAAATACCATTGTTTATGTCATTCACTAATTTAATCTTAAATTATAAATTACATTGGCTATAAAACATGTTAACATAATAAAAAAACAAAATGGAAAAATAATAAAACTTTATAGTTAAGGAAAACATATGATAAAAAAATGTGCTCTATAGTGTGGTGTAGGTGTGGTTTGACATAAGCCATTTATTTATAAACATTTTATCCCCATGAGGTATGTGATACATAACAATATTGAATACTATTGAGTATTTAGAAGAACGCCACTCCTCATCATCAGTAAAAGGCCACCCACTCTCCAACCTTATTCACACGTCTCAAAAAAAATTTACCAAAAAAATATCACTCAATAATATCCTGAATTCTCTACCCTAATCCAAGAATCTTCATTTTTGGCACAATGGAAATATTTCAAGGTTTTCGTGCAACCCTATAGAGGAAACCCGAAGAAGTAATCTTCTTCTAAAAGAATTTTTATTTTATTTCCTTCTCCACATTCTCAAATTATTATTATTCCATAATCTTATAATAAACTAATTTTCTTCCATACAATTACATGACTTTATGTTAATTTTATGTTCTATAACCTAACAAACATCCATTTAACGGGTTACAAACCATCATTCCCATGTACGGCAGATAACCGCCTTGTGAACCAATGTCGTTTGTTTTTTCATTACCACCTTTGAATGTTGGTAATAATAATAGATGTAAAAATTTTATATGAAATATATGATTTTTTTAAGATTTTATAATTATTATATTACACCAATATTTATTATTTATATTTTTTGGGAATGCAAACCTCACTCATGTGTACAGTAGACTACGGCCTCACGAAGTGATGTTATTCATTCAGACTTTACATGGAAAGTGTTATGTTTGAGTTTAATAAATATATTTTATATATATTACAAAAAAATTATATTTTAATTATAATATAAATTTATATATCATTTACCTTTCTTTCCATCAATGTGATAAGAAAATGGAAATATCGCTCTAGCGTACTTATGAGATATCGTCTCCATAAATTGTGTGTTTCATTTTGTATCACTAGATATTATGGATTAAAATAAATTCCTATATACTGAATATATATTATACATAAATCATTATTATTATTCTTGATAAGATATAATTAAATAATATTCATCAAATTGGATCATTCATTACAAATAATGAATGATAAAATAAGGAAATTAACACCCGAAATAATAAAAATAATGAATGATTCTTAAGAAAAGTGCGATATAATGTTATAAAAAATCATATATGATATTATAAATAATAATATGGTTATTTAAAAAGTTAAAATAATTATTGAAACCATTATACATTATTTTAAATAACGTTCAAATAAATGAAGTGTAAGGTAATGGATATATTCTCAATTTCATTTCCCTAATGAATATTATAATTTTATGCACATAATTAAATTTATATGGTGTATTTACCACCCCATGATATGTAATATATTTAATAAATTATTATTCAGGGTATTTTATGTTTCAATTTTAATTATTTAATATAAGGGTATATGAATTAAAAGTTACTAAGTGTTAATGAAGTTTATAACTCAATTTATTTTTAATAGGTTATATTACATCCTTGTTGTTATTAATATTCCATGATAATGTGTATAATAAATTTTTGAATATCTATTATTGTATTTAAATTCTTTTATATGGATTTTTAGTTGATATACATAATTGATTCATTTATTAAATCTCACTTTTAAATTTTTGATATTTTAAGGGTATATATCACAGTCTCATTATAATCAAGATTATTTATTTATGAATTTACAGTAATGGAAATTATATGATCTTTGTTTAATAAACATTTTAGTTTTCTTCTAATATAGTTATTAGTGTTATTTTTCATGTGTTAGTACCATTTCATACTCTTTGGTGCTAAAACCTATTGAGAAAATGTTTTAATAAAATATGATTTCATTTTTGTCTGCAGTCAGAAAACTATTTTCTTAAAAAATAATTTTTTCCAAAAAAATATAAAAACAATTATCAAACATTTACAAAATTATTTCTTTAAATACATTCTTACCAATTTTTTCTTTTTTAAAAATGTTTTCAAATGAATCTTTTTATCTCTTTATGAAAAACTCACTTTTCTAACCTTTTTACCATAAATGGGAATGTAATTTACGACATGTACAAAATTACCAAATAACATGAATTTCATTTATTTGAAGAGTAATTTACATGTTTATGAATATATTTTTCTAGAAAATGTTTTTTAATTTTATTTAAAAATAATAGTATTTTCAAAATGTTTTCTAAAATGAAAAGGATAATTTCATCATTAACTTTTCTAAAGACATTTTTATGGTATTTCTATTCATAAATTAAAAAACCCTCTATTCTTACTCTAAATGGGTATATGTTTTATTAATACGATCCTTATCATTACTCCTCATGGTTTATGATCTTTTTGACTAAGGAATGTAATGACATTCACTTCCGTGATTCTTTTCTTAGTTAATAACTTTTCCTATAAATATTTACATTCCAATGATCATTAGACCTTAAATTTCACCTAAATATTGACGTTATTTATCATGGATATTATTATTTCCAAAACCATACACCATTTTTACATAAACTATTATCTTTAAAAGTTATATCATTAACTAGGGAAAATAATTATATATCTATATTTTTTAATCAATACAAATTTTTGATAAGGAACATTTTTTTTTGAAATAAATAAATTATTTGATATATGAGGAATGTGTGGGATAATTATGAAATATGTGGGGAACTATTATAGATAACCCCTTGATATATCGATAATCTCATGAGAAATATTAGTTGGCCAAATCAGATGGGTTTTTATAATATATTTTTTAAATTCTCTTAAGAATAGACATTGATGCTAAACGTATCATGTTCCTAGGAAACATGAATTGCATTAATTAAAAATTTCCTACATTTATAATTAAATTATTATTATTCATTAAATTTTCACTATAACAACATATATTGATGCATTTCATTGTTATATAATTGATTAAATTCTATGTGTGTTCAATTATTTACCTTTCATATTGACTATTACTTATCCAGTAATTTAAATTTCATGGGTGCTTAGTTTTTTTCAATTATATGTTGAATATTACTTTCCATGTTATTTAAATGGTATGCGTTCTCAGTTATTTACCTTACCATAATGATTATTCCTATTGATTCATGATTTCATTTTATATACATAACCCTCACTGACCAATGGTGTTAACTCTTATTTTTTCCCTTTCCCTAGGACTGCATGAAAAATATTATGCTTGATATGAAATGATATTCTAGAGTGAATAATTTTATTCATGAAAGAAAATAAATAAATTTGTAATTTTTTTATTCAAATGTCATATAATACTCATGTATGTATTTTTTTCCAAGACTACTAATGTATTTGATCATTAAGGATGAATTTCTTTTTAACTTATGCTAATGTAATGGTAACATACACTATATTTTATCTTCTTGGTTTGGGGTCTTAACAGTTTGGATCATATGAAGTTGAGTAGGAAAATTGGTAACTTTATTTAGAAAAACATAGATTATGGAACATAACCATAATATATAATTTTGGGATAAGTATATAAGAACATCCTCATATTTTTGGTAAGTTAGAGATTATGTGGTTTTTTCATTACAATACATCCTTGTAAGGATAATGTATGTGAAAATTATTCTTGGACAATTGCACTAAGATGTAATCACAATGAAAAGTGAATGTTGATTATGACTTGATCATAATCATGTACACAATAATGAGACATACATCTATTTTCGATGGATTAGTTTATTTTTTTAGGAGTTCATTAGAGGGGATTAAATTATGTTCAACCATTCACATCGGAACATCATTTCAGAATGACCTCCAAAAAGTTTCATTTGTGGAGTTAGAAATATCCGACAGCTCTAATATTCATGTTAACTCATTGATCCACTTTGGAAAAGAAGGTGTTCATTGGGTAATATGGCTAAGGGAACTTAAGAACTCACATTGGTCTAGAGGATGGGATCTCAAGATCATCAAATTATTTTAGGGGGAACTATTTCCTATTTTAGGTCCATCATACAGATTTAAGATATGTTCATGAATCATTTGATCATTTCCATGTATGTATAATATTGATTAACCTGAGATAACAATCAACAGTGAATATGAATGGGTTCATAATTATCTCTTTGTATATGATGTTCTCCATAAATGTAAGGATCTATATGTATTCAAGGTTCACCATCAGTGGAGCCTTTTCTATACAAGGATCAGAAATTATTTGGTTCCTTATTATGAATATTCTGGTTTCAAGATAAATAGTTGGGAAATATAGAGTTTTCTATCATTTAGGGAGATAAATTTTGTTTTTGATGTTGGGATAAAACCCATATAATTTTATTCTTATGTACCCTGATGAATGGAATACATAACCACGTAGTTTGGTTACACTTAATATGGAAAATCAACTTTTTTAGATTGTGAGATAAAGACCCAACCAAGCAGTTTAACATCATGAAACAAGTACGTCAAGGGGAACGATTCCTGCTCAAGGATTGTGTGGGACTTGCGTCGAGGCAGGTGAGGGACCTAGGGGAGATATGGTCTCCTGAGTAGATATGACCATACCTATAATGTGGCCTGAAGAACATTATTTTTAATTTCAATTTTGTTTTTAGATCTAGAGGATGCTTCATACATATCCTAGTTAGTTAGGAATCAAACACCACATATTTTTGGTAGGTCGGGTAATACACCTTATAGAAGGCCTAGGTGGTAAGAGATTGGGGCTTACATCTATGGAGAATAACCATGTTGTTGGGATTACAACTAGAGGGAGACTCATACATGGTTGGATATTATTCTGAATATGAGTCCCATTTTAAGGTTTTGGGATCTTGTGTATTTCATGATCTCCACTAATATCGAATCTCATGTGAGTCATGTTCGGTGTGAGGAATAGTAGGAACTAGTAGATCTTATAACCACACGATCCACTGGTGGATGAGGTTTGAATCTCAAAGGGAGATGGAGAGGGGATTGAGTTTTCCAATATCCTCTTTTATTTCCATTTTAGTCACATCTATTGATCCATTCAGCAATAACCCAGGTTAAGGTGAGGCGGAGAAATATCACTACCTCCTTTATGAAATTCTTGGGGTTTACTCTGGGAGGGATTCTATGAAATTTTTTTTGGTGGAAGGATCTCATTACCTGGTGAAGGGAAAGGAATTTTTTATCCTCACCCTCTTTACATTGAACTAAGAGGTTTACATGAGAACATACATGGTTGGAAAACTCATTACCATGAGATTGTAGGCCCAAAGAAATTCTGAATGTCTATCTTATTTAGATGGTTACTCGCATGACTCCACTTACCATGGGTATGTACACTGAAGAGGACATGATTATGTTCCTGAAAATCAAATCATAAAAGTGATGTACCTTAGGAAGGGTACTTGGCCATATTTCATTGGATTGGTTTATGGTGGGGGGATATGGGGCCTGATGAGATGAAATAAGGGAGTGATTGGATCTTGAGCACAAAAAAAAACATAGGAGGCCCCAAAACCCATAGCATGTTCTTATGTGAAATGGGGTTCCCAGCATATTCCATATTGCTACATGGGTGAGGGTACTGTTAGTATACCATGGTAAAAAATAGGCAAAGGGTTTTCCAATGAAGTGTGTTTTTACATCGGGCTAGGTTTCACCGGCATAGCATTTTGCTATGTGGGTCGAGGTCTCTCCCACATATTGTTTTATCTATGTGGGACCAGGATCCTTCCATGCAGCATTTTGCTACACGATGTGTTGTGCTAAAAAGTGTCCATCCATTTGTGAATCATGTATGGGTGTCCACCAAAGGGGTTATATTTTTTCAGATGTTTATATAATTTATTATTTCCTCCTTAATGTTATGCAATGATATTTTACCTATTGGGAATAGGAAGCTCCATGTTACAGCTCTATCCAGGATCTCCTCCTATGCTCTCTGTTTCTTTTACTCCTTTTTTTCTCCTCATTTTGGTTCTCCTTTCGGTTATATTATAAAAGAATGGAGGGACCAGATATCGGGATGGGAAATAATTTGTGGTGGGTCATATGCCCTCTTTCGTGGAAGTCCAAGGAGAATGCCCTGGCCCATGGATGACATTGGCTTCGGGGTGTATTTATTTTCAGGGGAAGAAATCATCGTCTGGCCACAAAAATGGATTGCTTTATTTTATGAGGGCTAGAGGTACAACCTCCTCCCAAAAATCATTTGATTCAGGGGGATTATTGTTTGTGGATAGATAAATCACTCCTCTACCCAAAAAATGACTATGGTTTTTTTGTGGGCTCCAATGGTATCGCCTCAACTGGTGAACTATTTTATTTTTGAGGTTCTTTGGGATGGGGAGAAACTTCATTCAGATAAGTGATCTACGAAATGATGTGTGCTTCGCAGAACCAACCCATCCTTCACAGATTCACCCCCTTTGAACATACTACACTAAAATATTTTTTAGGGTTTATTTACACCCTTTTACAAACTAATGTAATTCTTATCTACTTTTATGAATAATTTTAAGCACCCAAAAAAATGCCCCCATCACAATGGGTTCTTATCATGAAAAAGAGGAGGTTGTTCCGATGTAGAAAGAGGTCCACTTTTGAATATGTTTTTGGTATGAAAGTGGTACCAAATTATAGGACCACGCCTATAAATAGGGTTGCTGACTCATTTTCCTTTAACATATTTCTCACCAAACTGAGTGATCCACAAACTCTCAGATTGCCTCTACTTCCTCATAGTGTTTCCTTCATGGGTGGTATCACCATGAGTTGAATGTATCAATAATGAAATAAAATTATCAAGCATGAAAGGTAATTCATGATCTTACACATAGAATTCAGATGCTTCATAGATCGAGAAGCCCCAGAGTGGATGAAATGTGGGATAATGCCTCACTGGAAACTACTTTTCGGGAAAAAAAATTTAAGAACTGATGGTTTGAGAGCCTATTTTGGGAGAGACAAAAGGCATATAGTCTTCCATGTTCGGAATAAAATCTTTTTCAATATTTTCCGATGAATCTATTTTAAAAAAAACCATTTTAGGGAAAAAACGGATGTGGCTTCCACCACGATCCCTGTGACTAGGAGAAGAACTACCATTGATGAGTATGTAAAAGTCAATATTCAAAACCCCATCATCCCACTAGAGGGTATTATGAAGAACCTCGACTAAAAATAGATTTTGACCTACCCCCTGTCTAACCGACTACTAATTTACAACTTCAGACTCCAGGATGATACTCCTCTTCCACCAATTGATCGAAATCTCCAATATAATTGGTTTGGGATGATTCTGGATCATGCCCAATTGAAAATATCTTTTACGGGGAAAATTATTTCTAGGTCATATAAAGAGAAATTATTTTTTAAAGAATGGTTCTATATGTAATCGAAGAAAAAAAGTCATGAAATATCCTTGAAATCCTCCATTCGATATTACCCACCCTTTTTCAACCTCTCACGAGGTGATCCCAATGAAGGATAGATCTCCAAGTGGGACTTGCGGAATAGAGGGAGTTTCTCAAATGAATGAGAATGTGAATTCTAGTTGAACAAAAATTTTAGTTAATTTAATGAAATATTTGATGATTTTGGCTTGCATCAGGTAGTAGAGGTATCTCAGTTCATGGTTTATTCACCAAATGAGAAAATCCATGAGCTAACTAGTTATTGGTGTTCAAGCACCAATACTTTCCACCTCTCACATGGTGAATTCAAGGACAGTTTATGTGATATATATCAATTAGGTTTAATCCAAATTTTCATCAATGTTTACGGTGAATTAATACCTATAAACAATACATGATAAAATACTGGACAACTATGTCCATTGTTGAGGCACCTACTCACCACGAAACATGAATTCCTTGGTCCGGAAATCTATAATCACTCAGTTACTCCATTTAATTATTGGATAAAGTTGTTACTTCACATTAGTGTCTTAAAGAAAAAATTTATCTAAACTCATGTAACTAAATAGTCATGTAGAATTAAAGGTTATTACTATGATACTCTTAAAGTAGGTCATCATACCATATGATAATACAAAATCAATCGATGCATATCTTTAAAAATTGTACTAGCTGGATTTTTCACCATGTTACTGAGTGAATGGATATTCCATTTTGTATTCTAGTGTCAGAGAGTATACTCTAATGATAGAGGCCAAACTGGTAGAGGGACAACCCATCATCTTATTTATACCCATATTTTCTTTTATTTAAAATTTTTTAAGTCAAATATTGTAGGTAATAACCTTGCATCTCTTTAGCATTCCATTTCAATTCCAATATGGATAGGTGGTGGAACATTTTCGATACTATGAATATCAGCATACCATGATGATTACTCATTCAAAATATCTCCCTACACTTCATAATATTTCTTCGGTTTGGCTGAAACCTTTTGGCATCAATGGCGCAACCACATTTTTTTAACACAAACCTCATTTTCATGGGTGCAATTTCAGAATACATATCAATGGAAGTGAGTGACCAGGTTTAGGATCTCATAATTTATATTAAACACTAGGTTTTGTGAAGAAATTCCTAGAACCAAATTTGTACTATCTTCATAGAGTCCCCTGGGTAGAAATAATTGATAGGTAATACGAACTTCGCCAACTTTTCCTTGGACATGGCTCCAGTGGGTTTGATTACTAGAACCTGTATGTACTTATCCACCATATCATTATTTATAAAAGAGACATATCTGATTTTGAATATTACCTTACTCAGTTTAATGAATACCATTCTCAAATGGAAGAAATCTATGATATTACTGCCGAGTTACACAACTTGGTTGCTGAAGATGCAATATTTTAGGATCATGTGGTCATGAAGACTGTGGAGATATAGGAATTTGAGGCCCATGTGGCTAGGTTAAATTCAAATATTTCATTAACTAAATAGAAATTTTAATCCATCAAGAATAATGGTCGAGATCTTAGGGATATCATGAAAAAATGTTCCAGATAGAAAAAATCAAAGATGGGAAAAGAACCATTTTGGAATGATCCCTTGATGGCTAGCATCAAAAGGTAATCGACTAGATGAAAGAAGTGAGTCGAGATTTATTGTATCCATTATTTATATCCTATGATGTCCCCCAATTTTTTTTAGAACAAGTGAGAGACTCCATTATATGTATTCCCCTCCAATCTCATTCAATAAAATGAGAAATTGTTCACCCTCCAATTCATATCCATTATCTTTTCCTACAAAACCAATTAATCATAACTGGTCGCATTTTAAAGACAATATCAAAATTATATCAATAAAAATTGACATCTAGGATTATAAAATTTTCATGATCATGTAATGATCAAATTTTTCCCTACTTTGAGGGACATAGAGAATGTGGTTTTGACTTATTTGTGGGTTACATGGAAAACCATACAAAATTTATCTGTTTTCTATTACATCAATAATTTTTACCTAAGTCAACTATGGATTAGGATTAGTGGGGATAACTTGAATTTTTATTAGGACACATTTTTCAAGTTTTATACACAATGATTTTTGTGTATTTTAAAATTTTTATCGCTCAATTGTTGCTGAAACCATACAAAGAATTGGTATAGTGAGCTAGTAATTGCCTTTTGTTCCAGGTTCCCTTTGTTAGTTTTCCATCTAGTGAGTTTTCTATCTATATTCTTGGTTAGTTATATTTCATTCAAGATGGTCTAATATGACCTCTGTTTTATGTCAAAAATATTTGACCATCAGTTATAGGGTGATAACTCTATTAGGGATTACTGGCCGAGAATGTACCATACATTTCAAGCATGAATGGGGAATTTTTGGACCATGTTTTTTAATTCCCGAATACGAGGCATGAGATGGAAAATTAATGTGAGGTGTGACCTTAATAAATGTTTCCAACATGATTTTTCAGGGCCTATGGTTGTATAAAAATCATCTAATGGGGATGAATTTTCCTTTAGATGATAGACCATTTTTGTGAGCAAATTATGTAGAGCCATATGGGGCATATTGTCCATAGTCAAAAAAAAGTTTCAACATGAAACATTCCCTCCACTTCTGATGGACAATTAGTTTTTGAAAATTCATATTTATAAATAACTTGAAGTGTGGATTTTGAAGGGAATGATGTCTGAAAAATGACGATTACATTTTTATCCGCAGTATCCATGAATGAGAAACCGCTCTTATAGAAATTTTTTTTGTGTAAAAGAGGGATGATGAATGGTCTATTTTAGTTTCTTGATTATAAGACATGGATCATATAGTTTAATGTATTAATAATTGGGTGATCAAGGGATATCATTTAAGGTCCCCTATCTTTGGCTCAGGTGTATATGATTCACTATAATCATGTCAATATTTCCATGAATATTCCATCATGGATAGTCATGTAGGGGAAATTATGTAAGATATAATATGGGGGTTCCTGAATCTAAGGAGTGATATGGATGTAGACATCATTATGGAATACATAGATAGAAAAACTCCCACCTGAAGGTGAATTCGTGTTTTATTGAAAACCCTTTTCCGTGGGTGACTTATATAGAGACAACTATGGAATATTGTATAAATTTAAAAAATGGTTTTTATAGGAAACTAAAAATTCATTTATAATTTCTCAGTAGGTTTATGGAGATTTTTAATTTCCCATAAATAATGTTTTGTTAGTGAAAGGAGAATTCTCAAGCATGAAATTATCATTTAATATCTAAATTTTCCCAGAATGGGTAAAAATGTTTCCCTTAAGAAGGTCTGAACTATACATTAGAGGGATTTCTTTGTTATGAATTTTCCTGAGTGTTATAATCTAGATTTCACTATGTATCTCATTGAAACTATAATTAATACATTCAATGTTCTAGAATGGTATCCCCACACATCGATCAAACTCTTGTGTGGGAAAGCAGAGTTTTCCTTTGAATAGAAGCTCACGAATGGGGTGAGGAACACATTGGACCCACCTTATATAGAAATAAAGCATACATAAGAGAGAAGAGAAATATTTTTTTGGCTGTAATAGTATATATGATTCGGGTGTCACTACATATCCTGCGATGGCAGGAATCAAGCCACACATAGTTCTGGATATTATGTAGTTTAGTGTCATAAATCTCTAGTGTAGGTATAACCCATACACAAGAAAAGTGAGACATTATTATCTCATGAAAATGCCTAACATTGAAGATCCAATCATCACTATTTATCTTCTCGAAATTAGAATCCATCTAGATGTAGTTCTTAAGAATCGCACAATTTAGTGTCATGTGACAAAGACATAAGCCATGCATTTTAATTTCATGTGGTGGGGATAACCTGGGGTTTTTGAGTTTAAGGCCATTCAACTCGGACCATATGTCATTGAAATTATGAGTAACAAAAGTCTTATTGGTTTGGTATGTTCTGACATGCCTCATACATGAGAGGGTATAGAAAGTGTAAATCATGATTCTGAGGATTCATAGATATGAAGAAATGATATTGGTTATAAATTCTAGTAGGTATTAAAGAGATAGAAGAGGACTCTCTTAAGGAAGAAATTTTCTTTGGTTTACTGACCTTTTTTGGGAAACATATGCAGATACAATTGGGGAATATTGTGCATAGTCAAATAAATGTTTCCTCAATACACTGACCCCCCATCCTAGATTTGTCCAGAGGATGATTTTAAAAATCCAAAATTACTGAGGGAACAATGTATGATGATTGGAAGGAATGTGTTCGTGTATGTTTAGAGCATTAAGTCTACAATTGGCCATGAAATTTGAAATTCCCTACATATATTTTCCCCATATGTATGGGTAAATTTATAGTATCATCATATATACCTTTATGTGGAACTTAAACCTCATACTTATTGTATATATCTTCATTTTTATATATTATATAACGACATTTTACATTTTCGTTACGCAATGGATTGGACTAGGACATAGGGAAATATTGTTCATGAGGTACCGCATAATTTAATGTTCTGAATCATGGAATTTCGCTATAAAAGTTATTATCATGCAGTAAAAACCTAGAATCCATGATGTAAAAAGGAAGAATTATGACTAGACCTAAGATTAAAAATCTAGGTGTCACTATGTATCACATCAAAATGAAAATCAAGCAACACATAGTTTCAAAAAACCTATCAAATTTAATTTCATGTAGTATGGATGTTAGAAGTGTAGTATAACATCTTATGGAAAGGAAGTTGTTCAACCGACATGAATGAAGACATATGTCATGGATCCATTCTATTTTACATCTTCCTGTAAAGACATTTTATTTATTGTTTAGCTTCCTGAGGCAAGGAAAATTGGTGTTCCTTTTACAATATAGCTACTAGAACCGTATAAAACCTGATTCATATTGATATTCCTTGATCATGCACGGAATCCCCTTCTAAAACTCCTAAATCAACATGATCTATGCTCGATGTGAGAAACTGCGGGTGAAAAAGATTTATTCCAGCACATATAAGAGATAAAATGGAGGTTATGGGTATTTCAAATTAGTAGTGGATGGACAAGGATTAAAAAAATCAAGGTTTCACTACATTTTCTATATGGAAAAGAATAAATCAACATGTAGTTATGAACATGAACATTTTACACAATTTCGATCTATACACATAAGGTAGAATTTTCCTATTCATTGTTTGATTGTTTCAGCGAGAGTTAGGATTGGAGACTCATGTATCACTATAATATTTTGTGGGTAGGAATCAAGCCACGTATAGTTCTTGAACAACATTTATCTTAATTCCATGTGGTGAGGATGAAAGTGAACTGACTTGAATGAGGGGGAATATAGAGGCAGGAACCTGAATCAGAGATTCAGGCATCACTACATATCTTTTGTGGGTAGGAATCAAGACACATGTAGTTTTAAAAGAATGTACCCTCATAGATCTGATTCATGTGTAGGGAGGAATTTTTTTTATTAAACTATCCCTATGAATAGTATGCACATTGGAGTCCCCTGCATCTATTTTTTATTCATACAGGGGAGTGGAATTTTTGGTAGCTCACTGATGGGTACAAGAAATGAGGTCTGGGAGTCACTATGTATCCCATAGAATGAGAATCAATTCAATTTTATTTCTTGATGAACCATGTGGTTTAATGTTTTGTCGAAATAAAACGGGTCACGTGACATGAAAAAAAGTATTATCATAGATATTCCCATGAATAGTGATATGGTTCTTACTATATATCCTGCAAGGGTACGAATCAATTTACTCATAGTTATTGATAGTAACCTCCGTATTTAGGTCTAGACCACATGAATGGATGGGAGTTTTTGGTTTTTCATTAATTTTCAGATGACAGAACAAGCATGTCAAATCTAGGGGTCACTAAATATCATGTGTGAATAAGAATCAAGCCAAACATAGTTCTTGAATTGGATATGGTAGTTGACTGATGTTGGGGAAAATTTCATCTTGGGTGAGGTAATTGAGGCATCCCATGTTCATGTAATGGGGTAGGAATCATATCTAATATTTTTAAGAGGAATCTGTAACTTTTATCGGGTATGATTCTAGTTCAACATCATGTATTTATGACTTTATCTCATTTTTTATGGTCTTGTAGTTCCAAAAAACGGGTGAACACTCCAAAATGGGATATATGTAACACAGTGGCATAACAAATCTGACATTGATGAGGACAAAGGAGGCCCAGACACCACATATACACCCCTATGAAGGATTTAATTTATAATTAAGTCATAATTATTGGACTTGGTTTTATAGTTTTATGGTCTTGGAGTTCATGAAAAGTGGTTGATGCTTCCCAAAACAGGAATACGTGTCATGGTAGATTAACAAAACCCAACATGAATGAGGGTCTAGGAGGCTAAGTGCCACACCACACTCTCCTAACAAGTCACATGCACATTTTAATGTCTTGATTCATGTAATATGATTCATAATGTATAGTCATGGAGTTTGGAACCTTGAGAATATTTTAAATTCATGTTTCAAGGACTAAGTGCACAATTTAACATCGTGTGCTTAATTTGTATACGTATAGTATAACATTGTCTGGTGTAGAATATGATGGGAGTGTGGTTTAATGCCACTTAAGTATGATGTTACCACCATGTAATTTATCATCATTCGACTGAGTCATTGGTATTCACCTTTTAAGGTCATGTAAAGAGGACCACTGATGCTGCACAATTTAACGTCTTGCAGCTAAGATGAGGGTGTTATGTAGTTTATTTTCATGCAGATGGGATGTTGGCTGTTATGTAGTTTAATTTCATAAAACTAAGAAAATGTACCCAAAAGTTTAACATTATGTAATCAGGATGGTGTATCTTGTATTTATGGGAAGGTTGATTTTATGGACTAATGAAAAACATAATCTCAGTGTCATTACGTATCCTATGATGGATGTAATCAAGACACATGTAGATTTAGACATGAACTCTCAATGAATTCCTAACTCATATGCAGAGGGTGATAATTTTACCTTTTTTCACGGATGGTCCTTAGATATAGGGTCCCAACGTCACTAAGTATCTTCCAATGATAAGAATCATTCCACATATAGTTATTAATTAATATAATCCCTACATGGAAATTAATCTCAAACAAGGTTAGTGTAATTTCATCTTTCTCTTCACAGATCCTCTTCATAGGCAGCGAATTGTTGATCGAAATGATGATTCTAGTGTAGTCTAAAATCATACTGTCAAGACATTAATATCATTTATTTTATTATCTTATGAAATGTAAAATTATTTCATGATATTTTATGTTCATTCTCTAAAGAATGACTACACTATATAACATGGTGTCACTGGCATAATGTATCATGTGGTTTAATGTCACATGATTAGGAAAATTCATGTTTGTGTGATTACATGAAATACTTCATTGGGAAACATACGTTGGTGGGAGATTTGGTGATCTATCCATCCATTGAGATATGAAAATAAGCTCCACTAGATTAGACCTTGTTTATGGTTCAAGGTCCCTCTAATTTTGATTTCAAAATTATAGGTTTCTTTCTATGTATCATCGAAGTTCTAAGGACCAACATCATATCTCCTTCAGGGAATGATCAGAGGTGAACATTTTTGTTAAAGGCTTACGCAATCCAGTTTTGGTGGACTTCACAATGATACAAGGTATGTAATATTTTGTCATCCAATCACTTCAATTCATCCAACCATTTCTTATATTTCTCATCCATGGATAATTGAACACATATGGAAATAAATAGTGAGGGAAATTGAACCTCGATGGGAAGATCTGCTTTTGTCCTATATACTAATGAGTATGGGGTTTCTTGTGTGGTAGTGCGGGTCGTGGTCCAGTAATCCCACAAAAAATGTAGGATCTTTCCTGGATAAGTCTTTTTATCCTTATCTACCATCTTTTGGAGTATATTTTATAGGGTCTTGTTGAAGGACTCTATATATCCATTAGTCACTGCATGGTAGTGGGCTGAACAATTAGACTTGATGTGATAATCTTGATATATATTCTATAGTTCCCCAACATTTGAATTCATTCCATTGTACATTAAATATTTTTGAGGGACACCAAAACTAGTTATGATGTTGGCTTCCACAGACCATAAAATTTTCCTTTACCTATCTTCTTTGAGGGGTATAGATTTTTCCCACTCAAAGAATATAACAGTTGCAGAAAGAATGTACGTGAACATATTGGTCATTGTGGGAGGATATGGTCCCATGATGTGCATTTAAAATATGGAAAATGTGTAGAAGTACTTGTTTATTTAAATAAATTCCAATGTTGGTGAATTATGATAGCATGAAACCAAAATAAGTGATAATTTTTTTTAATTCAATGTAGTCTTACATCTGAGTAGGCTAGTAATACCCAAGCCCTAAGATTTGGTTAGAAATATTAATTCCTAACTAGTGAGCGCTAAAGGCTCTAGTTTGAACTTCTTTCACAATGGAAGTGGTCTCTTTTCCATCAATGCACCATAAAAGGACTCCATCAAGGCTCCACTTATAGAGGATTTTTTTGGTTATTTGTTCTATCCTATAGAGAGAAATTAACTGCTCATGTTCGTATTTTCTCTCTCCCGACTCTCTCTAGTTGGAGTTAACATTTTTAAAGTTATTCCCCAATGGATTTCATCTAGGAAATGGTAGGACCATACCATTTAGGTGTTTTTCATATTTCATCAATTTCATCCATGCTGGCTTAAATGAATATTGAGACAATCTGGTGATGTGTGATGATGATGAATGTTTCACCACACTCTAGATCATCTAGAGTTATAGCTGTGTTTTCCAGTGCATCATCTTGAGCATTATTCTATCGTGGGACATGATTCAATGTCAGTTCCAAATTAAATTCTACCATTAATCCCCGGATGTGGATCAATAGGGGAATTAACTCTTTTTTATCTTAGAATAATCACTATTAACATGCTTAATGACTAGTTCAGAATCAATTTTTATCATAAAATTGTTCACTTATACCTGAAGTGCCATCTCCAGACCTATAATGAGTTCTATATATTCTTCTTCATTATTTGTGCACCCCTTCGACAATAGTAAGGAGTAAGGAAAAACTACATGTCCTAGAGATATGATAATGAATCCCAACCCCTCATTGTTTATCTTGGGTTCACCCATCCTATTTTCTTTCAATATTGTAGGTTTACCTTCAAAATGAAATTTCCATATCTATAGTTCCTCTTGAATAGATAAGAAATATTCATCGGGTTTAATATCCAATGAATTCATTTCTACTGAGGGGTTATCTGCTAGGAAATATTCCAACACATGGACATTGATTGATTTTTGAAGCATGAAATGAATATCAAAATTAGGCAGAGTGACTTCCCACTAAAAAATAAATCTATTAAACATCATACAACAACGAATTTATTTGAGTGGCTTCCAATGAGGGACCAAAAAACCTCATGATGTTATAGGTAGTGCATCATCTTTTGGAATAAAAATATTATAACCAGACATCTCTTCTCGATATCTGAATAATGAGTCCCAACATAGATCATGCTTCAATTGAATCAATAAAGGACTTCTTCAAATCTAGTGTCATTATTTTGTGTGAGGAAGGAACCCAATGATTGATCTAAGGTGGACACATGAAAAATAAGTTTCCTTCCTTATAAAAGAGGAATTAACACTAGTTTTACCAAAAGATATTTATTGAAATTTTTTAATTCTCTCGGGTAATTGTTTTTTCATTGATATATTCCCCAAATTTTCACCAACATGATAAAAGAAAGACATTTCCCACATGGTTGGATACAAAGATATAGATATAAGTTAAGTGTACTTGAAGTCCTCTCATATATGGTAGGTTTCAAGGAGGTGACATTCCATAGATAACCTTTTTTCCTACCGGTTCCGACTTTGATACCATGATGGAATACAATGAAGATATGAAATTTCTTTGAGGTAACTCCGAAATCACATTTTTGGGGATTCATTTTTAGGTTTTGTTGTTGTAGTTTTTTGAAGATGGTTTCACGGTCTGGAAGGTGGTTAGAGAACTATCAATATTTAACCACCATACTATCAACATAGCATTTGACAAACATCCCTATGAGGGTATTAATCATCCGATGCATGGGATGTTGGTATGTAGATAAATAATTATTCAAGACAATGGGAATTAACCGATTCTAATATACTCCTTGAGGGTCCCTAAAGGTGGTGGATTCTTCGTATTATTTGTGTATTGATATTTTATTATATCCTTAAAAACAAAACATGAAGGGGAGAGTTTTATATCTTGTTATTGCATCTATCATAGTTCGGTGATCGGGACCATGAAATCATCATTCAGGTATAACTAGTTGATTATCAGAAATCAATAAAATCTCTGATTTTCCCATTCATTTTTTTTAGAAACTATATTATCTATTCACTTAAGATATTATAAATCTGGAATGATGCTGGATATGGTGATCTTGTCAACATCACCCTTAATTTTTGAAGCATCTGTCTGGTGCATCCCTTTGGATGTGTTTTTATAGACCTGGTGGTCTTCTATCGAACCTAGGTCATGATTGGACACCTTGAGATTGACACCCCACATTCCTGTGTAGTTCCAAGTGAACACATAACGATTTTTCATTAGGAAGAAGGTTTATAAATCATGTTCCTCATAAGACAATGGATGCACTAATCAAGGCGGGTCATGGGTCTTCTATTGTACCCGAATTTATTTTTCTAATACCATTAATTGTGGTAGATACCCTCCTCAAATGATGAAGGGGATTCCCTAAGGCCCCCACATATTTTTCATCATGTTAATACTCTAACTATTTTCAATATGATGAGAATGTAATGGGATATGTTCCATAGATACAGTGGAGGAGATGGCATCCGGTCATTTTGATGATGAAGAGAATTCCTCTGACCCAACTAAATGAATGACATTTCCTTGTAAGTGTTGAGGGGATAGAGTGAGAAATGTAGGAGGAGAATTTTCATCCACTTTGAGTGAAAAAGACCACCTATTATGCCTCAACTGGTGAGTTCAACATTTTATATAGATTTGGGGATTGTGTGCATGACATTTCTTATGAGATTTCACCACTATTTGGGGATTTAGTAATATTTTTAACACTAATAGACTAATTGGTCTTGAATAAAACAATAATGATTGATGATATGCACCTATATCTAGGATCATATACCTAACATGATTGATGTGAAATATATTCTCTTCATCAAGCTATTTTATGGTGTTTGTTGAGATCATTTTCCAAGCATTTGAAGCGGTGAAACAAGAAAAACCATCAAGAATGGGTTGTTTCCATTTCCCTTGATAGAATCATGTGTCGATATAATGTGACTTGATGGATTTGAAAGGGGCCTGATCAGTATAAAAAATTCTGAACTTTCCATTCATTTAGTATTTGATGCATTCATGGTAATATGATGTGATTTCCACATGTTGATGAAATTAGGTCCTTCTTAACAAGATATTTAAGGATGTGTTATGGAAAAAAACCATATATTATTAGTCGTCTACATGGTCTCTAAACTATTCCCTAATCATGATTTGGACCAATGTATTTTTTCTCAATTTTTTCATAGACCTAGAGTGTTTTAGAGGAAGGATCTCGGTTATCCTTATTATAGCCTTGTAATGGCCCGGACCTCTCCAGCCCATTCCTTTTTCAAAAAAAGGTCATGAAGTGTTGTAGTGGAGAAAATGGACTTTTCCCACACATTGCAGAATTTTGAAACTACACGCCGTGTAGTGTGAGTACACGCCATGTACCCCCTCTCTGGGTATACCCTGTGTTGAAGCCTGTGTCCATGCCGTGTGAAAAAAATGGGTACACGCTGTGTATCCTATACTACATTCCGTGTAGTCCCTCCCCGCATACGTGTTACCCTCAAACCATGTGTTGACCAGTCAACGACCATGTGCCATGTTGAAGCCATGTCTTAGTTGTGTGAAATAAATGGGTACACTCTGTGTATCCCATAATACACGTCGTGTAGTCCCTCCCCGTGTACGCGTTACCCTCAAACTGTGTGTTGATCAGTCAACAGCCGCGTGCTGCGTTGAAGGCTATGTTGGAAGCCGCGTGGTGACCGTGTGAAATGGCCGAGTACACACCATGTACTATAAAGTACATGCTGTGTACTTTTTTTTCTCAACTATAAAAGTATAGGTCCTCTCCTCCTTTTCAAATCACTCCTCTCTTCCCATTTCCTTTGAGAAGAGCTCTCCTAAGAGGCTCGAAGGCTCTTTTATTCTGTAACTTCTTCTTCCGAGCTCTGATTTACGATCCGTCCGCGGCCATAGGATCATAACGACGATGCAGAACATCTGAGCCTGGATCTGTTGTCTTCCCTTCAGCCTTTCCTTCCCAGCTTCCACCCAAGGAGGTTTTTCTGAGTTTTGGTAGATGAAACAGATGTCGGCGAATGTCTTCTAAAGTTGATCTGGGGGAGTGTTGTGATCGGAACCTGTGGAGGTAGGGATCTTACCTTCGTCTCTCTAAATTGGGCATCATGCGGGGTGGGTTTCCTCTTGTTTACATGAAACACAGTGGAACTAGTTTAACAAAGATAATAACTGGCTTAAAGAACGGGGATGGGGAAGTTTTTATGTTATCTTTATTTATATCCTGTGATATTATGTTGTGAATTGAATAGGATTATGCCTACTGAAAATCACGGTCGTTGGGGGCCTTTGATTGCATAATTAAATGTTTCCATATCTTTCTAGACCGTTTATGGATGGAATCTTTGTGGAATATGGGAATTGGTTAATCACGTAATGTTGGCTGATTAAATGAATAACTGGAACCCTTGTGTGGTCACCCCGGTTGAACAAAACTAAAATAATAAACATGTGGTGCTGGTTAGGGTTTGCGTGAATGGGGTGTTTTGTGGGTTGTTGTGGATCGGGTGAGTAGCGAGGCTGCGGTTGGCTTGGTTGTGGGTTGGTGTGAATGCTATGTTGGTGATGGGTAGTAGGGCAACGGTAAATGGTATCAAGGGATGATGATGTATGGGTTTCAGTGTGTTTGTAGTTATAGTGGTTGGCAGTGGGGCTGTAGGGATGGGTTGAATGTAAACGAACTACGGGTTGTGAATGATAAATAAAAGTGGTAGAGTTAATGAATGTTGGGGCATGGTAATGGAATGAGAATAATAATCAATGGGGCTGGTTGGTTAATAAGAAGGGACATGTTTGTGTTGCTTTTGTTTTCCTAACTTGATTTGTTGATGGCAGGGATATGTTTTATGAACAATTGATATGGTTGGTTGTGGATAATTGCCCAGTAGTTAAGGATCTAATAAACTAGTTCTGTTGAAACATGAAAACCTAAATGGGGTTAGGTTTGTTTGTTCTATGCATTCTTCGACATAGCAGTGTCGATGCACATACTCATTTTCTTTGTTTAGAAGCCATAGGTTGGGCTGTGTGTTGTGTATATATATGTATATCTGTATCTTTGTGTTTTGTCTCACCCTGCCCATGTTGAGTACTTAGTGATGAACACTCCCATTTCATGGGAGAGGGTGTTTTCTCCTTAGTTACTAGATCCTTCCTGCTCCTTCTTCCATAGGCTGTGATGGCTTGAGGCGACCTTACACCTATGACTCTTTAAGTAGGCTTCGATTGGGGTGGTATTTGCCCATGACTCTTCGGACAGGTTTACAATTTCCCAAGAATCATTGGGATGAGGCCCAGGTGTGTGCGGGCGGGATACGTGGTTGTGAGGAATAGGTGTGTGCGGGCGAGATACGTGGTTGTGAGGCCCAGGTGTGTGCGGGTGGGATGTGTGGTTCTTGAGGCCCAGGTGTGTGTGGGCGGGAAGAGTGTGGTAGTGTTAGGACGTTGACCATTACGAAGAGAAGCTAACTAGTGGGAAATGGTGCGGGGTACCCAATACTCTTGTTCTTATATACTTATACTACCTGATGCTATGTGTTTTGTTGAGCGTGGCTGGTGAGGTTGGGAGGATATAATTCCTTGCTAGGTTTCTTCTATTGTTTTCACGGGACATTAGGATGTCTCCCCACTTGTGCACGAGAGATTTAGGTTTCCTTACTGAGTATACATGTATGCTCACCCTACGTTTACTTTCAGGTTTTTAGGAGGACTACCAGGGCCGTGCGGGACCCTACTTGTCAGGACAGTTGGAGTTGTTGCAGTTGTTGTACTCTTGTTTCTTTGGTATTGTACTTTTGAGCTTTCTTGTACTTGTACCTTGTTTTAGAACTATTTAAACATGCATGTGGGATTGGTTTGGGTTTATTTGTCTTTCCTTTCTTTTCTTTTGTTTGACTCATCCTATTTCCCGATCTTAAATAAATAAAAATGGTAATGCCTCACGTATTGTGAAAAACTCATACCCTTGGTGCTAGTCGCCACCCCGGGACCTGCTGGAGGCGGGACTCAGGTGTCATTGTCTCCCTTTCGCCATTACCAGCTTAGGAGGGGCATCTTTGGTGGGAGGGGTCATGAAAGAATGGTATCAGAGGTGATGGTTGAGAGATATTATGGAGTCTAGAGTTAGGAACAGTGAGGATTTCATGGGATGGTAGGGAAACAATGTTGGCTGATCTTGGTGCATGACATAGGCCAGGGAAGACCAGCTAGGACACGGGATTTTATTCCCCCCATGATCCGATGCAAGGACTCTGAGCCTACCGAACGACCAAGTGATACTACATTGATTACATGGTAGAGACCCTAGGGAAGGTACATGCATCATAATGATTGTATTTTACTATATTTGGGTGTTCTGGGAAAGAAATTGAATAAAATGATAAAATGAAACCTTGATAAATTTCCTTATACATGGGCTTAGGCGATCATTGTTTACCGTACATCTATGGCACCTGGACATCATCCCCGGGTGGGTCAGAGAGTCGAGGCCCAGCAGATTCAGGCAGTCGATCAATTGAGGATTGAACGAGAGGAGGAAGATAACCAGTGGAAGAAGACTCTCCGTTCTTTCCAGTGACCAACCCTAAAGAGGTTTGAGGGTAGTACTTCAGATATGGAGATGAAGGGGTGGATTGAGGAGCTAGGGATCTCTTTTACTTTGATCCATGCTCTGAGGGAGTACTGGGTTCCCCTAGCAGTTAGCCAGCTGAGAGGTGCGGTGTGTCAGTGGTGGATGCTCGACCTTGAAGAGAGGACAGAGACAGAGGATCCATGGGATGACTTTGAGAAGGAATTCCAAGAGGAATTACTTTCTTCCATGATCAAGGAAGAGAAGCGGCAGGAGTTACTCTCCCTTCAGCAGGGGAGTATGTCAGTATGAGATTTAGGGATCAAGTTCAAAGATCTCATGTGCTTTGCACCGGATCACTTTCTGGATGAGGAGTCTCATGCGAGACGTTTGGAGGAGGCGCTTCATCCTTCGCTCCAGTATGTTGTCACCCCCTTCACTCTTCTGACGTACTTGGTGGTACAGAAGAAGGCAGAGGATGTAGAGAGGATGCACTCACAGGGAGGTGCACCACGAGAGGGGATCTAGCTGGGTTCGTCGAAGGGGAAGGTAGTCAGTAGCAGGTCTCCTATGATAAGACCTTCCAGGTTCAGGCAACTAGGGAGTAGGACCCAGCAGTTCCAGTTCAGATCTTCAGGTCCCCATCCCTTTTTCACAAGACCAGGACCGAAGTGTTTCTCTTGTGGAGTTTTCGGGCACATTCAGAGTCAGTTATTGACCCGAGCTCAGTACGGTGGAGGTGGGCAGGTTCAACGCCCGCCTTAGCAGCACCAGTTGCCGGAAAGGCCCTTCCAGCAGTAGCAGGACCCTGCTCCTCTGAGGGCATACTTCGCAAGAGGAGGCCAACCTCAGGGTTCTCCTCAGGGACCTCGACCAGGACATGGTTGGGGAGGTGATCGACATTAGAGAGGCAGAGGAGCTGGGCGTGTACAGTTGCACGTAGTAGAGTTGATAGCTTCGGCAGGACCAGAGGTGGTGTGAGGTATGATTTTTTTGTTCAGCACTCTCATTTCTACTTTGTTCGATTTAGGAGCTTCGCACTCCTTTGTTTCACCTGGTCTAGCCCATGCTTTGGGCCTAGATGTAGAGAGGATTTCCGTACCCCTCGTGCTGAGTACACCAGTTGGAGGCCAGACCAGTGTATCTTGTGTTTGCAAGGGATGTGGGCTAACTTTGGGACCACATCGATCAAGTGGGGACCTTCTTTTACTACAGATGCAGTCATACGATGTCATCCTAGGCATCGACTTGTTGTTTTCTATTCGTACCATTATCGATTGCTTCCGAAGAAGGGTCGTGTTCTCCGACGTGGATGGGCAGCGTGTATCTTTTGTTGGAAAGAGGAGCTATCAGGTGGGAAGACGGCATGTGAGGCCTTTCCTTTCCTTGTTAGGCGGGTTATCAGTGGTTTTTTCTGATACATAGATGATGGATGTCCCAGATGTTGTTGGGGATTTCCTTGATGTTTTTCAAGAGGAGGTTGTGACTCTACCCCCCCGACATGACGTTGAGTTCGGGATAGACTTACAGCCTGGTGCATGTTCGATTTCGATGGCCCCTTATCGGACGGCACCTTCAACGTTTTGGGAGTTACAGATTCAGATTGACGATCTGATGGATAAGGGTATTGTTCAACCTATCATGTCTCCATGGGGTGCTCCAGTTTTGTTCGTAAAAAAGGCAGATGGTGGTCTCAGGTTATGAATACACTACCGAAGGTTGAATCAGGTAATAGTCAATAACTGTTACCCCTTTCCAATGATAGATTATCTCTTCGACCAACTAAGGGGAGAAGGTTTGTTTTCTAAGATCAACCTATGATCTAGATATCATTAGCTGAGGGTAAGGGACAGTGACATCTTGAAGACAGCTTTCAGGTGCAGGTATGGGCCCTTCAGGTTTTTAGTGATGCCGTTTGGAGTTACTAATGCACCAGCTGTGTTCATGGGACTTATGAACCTTGTCTTCTGAGAGTTCCTGGACCGGTTCATCGTGGTTTTTATCGATGATATCATTATCTACTCATGATCAGAGGGGGAGAACATTGATCATCTCCGAGCAGTCTTGGATGTCCTTCGACACCACCAGCTTTATGGTAAATTGTCGAAGTGTAAGTTCTTAACACAATAATTACACTTCCTTGGGCACGTAGTGTCTCGACATGGACTGTCAGTGGACCCGTCGAAGGTGGAGGCAGTTGTTTCTTGGGAGGCACCTAAAAGCGTGGCTGAAGTTTGTTGTTCCTGGGGTTGGCAGGTTATTATCGGAGGATCGTTTAGGACTTCTCTCAAGTTGATGCTCCATTAAAAACTTTGACAAGGAATAACCAGGTCTTCCTATGGAGTGAGCAGTGCCAGAAATCATTCGACCACCTGTAGGAGAAGTTGGTCAGCGCTCCCGTACTCAGGTTTCCAGAGGAAGGGTTGTAGTACGAGGTGTTTTTTGATTCTTCTATCCCTGGCTTGGGGTGCGTACTAATGCAGAAGAAGGGCGTGATCTGTTATGGGTCTAGGCAGTTGGGCCCTCACGAGCGTAACTATGCCACCCATTACCTAGAGCTTGCAGTAGTAGTGTTCGCACTGACATTGTGGAGACATTACATTTTTGGGGAGTGCTTTGTGGTCTTCTCAGATCACAAGAGCTTACGATATATCTTCTCCCAGCATGACCTGAACTTATGGTAGCGAAGATGGGTTGAGTTTCTCCAAGACTATGACTTTTAGATCTCTTACACTTAAGGTAAGGGAAATGTTGTGGCTGATGCCCTGAGCAGGAAGTCACATAAGGAAGTGGTTCGGGAATCTACTGATGCTTGGAGAACGATGGGAGAGTTGGCTGCCTTCCACTTAGATGCAAGGGAAGAGGGTGTTAGAGGCTGTTTGTTTCAGATGAGGGTGCAGTCCTCCAAGTTGCAGTAGGTGGAAGAGTCTCAGTGGGGAGACTTCGAGGAAGAAGCAATGCGGGATTGTATCGATCGGGGAAATGCTCCAGAAGGATAGTCAAAGGACAGCTGATATCAGATTCTTTTTCATGGAAGGATGTTTGTTCTAGAGGAGATGCGTGAGGGATTTTTCCATGAGTTCCATAGATCAGCCTTAACGGTACATCCATAAGTATCAAAAATGTACCGAGGCCTGAGGGAACAGTTTTGGTGGCCCGGGGTGAAACAGGCAGTGGCAGAGTTTGTGGCTAAGTGCCTAGTGTGTCAGCAAGTAATGGTTGAACACTATGTTCCCAATGGTTGGTTGCATCCTCTAGATGTCCCCGAGTGGAAGTGGGATGACATCTCAATGGACTTCGTCACAGGACTACCCAGAGCTTAGGGTGGTTACGATGCTATCTGGGTAGTGGTGGATCGACTGACAAAATCAGCTCACTTCTTAGAAATTAATGATTCAGGCCCAGTGTGTACCTTAGCACAGAGGTACGTAGATGAGGTGGTGCATTTTCATGGAGTTCCGAATACTATCATCTCAGATCGGGATACTCGTTTTACTTTACGAGTCTAGAGGGGGTTACATCATGCTTTTGTCACCTAGCTATGCCTTATCACTACTTTCCACCCCCAGACTAATGGGCAGACAGAGCAGACTATCTAGATGTCGGAGGAAATGCTGCGATCATGCGTTCCAGATTTCATAGGATCATGGGTGCGACACATACCATTAGTAGAGTTTTCCTACAAAAAAATCTTCCACTCTGCTATTAGCATGGTACCGTTTGAAGATTTTTATGGAAGACCATGTCGTTCACCCATTTTCTAGGCAGAGGCTGGTGAGACAGGTGCTCTTGGGCCAGAGGTAGTATGAAGCACCACATAAATAGTCCATATTTTGCATGAGAGGATGAAAGTGGCTCAGGACCGACAGAAGTCTTATGCTGATCGTCGGAGGAGGCCCTTGGAGTTCGAGGTGGGAGATCATGTGTTCTTGAGGGTTTCCCCTCGACGGTGGAAAAGGAGGTTTGGTAAGGGGAGTAAGCTCTCCCCTAGGTTCATTGGACCTTTCGAGGTGCTGAGGTGAGTCGGCGAGGTGGCATATCAACTAGCCCAGCCACCTCAGTTGGAGAAGGTTAATGATGTATTCCACGTCTCCCAGGTTCGTCGGTATTTCCTGACGACTCTCGGGTTATTGACTGGGGAAAGTTAGATATGGGAGACGATGGGACCTTTGAGGAACGACCAGTTAGAATCAAGGATCGTAAAGAGAGGGTGCTTTGTGGATTACCATTCCCTTGGTTCGTGTGTTGTGGAGGCATGGAGGCCTCGAGGAGAGCACTTGGGCGCAGGAGGCTTAGATGCACACTCAGTACCTGGAGTTGTTTTGACTTGTCTTTCACTTTGTTCTTTTTTCCGACGCTTTTACACTGGGGCGTACGCGCGCGTCCGTCACGCATGGGAGGATGCGCGGCTCGCAGCCCCGCATTCCCGCTTTCCAAAGGCGGGAGACATCCGTTCTTTATTCAGGGACGTCTGCTCCTTAATCGAAACCGGGATGATGGGATCATGGTTCTTCCTTCCGTGGATTCCTCCTATGATCTGGTCACCTAATCCGGGTCTCCCTCATAGATTTATAACGGGTTCGTGAAGCTCATTCCCAGTGCCATATCTTCATGGACACCAGTTAATTACGCTGCTTCTGTCAAGATGCTCCAAGGGGTCTTGTCGGGGAAGCAACCTTTGGTGAGGAGAAAGGTTACGTTGGGATGTTGTTGGCATGTCTTGATGCTGGGGATCAGCATATCTATCTTCTAACCCTTATCACGGGGCTTCTCGAGGGCGCGGAAGCCCGAGGCATCCCACATCAAACGTGGGGAATGTGTACCATCTGAGGTTTTCCTCAGCTTCCCATGTTTAACACGGGGTATGTCGCGAGTTTAACGTCTTGCGGAGACGGATCAGACTGATCGAAACACTGAGAGTGGATCAGATTGAAGGACCCCATAGAGGGAACACTGATATTGGGGCCAGCACGTGGGCGGCTTCCCGGATACTATGGAGTGGGGTGGGGTGGCATGATCTAACAGGGATGTGGCGGCCCGTGTAAGGATCAGGATGGATGATGGAGTGAGGCATGGGGCTTATGACCTGAGATGACCCAAGAGGGGGGGATAAATTTTAACGTCATGCAGGACGAGATATAGTTTAACATCATTGGGGACAAGGGAATACAGTTTAACATCATGCGGGACGAAGAATTTGGGGCTTACGCTCTGAGGTGGCCCATGGTGGGTATGGGGCTTATGCTCTGAGGCGGCCCATGGTGGGTAGGGAACCGATGTGGAGAGGTCGGAACAACCGGGTTGTGGGATTGGACCTCGTGGAGGCTTCCTACGTACCATGCGTTAGCACGGATCAATGTCCACGTAGTTCGCTGGCATGGGGCTTACGCTCTGAGGCGGCCCATAAGAGGATGTCATTGTCGATGCGCGCTCTAAGCCCACATGATTCTTTCTCGATGTGGGAAACAAGAGGCAACAGGGACCAAATGATCACGTCACGAAGGGTGTGTCTGTGAGAAGCGGAATAGGGCTTACGCGTTGCGCGACCCAAAGAGGAAATAGGGGCTTACGCGTTGTTGGCGGCCCTGGGTGCTGGGGCTTACTCCAGGGTGGAGGCTCGTGGTGTGACAAAGCATAGTGGGAAAGGGCCTCCACTGGCCTTGGTAGGAGGGAAGTACGGAGATGCACGGGTGCAACCTTCCGTAAGCGAGGCTAGGGGCTTATGCTCTGAGGCAGCCCTTCCCCCGTGGACAAACGCCACTCTGAAAAGGAGGATCTCATTCCATGCGAGGAAGAGTCCATTCCCATGGAGACGAGAGGCATAAAAAATGTCCGAGAGAAGATCTGAATTCCTCAACCCCCAAACCGTCGGGGATCGCCTTCTATTTATAGGCCCCAGCCAGTGCAGAATCCAGGCGGCGCGCGCAATCTTCCTCACCGGGAGCAGTCGGTGCGCAAAATCTCGAAGCGCGGAACCAGGGAACGCAAATATTTCCCACCTCATCGGCTCGATTATGCGAATCCCGAGGATACTTTGCGCACACAATATTATTTCATGCGGATCCTCCTTTATTTCGTGCACTGCTTCCCGGGCCTTCGGATCGGGCCTCTGACTCCGAATATGACTTTGCTTTGTCACTTCAAAACTTCCTCCAGAAGTTACGGACTTTTTTGGAATCTAAAATTTCTGCCCCTTGTAATTGGATCGGTGATAGGTCGCAACGATCGAATTCCAAGGGAAACGCAAAAATGCCGAAGCAGGGCCCCTCCCGGGCACGTAGCGCGCAAACAACTGACTCGGTGTGCAAAAGGACGGATCTGCGTGGAAGTT
Organism: Viscum album; assembly: GCA_963277665.1. Lineage (NCBI taxonomy): Eukaryota > Viridiplantae > Streptophyta > Magnoliopsida > Santalales > Viscaceae > Viscum > Viscum album. Next base: position 148,554,875 of record OY728144.1, on the reverse strand, counting down.
TCTCTTCCGCGCAGCGCAGAACCCTAGCCTCGCCTATAAAAAGGGGTGTGGGGTCGCGAATCCATACTGAAGCTTTTCCACGCGACATTATAATCTCTCTCATGCGCGAAATTTCTCCCGCGGCTGCGCGTAAAAAAACACTCCGGCAGCGCGGAATCCCTTCCGAATTTTGGCCGTCTTTTCGCTCCTAATTGGGGTATTCCGCGCTTAGCGTGCCGATTATGTGCCCATCTCTAGGATTTTGTGCAACTCCTACATATTTCGCACATCACTCTCTGATTCCGCGCACTTCATCCTGATTTCGCGCAACTCCCGAAAAATTCGAGATGGCCGCAAACCGAGTTGATGAGGGGGAAGCCGCTGCTCGTAGGATAGAAATGGCGGCGAACGAGGAGGTTTATGGCGCCAAGGTTATCATTTCCAACAATCTAGCCTTATTAAATCTACTGACCACATCCCAGAAGACGTATCCGCTGTCCGACATCCTCCCGCTCTGGAACTTTGGCATCCTGGAGTAGGTGCCCCTGTCGGGCTTCGAGGTGGACACGTCGTAGTCATGGGTGACCCGGGAGGACGAGATTCCTCGCTACAACGTTACCAACAATGGTCATCCTGCCCGGGAAACCAGACATATGGACGTATATGTTCTGAACCCAAGGTCCATGACCATTACTGGGGACAAGCCTGTCGCAGAGAATTCTTCGGCCCACTACGCGAGCACATTCCGTCAGAGCGTAACAGATGACACGAAGGGCTGGCTGAAGGATTGGGACCTGCGGTCCGGGGGAAACTTCACCAGCGAATGGGCCTGGGCGTTCTGGGTTCGCCATACCTGTGACCAGTTCGGGGATGAACTGCGGTATATCGGCCTGTTCGAGGCGGTATGGACATTGCCGTTCCACTTCCACCGTCAACCTGAACTCGGGACGGAGCTATTAACCTGGTGGTCTCCTGACACAAAAACATTCCACCTTCATCATGGGGAAGTCGACATCAGTCTCTGAGATGTTCACTGCATCGGGGGTATCCCACTAGAGGGCTACCAATACGATGAGTTCGTCCCACCAAGGAACACCTGGGAAGACAGGTCACGGACGCCCATGCTGATGTGGCACCTGCTGGAGAGGGCCAAAGAGAGGCTGGGGGTCAAGGCCTTCCTGAAGGACATCGCCTACAAGGGCTGGTTCAGCCTGTTCCTTGAGAAGGATCTGGCCGTCAAGATGTCGGTCCGGGGTAAACAGTGCCCAACCATGGCTCAGAAGAGCAGGGATGGGTCATACTGGAGGACCCTGGAGGTGGGGCAATACCAATCATGGGGATATCGCATCATTGAGGCCCGAGACCCGAATGTCCGGTATGCCGGGTTCCTTGCCGCCTTCCTGAGCGGGTGGCTCCTGCCGGTGCAGGACGCGAGGATGGGTGTCCGTCCAATAACACTGGTGATGGCGGGAACCATGGCCGCCAACAAACGGTTCAACTTGGGCGTCCACGTACTGGCCAAGATGTATGACATCCTGGGATGCATCTCACGAGGGGGGTCGCCACGGAGATTATGTGGACCCTTCCAGATTTTCCATGGCTGGGTGGTGGTTCATCTCGACGGGTACACTTTCCCAAACGTCGTTCTTCCTCCGGGAAATGGTCTGCGACCATCCTTGTCAAACATCGTAGGGGTGGCGCCGATGACACTCAATGAGGAGGGCATGAGAATCCGCATTGGCAACCATGAAAACATCAAATTCAGCCCGTTCCCCACCCCAGTAGGCCAGATGGTGGACATCGGGTGAGGGTCTCTAGAACAGCAGGAATATTTCTAGAGCATTCGGGGTGGGGTGCTCGTGGATCGGATCGACGGGAAGGTGATCTGCGAGCCTTACATGCCATCCCGATTCGCCAGGCAGTTCGGGTGCCTCCAAAGAATGCCGAAGAAGGTATTCACGACTGTCTGGCAGGAGAAGAATCCCTGCGTCCTGCGCCAGATGTGGTTGATGTTCACCACCTTCGGCTCTGGCGAAGTGATTACTCTTCCTCCAACCAGGGTTGATGTTGGCTTAGCAACCGATTATGCCGAACACTGGACCGTCGTGTACCCTGAGGGGATTTTACGCAAGCGAGTCCGGAAAATCGAGGTTACTCACGTGGAAACTGGGCGACGGGGGAGAAGAAAGGGACTTCCAAAAGAGGGGAACCATGGGTGCATTAGGTAGCGAGGCCTGCGCAGGCCAGGACTTCAGCAGTAGGAACATCACGCAGCGCCGCCGTGACCTCGTTACCCATAGGGGGGTCACATGAGGCGGCCCGAGAACTGCCTGGGAAGCAGATAAGATACCTGCTCGAACCTTCCCAAGATGTGATTCTCCCGGCACTGTGGTCGGCTTGGATGACCCTACGGAAATCGCTGAGCGTTGAAGACATATGGTAGAAGATAATGCAAAATGGGATCCATCTGCCAGAGGTCGGGCTCATTCGAATTACTGACCAGGTGAAAATCAATCGGCGACATGCTTATTTGACGGCCATGGACAGATACGCACGCCAAAGGGGTCGGCATGCGGAGCCACCTTTATTAGTGAAAGTGATGCTTGTCCAGGAGCATGATCCGGAAGCAATGCCACCGGGAGAAGGCGACAACGATGAGGAGTCAGAGGGAGAGGAGGAGACCGGAGAAGACGAAGGTGAAGGAGAAGACGAAGAAGAAGGAGAACCCGAAGATGAGGGGTCGCAAGGGGAAACCCACCAAGGGAGTCTCTGAGAGATCAGTGAGATTGTCAGCTCTGATCTCGACATAACTGAGATACTCGAGGTCTATCTCTATCTTCATTCATTTTCCTTATTCATCCATTCTCCTTTTCAACTTCTAACCAATTTCCCTGCCTCACTCAGGAGCAACTGAGCGTTGGAAGGGTGTCCCCACCAGAGGAGGGAGGAGAGGAACCAGTGGGAGATGATGGGGATTCGACACCCATCATTGAATTAACAAGTGCAGAGAGGTCTCCTCTTATGGCAGCTCCTACAGCGGCCGGAACACTAGAGACCGATGCTCTGGATTTCTGTAAGTCTCACGCATCACTACTGGCTCTAGTTATCAAAAGATCCCCACTAATCAGTGTACGCCTTACACAATGATCTCAACATTGGAGGTTCGTCAGGCTTCGGAGCCCGGGCCGTCCATGAGCGGACCAGTGGTGGACATACCACCTCATTCAGAACATGCTCCCCACACTGAGTCAACCCTGGAAACTGGTGAGCAGGGGACATTGGACGTCAGTGGCACTATTCCTGAGGCGGGGCCGGAAGCTATCGAGGGCACCGTCGCTGCTGGGGCAAGAGAGGGAAGTCGCCCGGACGTCGAGGATCCTATTCCTCACGAAGACATCCCTGGGGCAGATCCTACTGCCGATTTGCTGGCTGCCTTCCCTACATACTGACCTACTGACTCTGAGGAGGTAAAAAAATTGGACTCAGAGGCAGCCAAGGAGAGCCGGATGACACGGCGCAAAGGGTGGAAGTGTATCCAGCACTTTCTCAGACAGCCCCAGTCAGATTGGCTGAGGCAGATTGGATCACTCCAAACCTGGCTGCCCTTCCTGTGCGCCGGAGGGGTCGATGATCAATGCCTTCATCTGACGGTCCATGATTACATGGCCGAGAAGATACATGAGAGAAGCCGGCGCACCGACATTGCCCAGTTCCGGGAAGGATCGATGAGTTCCCAAACGTTTCTGAGGGCGGAGCAGGAAGTCCAGCACCTCGAAGGGGAGGCGGCAGATAAGGAGACCTTTATCGAAACATGCTCTGAGCTTGTGGAGCAACTGATGGCCTAGATGGTTGATGCGTAGGAACAACTGATGGAGGCGAGTCACCAGATGACCAGACATCGAACCAAGTGGGCGCAGGCACAAGCTAGGGTTGGCGAGCTGCGCTCTGTGGCGGCTGATGAGGAGAGAATCTTCAAGGATCGGGAAGCGGTCCTGGAGGCCACCAGCCAAAGGGTAGTAGCGCTGGAAAGGTCGATTCAGCACGCTGATCCTTAAGGGATTTGTTTTGGCCAACTCATGAACCTCTTGCTTGTACCGCTCACCATCTCAATCCAATATAGGGCCAAATCCATTTATCTTGGTTTAATATGATCATCCATAATTCCGAAATGACTAACAACCCCTCACTACACTCTTGTGGGTCGCACCCAACGCGAGAAGAAAAGGATACTCGAGACATCATCTCGTCCAACTACGGGGCATTGACCAAGACTCAGGCATCCAAAATTGGGCCTGTATTTCTGAGGAGAAGACCTCATACTGATTGATATATCACCTTCCCAATGTTCTCTGACACACGAGCTGGGCAATGCTAGGGCATTGAAATCCATCCGAAAATAGGGATATGGAAAGAAAAGGTGAATCACGCTACCCAAATTTGGAACACTGTGGGGAGAGACGATGGATGATAACTGCTAACCGTGACAGAAACACAACATCCATGTCATGTTGGCTTGGAGTGGGGATAATAAATGAGGACTGACCACTGACCATGTTCGCAACATGGGGCATAACTCAAATATCACCGGTCAGTTTCCCGGAACGTTGGCCCAGGACAGCATGCAGACTATATGTCTATCATCCATGTTGCTACAATAGGAGGACCAAATGTCTGTCATCCATATTGTGGCAGCATGCGGACCAAAGTCTGTCACCCATACTGTTAGGTGGTCCCGTCAAACATGACCCGCCCTCCGGAATGTTGGCCCAGGATAGTAGGCGGACCATAGGTCTGTCATCCATACTGTTAAGGGGTCCCGTCAGACATGAAAGAGAATGAGGATCTGAATAAAGGGGCACACAAAGCATGTAAGGTGGAGTGGTGGCTTGTTCTAATAGAGTCCATCAATCCCAAAATTGCGCCACCGTGGCGTAGGCGCATCAGGCGGATGTACCAACCTGGTCATGGGTCGTCCCAATTTTCAGGCAGGACCTCTCTGGCGAGAGAACTACCGCTTCCCATTACTACCATGGGGCATCCAAAACTTTTTCAGGGTGGATGTTATGATTACACCACTTCCCACGAAGTCAGGCCGAGAGGGCGAAAATAAGAAGGGATGGGGTTTGTAAATCCCTGGGGCTAGACCCAAGACGAAATGTCTGAGCGTTATTACGTATCTCATTAGGATGAGAATCAAGCCACACGTAGTTTTGAAAAGGTTGTCTAATGTCATGTTGGACAAAATATAGTTTAACGTTGTGTGGGACGGGGGACACACCTCATCTAGGGACAGTCACGGTACGATGAGTTACCCGACGTGAATGAGGACATAATACCACACCACACTGGGCAATCCCACAAGAGAGACTGAGTCGTGGAAATCCAAGCAAAGGATCATAGTTTCAAGTCTTAGAATTCGGACCAGAAAAGGTTAGGCTGGGCCTATGGGGAAGTTCCCAAGCGCTCCTACATATCTCATAAGGATGGGAATCAAGCCATACTTAGTTCTTGAAAAGGCACCACGTCACGATGGGGCACCTGCGTAAAGGAGTCATACGGGTCTAGCCCTCGCACCAAAACAAGCGGCATTTGATATATCTTGTTTTTTATTGAAGGTAGATGGTTTTTCTTTTGTGGGGAGAATGGCCTAGGGTAGAAGTTCCTGGCATCTCCACAACAATCAAGCCATAGCGGGCATTGACAAGCAGCATGGTAATCGACCAATACCTGGCGTGATGTCCCCCATGGGGAGGTCATCACAATGCGGTGACATTTTTCGTTGTGCGGCCAGGACAATATCATCACAGTTTATGGTTGTATGGTTTGGACCAACAACACAGTTTAAGGTCATATGGTTTGGACGAAAAGCACAGTTTAAGGTCGTATGGTTTGGACTAGCAACACAGTTTAAGGTCATATGGTTTGGACCGACAACATAGTTTAAGGTCGTATGGTATGGACCGCCAGCACAGTTTAAGGTCTTATGGTTTTAGACCAGCAACACAGTTTAAGGTCATATGGTTTGGACCGACAACAGAGTTTAAGGTCATATGGTTTGGACCGGAAACACAGTTTAAGGTTATATAGTTTGGACCGGCAACAAAGTTTAAGGTCATATGGTTTGGACCAGCAACACAGTTTAAGGTCATATGGTTTGGACCGACAACACAGTTTACGGTCATGTGGTTTGGACCAGCAACACAGTTTAAGGTCGTATGGTTTGGACCGGCAACACAGTTTAAGGTCATATGGTTTGGACTGGAAACACATTTTATGGTCATATGGTTTGGACCAGCAACACAGTTTATGGTCTTAAGGTTTGGACCAACAACACAGTTTATGGTCGTATGGTTTGGACCGACAACACAGTTTAAGGTCATATGGTTTGGACCGCCAGCACATTTTAAGGTCATATGGTTTGGACCTGCAACATAGTTTAAGGTCGTATGGTTTGGACCGGGAACACAGTTTAAGGTCTTAAGGATTGGACCAGCAACACAGTTTAAGGTCGTATGGTTTGGACCGGCAACACAGTTTAAGGTCTTAAGGTTTGGACCAGCAACACAGTTTAAGGTCGTATGGTTTGGACCGCCATCACAGTTTAAGGTCTTAAGGTTTGGACCAGCACCACAGTTTAAGGTCATATGGTTTGGACCGACAACACAGTTTAAGGTCGTATGGTTTGGATCGACAACACAGTTTAAGGTCATATGGTTTGGACTAGCAACACAGTTTAAGGTCGTATGGTTTGGACCGGCAACACAGTTTAAGGTCGTATGGTCTCGACCGGCAACACAGTTTAAGGTCATATGGTTTGGAGAAGCATCACAGTTTAAGGTCTTAAAGTTTGGACCAGCAACACAGTTTAAGGTCGTATGGTTTGGACCGACAACATAGTTTAAGGTCTATGGTTTGAACCAGCAACACAGTTTAAAGTCGTATGGTTTGGACCGACAACACAATTTAAGGTCGTATGGTTTGGGCCGCCAGCACAGTTTAAGGTCTTATGGTTTGGACCAGCACCACAGTTTAAGGTCATATGGTTTGGATCGGCGGGAACACGCGCGATGCGATACAGCATACCTGATGCGGGTGAGGGCGTAATCCCATACCATCACCGCGAGCAGTTCCGAGAGAAGAGCCACGAGCCAAAGGGGCCTACGAGGGTTCAACAATCAGGGAGGGGCAGGAGATGCTAGCTCCCAGCTATGCTCGGCCCGAAACGCAATGTCTGGGAAACTCCTCATTCCACATGGGGATGAGGGTCAAGCTGCACGCACCCTATAGAGAGGAAACCCAATCACATACTCTAGAGATCAGGTCACGGGAGCCCCGAGAGACACCGTTACGCAGCTCGGTCTGTCTGATGTGAGGGTGGTGTACTGAGGGTTAGTACAAGGAGTGTCAGGATTACACCTCGACACGGTGGGGGCGGAACATTGTGTGAACCATTCCACCAACATTCAAGGCCCAAGGAAACCGGCATGACGACCGAGGATTACTGCTGACCGTGTTCGCAACACAAAATCCTGTCGCGTTAGCCTAGAAGAAGGGGCAAACAAATGAGCATCAACCACTGACCATATTCGTAACACGGGATTTGTATCAATTTGTCGCCCAAAACCCTTGGGGGCGTTGGCCCGTGACGGTAGTAGATCCCTTAGGCGTTGTATCCAGGCTGTTCTTAGGGGTCCCTCTGGGTGTGAAGGACGGTGGGGCCTGAATGAAGGGGAACAAGAAGCTTGAAATGTGGACGAAAACATGTCTAAGTCAAATCTAACACTCCCGGTCCTAGACCATATTACTCTGAACACATTAGCAGACCACCGGAAAGGGTTAAAGAGCTCAGTCTGAGAGCGGCCAAAAGATGGCGCGTCCCCGGGAAAAAGTGGGGGACTTAATGCCAAGCACCCCGGCAACCGGGAGATCGTGGGATCTCTTAAGAGGTGGGGATGGACTTGACATCCTGGTGTTCCAGTGGTCCTACGTATCCCATAAGGATGGGAATCAAGCAATACGTAGTTCTAGACGGTTCCTTTTAATGTCATGGGGAACATGACATAGGAGGGAAAATCCTGAGGACATGGTGCGTGTGATGAAGCTATTGCAAACCTGATGTGAATGAGGATATAATCCCATACCACGCCACGCGATCCTGTGGTCAAGGTCCCAAAGGAAAGACAGACGCGATAGCGAACCTCAAGCTGGACCCAAAGACGAAAGGTCTGGGCACTCCTACGTATCCCATAAGGATGGGAATCAAGCTAGACGTAGTTCTTAGAAACACAGTTTAACGTCATGTAGGACGACATACTGATCTTAGTTTTATGTCTTAGAACTCGGAACCTGAAAATGATGGAATTCAGTAATTCTTGGGGCTGGACCCAAGACGAAATGTCTGTGTGTTCCTACGTATCTCATTATAATGAGAATCAAGATGCACGTAGTTCTAGAAAGGCAGTTTAATATCATGCTGGATAAAATACGGATCTTAGTTTTAGGTCTTAGAACTCGGACACAGGATCCCAGATGTAGGAAAAAATACAGTTTAAGGTCATGCTGGACTGGGTGCAGTTTAAGGTCATGCAGGACCATACAATTTAAGGTCATGCTGAACCAGGTACAGTTTAAGGTCATGCAGGACCATACAGTTTAAGGTCATGTTGTACCAACAGTTTAAGTTCATGTTGTACCAACAGTTTAAGGTCATACTGGACATAGAAAAGGCTTAGGCAAAGTACTACATGAGGAACCTAGAATTGGTGGGAGGAGTTACACACTCACCATCCATAGTCACCAGTGAATACGCTCCATTGAGATAAACCTTATGGACAATAAAAGGCCCCTCCCACTTGGGCTCCAACTTGGGTGGTTTCCTTCCGGGAATCATTGGCGCTCTGAGAGCCAGCACCAGGTCACCTTGCAGGAAGGAGCGGAGGCGAACCTTCTTATTGAAATCTTGAGCCATTCTGCACTGATGCCTTTCCATGTTATGTAAAGCACGAAGCCTACTTTCGTCCAATGCTTCCAATTTGGCTAGATGGATTTAGGTAACTCTATCTGATGCTTGCTGGTCGTAGACCGCCGTGCGTAATGAGGGAAACTAGATCTCGATGGGTAGGATGGCCTTAGATCTGTACACCAGGGAATACAGAGTCACCTGGGTGGAGTTACGAGTCATCTTCCTATAGGCCCAGAGGGCGTTGGGGAGCTTGTCCGGCCAACTTTTCTTGTTCTGACCAACCATTTTTTCAGAATGTTAGAGAGGATTTTGTTAAACACCTCAATCTGTCCATTCGCCTGCGCATGATAGCGGGAGGTGTGGTTAAAGCGAATGTTGTACTTGACATAAAATTTCTTCAGCTTGGCTGCTCGGAAGTTGGTTCCTTTATCCATGAGGATAGCGTGAGGTACTCAAAACCGATAAATGATATTGGAGCTCACGAAGTCAGCGATAGAACAAGCCTTGACTTCCCTGAGCGGGATTGCATCTGCCCACTTTGAGAAGAAATCCGTAGCGGTCAAGATGAACTGGCACTGGCGGGCCGTCATCGGCGGGTAAGGCCCTACGACATCCAACCCCCAGACTGCAAAGGGCCAAGAATACTTGGTAGTATGGAGAGGGTCTGGTGGGTGGTGCACAAAGTTAGCATGAATTTGGAACTCATGACACCTCTTGGCATACCTGATGCAGTCGTGGATCATGGAGGGCCAGAAGTATCCCAGCCTCTGAATCTGGTGGGACAACTTCGACCCGGCCTGGTGGGCGCCATAAGACCCAGCGTGCGCTTCTTGCATGACCCGTGGGATCTCAACTCCTTGAAGACAACGGAGGAGAACACCGTCAAATCCATGCCTGTAAAGGATCTTCTCATGGTTGAGACCACTTTGAAGGGTGAACTACGGTGCGCTGCGTCAGATTCGTTCTCGCTCTGCTCGGTTCAGTAGAAGATTGCTGTGCCGGAGATATTCAACCGAGGGCGTCCTCCAGTCAAGAATTGTCTCGATCACCATACCTGAATCCCCTGAGGGTCCTGACGTAGGGGCCCCAACGGTGAGATGGTTCACTCGCGGGCCATGATCGCCCTCTAGAATAACAGTAGAAATGACTCTCCGGTGCGCCACGTGGATGATTAGGTCATCCTGTTCGGGCTCCGCGAGTGATGTGGCCAGGCTGGCCAAAGCATCTGCTCGACTGATCTGCGACCGGGGAATGTGAACGACCTCTGGCCGGGAGGGGAACATAGCCATTAGACGGAGGGTGCACTCCAGCAATGGCATGAGCTCTGGCTTCCTAACAGCATAGTCACCATTGACCTGCTTGATGACTAGCTCAGAGTCCCCTTTTACATATAGATGGGGTACGTTAACCTCCAGAGCCAACTCGAGGCCAGTGATGAGGGCATGATACTCTGCCTCATTATTGGTGCAGCCTTCTGGAAACAAGAATGAATATGGCAGAACGGTTTGCTCCTGGGTGATGAAGATGATACCAGACCCACTCTGTTAAATCTAGGATCGTTGAGACTTCTACCGGTAGGGCTTCAGGAGGCACCGTCAAAGTGCATCTGCCATCATGGGATGGCGTGATCGGCTGAGAGGATTGCCTCATCAGGAAAGCCTAAATCCAGTGCCTGGTCCGCAGAGGTTGGGTGGGTAGCTAAAAAGTTTTCCAATGCCTGTCCTTTGACGGCCTTCTGAGGTACGAACCTAATGTCGAACTGCTGGAGGATCACCACCCAGCGTGCCAATCGTCCGGTCAATATAGGTCGGTTCATGATGTATTTCAACAGGTCTAACCGAGAGACCAACTGTACCTCGTGGTGCTGCAAGTAGTGCCCCAATTTCTTCATGGAAAATACGAGCACCTGGCAGCTCTTCTCGATGGGGGAATATTTAATTTCTGCGTCGAGGATCATGCGGCTGAGGTAGTAGAGGCTATTCTCTGTTCCCTCGTTGTTCTTCTGGGCGAGAAGTGTGCCGAGGGATCGCTCTAGGGTGGTCACGTAAAGGACCAGCGGCTTTCCGGAAACGGGTGGCATCCAGATCGGAGGGTGAAGCAGATGCGGCTTGATTTCCTCAAAAGTAATATGACATCCTTCGTCCCATTCGTAGGCGGCACCCTTCTTCATGAGTCTGGAAAGGGCTTACACTTGCCGGCCAGATTCACAATGAATCGGATTATATAGGCTAAGTGGCCTTGGAGGCCTCGAAGCTCCCGAATATTACTCGGGGGAGGCATCTGACTTATGGCCTTGATCTTCTCTGGGTCTATCTTGATGCCTCGATACCTAACAACGAATCCAATAAACTTTCTGGAGGTGACCCCGAAGGCACACTTCAATGGGTTCATCTTTAGGTGGCGAGAACGAAGAAAGCCGAACACTTTCTCAAGGTCTTTGAGATGGTCATGGCATTGACGAGATTTAACCACCAGATCATCCACGTAACACTCCACCAGCATCCCGATAATCAGCTTGAATATGCGGTGCATGGCCCGTTGATAGGTGGCACCTTCATTCTTCAAGCCGAAGGGCATAACCCGGTAGCAGAAAGTACCATGGGGGGCCCTGAAGGCAGTGAAATCTTCATCCTCGGGGGTCATCCAAATCTGGTTGTACTCGGAGTACCCATCCATGAAGGAGAGGGCTTGGAACCTAGCCGTTGCATCGATCAACAGCTCCGTCACGGGAAGGGGAAAGTCATCCTTCGGACAGTGGCGATTGAGATCGCGGAAGTCGATGCAGACCCTGATCTACCCGGTCTTTTTCCTGACTGGCACAATGTTGGCTAGCCACCTGGGGTACTGGACTTCCTTGATGAAGTTGGCCTTGATGAGCTTATCAACTTCGGCCTCAACCATGGCACCGTGAGAGGGGTGAATCTTTCTGGGAGGGTGCTTGAACCCGCGATGGTTTACTGGGAGGCCAAGGCGGTGGACGGCTACCTGGGGATCTAGTCTCGGCATCTCATCATAACTCCATGCAAACACATCACGGTGTTGTCTGAGGATGTCTATGTACTGTTTCCATTCCTCGGGGGGCATAGCAGCGCTGACCAATGTATGTCTCAGGTCCGCCTCACTACCGAGGTTCACCTGCACTAACTCATCGACTGTGGTGGAGATTCCCTTCTCAAAGGCAGGAGGAGCATCTTCCATTTCCTCATCTCCGCTTGTGGAAGGTTCATCGATGGGGGGAGCAGCTTCAGGGCTGCTAGACCCTGATGGGGAGCTGGAACTGGCTTGGGCGGCGAAGGTCATCACGACGGGAGACCCATGCACCGCGGAGACCATGGCGACGAAGGTGGTTGATCCAATCCCATCTGACTTCGGCCCAAGGGGCCACGCTTTACGACATCAAATAAGTAGTGACGTGTTGGCTTGAGATAGTCAATTCCGGCCCGGCGAAACAGACGCGTATGACATACTGCCATTGCCATGAGCCCAACATCCCAATATCGTACAGGGTTAGGAGGCTCGGGGATCACCTGAGCCTAGTTGGTGTAAGAGTACGAGGAGATTTCTCACCGTCAATTAGACCTGGAAATATTCCTTCCTCCAGTACCTGAGACAACAAAGCACTCTCCCATATCGGTGGTCGTGGCCTCCAACCGATGGATTGGGAAGACATATGCGTCATCCAAACCTGCCCAGGGATCACTCGTGACAGCGGCGGGCTCGACCTCACCTGCCAGGATCTGCTTGAGCTTGCTCTTGTAATAGTCAGCGTCCAGGTAATGGGCTTCACAAGAGGAAAATGTAGATGCATCTCCTTGGAGCACGCTCACTCGACCCGTAAGGGAGTATTTGAGGCACTGATGGTATGATGAGGGAACCACAACGTGAAGGTGGAGCCACGACCTACCCATCAACGTGTTGTAGGCGGTGTCCTGAGAGATAACCATGAATTCGGTATTGGAAACTAGTCCACCGAACTAGGTCTTCAGATGAATCTTACCGAGTGGGTTTTTCTCATTCCTGTCATACCCTTGGATCCTGAGGTCGGAGGGAGTTAAATCATCCTCATACAACCCTAGTTTCTGTAGTGTGCGAGTTGGGATCATGCTAATCCTGGAACCCATGTCGACAAGACAACGACGGACTTCCACGCCGTTAAACTGGCCGGTGATGTATAGTGGGCGGATGTGCCCCTGTATGGGAAGGTCTTCATCTTCACCGGAAAATGAGATAACCGCCTGACATTCGGCGTCCTCAATCACCTCAGTGTGGAAGGCTTCTGCGGCCGTTACCTCCGTTTCAAACTGGCGGGGGCCCCTTAGAGCCTCGGCGAGCGCCTCATGCATTTCAGACGGCATGCGAAAGGCCTCAAGGATAGAAAGACTTGCTGGAATGCCGTCTAGGTGCTTCAGAACATCATACTTTCAGGCCAAATGCGAGCTTCTTCTTACAGGAGGCCGCTCTGCAATCGTAGGCATGACGGGTCTGGCCGGCGGGACCGGTGAGTGACTGGTACTAGGCATGTCTCTGTGTTCACTATTCGAAGCCCAGAAGGTGGCTGCCGCGTTAGGACCCGAAGGCTGTAGCCGGCTGGCGGTCGGGTAGGGCTGGCTGCGACACAGACGAGGTGGTCCCGCCTGATCCAGCAACACAAACGGTGGTGGAGGCGAACCTGTTGACACCGGGTGAGGGAGCAGTGTTTGCTTCTCTCTGTACCGGGCCTGCTGCCTGGTCTCGGTAGCGTGCACGACCTAACTGGAGGTGACGACCACCATGCCCCAGCGTTTCACGTATCCACGGCTCCGCCGACGTTGGTGACGGCTGGGGACATTGGGGGAGTCCACTTGGCGTTCCTCATCGTCGGGAGCCAAAAATGGATTTACCAACTCTACAGTGTTAACCGAAGCGTACCCCAGGCATTCACTCGAGGAGTCATCCACTACCAGACGGGGTCTCGGAGGGATCCCCATTTCTGGGGGTATGAAATCTCCAAGTGTGCGGGAATAAGACAGCAATGGAAGGGCGTGTTATTTCTTCTTGCACCGCTGCCTGCTCTTTTGGGGAGAGGTAGGCTGGGACGACGATGCCAAAGTGGCGCTTGCAGACTCCGAGGGCTCTATCTGACTCAGGCGGGCACAGATGATGCCATGGGCATGAGAGACTGTCCTGTGGGCCATCCAGTCGTTATACTTCCAGGACCCATGGTCGGAAACCTGTTCCCACTCATCCCCATTGTCACTGCTGCCATATGATCTCATGAAGACACCTGCCACCTATGCTGGGGCTGGGCCCAACCTAACAATGTTGTTGTCAATCTGGTCTTGGAGCCAGTCATTGAACACATAGCATCTCTAGATGGTGTGTCCCAGGATCCAGTGATAAGGGAAGTAGTTAGGGTGATCAGTGAGACATGCCTCTTCTGGCTTCCGACACTCAGGCAGCTGCATGATCCTCTGCTCCAAGGCGCTACAGAAATAACTGGGGACCTAGGCCTCGCCAAACGAGTAAGTCTGATTCCATCTGTCTGGAAAGGGGGCTCTTGGGGGCTGACCATGACCAGGGGCCGGAGGAGCAGGCCAAGGAGGCGGAGCCAGATTATCTCGCCTGGGTGGCGGCGGCACGTTACGCGGAGGGGCCTGCCGATTTTGAGGCGGTCGCTGCTGGGCCGGAGGCTATGCCTGTGGGGGTGGACCCTTATGATCCTACTGAGCTGGCATTACTGGCAGAAGCTCCAGATGTCTGGGGGCCTCTATCTAGCCGACATCAGCGGGCTTGGCCCCGGAGGCTCTCCTTGCAGGGATTACAGGAGGCAGCAGGCGTGCCTGACTGGCCTGTTGCATGGATTCTTTAAGGCGTTGAGCCTTGTCCGAGAAATCTCGGAACCCCCAAGGTAATTCTGAGTGATCAGATAAGGAACAATCTCTGCCTTGATGTTCCATACACACATCGTCAGTAATTTCTCCTGAGTCAGCGGCATGTCAAGGGAGTATGTGAACCCCTTCCACTGGGCGAAGAAGTCCGCGACTTGCTCGTCAGGCCATTGTTTGAACCTGAAGAAGTCTTCACTGTTCGTCTTCTGGGTTGTGGAACTGAACTGGTAGTGGAATTTCCGGCGATGGTCCTCCCATCGAGTCACTGATCCAACAGGGAGCTGGTTGTACCAGACGAATGCTGGTCCTTCCAGTGTTTGAACGAAGCAACAGAGCTTGGTAGCCTCCTACTGCGCCGGAGTCCCTAACATAGGCCCGCACCTCGAGATGAAGTGGGCCAAGTGTTGTGGCGGGTCTCCGGTCCCGTTAAAGGGGGTGAAAGTGGGGTTCCCAAATTCCGGCGGGGCCGGCATATCATCCACCCATGCCGGGTATGTCTTGCCATCCGGTGGGATTTCCACCTATCGAGTTTCCAGGGCCTCCAAGCGGGCAATGAGTACTTCCATCAGATCATCCGAATGTGGATTCCTGTACTGACAGGGATCTCTAAACACAAGCACATTGCCGGGTCTCCAATCTGGTAGTCAAGCTCAGCAGCTCGCGGGGCGGCTGGCGGAGCGACTCTCAGGGCAGCTGGAGTAAACCAAGCATGGTCCCCAAGGTGATTCCACCGCTCGAGAGGGTTCAGCGAGACGTATCGCGCCCTCTTTCCATGGGAGCCGGCCTCTCCCCTGTCGGCGAACATGACATGGTTGCGATTGCCTGGGGGAATCTCAACAAGGGGTAGGTGCTCCTGCCCCTACTGTCCTGACTTGGGATTACCATAGTCAGGTCGTCGCTCTGCAATGCGTTCGGCCAAGAGCTCATCAACCAGCCTCTTTTGCTCAGCAACCTGTTGGTGTAGCGTGGCCTTCTCGGGATCTTCCTCTGCCTTCTTCACCGAGGAAGATGGGTTTTCGGGCTTGACAGACTCGACGGGCTCTTTACCCTTGCCGATGTTTTGGCTTAGTGTCAGTGCCTCAGTGGGCGTGGGGAGACCTAGGAGGCTCCTTTGGTGGCGATTGATCCTCCCAAACAGGTCCAGTGGCGACTTTTACCTAGGGGGTGAGTCCCCATCGAGGAGCTCCACACCGTTTCCCTCATCTAAAAGGTCATCCATGTTCACCGCCACTGCCTTTGGCGACATTCCCTCAGGACGACCCAGTGAATCGGGCTGTCGGTGGATCACACAGAAAAGAAGAGCAGTGTACTACCCCCATCCGTGGACATGCGCGTGGGGGGTGGCTTCCTCAATAACATTGCAGAGTACTTGAAAACTCTGGACGCATTGTTGCTGGAGGGCCCCGTGGTGGCCTAATGACTCGGGGTGCCGGACCACAGGGAGCGCTGCTAGTTCGACCTGACGACACTGCTCACTGATATCCTCGAGATGCGCTAGGATACCAGGATAAGGCTCTAGCCGATGGTGAAGGCAGGAGTGAGTCACTCGAAGAGTCCCACGTAAGCATTCAAACTCTCTCGGGGTGAATGCCTCTAGCACATCAAAATCTGGTTCTTCGACCAGCCAAAACTTCCCGGGGAAGTGGCCTGCTGCAAGAACGGTCTAGAAGCTCCATGACTCCAGTTCAGGGTCCGGACCTTGCTGCCTCTTCTCATTCACCGAGGATGGTCGGGGAACCAGCAATGGCGCCGAGGCAGGCCATCGGGCCGGTGAGTGGGCCGACGGGGAATCGACGATCCCTGAGTCTTCCTCCAAAGGCTTCAGTGCCCTGGCTGCCACATCGCGATAGGATGTACCAGCGAATGGGCCTCCTGTCACAGCGTCGGTGCTCGCCGAGGGTGTGTCGTCCTGCGACTCTTCCGTCGGTCCCCAGAAAAGTTCCCCACCCTCCCTGACAAGGACGGAAGGTGCTTCCAGGGAGGCCAGTGGCAACTGTGGGATTGACCCCTGGGGGTACGCCAAGTCCTTGTCCTCCTGGATATACCTTCGGAGGGAGGAGGGAATCATATGGATCTCGCATTTGGGGAGTACGAGACTGACACGCCGCGTCCCCATCCCTACCCTCAACTCGAAGGGTTGGGGGGAAGTTTCCATCGTCGAGTCGTACTCTGCCTCAGAATCCGAGAAACAGACTAGTCTAATTTCCGTCCGGACTCCCCTGACATTCCTCTTACGGCGACGATGCCCGGCCTTCCTGCCCCTAGGTGGCTCCTCAGGGTAAGGATGATTTCCATCAAGGAGTCCCCTGGTTGCAACAGAACTGGGGCAGAGGGGACTGAAGGCCGGGGTGCGAGAAGCACTAGGACAGATGTCGAAAGGGACATGGGGAGGACCTCCATGTGCGTGAGCGACTAGATACACAATGGCCCCATACTCGCGGCCGGCAGAAGGGGGAGTGACCTCATACCCAATGCAGTGGGTGCTGGAAAGAGTCATACCCGGAGCATAGCCGTCGCGAAGAAGCCTTTGGCCTTCCAGGTCGGTGGCACGGAATGAGTCTTCATGATGGGTGGCACTACCACGGATTGGCCCACGGTGGCCATCGCCTGTGCCCGCGACTGGGAGATTCGACCCAACATGCCTGCAGGGCGGTCGAGGTTTCGATCCCAGTTGGGCATGTGGCTGCCCTTGCTCTACGTGTGTGGGGATCTGGTAGGAGGCGTCAGTAGTGGCTCGGCCCACAATGGCTGCTGAGATTGGTTCCCCAGGACAGGCATTCTCTTCCGCTCGCACCCAACGCTGGCGTCGGGTCGGATGGGTTGGAGCCGGTGGTGTGGGCATATAGATTGCCTGGTCCTCGGCCCGGGGAGCCAGGCGATGACGTCGACGCAGCCTGGCGGGGGTTCTTTCCGTTAACCCCTAGGACGGGTCTTCGTTCGGGTAGAACCGGACATTCCCCACCTCATTGGAATAGGGGAGGGATGTGTCAAGGTGCTCTGGGGATAGGCTCCTGAAACGGTAGAACGAAGGAGTGGGGAGCGGCGGCTCCCTGCGCGGCCCTCGGGGGCGGCGACGATAGTGGGGCGCAACCGCCTCTAGATCCAAACGGGCCAGGGCCCTAATGGGGATGATCCCTTCCTCGTCGTACCTACGAACCAAGTCGTGGATCACCCTTCGCTGGATGATTTCTGACAGGGAGAGGGGGCGTGAGCACCCGACAGTCACGGAAATCGGAGCCGGAGTGACTGTGGAAGAGACAGGACCGCGTGGGGTAGCTGCATCGGTTTTGCCCCTACCCCTGCGCCGGTGGGCAGGTGGCGATCGAGCTCCGGATGTAGTGATCTGATTCTTGGAAGCAGGGAGATGAACCCATAAGTTCTAATAGGAAAATAAATTGATAACCAATAGCCCAGTGTCATACCTTCTTCGGTGGTCGACGAGAGGGATCCACGCTAACGACGTCGTGGAATGGAGTGCACACCATCCGGACTGCCTCGACCCCTGGAGGGTTTCACGTCCCGGTGATAGGTACCTGGACCTGGTGACATGCCGATCTTCTGACATCCCGAATGCTACCTGTCCCCATATTGAGGATAAGAGCTTCACGTCGGGTTCACCATTTTCTGTTTCCGACGCTTTTATGCCGGGGCGCGCGCACGCGTCCATCACGCATGGGAGGACGCACGGCTCGCAGCCCCACATTCCCGCTTTCCAAAGGCGGGCGGCATCCATTCCTTATTCAGGTACGTCTAATCCTTGATCGAAACCAGGATGATGGGATGTTGGTTCTTACTTCCATGGATTCCTCCTGGGAGATCGTCACCTAATCCAGGTCTCCCTCAAAGATTTAAGACGGGTTCGTGAAGCTCATTCCCGGTGCCATATCTGCATGGACGCCAGTTAATTACGCTGCTTCCATCAAGATGCTCCAAGGGGTCTTGTCGGGGCAGCAACCTTCAATGAGGAGAAAGGTCACGTTGGGATGTCGTTGGCATGTATTGACACTGGGGATCAACATGTCTATCTTCTGACCCTTATCACGGGGCTTCTCGAGGGCACGGAAGCCCGAGGCATCCCACATCAAACGCGAGGAATGTGTATCGTCTGAGGTTTTCCTCAGCTTCCCATGTTTAACAAGGGGTATGTCGTGAGTTTAACGTCTTGCGGAGATGGATCATACTGATCAAAACACTGAGAGTGAATCAGATAGAACGACCCCCTAGAGGGAACACCGATGTTGGGGCCAGCACGTGGGTGGCTTCCCGGATACTATGTAGTGGGGTGGAGTGGCATGATCTCACAGAGATGTGGCAGCCCGGGTAAGGATTAGAATGGATGATGCAGTGAGGCATGGGTCTTATGCCCTGAGACGGCCCAAGAGGGGGGATACAGTTTAACATCATGCGGGATGAGATACAGTTTAACGTCATGCGGGACGAGGGCATACAGTTTAACGTCATGCGGGACAAGGAATTTGGGGCTTACGCTCTGAGGCGGCCCATGGTGGGTAGGGAACCGACGTGGAGAGGTCGAAGAAACCGGGTGGTGGTCTTGGACCTCGTGGTGGCTTCCTACGTACCATGCGTTAGCACGGATCAAAGTCCATGTAGTTCGCTGGCATGGGGCTTAGGCTCTGAGGCGTCCCATAAGAGGATGTCATGGTCGATGCGCGCTCTAATCCCACGTGAGTCATGCTCGGTGTGGGAAAAAAAGGCAGCAGGGACCAGACGATCACGTCGCGAAGGGTGCGTCCGTGAGAAGCGGAATGGGGCTTACGCATTGAGCGGCCCAAAGAGGAAACAGGGGCTTACACGTTGTTGGTGGCCCTGGGTGCTGGGGCTTACTCCATGGTGGAGGCCCGTGGTGCAACAAAGCACAGTGGGAAAGGGACTCCACTGGCCTTGGCAGGAGGGATGTACGGAGATGCACGGGTGCAACCTTCCGTAAGAGAGGCTAGGGGCTTACGCTCTGAGGCAGCCCTTCCCCCATGGAAAAACGCCACTCTGATAAGTATTATCTCATTCCATGCGAGGAAGAGTCCATTCCCGTGGAGACGAGAGGCGTAAAAAATGTCTGAGCTAGGTGGGACCCTGCGTGTGAAGCACGGGGTCGGACCACAGTTTAACGTCATGTGTTAAGGACATGGTTCTTAGAAGTTTAACGTCCTGTAGTTTGGACGAGGTGGGTTCACTCCACACCCCTAGGGCTTACATGCCCAACTCCCTCTACCCCTTGTGAGAGGGAAGGCATCGGGAAGGCCGTATTGAAGGGGGCCGCAGGGCGAACCACTGGGGGGTCCACATTAGCGTGGCTATGTGAAGAAGCAATAGCCGTTAGCGTGCCTATTCAGAGAAGCATAAGGCAAAGCAACGCAACGGGAAACACCACCCAAGGGACCTTGAGGTTACTTCGCACAAGCCTGAAAGGCCGTACGGGAAAACAATGCATGGCGCGCATGCCCGGCAGGGGAGACATCAGGTGCTGGCGTGGAAAGGCAGCCAAGGGGCGTCAAGGTGTAGGGTCCTGGGTTTTGCACGCAAAGAGAAGGTTTGCGTGCAAATCACTAGGATGGCACATAATTAGAGCCAGGGAATTGTGCGCGGTGAGGGAATGGAACGCAGGGTATAGCGCGCATGGAAGGTAATTGCGCACACTAGACATGGATTGCGCACAAGGAAGGAACCCGGAGTAGGGAGGAAATTCACTTAATCTGGTGGAGTTGCACGCAAAGGCGAACCCTGAGGAAAAGTTGCGCGAAAAAAATAAATTACCTGGAAGTCATATTGCGCGCTGGGGGAGTCGAAGTGTGCACTCAAGAGCAGATCCAAATTTCTCAACCCCCAAACCATCGGGGGTCTCCTTCTATTTATAGGCCCTAGCCGGCGCGGAATCCAGGCGGCACACGCAATCTTCTGCACCGGGAGCAGTTGGCGCGCAAAATCTCGAAGCACGGAACCGGGGCGCACAAATATTGTGCACCTCATTGGCTCGATTACGCGAATCCCGGGGATACTTCACGCGCACAACATTATTTCACGCGTATCCTCCTTTATTTCGTGCACCGCTTCCTGAGCCTCCATATCGGGCCTCTAACTCCGAATATGACTTCGCTTCATCACTTCTAAACTTCCTCTGGGAGTTACAGACTTTTTCGGCATCTACAGTTCTTCTGAGCTTTGTTTCAATGTTATAATTTGTACCTTCGATATGGAATGCTTGGCTTGTCGGTTGTGAGACCTTTTTATTCCTTGTTCTCGGAAGTGTGTATCATGTCCGGATGTGTGGGGAAAGGGAAAAAACCCAGATCCTTAATCGAGACGCATTAATGGGGATGCGATTATACCCGTGAAGGCGATTCAGTGCCGCCTAAAGCGGATAATATCTCGACATAAGCGAAGGAATTCCTAACACATATTATTAGGGTTGATGGATGGGTTCATGTTATAATGAGATCCCTAAGAGGTATCTTTTTGGGTTACTCTAGGTTGGTTTTTGAATTTTCGGTGTCAAGAATGTTTTAAGAGGTATCTGATGTAGTGGTCCGGACCTCTCCAACCCATTCCTTTGTTAAAAATAAGGTCATGAAGTGTTCTGGAGGATAAAATGGAATTTTTCCACACTTTCTATAATTTTGAAACTACATGCCGTGTTGTGTGAGTACACGTTGGGTACCCCCCTCGACGGGTATACCCCTTGTTGAAGGTCGTGTCCTTGCCGTGTGAATTAAATGGGTACACGCCGTGTATCCCATACTACACGCCATGTAGTCCCTCCCCACATACGCGTTACCCTCAAACCGTGTGTTGACTAGTCAATGACCGTGTTCCATGTTAAAGCTATGTCCTTGATGTGTAAAATTAATGGGTACACGCCATGTATCCCATACTACATGCCGTGTAGTCCCTCTCCGCATACACGTTACCCTCAAACCATGTGTTGACTAGTCAACGGTCGTGTGCCGCGTTGAAGGTCATGTTGGAAGCCACGTGGTGACCATGTGAAATAGCTGAGAACACGCCGTGTACTATAAAGTACATGCCGTGTACTTTTTTTTCCTACCTATAAAAGGTGGGGTCCTCTCCTACTTTTCAAATCACTCCTCTCCTCTACTTTCCTTTGAGTAGAGCTCTCCCAAGAGACTTAAAGGCTCTTTTCTTCCTAAAATTCTTCGTCTGAGCTCCGATTTATGATCCGTTAGCGGCCACGGGATTGTAACAACAAGGCAGAACTTCTAAGATTGGATCTTTTGTCTTCCCTTTGGCCTTTCCTTCCCTGATTCCACTAGAGGAGGTTTTTCCGAGTTTTGGCAGAAGCAACGGATGCCGACGAACGTCTTCTAAAGTTGATCAGATCCTGTGGAGGTAGGGATCCTGTGGGGGAGCGTTGTGATCAGATCCTGTGGAGGTAGGGATATTACCTTCATCTCTTTAAATTGTGCATCATACGGGGTGGGTTTCCTCTTGTTTACGTGAAACACAGTTGAACCGGTTTAATAAAGATAATAACTGGCTTAAAGAATGGGTATGTGGATTTTTTTATGTTATCTTTATTTATATCCTATGATATTATGTTGTGAATTGAATAGCCTTATGCCTACTGAAAATCACGGTCATTGGGGGCCTTTGCTTGAGCAATTAAATGCTACCCTATCTTTCTAGACCGTTTAAGGTATGGAACTTTGTGGAATATGGGAATTGGTTAATCACATAAATTTGGATGATTAAATGAATAGCTGGAACCCTTGTGTGATTACCCCGGTTAAACAAAACTGAAATAATAAACATGGGGGTGCTGGTTAGGGTTTTTTGTGAAGGGGGGTTTTGTGGGTTGTTGTGGATCGGGTGAGAAGCGGGGCTGCGGTTGGCTTGGTTGTGGGTTGCTGTGAATTCTAGGTTGGTGATGGTCAGTGGGGATATGGTAAATGGTATCAAGGGATGACGATGTATAGGTTTCAGTGTGTTTGTGGTTATGGTGGTTGGCAGCGGGGCTGCAAGGATGGGTTGAATGTGAATGAACTATGGGTTTTGAATAATAAATAAAAGTGGATTAGTTAATTAATAGTGGGGCATGGTAATGGAACGATAATAATAATCAATGTGGCTAGTTGGTTAATAAGAAGGGAATTGTTTATGTTTCTTGTGTTTTCCTAACTTGATTTGTGGATAGCAGGGATATGTTTTACGAACAATTGATATGGTTGGTTGTGGATAATTGCCCATTAGTCAAGGAACTAATAAAATAATTCTGTTAAAACATGAAAACCTAAATGGGGTTGGGGTTGTTTGTTGTATTCATGCTTCGACATAGCAGTGTCGAGGCCCGTGCTCAGTTTCTCTATTTAGAAGCCATAAGTTGGGCTATGTGTTGTGTATATATATGTATATCTGTATCTTTGTGTTTTGTCGCACCCCACCCATGTTGAGCACTTGGTGCTGAACACTTTCATTTCATGGGAGAGAGTGTTTTCCCCTTAGTTACTAGCTCCTTCCTGCTCCTTCTTCCATAGGCTGTGATGTCTTGAGGCGACCTTACACCTAAGACTCTTCAGGTAGGTTTCGATTGGGGTGGTGTTAGCCCAAGACTCTTCGGGTAGGTTTACTATTTCCCAAGAATCTTAGGGATGAGGCCCAGGTGTGTGCAAGAAAGATATGTGGTTGTGAGGCCCAGGTGTGTGCGGGAGGGATACATGGTTTTGAGGACTAGGTGTGTGCGGACGGGATACGTGGTTGTGAGGCCCAGGTGTTTGCAGGTGGGATTTATGGTTGTGAGGCCTATGTGTGTGTGGGCGGGATGTGTGGTTCTTTAGGCCTAGGTGTGTGCAGGAGGGAAGGGTGTGGAAGCGTCAAGATGTTCGCCATTAGGAAGAGCATCTAACTAGTGGGAAATGGTGCGGGTTATCTAATACTCTTGTTCTTATATAATTCTACTACATGTTTCTATGTGTTTTGCTGAGCATGGCTGGTGTGGTTGGGAGGATAGAATTCATTTCTAGGTTTCTTCTGTTGTTTTCACGGGACATTAGGATGTCTCCCCACTTGTGCACGAGAGCTTTAGGTTTCCCTACTTAGTATACTTGTATGCTCACCCTATGTTTACTTTCAGGTTTTCAAGAGGACTACCGGGGCCGTGCGGGACCCTACTAGTTGGGACAGTTGGAGTTGTTGCAGTTTTTGTACTCTTGTTTCTTTAGTATTGTACTTTTGAGCTTTCTTGTACTTGTACCTTATTTCAAAACTATTTAAACATGCATGTGGGATTGGTTTGGGTTTATTTGTCTTTCCTTTCTTTTCTTTTGTTTGACTCATCTTATTTCCCGATCTTAAATAAATAAAAATGGGAATGCCTCCCATATTGTGAAAAACTCATACCCTTGGTGCTAGTCGCCACCCCGGGGCCTACTGGAGGCGGGACTCAAGGGTCATTATCTCCCTTCCGCCATTTCCAGCTCATGAGGGGCATCTTTGGTGGGAGGGGGTCATGAAAAGCCTCACCGACGAAGTCTTCTTACTAGAATTAGGTTAACTCTAGATCCATTATCAAAGAATACTTCTTGAAAATGGACACCATTTATCTTGAAGGAAAGATACAAGGGTCAGATGTGTCCCTGTATAATAACACCCACATCTTGATATTTAAAGGTGATAACCAGGAGACATTCTACATGAATGGCCTTCATCTGATAGACCCCAGTAGTGGCCACATAATCTTCAAACTCCAAGGGGGATTATCAAATCCTATATGAGTATTTACCTAATGTATCTTGATAATCGTAGGGAATCCAGTATCAATAACATGGATAGTAATGAAAATAACTATTTCATGATGTTATATGTCTAGTCTAAAGGTTGATGATTCCCTATTTGGTGATTCTACTTCATATGTAATTTATGGGATTCAGTATTTTATGTATATGGATCATACCATGAGAGAGGGACTGTAGGTTCTCTTGTCCCTGGTAGGTCAGGCCATGAAGGTCTTCTAGCATGTCGACGGTGATCATACACATGTTCCACTTTTGATTTATATTCTACAGTAATTGGACAATGTGGATTTTGGCTGATGGAGGGGGATTTTTCTATTCTTGGAGAACTAACTAATGTTCTCTTCTATGAGCTTCAACAACATTGAGACTCTGTATAGGGGTGCAGCTAGATGTATGGATCCTTCCATGAATACATCTTCCATGGTTTCCTCGAGTCCTATAGTTTCTTCCCCAAGTTCCCCAATTAGATGTGTGGAACAAAATTTCATAGCTATACTAATCATTAGAAAAGGGATCTATCAAGTAAATGAAATTAATGTAATCAGAGATCAATTTCTGTAGAGACCCGAAGCTTGACGTACATGGACATTACATTACTTTTGCGGAATACTTAGTACATAACAAAAACACACACACAAGGACCGTAATAGTTTAGTGTCTTTGGAAACTCGAAACGTAATCTTCTATTCATGGTGAAAGATCTTCAACATATCCCATAAAGATCTTCCCTTTTTTTCTTACCTAAAACCTTTCTTTATATCCTGGGGAAAAGAAAACATAAATGGGTGAGCTCAAATGCTCAGTAAGGGTAAACAATAGAAATATCAATCACATCATATTCATAAGAACATAAATTTTGGAAATCTTACCCCACAAAAGAGATCAAAATTTCATAACATGGGATAAATCATGGCAGTGAAATGTAATCACAATAATCATAACATAAAACATGAAGCTTTGTGGCATACACACATAATCATAGCGAATCATTTCTTATTAGTCAAGACTCATTTCCAAGACTATCTTAGAGGACAAAGTCCATTTCTAAACCGAGTTCACTCCTCGTTTCAGTCCTGTTTCACTGAACCAGTTTAACCCACCGCTCCATCCATGTCTATCTCATGAGATATAATATCTTTACCCAATGCATTGGAGGGAGACATAGGTCCCACCCATCTCATAATGATACCATTCTTATGTGTGCCACAAAATCATAAACCATACATCATAGCATAACCCATGTAATAAAAATGGGAATCTTAAACATCGTGACATCATAAAACAATTCATATAAGATAAAGGAATTCATAAAAATAATTCCATCCCAACATAATCAAATAAATTTAATAATAGGGATATAAACAGAACCCTATATTATCTTAGATGGAAAATAATTTTGATAAAACACTTGAACTCCATTCTTGAGGAAAATATCCTTTCTACTTCAAATTTTTTTCCTTTTTAACATGTCATACAATTTTAAACTAAAAGTAGTTGATTAAAAATAATCTTTAAAACTTGTAAAGGAATCTTCTTGGAAATAATGTTGTAAAAATCCATTTATGTCGTATAAGTTAAAAAAACATTCTTCGTACTTTTGTCGGAAAAGTCAAAAAGTACCTCGTACGAAAAACGACAAACGATTCCTTTCTTATCCTTTACTAAAAACTCACCGAAGGGTAAAATTAGATTTACACAATTGTATGTGGATGGAAATAATATTACATATTTAGGAAACACGGATGTGGATGATAAAATACACCCTAGTAAATACTAAAGTATAAACAATCTTAGATAAAAATGAGATTGTGATATTTCCCTTACCTTAGGTTCGATTTGCTTCATAAGTGTCTGAACCTCCTGTATATTGATTTAAATAATGTCATTGAATTATTCCAGAATCATACTCATTGTTATGATATCATATATGGTTCTCTTATGACTTTATATTACCAGTTCTTTTGTAAATTCCATATTAAAGAGATTTTTGGGTAAACGCGTCTCATTTGTCGTTCGTGTTTTAACTTGTAATTATTCATATGATTACTTCGATCATGATTAATTAAATCCACAATGTAAAACATGATTTATATATAATATATATTTAGAATATACATATATATAATAGATCAGTAAATGGAAATAAATACACCGTTCATGGAAACGGTAGGTCGTACGTACGCATGAACGTTGTTTTCGTTTCCTTATTGAGTTGAGTGGAATTAAGTAGATTAAATACATATATATACACATAAATACAGTATTATTATGTCATATATTTCATGATTACTTATTATATATACTTTATAATCATTCCTGAATGGTTAACGTGGAGAATGAATCGCATCGCGTCGTGGAGACGGTAGTTTGTACGTACGCACGAGCGATGATATCGTTCTCATGATCGTGGGACTGTATTGGAGTGTATGTATACTATCTCAGAATCAATGTAACTTTAAAATATTCATATATAGTTATTATTTACACCATTATACCCATCCAAGTAAGGTGGTGGTGTAAAATAGATTTCACCACGACGTGGAGACGGTATTTCGTACGTACGCATGCGCGGTGATTTCGTTATCCGTAGGATGGATAGATGGTGAAATAGGGTTGTTTCATACTTATAATAAAATATCAGTATATGACTGATACTGATGTTATTACTTCATAATGAAACAACCTAATAAGAAGATGTGGAAGAAGAAATAAAGTTGAAAGAATCGGTAACGAACATTACCTCTTCTTTGAAGCGCCTCTTTGAGATCTCCGTTTAGGGCACTAACATTGGTCTTTGAGGAAGACCAGAACCTCTAGGATGTTTCTAGGGAAGTGGAGAAGAGAAATTGGCATGGGTTGGCCGAGCTTGAAGGCTCAAAGTGGTGTGAGGAAGAGGGGGAGGAGGTTCCCTTTTATAAGGGAGGAGTGGGGCTCCTTTGGAAAACTAAAACTATTATTTTATTATAAAGTCATATTCGGTTTTAAATAGCTCCAAATTGATTTATTTCGAAGATAAGGTGGGGATGGGTCTAAATCCTCTCATACAATAGAATTTAGACAAGTTTAGGTTCCTATTTTAACCTTATCATTTAGATTTAACATTAATTTAAATAATTTTACTTTTACAGTGTCTTCTTGTGTTCTTACACTATAAGGTTAATAAACTTACTATAAAAAGCCAAAAAAACCCCAAGTTGTTTATTATTAATATATATGACCTTATCTAAGTCATTTGGCCGAAACTTAGATTTTTAGGAATAAAATAGAAATTAATAATATAATATTTGTTTTAAGAACTATTTTATGTCAATTTTGACACTATTTGGTTAATGATTTTTGGGAAAATCATAACAGAATGATTAGTTCTAAAAACGTTAATTAAACCAATAATAACATGTAATATTAACCTAGAAAATTAGTGGAATTCATAAAAAGTCTCAAATTATATTTATTTGGGTATTTATAATATCAATTATTCTAAATTTTCACTATTATGGTAATTACTGCATCATCATTGTGTCATAAATAAATTAAATTATTTAATGTCTAAAAATTATAAATAAAATATAATTATTTATTAAATCTTATTATCTTTCTAATTAATATTTACCATCGAATTTATTTTATGCATAACCCTATATTAAAAATATTTTAGTAAATAAACTTTGATTTTAACTCTTTTAACTCTTCTTTGAATTAAATAATAATAAATGTCTTAATCTAATCCAAGTGGGTCTAAATGGTCATATGTTATTCTTAAGGTCGTTTCTGGTCAAATTACACTTATCCAATAAAATTAAGACATGTTTTAGGGTAATAATAATATCATTTTTACCCTTAATTACCCAATTTACTTTTAACCATGGTAAAAAAAGTTAAAAGTTACTATTCAAAAAAAATTATTTTCATCTAATTGAACCACATTTTACTTACTAACATCAACTGTGTCTCTCGGATTTTTGAAATTCCACTCACAGAAGCGGTAAAATTAAGTTTTATGAAAAGTTCAGTTTTTTTAACTAACACTTAGTGGTTTCACTATTCATCAAAAAATGAATGTTTTCAGAAAAATACAAAAAATTAGGCCTAAGCTATATTTGACATTATGAACTCAAAAATGATGTCTATTTTACCAAATTCAAAACATATCAGTTTCATTAATTAATTTAAAAAATAATTCCCGTCGTCAAAACAAATAACGTTTTCTTAAGAGATAATAACTATCAAAAGATTGACACTTGTTTATGTCTGGTTTAAATGTGAAATTACATCAAATGAAAAAAATTGTATTAAATTGTAAAAATATATTCTAAATATACATTAAAACCACTAAAATTATTAATTTATCACTATTAATTATTTTGATTTGAAAGGTTGTTTTTAATTTTAATTTTGTAATTTTCACTATTCATCAGAAAATGAATGTTATCCGAAAAGTACCAAAATTTCACCCTAAGCTAATTTCGATATTCCGAATCCAAAAATGAAGTCCATTTTGAAAAATAAAATTTACAAAATTTCAAAAAGTGGTTATTACTATTCATAACGGCTAGTTTTAATAATATTTTAATAGCATATTGTTGTTTGGTGAAACTCGGTATTGCGTACTACACACGCTATTGAGGAAGGTTGCGATTGCGTGTAATGCAACGCATGTCAAGGATGAATGTTGTGCAAGCTCCTTTTGGGGTATCGTACAACACAAGACATGAAATTAAAAAGAATATTTTTCATAAAATATCGGGGTGTTACATTCTACCCGCCTTAAAAGGAATTTCGCCCTCGAAATTCGTCGGGGTTATAAATGGTTTACTATTCGAAAGTTTCTTTGATAGAAACCCACATCGTAAAAAGGAATACCAAAACCAATCATTAAAAACAAAAGTATGAAACATAACGGTTACCCAAATAAACTAATCACTGGGTTTCCACATAGGTGAAAATATGGATATGGAAGAGAAATCTAACCATCATGTTCTGGTGGAGAGTGGTAGAGAACATGGCTATGGAAAAGCCAGCAATCACAAAGCCATAAATTTTTGACGATCTATGGTACCATATGATTCATCAAATATAAGAGCAGTAGGACAACATTTTTGGTTTTCAAGATCATTTCCCTAAAGTTGATGAAATTGGAATTAGAAGAAATATTTTCGTGATTTCGGTATAGTCTCACCGTTGGTCATTCTTTGGACAATTTCCACTTCATCTCTTAAAGAAATGAAGTTGAATTTGTCATTCGTGATGTGTTAGCAGATCATGTGATAGAATGATGGGTCATTCCATCTGTCTCAAACAAAAGGTTAGAAAAGTTATCAAAAAAATACATAAGTCCATCTATAGTGAGATTAATCATATATGGTTCCTAAAATGGACTTATACTTGATATATCATACTGATTAATATAATAAAACAAGTTTCTACTAAACAGGGACTTCCTGTAGGCCAGTGGTAGGTGATAAAGGCCAGTCGCACTTCGGTTGTGGGTTCGATTCCCATGGCCTTGTCCGACGCGAGGGGCTGTCGCCCGTCCTGCAGGTTGCCCTTTTTCTAAAACTATATTACTATAACATCCCATCAATAATATCGAAAAAACTTCTATCCTTAAACAATACTAACTTATGTCCAACATAATTCATTCCATTCTTTAGGCTTATCCATAATACTGCAGTCCACTCTCATAATATAGTGAAAACGATTACCAGAGATTTAATACCATAATTGATCCCCATATATCATAAGATATGTCTTGTTGGTCACATTAAAAACATTCAAAGACCTTAATCATGTATTCTCTTGAATACCCATTGAACCTTAGTGAAAACATGAATGCAGTTAAAAGTTAACACTTTCCACATACCAAAATCCTCAAAATTCTATATACTCAAACCATGATATCACTTAGTACTTATATCAATCATGAGCTCATGAATACTGTAAAATATTTCATTTTCTCGTTTTCCCTTCATTATGCGCATATTATCTTTTTTCCAAAAATATCTCAATCACTTTCCATGGTTACCGATACCATAAAATTATTGAAAACCACAATAGACCAATACATAAATATTCCAATATTCCATGATACTATATACAACATTATTTTGGAATCCCATTACATAAACACTTAATCATTCCACCACATCGTTATCATATTCAACATCGCCAATGGTGATCGCATGTGACATCCCTTTTTTCCTTTGCCTTAAGTGGTTTCTCATGTCGATCATCACTAACCCTTGGATTAGGGCATTTATTAGCATAATGCCCCATTTCCTTTCACTTGAAGCATTGAAGTGTAGTAGGTTCATTCTGTGTATCCCTTCTTTTGTTTGCATCATTAGACATCTTCTTCCCATCATTGCGGCATTCAAATGCCCGATGACCTTCCTTTCCACATTTGAAACATTTACTTGTTCCTTTAAGACAATCTCCACCATGCTTCTTTCCACACTTTGAGCATAAGGAAACATTCATCTTCTTTTCACCATTATTCTGAGATTTCTCCTTGAACTCCATATTTCGTTTCTTGTCAAAACTATGAGATGGATAAGTAACACCAACTTCCTTTTCTACCTTGATAGCACAACACAAAATTTATTCATAGCTACTGAAGTCTCTTATAGCTAATGCCCTTCGAAGATTTGGTTTTAAGCCACTGAAGAATCGATCAACTTTACTATCAGGTTGGATGATAAATCCAGATGCATACCTTGCAAGCCTTGTAAAATTCTCTTCGTATATACCAACAGATTCATTATCCTTTTTCTTTAGTTCAAGAAACTCCTTCTCCATCTTCTTTCAAAGAATACGATGGAAGTACTTATTGAAAAATAAGTTCCTGAACTCGTCCCATTCCATGGACTCAATTTCATCTCTTTGCCTCATATTCTTGATAATATTCCACCATTGATCAGCTTCACCTTCCAAACGATATACTGCTAAGATGACTTTATCATGTTCAGAACATTGAAGAACTGAAAATACCTTTTTAGTGGTACTAATCCATTGTTCAGCAACAAGTGGATCAGAAGACCCACTAAAAGAAGGTGGACATTTACTCCTGAAGGACTCAATAGAATATTGTTCCCTTCTCTGCTCATTTGGAAGTCCAGAATGATTCATAGCTTGTGTAAGTATAGAAAAATGATTTTTTCACTCCATCTCCCATAAAATTTGTTTGTTCAAGAGGAAAATCATTGCATTGTCCATTGCATTGATCAACATGGTTCCTTCAGGTTCCAGCCATCGTCTAAAACCCAAAAATAATAGTGTGAGAGGAAAAAATCATGCTAGGGAAAACAACATAATAAAGGGGAAGTACCTTCAATATCTAACATCTTAGGTTTAATTCTAAGATCGTTAGCTCAATTCTAGGACTATAACCTATACTTATACTTAACCTTAGGGACATCCATAGACATACCTTAGAAATATCTCTAGGGATCACACTAAAGTTCTCGCATCCTAGTGTCCAAAGGTTGACTAAACCTTTCCTCTAAAACCCACTGTAGAGACCCGAAGCTTGACGTACATGGACATTACATTACTTTTGCGGAATACTTAGTACATAAAAAAAACACACACAAGGACCATAATAGTTTAGCGTCTTTGGAAACTCGGAATGTAATCTTCTAATCATGGTGAAAGATCTTCAACATCTCCCATAAAGATCTTCCCTTTTTTTTCTTACCTAAAACCTTTATTTATATCATGGGGAAAAGAAAACATAAAAGGGTGAGTTCAAATGCTCAGTAAGGGTAAACAAAAGAAATATCAATCAAATCATATTCATAATAACATAACATTTTGGAAATCTTACCCTGCAAAAGAGATCAAAATTTCATAACATGGGATAAATCATGGTAGTGAAATGTAATCACAATAATCATAACATAAAACATGAAGCTTTGTGGCATACACAAATAATCATAGAGAATCATTTCTTATTAGTCAAGACTCATTTCCAAGACTATCTTAGCGGACAAAGTCCATTTCTGAACCGAGTTCACTCCTCTTTTCAGTCCTGTTTCACTGAACCGATTTAACCCGTCGTTCTAGCCATGTCTATCTCATGAGATATAAAATCTTTACCCAATTCATTGGAGGGAGACATAGGTCCCACCCATCTCATAATGATACCATTCTTATGTGTTCCACAAAATCATAAACCATACATCATAGCATAACCCATGTAATAAAAATGGGAATCTTAAACATCATGACATCATAAAACAATTCATATAAGATAAAGGAATTCATAAAAATAATTCCATCACAATGTAATCAAATCAATGTAATAATAGGGATATAAACAAAACCATATATTATCTTAGATGGAAAATAATTTTGATGAAACACTTGAACTCCATTCTTGAGGAAAATATCCTTTCTACTTAAAAAACATTTTCCTTTCCTAACATGTCATACAATTTTAAACTAAAAGAAGTTGATTAAAAATAAACTTGAAAACATGTAAAGTAAGCTTCTTGGGAATAATGTTTTAAAAATCCATTCATGTAGTATAATTTAAAAAAAAACATTCTTCGTACTTTTTTCGGAAAAGTAAAAAAGTACCTCGTACGAAAAACGACAAAAGATTCCTTTCATATCCTTTACTAAAAACTCACTGAAGGGTAAAATTGGATTTAAACAATTGTACGTGGATGGAAATAATATTACATATTTAGGAAACATTGATGTGGATGATAAAATACACCCCAGTAAATACTAAAGTATAAACAATCTCGGATAAAAATGAGATTGTGATATTTCCCTTACCTTAGGTCTGATTTGCTTCGTAAGTGTCTGAAACTCCTGTATAATGATTTAAATAATGTCATTGACTTATTCCAGAATCATACTCATTGTTATGATATCATATATTGTTCACTTATGACTTTATATTACCCGTTCTTTTGTAAATTCCATGTTAAAGAGAGTTTTGGGTAAAATCGTCTCATTTGTCGTTCGTGTTTTAACTTGTAATTATTCATATGATTACACAGATCATGATTAATTAAATCCAGAATGTAAAACTTGATTTATATATAATATATATTCAGAATATACAAATATATAATAGATCAGTAAATGGAAATAAATACACCGTTCATGGAGACGGTAGGCTGTACGTATGCATGAACGCTGTTTTCGTTTCCTTATTGAGTTGAATGGAATTAAGTAGATGAAATACATATATATACACATAAATCCAGTATTATTATGTCATATATTTCATGATTACTTATTATATATACTTTATAATCATTCATGAATGGTTAACGTGGAGAATGAATCTCATCGCGTCGTGGAGACGGTAGTCCGTACGTATGCACGAGCGATGATATCGTTCTCATGATCGTGGGACTGTATTGGAGTGTATGTATACTATCTAATAATAAATATCACTTTAAAATAATCATATATAGTTATTATTTACACCGTTATACCCATCCATGTAAGGTGGTGGTGGAAAATAGATTTCACCACGGCGTGGAGATGGTATTCTGTACGTACGCACGCGCGGTGATTTCGTTTTCCGTAGGATGGATAGATGGTGAAATAGGGTTGTTTCATACTTATAATAACATATTAGTATATGAGTGATACTGATGTTATTACTTCATAATGAAACAACATAATAAGAAGAAGTGGAAGAAGAAATAAAGTTGAAAGAATCGGTAACGGACATTACCTCTTCTTTGAAGCGCCTCTTTGAGATATCCTTTTAGGGCACTAAAATTGGTCTTTGAGGAAGACCAGAACCTCTAGGATGTTTCTAGGGAAGTGGAGAATAGAATTTGGCAGGGTTGGGCCGATCTTGAAGGCTCAATGTGGTGTGAGGAAGAGGGGGAGGAGGTTCCCTTTTATAAGGGAGGAGAGGGGCTCCTTTGGAAAACTAAAACTATTATTTTATTATAAAGTCATATTCGGTTTTAAATAGCTCCAAATTGATTTATTTCGAAGATAAGGTGGGTATGGGTTGAAATCCTCTCATCCAATAGAATTTAGACAAGTTTAGGGTCCTATTTTTACCTTATCATTTAGATTTAACATTAAGTTATATAATTTTACTTTTACCGTGTCTTCTTGTGTTCTTACACTATAAGGTTAATAAACATACTATAACAAGCCAAACGAACCCCAAGTTGTTTATTATTAATATATATAACATTATCTAAGTCATTTTTCCGAACCTTAGATTTTTAGGAATAAAATAACAACTAATAATATAATATTTGTTTTAAAAACTATTTTATGTCAATTTTGACACTATTTGGAAATTGATTTTTGTGAAAATCATAACAGAATGATTAGTTCGAAAAAAGTTAATTAAAAAAATACTAACATGTCATATTAATCTAGAAAATTATTGGAATTCATAAAAAGGCTCAAATTATATTTATTTGGGTATTTATAATATCAATTATTCTAATTTTGCACTATTATGGTAATTACTGTATCATTATTGTGTCATAAATAAATTAAATTATTTAATGTCTAAAAATTATAAATAAAATATCATTATGTATGAAATTTTATTAGCTTTCTAATTAATATTTACAATCGAATTTATCTTATGTATAACCCAATATTAAAAATGGTTAGTAAATAAACTTTCATTTTAACTCTTTTAAGTCTTCTTTGAATTAAATAATAATAAATGACCTAATCTAATCCAAATGGGTCTAAATGGTCATATTTTATTCCTAAGGTTGTTTCTGGTCGAATTACACTTATCCAATAAAATTAGGAAATGTGTTAGGGTAATAATAATATCATTTTTACACTTAATTACCCAATTTACTTTTAACTGTGGTAAAAAAGGTAAAAAGTTACTATTCACCAAAAATTATTTTCATCTCATTGAACCACATTTTACTTACTGACATCAACCGTGTCTCTCGGATTTTTGAAATTCCACTCACAGAAGCGGTAAAATTATGTTTTATGAAAAATTCAGTTTTTTTAACTAACACTTAGGGGTTTCACTATTCATCAAAAAATGAAAGTTTCCAGAAAAATACCAAAAAATAGGCCTAAGCTATATTTGATATTATGAACTCAAAAATGATGTCTATTTTACCAAATTCAAAACATATCAGTTTCATTAATTAATTTAAAAATTAATTCCCATCGTCAAAACAAATAGCGTTTTCTTAAGAGATAATAACTATCAAAAGATTGACATTTGTTTATGTCTGGTTTAAATGTGAAATTACATCCAATGAACAACATTGTATTAAATTTTAAAAATATATTCTAAATATACTTTAAAACCACTAAAATGATTAATTTATCACTATTAATTATTTTGATTAAAAAGGTTGTTTTTAATTATAATTTAGTAATTTTCACTATTCATCAGAAAATGAAAGTTATCCGAAAAGTACCAAAATTTCACCCTAAGCTAATTTCGATATTACAAATCAAAAAATGAAGCCCATTTTGAAAAATAAAATTTAAAAAATTTCAAAAAGTGGTTATTACTATTCATTACGGCTAGTTTTAATAATATTTTAATAGCATATCGTTGTTTGGTGAAACTCGGTATTGCGTACTACACATGCTATCGAGGAAGGTTGTGATTGCGTGTAATGCAAGGCAAGTCAAGGATGCGTGTTGTGCAAGCTCTTTTTGGTGTAGTGTACAACACAAGACATGAAATTAAAAAGAATATTTTTCATAAAATCTCAGGGTGTTACAATTTCTCATCTAATGATGAATTTTCTTGGATGATCATATCTTCTGGTGTCAATTGGTGGGTTGGTTCCAATTTTATCCAATAAGAGGGAATAAAATTTAAGAGTATCAATGAAAACTTTGGCATTGATGCAGGTTC
Source organism: Viscum album (assembly GCA_963277665.1). Lineage (NCBI taxonomy): Eukaryota > Viridiplantae > Streptophyta > Magnoliopsida > Santalales > Viscaceae > Viscum > Viscum album. The sequence continues at coordinate 148,518,458 of OY728144.1, read as the reverse complement.
ATCCTTCTACACCTCTACCTTGACGTTTTGGGCATGAATTTTTTGAAAGAATGGATTTTTGGTTTCTTTGGCACTAATAATATTAGATGTGTTTTATAGGAATTTTTCAGGGGCATGATTGTTTGTCTCAACTACGATTGAAGAATACCATGATTTTGATTGTTTTCTTTTTATTCATCCAACCATCAATCTTCTATGCTATTCTACTAATAATTTTTTTCACTAACCTCATTCCTCAGAGACAGTACTGGAAACATATGCTACTTATGCCTATTGTCTTAACAATTTTACATACATAGAATCTACCATTTTCTAAATTATGTATTTTAATAAAAAAAAATCATGAATTGTGTCTCCCTTTATCTAGTAAATTGGAAAATAATCTTTCCATTCATTGAGACCTATCATGTTGGGCCTTTTGGGATCTGAAAGAGAGAGAATATCATTTTCCATAGCATCTATAAAAAAGAAACGGAATTGATCATCATGGAAATCAGTAAAAATTATTCCATAATTTCTCAAATTGATTTATCTTGGGTCCCTTTGATCATCCTATAAAGGCGGGGGTTTCAGTTGACACATAGTAATTGCTACACAATATAGTGCAAGCATTAAAGCTAGAGTAGTCACAGAGGATAGTTTAATTGTGACAGATTACACCTATACCTATCCTTATTTATTCCCTTATTATAGTGGAGTTACCTGTGACTTGACATTAATCCACTTTATGGTGTCTTTCATTCTTAGGGAATTGATGGACAAATCATGAAACTCACCTATATATTTCACTGGGTTGAAAAATGTTCACAACTCATCGTGAAGGTTATCAATGCAATGAGTGAGCATATCTTACTAGGGAATCAGTTAGTTCAAGGATTTAGTCTTCCCTTTCCATATGAAAATGAAATATTAGAGTCTCTCATTTTCTTGTTATTTACAATTTTAGAGGTCCCTTATTTTCTTCTTTTTCATCGATGACATGAAATAAAATAAGAATTTTTGATGGAGATCACCCATGCCGTTATTGAGTGGGATTGAAAACTAGTATTATATTTGAATACTTGAACTTTTAGGGTTAATTTAAGCATCAAAGTTTCATTTTTTCTTAGGAGTTCCTATCATGGGATCATAATGACATTCATCATGCATCATATGTTGTTCTGGGTCACATTAGACATTGAGTAACTAAAACGTAGGACTACTGAAATTTAGGGGTGGTGGAGTGTCTCTCACCCATTCTCGGTAAGGTTATCATTCTAGTTTTATTTGTGCACTCTGCTTCTTTATGGCTTCCCATTGAGCTACTAATGACTTGATAATGTATAAAAGGCCTTGATGAGTGTTCTGTTGAACATGAGCTTCGACGGTGTAGAATTCGATGATATATGGTGTTCCAGTTCTTCCATCAATTTACGATGATATATAGAAGGGTAGATCATTTGAGGGTTCTCATAAACCTGATCAGGTTGTCTTCATAATGGAGATAAATCATGATATTCATCCACGATCAGGTCCATGTCAACCTATTTTCAAGGCTCTGAGTAGGGAAGATGTTTAGGCTATTCTTCAATCTCTATGATGAATCTTTATAGAGGAGTTAAACATATATAAAGTATACATTATGGAACTACTGGGGAGAATATTCGATATGAATGATATCTCATAGAAAATCATCATTGATTTGTCTCAAACATTTCATTTAATCGCCCTTTCGAAAAAATATTTCTTTGAGTGTAGGGAGCTCATCCTCATCCAGAGAAGGTGGTGGACTATATGTAACCTTTCTTTTATTCTTATCACTAGTAGAGATTCAAGAAGGTGGTAGTTCAATATTGGTTGATGGAGTACCCTAATTCTGAATGAATCTTTGGTTATAGGTGCACAACCCTTCATTATTAGTTTAGAAAATATTCTGGATAGAACCATCCTTTCATTTATCTTCTTCATTTTAATTATTTGCAATGTCGTTGGCCGAATTTATGTCCACAAAGTTCACCGAAATTTAATGCATTGTGTGAATTTTACTAGGTGGAAAATGATATGAGGGTTGTTTTCATCACCTTCTAGACCTCTCCCTTCCCTTCTAGGATCATATTTGGGATTCTTGGAGAATTTTGGATCATAGGGAACCTCTATTTATCCTAGTTGTATGCCTCTCCTCTGGTGTAAATGGGTTGCGTGGTAGGACGAACTAGGATACATATATTCTTTTAATATTACCTAAATGTTTAAAGACTTATTTCCATTGAGTGGGATGGTCGAGGTAAAAATTCCCCTAGCCCTACGAGGTGGGATGAATTTTATTCTATTATTTTCATGCCATGGGTTGAGTTTTTTGGCATGGGGGAATTGTTTTGTTAAAAAGATTCCTAGCCCTATGGTCTGGGGATGATCCCGTAATCTGGTGGATTCTACTATTTCCATCGCTCTCCTTATCTTTTACATGCTTGTTTGAGCATAATTTGGGTTCAATATTAGGTTTATATAAAAAATACATTCTTCCAATGACATAAGTAGTGCTTGATGATTGGATTTCCTTAAGCGATATGCCTGCTGAAGGTTCTCAGTTGTCTGGTTTATGAGCTTTTCAATGGATTTCTCTCATTACAACTATTACTTTTGAGAGTTATTTGAGGCTGAAACTTGTTTATTGTTATATATTTCATGAGTAAGTGTTTTTCTTAATATCCTTCTTATAATAATGACTTTACAAGATGTCATTTCTAATAGGTTCTTATGAACTAGGTGTGGGGTAAAATGAAAAGATCCATGCCCACCCCATCTCGAGATGTGAACACCAGGTGAGGTGTTTAAAATTAGACAACATAACATATGAAATACATTGATTCATTCCAATTGATTATTGTTGCGTCACTAATCTGATCTAGGTCATCGATAAAATTGAAGGGCTTTCACATTGATTTTTCGATGAAGATCTCTCCATATTTTGACCTAGTATTCATACCCATTTTATGGAAATACTTTTTATTTTTGATGGTAGAGAGTTTTCTAGATATTGGGATTGATTTTTCATACACATTATTATGAAAATTATTTTTGAATGTCAAACTGAGAAGTGTGTAAGAGCCAAATATCTTTTGGTAAGTCACCCTCGGCCAATTGACTTATCACAAGAGACATATCCTTTTTTCTTCTCCTAGTGACGGATATACATGATCTACCAAACATGGGTGATTCATGACTATTCTATCACATATAATGGGGATAATAGAGGTCTCATTTATATGGGAACAGTTTAGGGGTTTCTCATAGGATGAGCATTGCCCTGGGCCATCTCATGGACGATATACGATGTCTCTTATTATTGATATGGTTTCTAATAATCTTGGACCCATCATTCCATGAACCTCTGAGTATGAAGGATTTCTTATATTTGAATCAAAAAGTAGAAGATGTTCGTAATGAAATGAAATATTACAATGGGGAGGACCATCATAGTGAATTCCATCATTGAGAGAACAATGATCAAAACTTGATGTCCAAATGTAGGGACACTTACCACAGTGTATACCATTGGGAGGTCCTTTATGGAGGATGAAAACAAGGGGAGGACCTCCTTGATGAAAAGATATGACACTGTGGGGAGGACCATCACATAAAATTCTATCATGGTGAGGGATACCATTATAACTCAATGTCTAACTAGAGGCATAATTTATACAGCATATACCCTAAGGAGGTCCTTGAAGGAATATGATAGCAAGGGGATGAACTTTTTGAAAAAATGAGATGTCACTATTGGGAAGACATTCACAGTGAATTCCATCATGGTGAGGACTATCGTCGTAGAGATATTCCCAACATCTGAGTGTGTTTTTGTAGCGCATACCTCATAGAGGACCTTCAGGGCAGACAACATCAAGTGGGGGATCTTCTTGCAGAAATGAGATGTCACTATGGGGAGGACGTTCATAATAAATGACATCATGACGATGAATACCATCAAAGCTCAATTTATTACTTTAGGGATAATTTATATATTGTATAACAAAGGGAGTACCTTCAAGTATGATGAAATTAAGGGTAGGACCTTCTTGAGGAAATGATATGTCACTATAAGGAAGACCATTATAGTGAATTACATCATGGAGATACTACCATCATAGCTTGTTTTCTAACTGTAGGGATAATTTTTGAAACATATACACTAGGGAAGACCTTTAGGGGAGATGATAGAAATTGGGGGACCATCATGATGAAATTATTTTTCAATGCAGGGAGGTCCGTCGTGGTGATTCCATCATGGTGAAGATTACAATTCTTGATCAATGATTGAATGCATAGAGAATTTGTTCATCGTATACCCTGGATAGGACCTTCAAGGTGGATGAAATTAAAGGGATTATCTTCTAGAAATTGGATTTTATGGACATGAGGAGGGATACTGTGGTTATCATCATAAGATATGATCTCATGAGTTCTCAATGTTTTCCCACGAATGAAGCCTTCATGGTAGATTATTTGGAGAGGACCTTCAAAGATGCTAGTAACAATGTTGTGAGGAGGACCTTCACAACTGCTAATATAAACCCCATAATTTGGTAATGGATTAGAAGTATCATGGGCCGCCATGGACATGTGTCTGATGGACTCTTGAACTCTATATTCTATTATATTAGGGTTATGAATTTTATAATTATTTTATAGATTTATTTGGTGGGATTTTGTCCTAGGCGCTCTCTTGTGGGTGACTGGGGAAACTTTTTACATGTGAAAAACATCATATATGAGTACATGTTCAAGTGGATCTCATGGTTCTACAAGGACATTCTAGTAAGATTTTGAAATCTTGTCACATAGATATTTCAACCTTGGAGTGGCCACTAAAGTGGATTGGTGTTCCCCAGTCGGAATGAGTATTTGTTCTTGATCTTGTTTCCATTTAACTCTAAATATTTTTTATGGACCTCCTGGAGGAGAGAAGCAATATATGTATTTTCTTGAGTGAACACCCCATTGTGTGGATGAGTCAACTCCCTTGAGGAGGTGATGTTGTGGCTTTGAATTATTTATTTTTCTATAGATGTGATTACATCTTGGATAAACTGTAGGATATCGTCTGGTATTTATATTTGATCCTCAATTATTTCTAATATTTGTTGAGTGATTTTATTCATGGTAATGAGATTATATTCATATTGTTGTGTCAAAGAAGGAACACATGTCTTCAACCTATTCGTAAATGAGATATGTCGGTTATGTTCTCTGGTTTATGTCGTATTTTCATAGAGGGATTTATATTTGTGTGTTAGGATTTTTATAAGCTTGTGTGATATAATATTTGACTGACAGGCATGTTTTATGTCATAAATAATATTAATCTTCTCATAGTTTCATCATATATTTGAATATATTTATTCATGTGTATTAGTAGTAATTTATATATTATCATAGTTTCACACCATATTTGACTGATGTGATGGATGTGTATTGGATGGGATATGTGCATGCCTATAATGTTTTCCCTATTTTAATGGGGAGTTTGGTTTTAATTCACATGAATTTACATATGATCATAGGTTTACTTTGTATTTTACTTTATAACTTTATATTTTCATGTATGGATTTGTGTCTTCTAGTTTTATTTATTATTTAGCTAAATATCATTATGTACATTTGTAGGGATATTCATCTGTTAGTAATTTGACACATATTTTCATAGCGGGATTGATATGAATGATCTGGAATTCACTTCTATTCATATTTTTTTTACGTATTTAACTAGAGGGATTCAGAAGAGTTATAAGTAATATACCTCTTCCCATAGTTTTCTGCCATATTTGGATAACAAGATTCATATTCATGAGTAGGGATTTAATTTTAAAAAATATTCATCATATTTTTTCTGACAGGCTTCATGAGTGTAAGCAGGGATATAAATTTTATTGTGTTTGGTTTCTTCCATATTTTCTGAGAGTGATTGATGTGAATTAGGTGGTATTTATTTTTTTCATTTCATTACATTGTATTTAACTTAAAGGATTTATAAAAGTGAGAAGGAATATATGTTATCTCATTTATTGACGATATATTTTCCCAATGAGCATGATATTTGTGTGAAGGAATTTGAATCTTCTCATTGATTTTCACTATATTTACATGATGGAATTATTATATAGGAATAAGGATGATAGACTATCCTAGATTTTTAGAACATCAACCTTAGTGGGTTGACCTTGGGACCAGGTTTCGTTGGACTTTGGATGGTTCCCTCAAGGTGGTATCGTATTTGTGGTGAGGATATTGGTTTGGATAGTGTTGACAATGATGATTTCCAATATGGGTGCTTGGGAGGGATCCTTGTATTACTAGGATTAATTCATTGGTGATGACTTTATCAGCCTCCCTATGGTATGTGAGGAACTTATTATCGCATTCCAAGTATTGGCACCCAAAATGGTTTGATATGGCCACTAGGGACACTCGTTTTTGGATCGCAAACCATCACTGGGTGGATGGTTTGTGGGGATTCATGTACTCGAGTGTCTGTCGAGCTACCTATAGGGTTGGAAGAGTACCATTCTAGTGACACTATCAAACCAATGTATTTGAAACCTAATTTTTAAAATGATGGGTGGGTGATGGTTTCCTATATTGTTTTGGGGACCCAACTAGTATAGTGGCTAATGTATGTCTCTACGAAACTTTCTGAGACTCCGTTTCATTGAAGATATTTATGATGATTTTCTGCAATATATGTGACAAATAAAATAAAACAATGTCAATGTAGCTTCTCATAACCACAAGTGTAATTTATGATCTTGTCTGTCCCACTTCTATTTTATGAGGAAAAATGGGGAAAACATGTGGTAACATCACCACCCTTGTTAAGGATTCACATCTGGTTCACCAATTTGTTTCCGATAGAATTTTTCATGTGCCTGGTGATTGATTTTAGCAGATTTAATTATGTTCAATCATTTTCATTGGGCACATTATTTTTGAACGATCTACAATGGGTTTCATTCGTGGAGTTGGGAACTCCCAAAAACACTTATATTCCATCATAACGAATGGACCTACTTTCCAAAAGAACTTTTTCCTTAGATATCTCAGCCAACGACCCTTAAGAACATACATTGGACCAGAAGATGGGAATTCAAGATTATCACACCCATTTGAGGGGAATTATTTCCCACTTTGGGACTCTCTTATAGATTTATTATATTCCCAAGAATTCATTTTTCATTCCCAAGTATGAATAATATGGATTACACTAATGAAAGATCTTGGACTTCGTGGAGGTACGTTCATGATTAATATTTTTTTCTAATCCGGTAACATTTTCTAAATAAATGTATATCAGGTGTATGTAGAATCTTGGTGTTGTTTTAGGGGATTGGGACACTAAATTAAGGGAAATCAGGCCATCCCTCACATGTTACAGGGTTGGCGCATAGTTAGTGTAAACCATGCCAGGGGGAAAGAAAAACCTTGTGGTCTTAGATAGAGTCATTCCACATGGTTGGTTCAAGGTTTTTTAAACCAAAAATAATCCCTAGGTAACTGTGAATCTTATCCTTTTTTGGAAAGAGGCTAGTGCCTGGTTGTCGCATAGTTTGGAAAATCATGTATCCAAAACATGTGTCCCCTTAAAAAGATAAAAATTACCATTTCGTCCCCTTGGGATATTAAGTGTTTCACCATATTTTCATCCCAATTTTCCTCCCAACATACCTTAAGATGAACCTAAACCTCAAAATCCTCCCAAGAGTAGATATACTTCGATTATAATCTATTTGGTGTTTTTTTTGTGCATCAAATCTCTAGGTATGTATATCACACCTCTTGTTTCTCATTTCTGTATTAGGAATTGTGGTTTCATTATTATTCTTCAATATCTATAAAACACGCTTTATCAAGTGGATCTCAGATTCTGGTGTTAAAGGGATAATGAATTTAGATATAAGGCCAAGGTTACGTGAGAATTCATCTATAGATTTGAGGTAGGTTGTCTACTAGTCACATCCCATAGTATTAGTGTTGGTTTGTGCATTTTTGGTTGTATTGTTTGTTCCCTCTTGTTGTGAATTTTTTCCTTAGTAATATTTGTTAAAATGATTTGATAAATGATGAATTTAAACCCTCATGATCCCTGTGGTATGAATTGTGGTTGATTAGTCTATTTTAGGGCCACACATGGTGTGCTCTAATATTCACAACAATAGAAAATTAAAATATACATCATAAAGTCGACTTGTGAAAGAAGATTCCCTGATGAAATTTATGAAAAGTTAGTTGATTTCAAAAGGAAATATTGAAATATGTATCTAGGATTTGATATTGGCATAAAGGTTTTTTTAATACGAAATGGGTCAAAAGTAATAAAGTAAATGTGTTATGTGACTTAATAATTGTACTTGAAATTCAAAAATGGGTACATTATTGTGAATAGAATAATGTGTTAAATGTGTTAACCCATGGTAATTGATGAAAATGGGTTAAATGGGTTATGTTAAGATAATTAATTATTTGTCTAATGGGTTAAGCCATGTGAAAGGTAAATGGATTAAATAGGCTATGCAAAGTAAATGGTAAATGTGCTAATGGGTTAAGGCTTGATATTAATTCACATGTTGAATAATTTTGAGATGTGAATGTATGTGTATTAATTTGTATATGGTTTGTGATATTGTATATGTGATAAATGGATAAATAATAATATGAACATTGTTTTTTAGTTGTGGGGTATTATACTTTAGGATTAATGACCATGGATTAGGATAGACTAAGGATCTAAACCCCACCACTATAATGCATGGTTTAGGGAAGGGGACTGAGGACCTATTCCCCTAATAGTTGCATTAGACGAGACAAAAAGGACCAAGACTCCAAAGTAAGTGTGATGTATTTTTTTATAAATTATTATCCCTAGTGAGATATGGAACTTGAATTATTCCATTATGCATGATAATTTGTTGGCTTAGGCTGTAGTGTAATAGTTGTAATTACCTAACCAATGGAATAAAAAATGAAAATGTCTAAGTGATTATTGTTAACTAATGTCACCTATGTTTTCATTCATTTATCTGTTCATTTATTTAGTAGTTTTATTCATTAATTTTTTAGACTAGATATTTTGTAGACACCATTGGTGATGACCTACTAATTTATACTCAGACCCTACTCAGGCCTCTATAGGGTACTAGAGTAGATTTTATGTTTGTAGGTCAAGAGAATGGAAAGGGACCTATGCAAGGTATTTTAGTTGGGATGGGGATGTGTATATATGATAATCCAGATATGGACCTGGTACCTGTATTCAATAATTTTGTAGTTGTTTTATTTTGGGTTTTCTTTACACTTGGAACTGGATTGAAATTACAAAGCATGTTTACTTTTTGTTGTGAGTTTTACCATGTTTTTGGAAATATTGGTAATGTGTGTTCGTTGTTTATTTTTTCTGATTCATTTATTTATTTTTTTTGTTTTTTATTACTATAATAAAGAGGGTATAGTCTTGCAATGTGATCTATTATACCCTTTTAACTAGTTAGTAGCCTTTGGTATATTAGGAGGTGCGCTTGAGGTCATGTGGTGACCTCGATTGAAGCACTAATTTAGTGGAACCTAGGTCAGGGATGTTACAAAGTGGTATATGAGCATGTCATTTCTGTGACTTACTATTTGGGAATGATATAATAGATATTAGAAAGTATAGTGCCTTGGTAATGAGATCGTTCAAGGGAGTATCTAACCGATGTGTGGGGAAACCCAATTACCTAGGGTGAGAATTATTGTTTTTTATGTGTATTGTTACAATTTAATGATATTTCAGCATTATGTGGTGCACTTGTTTTGTGATGTAACTATTTTTTGATATTTTTCTCATGGAAGGAATAGAATGAGTTTGTGAATTATTGCATAATTATTGTCACATAGGTACATAAGTGACATTAATGTTTGTTGGAACACATGAGAATGGTGTGTGGGACATGGATGGTAGACTGCATTTTATATTTATAAAAAAAACTAAAGAATATAATGTCTAAAAAATGTGATGAGAATGGGTAAATGGAAATAATGTTAAATAATGGTTAAATAATATTGTTAATTGAAATTTTTTTATGAATTAAAACTTTGGTTTTATCAAATTTTAAAGATATAACAGTTCTGAAATGTGGAAGATTTCATTTTGGGAAGGTTAAATCTCAGTAAAATGGTTTAAAATGAGTATTAGTGGCTATATAAGTTGGTTAACCACTTGTTTATTATGACCCATGTCATGGATAGTTGAGGGGGTGTTCTTGGTGTGATGATGTCTATTGGTATATTTTAGGTGAAATGGGTTGTGTATGGCTAGTGAAGATCATTATTTTATGTAAATTAGGGATGATTTATGATACATTCTCTAAGAATGATGCTTGGAATTGTAGTAAGATGCCACCATGATGATGTGTGATAGTTGGGAGATAATAGGATATCACTGAGAATTCTCCTACAGAAGTGGGGTAGGAGATTCTAGTTGTTCAAGATAATAGGGGAGAGGAGAAGTTCTGTGAGAACTTCACTCCTTTTATGTAGATGATGGAACATGACCTAGTGTAGGCCATACTGAGTATGTTCGATCTAACTAGAGTTTTATATTTATATAAACCAGAAATTTTTTAAGAGATAGTGGACCTATGGTAGAAAAATTATGGATTGAATTCATCATAAATATTTTGGATCACTTGGATGTTCCTCCTTAGAAGAGGGTCATGTTGGAAGCTTATATGTTGTGGAGACCAGAAAAGAACTGGAGGGATATCCTAGTTCATAATAAAAAGGATTATGGTATGTTATGTAAATACGTCATGAAGTGTTTCTGGAGAATTTATATCCATAGGCCTTAATACAGAATTGGGATGTCTAGTTTATGAGGTTGACCCAAGGAACAATTTCAATGTTGGATTATGTGGGCCACTTCAGAAACCTACAACCCTTTGTTCCGGAATTGGTAGGGGACAATAATTCTATGCAAAGATGTTTCCAAGAAGGAAATAGGAATAATATGAAGTCCCAGGTGAACATATTCCATTTACTATGGTTTTTAGAAGTGGTGGATGAGGGCCTTATTTTAGAAGGTATCGTAATGGATGCTTTATGCAGTGGGTTTGTGGTACCAATTAGATGGCCTAGTGGTGTGACTTTAGAGGGTATAAAGTGAAAATTTTGGGATTCATTATCATGGTATTAGTGTTAACAATAGTAAAAAAATAAGATCATCCCCTCAAGGTGGTGACCAGGTGTTTTTCTATCAATGTGGAAGGCCATGACACATGCAGGGTCAGTTCCTCCGACTACTAGTTGAGTATAGAGTGTGTCGAAAAATTGGGTAGGTGAAAATTTTATATAGAAAACCTTGAAAGTTTGGAACAAATAGAATACCAAGGATGATTCCAAGTGAATTATGGGGATTAGTTTTAACACCCCGAGCTTCCACAGTATGTTTCCCTTTGAATAATGAAACAGCCTGCGTTGTCCGCAACTTCGAGATTCAAACACACCACGACCAATCAAACTTGCCGTTATGAATAGTAATACCCACTTTTTAAAATTTTATAAATTTTATTTTTCAAAATGGACGTCATTTTTGGTTTCATCAAATCAAAAATATCTGAGGGTGAATTTTTGGTACTTTTCTAAAAACATTCAATTTTTCATGAATAGTGAAAAATACTAAATTTTAATTTACAGAAACTTTTTTAATCAAAATAATTTATAGTGTTAAATTATACATTTGAATGGTTTTTATGTATCATTATATTATATTTTTATCATTTAATATACTTTAGGTGATTTTATGTTACTTCACATTTAAACTGGGCATAAATAAGTTTCAATCTTTTGATTGTTATTCTTTCTTAAAAAATGCTTTTTTGTTTTGACAACAAGAATTAATTTTAAATTAATTAATGCCACTTCTATGTTTTCAATTTGAAAAAACTGGATTGTATATTTAGAATCATGAGGTCCAAATTGTGTAAATTGGTACCTTTTATTTTTAGCCAATATGAATAATTACTTCGGTAAATATTTTATTTACCATGGTTAGAGGGTGAATCCGGAAAATACGGGTAAAAATAATATTATAATAATATTAAATTACCCTAAAACGTGTACTAAACCTATTTACTAATTACTTTCTGACCATTGGAATACTTGGGTATATGTTGGGACCCCATAGAGCCACTTGAGAGTGATAATGACACTTTATATTAATAAATTTAAAGTAATGACAACAATAACATAAACATATATCTTTTAGTAAAACAATTTTTACATGGGGTTATATAAGTTATATTTTCGACTATAAATATTCATTTAAAAGCTAAAAGTATTTTCTACATCATGATTTTTTTTAATTTTTAGATATCAAATAAATAAAATTATTTATGACACAATAATGATGTAGTGATTACCTCATTAATAAATGATTTAAATAAATGAGATTATAAAAATTAAAACAATATCTAAAACATTTCCAATTCCTATTCCTCTTAGAATCCTTACCTTAGGTAGAAGGCACTTCAAGGAAGCCTTTTGGTTCAAACCAAAGGGAGTTACCTGATTTAAAGGCAACATATCCTCTTAAGTTCTTTCCTTTTATTTTACTTCTCCAACCCCCTAAACTCTATTTGTTCATTTATTTTATAAAAACACTAGTATTATCAATATACTACATAGTTCTTATGATAATTATTTGAACTAAACATACACACACCTCCATCTAATGGGTATAGAACATAATGTATCTGTGGATGGAAAACTACTGCCTCATGAAACGATGATTGTTCAATCTTATACTACCACCTTTTATGGTGGCCATTATGATGGAACTGCAATTATATATGATATTTATGATATTTATTTTTCCTATAATATTATTTAATTCTCTTTTATAGCATACCTTTATTCTTTTCATGTTGCATATATAAAATAATTTAATTTGAGGAAGTGTGGACTATCTCCCCCTCAAAGTGATATGACTTGTTCATACATACATGGAATGCATAAAGTATGATGTTAATGAATTTATGTAACATATATAAAATATTATATTATACTTGAATAATAATATACCTAATTATCATTTGGTTTTCTTTCCTTTTAAAATAAGAAAAATGAAATGGAAGTAGCGTTGGTGCATACGTACGGATTACCGTCTCCACGAACATGATGAGATTCATTCTCCATCGTAACCATTAAATAATAATTTTCTTTTGATTATTAAAAATAATATTTAAGAACATTATATAATTATGTATAGGAATCAAATATATACTATCCATAACAAACACGACTTGAGTAACAAAACATATAAAGGAAAACGAATCAGTTAACACCAGAAACAATGATACTACTAAAATATTATTAACAAAGAAATATTATAAGATAATATATGATATCATATTTATATATGTGGTTATTTTATAATTAATAACAATGATTTAACTATTATATAGGAGGTTAACGTACCCTCTACCAAGGAAAGGTAAAAGGTAATGGTTAATTTTATAATCTCTTTATTATCCTATGTTGTTTTTACATAAGTATCTAATGGGACCTCTTTATCATCCACATATGTGTTTCTTAAAAATGTATTTCAAAACATTTTTACTATTTCCTAGACTATCGGTTAAAGTAATTTATACCCTTTTTTGACTTTTTATAAAATGGTTTGAAAGTAATCTTTCTATCATTTTCCATAAAAGGTACTTTATGGCCTTTTCGACAAATTAAGGAAAGAATGTTTTTTAACTTATACGGTGGGTGTGGTTATACTCTGTCTTTATAACACCTTTGAATCTTCCCTTACAATCTTATAAGAATATTTTCAAAATATATGTTTTCTTTTATAATTATATGACTTTTAAATGATTTTAAAATAGAAAGATATATTCCTCTCAAATAATATTGATTTCATCTATGTCAACATCCATTAATAGATTTTATACTTGTTAGAAGTTGATTTATTATGATACAAATCTTCCATATTGTATTGAAGGTTTTTTGATATGTTTGACTATGGATATTTTATTTTTATACCATTCATGGTCTATGGTTAATGTATTAACATTGCATATATTAGTTTTAATATGAATGTTTATGTTATGATTCAACCTTTTCAGATGAGGAATGCATTGTACTTAGTAAGTGATGGGTGGAGCCCATTATAGCTCCTCGATGCATCGATAGGTCTCATGAGTCAAAATAGTATCTTGGAACATGACCTTGAGAAAATCTTAGTTGTAGACTTGGCACGAGGCCTTGACAATGTGGTTATGATGTCTGCCATTATGCATTTCATCAATATGAAATTAGCTATTGATATTACATGTGATTAATCAACTGGTTGAATATCCATGTGAATAAGTAAATGGAATTATTTTATTTCTATTTTCCATATTATTCTGAAGTTTAAGTTTAAAATACTTATTTTAATTTTATACATTTCCTTAATTTTTTATTCTTATTTATGAAATTTTCTGCTATATTGTTATCCTTACTGAGTATGAGTTCACCCCTTTCTATGTTTTATTTTTCCCAAGATGCAAAGTAGTATATTATGACTATCCTGTAGGGATAGTATAAAAGTTATGAATGTGGTCAATGGAGACAATGTTGATGTTTTTTTCATTTTATAATTTAATGTAAATATTATGAATGTATCTAGTACTTCCAAGGCTACTAAACTAATCGTTCTTTAGAGACTTGGTCTTTTGTGATTATGTCAATGTTATGTAATAATGCACCGACTATGGGTAACTTGGTTCAAGGCATTACAGTTGGTATCAAAGGAAGTATAATACAAACCTTGAAAGTTATATGTATAAAAGATATTATTAGAGAACATTACCCTATGATAGACATTGATGATTAGTATAGAAGAACTTCCTAAAATTTTGGTAATGTAGAGATTTTGTGAGTTTTCCAAGAAATACATCCCTATCTAGATATGAGCAGGTAAGGGTAGATCAGGAATAGATATACCTAGGAGTGAAAACTCTGATAGGGCATTTCAGGCTTGACCCGGGGTATCCTGGTACATAACAACGGTCCTTTCTGCACTCTTGGTTTTGACACTCCCGGGGGACATGATTAGGATAATTCATATTTTATTTACAAACCATTATAAAGGATTTATGAGTATATAAATCCTCAAAGAATTTTTTTAATGATTATGGATTATAACCATAAAATGTTCAATTTATGTTAAGTGTTTTACAAGTTTGGGATTATGTATTGTGATTCATAAACTAATCTAGGGTATTCTATTATTTAGAAATGGCGCCTAGTGGAAGGAATGAAAACCATTTAAACACATGTAATCAATTTAGAAATTTACCTACTACTCAAAATAATTATAGTGGCACTGGTGATGCAACTAGTGCTGATCAGCTTAATACCATACTGGGACAACTCACTCAGGTTATGAATAATTACCTTACCCGTATGTATAACCCTGATCCACAATGCAGAGGATCAATTTTAGACCTATTTATGAGGAAACAACCACCAAAAATAAATGGGACTACAAATCCATTTTTAGCTAAGTAATGGATAAGATCCGTAGAGAAAATATTTCATGATATAAGGAGTAGCGAAAAGGAAAAAGTTGTCATGGAAGTTTAACACCTCACATGAGATGCAGATCAATCGTGGTCATCGATTCTAATGACAAAGGATGATGATGAAGTATAAAATATGGAATGGTGGGAGTTTAAAGATATTTTCCTAGAAAAATAAATTCCTCATGACCATCAAGTGGATATGGAAAGAAAATTTGTGAGTTTGAGGTAAAAGGAGGATGATAATGTCGCAAAGTATGAGGCTAAACATACAAGGTTAGCAAGGCATGCTTCATATTATATACATAACCCAAGGAGTAATATTTATTGATTATTTTATGGGTTAAAACCATTTCTATGTCAAGAATTAGTCTCATAATCCTTCTCATTATATGAATATATTTTCTCATGTGCTATCAAGACAGAAAAGGAATTATCTAAGTCATATAACTATAAAGAAAAATAAGAGAATAATATATCTACTGAACACTCTGGAAATTGAAATAAGGGGAATAAGGAAAAATTTGAAGATCCATCCTATGGTAAATGTGGGAAGAAACACCCAAGTACTTTCTTGATGTAAATGATAGTTTGTTACAATTATGGTAAAAAAGTCCATAAAGCTAGAGATTGCAAGGGGAAGAAAGGGGCTGTCAATGTTGGATGCTACATTTGTAAAGAAATGGGGCATTATGAAAATGAATGTTCTATGAGTCTGGGAAAATTACCTTAGAAAAGGCCAAGGGAGCAAGGCCAAACATATGAGATCGCTACTGCTGAGGTCGAATCTCCAAAAGATGTGGTGGAAGTTAATTTAATGGTTTCCTTAAGTTTATCCAATTCTTTATTTGATTCTGGATCATCACATTGTTTCATATTTTCCCATTTTTCTAAGAAAATTAGATATTTCCAATTTGCTTTAACAAGGGAGTTGTCAATCAAAACTCTTAAGGGAAGTATCATTGCAACAATATTTTGTAAATCAGTTCCCATTAGGGTATATAAATGCTCTTTATCTGCTGATCTCATCATCATACCCATGATTTAATTTAATATTATTCTCATAATGGACTGGATTTCAGACCATGATATGGAAATTTATTGTAAGAAGGAGGAGATTACAATTTTTAATGATGATAAGAAGTACCTATATTTAGAGAATAAATGTCACCACCTGATTTATATCTAGATCCACCCCCTGTAGCTCTACTAAATTCATTTATTATGGGGGAAGAGAGTGAAATAACTATGGGTGAGGAAAATAATGTTCAAATATAGGATGTAACTATTGTACAAGAATATGTTGATGTATTTCCAGAGGATTAACCTAGACATCCTCCAGAACGAGAAATTGATTTTTCCATTGATTTAATTCCTGATTCAAGGCCCATATCGAAGGCCCCTTATAGAATGGATGATGTGGAATTAGTGGAACTAAAGAAACAACTAGAGGAATTGAAAAATAAAGGATTTATCTACCCTAATGTTTCTCCTTGGGGAGCCCTTGTTATTTTTGTTATGAATAAAGAGGGATCTATGAGGCTGTGCATTGACTACAGGGATATCAATGTTATAATAATAAAGAACAAGTATCCCTTACCTCGCATTGATGATTTATTTGATAAACTTCATGGAGCTCAATATTTTTCAAAGATTGAACATTGATCTGAATATCACCAGTTTTGTGTGAAGAAGGAAGACATTCTGAAAATAGAATTTCGAATTAGGTACGAACATTACGAGTTTAATGTAATGCCTTTTGGACTAACTAATGCACCCTCTATCTTCATGGATCTAATGAATAGAGTTTTAAAGGTGCATCTTGATGAATTCATAGTAGTATTTATTGATTAATTCTTGGTTTACTCCAAAATCTACGAAGATCATGAAAATAACTTACACAGTATTTTGAAAACTCTTATAAGAAATGAATTCTATGGGAAGTTTAGCATGTCTGAATTCTTGTTTCAATATATTTCTTTTCATGGCCATATTGTCTATAAAGATGGAATCCCCATTGATCCTTCTTAGACAAGAGCAATCCATGAATGTTTAGAACTGACGAGTATAAATGGGGTATGCAGTTCTATTGGTTTAGCAGGATATTATCAGTGTTTCACCCACAATTTTTCCCGGTTGGATAACCCATTAAAAAAGATCACATGTAAAGGGGTTAAATTATTTTGGACATAAGATTATGATGAATGTTTTGAATAACTGAAGAGAATATTTTTCAATGATCCAATATTGACTCTACCATCAGGGAATGATGGGTTTGTTATTTATAGTTATGCTTCAAAGAAAGGAACTGGTTGTGTCCTTGTACAAAATTATAGGGTTATTTACTATGCATCACGACAGATAAAAAATTATGAACAAAACTATCCCACTCATGATCTTGAGTTAGAATCTGTAATCATTTCTTTGAATATTTGAAGACACTATCTCTATAGTGAAAATGTGAGATATATACAGATCACAAGATCTTGAAGTATATTTTCTCACAAAAAGTACTCAACATGTGGAAAAAGAGATAGCTCGAACTACTAAAGGATTATGATTGCACCATACAATACCACCTGGGGAAGGTAAATAAGGTAGACGATGCTTTGAGCAGAAAGGATCATGGAGTTTTGAACAAGATGAGAGTTGAAAGGGATCATATGTTCATGGATCTAGTAAAGATGGATATGTGAATAATCATGGAAGGTGAAACATCAATACTTTTTCAAATTTTTTTTCTAAACCATCTTTACTAGAAAAGACAAAATGTTCTCATACTGATGATGAAGAGTTTCAAACAAAAATTAAAGCTGTGAATGATGGGAGATTGATTGAATTCGTATATGAATATCATATTTTGAAATTTGGGAAGAGACTTTGTGTTCCCGATATGACAGATCTGAAGAGGGAATTGGTTGATGATGCTCATTGCTCCAATTTCTCTATACACCCTAGTAGCAGTAATATGTATAGAGATTTGATGGAAATTTTTTTGTGGGAAAACATGAAAAGGGATATTTTTGATTATGTGTCAAGAATTATGGTTTGTCAATAGGTAAAGGCAAGAAGAAAACATCCTAGAGGATTCATGAAACCTCTTCCCATACCTGAGTGGAAATGAGATGATATTACAATGGATTTTTTTATGGGGATACCAAAGACTCCTAGAAGGAATGATGAAATATGGGTCATTGTTGATCATCGTACCAAGTTATCAGATTTTATTACGACAATATAATATTTACCACTTAAATGTTTAGAAAGAATATATATTAATGAAGTTTTAAGACTTCATGGTGTACCCCTATCGATTGTTTTTTATCGTGATCCCCATTTTACATCAAGATTCCGGAAAATTCTTCAAAAATCCCTAGATACTGAACCTCGTTAGTGAACTGCCTACCACATTAAAACTGATGGAAAATAATAACGGTCTATTAAAACCTTATAATACATGTTGATATCTTGCTCACTTGACTTTCAAGGTTTGTGGGATCAATATTTACCTCTGGTATAATTTTCCTATAACAATATCTTCCATTCAAGGATTCAGATTCCACCATATGAAGCGTTATATAGAAAGAGATGTTTCACACCAACTTATTGGGATGATGTTGGCGAAAGAAAACTCATAGGCCAGGAACTTTTTGAGGAAACAATGGAAAAGGTGAAGATTATCTAAACCCACATCAAAGCTGCATGACGTAGGAAAAATAGCTACATCAATAACTGAAGGAAGGAATTGGAATTTTAGGAAGGAGATCATGTTTTCTTGAATGTATCTCCATGGAAGTGATTTATACATTTCAGTAAGAAGGGTAAATTAAGTCCCAGGTACATCAGAACTTTCAAAATTCTAGAACGAATTGGGGTTGTAGCTTATCATTTGGCAATGCTGCCGAGTCTCTCCAAATATCATGATGTGTTCCACGTATCACTGTTGAGAAAATACATGCTAGACCCAATGCATGTACTCACCTATGAAGATATGTAACTGGAACCTGAACTATCTTATTATTAATATCCTATCACAATTCTTTATATCATAGAACAAGTGTTGAGAAACCGGACGACTCGTTTGGTGAAAGTTCAATGAAAAAATCATTAGATGGAAGAGGCAACGTGGGAAACCGAGGAACTTATGATGAAGAACCACTTGAGTCTTTTTATGTAGTATTATTCTAGAAATTTCTATGGGAAAATTATTTTAAGGGGGGAAGAATGTAACAAACCAAGCTTCCATGTTATGTTTCCTTTTGAATAATGCACTAGCTTGCGTTGTACGCAACTTCAAGATTCTTACATCTCATGACCAATCAAACTAGCCATTATGAATAGTAATACCCACTTTTTCAAATTTTATAAATTTTATTTTTCAAAATGGACTTCATTTTTGGATTTAGAATATTAAAATTAATTTAGGGTGAATTTTTAGTACTTTTCTGAAAATATTCAATTTTTGATAAATGGTGAAAAATACTAAATTTTAATTAAACACAAATTTTTTAATCAAAATAATTTATAGTGTAAAATTATAAATTTGAATGGTTTTTAAGTATAATTAGATAATATTTTTATTATTTAATATAATTTAGTTCATTGGATGTAATTTCCCATTTAAACTAGATATAAACAAGTGTTAATCTTTTGATAGTTATTATTTCTTAAAAACGCGCTTTTTTTTTGACAATGGGAAATAATTTTAAATTAATTTCTGCCACTTATGTGTTTTGAATTTAAAAAAAATGTATTCCATATTTTGAATCAAGAGGTTCAAATTGTGTAAACAGGTAACTTTTATTTTTAGATATTATGAACAATTACTTTGGTAAATATTTTATTTACCATGGTTAAAGAAAAAATACGATAAATAAGGGTAAAAATAATATTATAATAAAATTAGATTACCCTAACATGTGTTCTAACCCTATTTAATGATACATGTACGACCAAGAGAATCTTTGGGCCGATTTTGGGACCCCATGGAGCCACCTGAGAGTGATAATGACACTTTATATTAATTAATTTAAAGTAAAGACAAAAATGACATAAACATATATATTTTAGTAAAACAATTTTTACATGGGGTTATATGAGATATCATTAAAATATAAATATTCACCTATAAAGATAAAAATATTTCCTACATCATGATATTTTGTTTATAATTTTTAGACATCAAATATATAGTATTATTTATGACAGAATAATGATGCAGTGTTTACCTCATTAATAAATGATTTAAATAAATGAGATTTTAAAAATTAATACAATATCTAATACCTTTCCAATTATTATTAGATGATTTTATTTAGAACATGAGTCATCTTATATTCAACTTTAATGAGTTTTGGACCTTTAGAAACCGAAAATCATCATATAAAAAATAACATTATTAAACATTCTTGAAGAGCCCATCCCCTCTCTTATAAAAAGACCTCATCTCTAACCCATTTCTCACACCTCTCAAGCCCCTTGGATACTCCAACCACTTCTCCATTAATCTCCCTACATCCCTCTATTAATATTACAAGCCTTAACTTAGGAATAAAGAACTTTAAGGAAGCTATTTTGTTCAAACCAAAGGGAGTTACCCGATTTGAATGTAACATCCTTTCTTAAGTTCTTTTCCTTTATTTTACTTCTCATCCCCTTAAACTCTCTATATTCCTTTATTTTATAACTAAAAAATTATATGCAATATTCTAGGTTGTTTATATGATAACTATTTTGGCTAAACATACCAATACCTCTATCTAATGGGTATAGAACATAATGTTTCTGTGGACGGCGAACTACTGCCTCACGAAATTATGATTTTTCAATCTTCTACTACCACCACTTATGGTGGCCATTATGATTGAAATATAATTATATATGATATATATGATATTTATTTTATATATAAGCTTATATAATTCTCTTTTATAGCATGGCTTTATTCTTTTCATTTTATATATTTACGATAATTTCATTTGTGGAAGTGCGGACTACCGCCCCCTCAAAATGATATGACTCATTCATACCATACCTGGAATGTATAATGGATGGTGTTAATGAACTTATGTAATGTATATAAAATATTATATTACACTGGAATAATAATATATCTATTTATCATTTTGTTTTCTTTTTTTAAATAAAAAAAATGAAATTGAAGTAGCATTCATGCGTACGTACAGATTACCATCTCCACGAACGTGATGAGATTCATTCCCCATCATATCCATTCAAGAATAATATTAATTTGATTGTTAAAAATAATATTTAAGGACATTATATCCTTCATGATATGAATAAAATATATACGATCCATAACAAACATGACTTACGTAACAAAATATATAAAGGAAAACGAATCAGTTAACACCCGAAACAATGATACTACTAAAATATTGTTAACAAAGCAATATTAAAAGATCATATATAATATCATATTTATGTATGTGGTTATTATATAGTTTAATAACCATGATTTTAATATTAAACATGATTTTGACATACCCTCGACCAAGGAAAAGTACAGCTGAAGGTTTAATTTCACAATCTCTTTATTATCCGACGTTGTTTTTACGTAAGTATCTACTGGGACCTCTTAATCATCTAGATTCGTGTTTCTTAAAAATTTATTTCAATTTTTTATTCCATTTACTAGACTATGGCTTAAAGTCATTTATACAATTCTATGAATTTTTGTAAAATGGTTTGAAAGGAATCTTTCCGTCATTTTCCAAAAAAGGTACTTTAGGACCTTTTCAACAAATTAAGGTAAGAATGTTTTTTAACTTATTTGGAGGGTGCGATTATTCTTAGACATTATAATACCTTTGAAGATTCCCATAAAATCTTATAATAGTATTTTCAAAATAAATGTTTTCTTTTATAATTACACGAATTTTAAATTATTTCAAAATAGAAAGAGATATTCTTCTCAAATAATTTGGATTTATTCTATGTCAACATTCTTTAATGGATTTTATACTTGTTTGAAGTTGATTTATTATGATACAAATCTTCCATATTGTATTGAAGGTTTTTTGATATCTTTCACTATGGATGTGTTATTTTTATACCATTCATGGTTTATGGTTAATGTATTAACATTTCATATACTATTTTTAAAACAAATGTTTATGTTATGTTTCAACCTTTTCATATGAGGAATGAATTGGACTTAGTAAGTGATGGGTGGTGCCCTCTCTAGCTCCTCGATGCATCAGTAGG
This sequence comes from Viscum album, assembly GCA_963277665.1. NCBI lineage: Eukaryota > Viridiplantae > Streptophyta > Magnoliopsida > Santalales > Viscaceae > Viscum > Viscum album. The sequence goes on along the minus strand of OY728144.1, from coordinate 148,495,656 downwards.
TCTCATGAGACAAACTAGTGTCTTGGAACAAATCCTTAACAAAATTTTATTTGTAGTCTTGGCACGAGGCCTTGACTATGTGGTTATAATGTCCGGCATTATGCATTCCCTCATTATGAAATTAGTTATTGATATTACATGTGACTATTAGACTAGTAGAATATCCATGTGAATAATTAAATGGAATTATTTGATTTATCGTTACCGTATTATGTCATAGTTTATGTTTAAAAGGATTTTGTTTTAGTTATATACATTTCCATAAATGTTTATGCTTATTTATAAGAGTTTCCACTATAGTGTTAACCTTATTGAGCATCTGAGCTCACCCCTTTCTATGTTTTATTTTTCCCAAGATGTGAAGAAGTATATTATGACTGACCTGCAGGGATAGCCTAAGGAAAATGAATGTGGCCAATGAAGGAAATGTTGATGTTTTTTTTTCATTTTATAATGTAATTTAAAACTTATTAATGTGTCTATTACTTCAAAGGCAACTAAAATAATCGGTCTTTCAAGACTTGATCTTTTATGATTCTTCTAATGTTATGTAATAAGGCACCGACCCTGGGCAACTAGGGTCGGGGCGTTACAGTAGTTAACCCATATGAGGTAGGTATTTGGAGATCTACTGGTCGTAATATTCAAGGTGGTGGACATGGTACTCTAAGGATAAATCATTAATACTAGAAGATTAGTGAAACCATATGAACATAGCTCAGAGCCCAAGAAATAAGGGAATGTCAGCTTCATGATGATCAGTCTACACCTAGAGGTAGTGATGCTAGACTGTCAACTGTTCAAGGTATGATTCTTGTATCTTCCATGATTTATTAAGCTTTTTTTGATATAGGTGCTTCAAATTCATTTATATATATTAGATTTATTGTTATGGTGGTCTTACCACAATGATCCAAGGTCTGAGAAAGCTGACCATAAATTTATTAAATAAAACGTAAAGCACAAGAAATATAGGCCTTATAGGGGGCGGTACAAGATCAGGAATATTTCATGCCATACATATCATCATCAAACATGCTATCACAGAGGTCATGGATCCTAAACTACCCCATGGTCCACAGATCCACAATTTCCCTCTTCGAGAGGGAATTGACAATCTGGTTCGCCTACCTATAAACATGAGATACAATGATCTGAAGGTGATTGGCCTGAGTAAGACAAGTGATCCAATGAGGAAGGATTTTCCAAGGAACATATATAGTACGTGTTCCAAAATTATTCACAACAATTTTTGAGTTAGATTCAATCAATAAAGGTTAACATTTGTGATAAATAGAATATTTGATTTCATATATCAAAACAAAATATTCAACTTCATACGCAGTACCTTGGCCAATAAAGTGGTGGAAGAAACCATTGATAAAACTGTGATAAGTGTGGAAAACACTTATATATCCCGATGGTCAAGGAGATCCTGAATAAATACCATCAATATAAAAATTAATTCCAAGAGGGATCAGTGGAATCCATTTAAAGAACCTAAATTCAAGAGGCTGGTTCTGTTTCCCTTCCACTCAAAGAAACCGCAGAGTCTACAGGTCTTCAATTGAGTTCTTCACTGTGCCATATTTCATAGTAATAACCACATGAATATCCTCATGTATGGAAATATAATCATCATGGAAACATGCATGTTGACTCTTGAAGATTTCCTGGTTTCGTGCAGACTACATAACGTGAACGGCCGATGCAGAATCCACAATGAGCTGGTTGTGCACCTGTGAACTCTTCCCATCTTCATAGAGTCGTGAAATGAGCTCATCAAGATCCCTATAGTGATAGAAATAAAAAATAGTAGAGAACCAATATATTTATATATCTTCTTTACATAGAAGAAGTCTAGAAAGAGGTTTTGGATAGATTCAGTAGCCCGCAAATGTAAGGGGAAGGCAGAGGCAAGATGGTGCCCCGCTTTCTACAGCTGATCATGTGTAGGGAGTCGGTTCCACCAGAGCTTCCAAAGAAGAACCATTCTAGATGTTTGAACACAAAGGGACTTAAAATGAAGTAGCCACATGGGTGTTATGTGAGAGACCTCCATTTTCAAAGTATAATACTTTTTGGTGTTGAATCGACCATGTGAAGTGGGATTCCAGATCAAGGTATCCTTATCCATACATACATAATTCTAGATATCTAGTATAGATTGATGGGGAATAGTATCAGCAAGATGAAGAGCTTGTCTCATTGAATTATCCACATTCATCAAAGATAAGGTGGAGGGGATAGTAGCGATATCAATAGGGTTGTCTAACAAAGAGGTTTTCCATCAATTAATCATGGAGTCTCTGCTAACCAGCCACTTCGAGTGCTTCATGATGTCATGGAAGGACTGCAGAAGAGATGTCTAGACAGAGGAAAGAAGATAATGCAGATATCCACTAAGCATCCATTGATTAAACCTTCAAGAAAAAAAATAATTTGAGGATTCAATAGAAGATAGGAGGTTCCATGTAAAATTTTTAATCAAGAAATGATTGAAAATTTTGAGATCCTTGACTCCCATGCCTCCCATATCAAAAGACATAACATAATCCTTTCAAGCAGCCATTATGAGTTTCCTCTCATACACCGAGCCTACCCATAAGAAGTTTCTAAGAATACTTTCAAGATCATTCAACACACTTTTGGGCCATTGATAAAGAGAAAATGAATACACAAGCATAGATGTAATGACCGAGTTGATGAGGCAAACCCTCCCAGCCTATGAAATATTCTTTCCCTTCCACATAGTAAGCTGATTGATGACACTAGGATAAATATTCTCTAGATAGTGATGTTTCAATTTTCCCCAGAATAAGGGAACTCAAAGGTAAGTAAAGGGGAGAGAGCCCTTCTGCATGCCAAGGGTTCTAGAAATTATATTTTTTCCCAATAGTGAGACCATTTCCAAAATTGATAAAGGACTTTCCCCAACTAATGGCCTGTCCAACAAAATAATCATAGCGATGAAAGAAACCTTTAATGTCACCAATAAGGGTCTTTTAGGGCTTCCCAAGCATGAGAAGATCATCAGTATATAGCAAGTCATAGGGGATAATATTTTTCCGACCATCTTGCACTTGTTTATAAATTCCAATATGAGTGATCTCAATAAAACATCTTATCATGTATTCCTCAGTAAGAGCAAACATGATCACTAAAAGAGGGTCCCCTTTACAAAAACCCCTAGTTCATGGGAAGTAGCCCCTTGGAGAACCACTAACCAGAATGGAGAGCCATGTAGAGTTGAGAATGGTTGAAATCAACATAATAATGTCTCTAAAAAACCATAAATCTTGAGGACTTCAAAAATAAATATCCATTTAACAATGTCAAAATATATAGATATGTAAATCTTGAGGGAAAATATCCCCTTCTGTGAGGTTCTCCTAAAATAATTGATACCTTTAGATGCCGTAATTGAACAATTTTGAATGATTTGACCTGAATCAAACCCAAACTAATTAGGGGTAATATGGAATTTAATAACCTGACCTAATTTGTTCACCAGAATCATGCTAATAACTTTGGGAATGGTGTTATCAATAGAAATTGTCCGGAAGTCCCTGATATCAACCACATTATCTTTCATAGGTATAAGCATAATAAACTTCGAGTTACATCCATGTGGGAGAAAGGCACGTCTGAATAAATCCATAACTATATCAGCCATGCCATCCTGAAGAAGATCCCAATAAAACATGAAACATTTGTTTGAGAACCCATCTAGTCTAGTAGTACTTTCCATGTTAAGAGAGAAAAATGCCTCCCTAATCTCATCCTTCAAAGGGAACATCGTGAGGAGACGATTATGATACTATTTGATAGCAGGGTCAATGATTTCAACCATTTTATAGGTGCTATCAATCCAATATTTAGAATATAGAGTCTCAAAATAATGAACCAATGCACTAGAAATTTCACTTTCTGAGGTGTGGAGACACCCATTTACACTAATGGCCAACATTACTTCTCTAACTTTCTTTTCCTTATGTAGCCTATGAACAAACCATGAGTTTATATCACCTTATTTAAACCACCAAACATTTAATTTATTTTGGTTAATCCACTCTTTTACATTAAGCAGGTCATCAAGCCTTACAAGTGCCTGAATTTCATCCCTTGAAGGGATATCATTGTGATGGTTACTAGTTTGGAAGCTTGTAATTCTTGTTTCAACAATCTAAATCTCATGATCCAGGTTAGAAAAATATTTCATACTCCTGTCATTTAGCTGTTTTTTGACATTCCGCAGCTTCTCCACAAATATATGAAGTGGGCTACCATAAAAATTCATTTTCCAGGCCTGTATAATATCCTCCATGCACCCTGGAGTTATGATCCATCGATTATTATAGATAAAAGGTAAGGTAGATGACCTCAAAGCTGGGATGGTAATTTCCAAAATCACCAGATTATGGTCAGAGTGGTGTTTAGGAAAAGTATGACATGATATGTCAGTGATGTCAGTCATATCATCCATTTAAAAAACATCGATCAAGCTTGCTAGCGTGTCTCCCATTCTGAATATATATTCTCTATGTGAATTCATCACCTACAATTGTCACTTCCACCAGAGTACACTGGTCAGTACGAGAAGAGAAATCAGCAGAGGCAACTTGTTTGAAACTCATTCCAGTTTTCTCCTCTATCCTTAGAACAGTATTAAAGTCCCCCAAGAGCATCCATTTATGGAATAGAGACTCAGATATTTCCATGATCTCAGTTCATAACTCTCTTCATTTGATGTATGAAGTCACCGCATAAGAAAAAGTAACCAAGGGACTAAATCCCTACACATATAGAGAATCTGAGATGCATTGCTGCATGGCACTAACTGAAGAGATGCATAGGCCGTTGTGCTTGAAAACCCAAAGATGGCCTATGAAAATGTCATTAAGGTTATGAGAAACAAAATTGTATCCAAGATAGGCCCATTTAAATCCTTCCCACTTACTGAAGAGCATATTAGACTCTGTAATGCCAACAAGCATCTGTGTGTGGGCCATAAGAATGTGTCTTAGGGATCTGGCCGTTGGGGAATTCTCAAGACCTTAAAAATTCTTGTAGAAAACTTTCATTGGGGGGATGTTTTCTATATGTCCATGGCGCCCCGCCCTATGCCACATCACAGTGACCCTTAATATTATTTCATTTTCCCTTATTTTTCCATGATATTTCCATGCCTTCAATCGTAGATGATGTAGCCAACATTGTTTGTTCAACTGGTTCAGGACAAATCTGACCCTCCTCCTGACTTGCAGCTGGTCCAGGGGTGTTGGCATCATCAGAGTCATCTGACCAAAAGGTGCCACTAAGGTGGGTGGAATTATTACTGGCATGTGGGCACTCATAAAATTCTTTTGCTGGAGAATACTTCTGGGCATCCTTGGAATAAGGAACCTGAAAAAATGGATCCTCAATGATGGGGGATAAAAAGACAGGGACCCTAGATGGTCTATCTTTCTCTTGATTAGAACTAGGGGAAGAGAATCTGATCAGACTGGCCACTGCCTGTTAGAGAGTGATCCCATTTCTAGTAGGCAAGTGGTTGATAGAAATATCATAAAGTGATAAGGTTGGTGCACAATCCTACCCATGCATAGAGCTGGGGATAGAGTCACATTCCTTTAGCACCACAGGACAAGGTAGGTATGGACTCCAAGTTTTTCCAAGACTGGATGTATCAGGATGAGGGAGTCCTTGGATCGGTTCTGATTCTGTAATATCAAGATGGGGTTGATTGGGGAGTTACTTGGGCTTCCCAGTAATAAAACCCCTAGCATCAGCATGCTATCCACATCCTCTAAAAGAATAACCTTTCACCTAATCCCTCTTCCCATGATGACTAGGGACATAATTCTCCTTCAATGTCACAAGTGTGATATTTTTCCCTTTCCTCCCTCAACATGTATCATTTTTGTGTCCTTTAACCTTGAAAAAACTGAATTCTTTATCCCTATTGAAATCATCAAGATGATGTTCAAAGTAGATCATGTTTTCTATCCTACTATTATGGATGGGTTTCACTATGTGTTTCCAAACTAATTCTCAGGGTTACCACCATAGAGAGATGTCGATTTCACGATCGAGTTGCAACCAGGAGCAGGACTTGTTTTCATTCTGTTATATTGAATGGAACTATCAGAACTCATAGGGATGAAAACATAGTTGGTTGAATTTTATGATAAATGGATTATATAACACCCCAATAGTTTGTGTATTTTTTCTCAAATTAATTTATCATTTTTATATTTTCCATTTCTCATGACACTAGAAATAGTAATTTAAATATATTAAAAAAATAAATCAGAAATTCTTTTCACATGGAAATGACTTGTCTTGCGCTACATAAAATATAGACGTGGATTGCACAACATTTAATACCGAATTGTCTTGTGCTACCCACAACACTATCTTGGATTAAGATACACGTGACACAGATGTTTCTACGAATCATCATTTTATTGTTATAATTATTTAAATGAGGTAATGATAACATAGCCAGTAAAGTTAGTTACATTAATATTAATAAGTAATTTTCAAATATTATTCATAATTTATATATATATATATAACTCATTGACAATGAATGATATGAAATTTTTGAAAAATCTATTATATTTAAAAATATCATTTTCGTGAATGAAAAAATTTTAAAAATTAAATTAATTTCATACACATATAGAAATTTAATTTTACAAAATAAACCATATTTTTTAATTTATAATACCATAATTAGTATAGGGTGAAATTTTGGGATTTTTCTGAGAAATATCAATTATTGATGAATAGTGAAAAATACTGCATATTAGTTAATAAATGCATTTTCATTCAAATAATTATTAATATAAAATATAAATTGAATTTATCTTAATGTCACATTTGATTAATTATACATCTATTAATACAATTTATCCCATTAAAATCAATATCACTTTGAAATTGAATATAAAAACATAATGAAATTATGAACTTCTCTATATATTAAAAACCCTTAATTTCATCTCGTCTATGAGATTAGAATTAATATTAATTCTATGGCTAGTGTGTGTTGAATTTTGAAATGAAATAAAAAAAATAGTGTAATTAGTATAATATTTAGTGTCTGGTGATATCTTGTTCATTTTGAAAAAAATGATTAGGAAACGTTATTAAAAGTAACCATAACGATTAAGGTCAAATAATGATTAATTAGGGACTAAACCTTAAATTTATGATCCCAAATGACCAAGAAACTTGTCCAAAACACATTTTATTGACATATTTAAGTAATAAACCATTAATTATTTATTATGGTCAGTTTTGTATTACTTTTTCACTGTAATAAAATGTTTGAACCAAACTTGTTTTAAAAAATTCTAAGAGAGTCGGTTTCCTTCCCTATAAAAGGACATCACCTCTCCCACATCCCCACATATGTACAACCTTTTAGGTTAGCCCAAGTTATTCACAATCGACTTCCCAAGAATCCTCCCTTCCTCCGAGGAGCATTCCCTTGGGCAGAAATAATTCCAAGGAAGCCTTTTGGCACAAACCAAAAGGAGTTACCCTATTAAGAGGAGGCTTGAATAAGTACAACGGGAGTCAAGACACAAGGTATGGGGATTTAATATAACTTTTTTATTTTTGTAAGATACATACCATTTTCTCTACTCTTTCATTTAGTGCAATGTATATAATATCCATGATTTTATTTTATATATATTATACTTAAATTTTTGGGTATTCACATATCAATAATGTGATCTTTATTTCATGGGGTTTATGTTTCAAAAGCTACCAAATCGATAAAATAACATTATCTCCAATTTCCTAATTTGAGACTCATGTATTTTATGCATCTAAATTTTATTTTTAGGTGTATATACTTCCATTTTACCTATTATATCAATAATTTATTTTCATTCATCATATTTAATTTTTAATTTATTTTCATTTAATTACATGGAGAGTTTGATCTCAAGTTAGCAAGTTGTAAGTGGTTACTGAGACAATCTCATCAATTCTCAAGATTTTTTATGTTTATGATTCTATTGAAGAAATATTATGATCTATCTCTCAAGAAAAATCATGAATTTTTTTATCCTATAATTATTCATGAGTTATTCATATATAGGGACCATTTATTCCACTCTTTGGCATATAATATAGTTAAGAAAGTGTTTTTAAGAATACTCGACCTTACCCTATCTTCTGTTAGAAGTTTCGTTCCTTTTAATACAATATTTTTTTAAAAGGGTTTACAACAATATTCTACTAATCTATTATGATCAATAAAATACATTTTCCCCTTTTTTATTAATGTTTTCAAAGGAATCTTCTTAACACTTTCTGAATGAGTAAACTCTATAATCATTTTACCATGAAAATGTAATGTTATTTTTACCTCATCCAACATGTAAATACTTATCCACTATCAATACATTTAAGGTTTATTTTTCTGTTTAAAGGTTATTTTTATGAATTTTTTTAAAAAATATTTTCAAATAAATGGGTTGTAAAACAGTTTCAGGCTCCTTTTATAAGTTTTCAAGGAAAATGGTTTTCAAAATTTTTTCATGCCTTATTTCTATGTTTTCAAATTATTTGCAATGTAAATAGTTTCCAAATGGTTTTATGTTTTAAAGAGAGTTTTTCAAAGAAGAAATGATATTTTCCTTAATAAATTTTTCCAAAATGTCCTTATAAGTTATTTTCCTTCTTAGTTGGTATCTATTGATGTTACTCATTCGCATCTATGAAATAATCCAATTGTTTCATTCATTTTATTTCTTGAATGGTTTATGTTTTGATAGAATGATTCTTATGACTCCCATTTATCATTCATGTGTTATATTCCTCTAAAACCTGATTCTTTTCATGTGGTATGCATTGATGAAATAATTATGATACCTATCTATTTTCCATAGGTGCTGATGTGATGAAATGTTAATGAAACCCATTTATTATCGTGGGTTATTATTTGATGTTTATAGAACCCATATCTATTTTATGGGTCATGAATTGAAGGTTTTATTATGTTTTTTCACATGTATGAACGGTTATATTATGAGATGGGTGGGACATATATCTCCCTTCAATGTAATGGGTAATGATGGATGACACATGAGTATAAATGTTATAAATGAACCAGATTAATTGTTCATAATTTTATGCATGGACCTGGTTGCATTTCCCTAAGTTTATGTGTGAACCTAATTAAATGATCAAAATGTTATGAGTGAAAATTATTACATGTTCACAATGTTATGAATGGACCTTGTTTATGCCAATATATTTATTCATGAACCTGATTACATGTTCACAATGTTATGTGTGAACCTAATTATATGTTCCCAATGTTATATATGGACCTAGTTTCATTTCCAGAAGTTTATGTGTGAACCTCATTACATGATCATAATGTTATGAATGGACTTGGTGACATGTCCATAAGTTGATGAGGGAACCTGATTTAATGTCCTTAAGTTAATGAGTAAACCTTTTTCTACTTATTCATGTTCACAATGTTATAAACAAATGTTCACTCTACAAATTCCATTCCATATTACATTGTTATGCTTTCAAGACCATTTTACTTACTACTCTTATGATCTAAGTCTTATGAACTGAAAATCATGGTTATGATATCTAATTTGTAGGGTACTGTATTCATATGTTATTCTCACCTTCTATACCCTTTGGTTCATGTTTTGGTTAGATATTTCCTTTATTTAACATTACTAATAATCTGAGCACACCCCTTTCTTATGTTTCATTTCCCCAGGTTATGACTAAAGGTATTAGGTAGAATTACTAAAGGTAGAGATATTTATAGGGGATGTTGAATAGCTTTTAGGAGGATAAAATATTTTGTTTCCATGATTCCAATGACACTAAACTGTTACGGTCCTCAGGAATTTTTTTTAATGCACTGAGTATTCATCTAAAATGATGTAATATCCATGTATATTAAACCTGAGTCGCTATATTTTGTATCAATGAAAAGACTTATAAAAACTTTGGATGCTTGGATGATAAAAAATTAGTGATATACTAATGTATCATTGTAAGGACATGTCTAGTAATGTCTCTAAGGATAAGTTTACATATGATTAAAAATTTTGGGAAATGTCTTGGAATTTTGGTAAAGGACAGAGTGATTAGTTTCCGAGAAATACATCCATGTATGGATACCAAAAGTGGATATGGCTTTGACATAGATTTACTAAGGTGTAAAAACTCCAACAAGATGTTGAGGGCCTGACTTAGGGTAATTTGGTACACGAGAACATGCCTTTCTTCACACCAGGTGTGACACTCTTGGCGGATAGGCGTTGGGGATTAAAAAACATTTCATTAACAATCAGAATTTATTTAAATATAAGTTTGATATGAATAACATAGGTCTAACCTAGGGTGTCATAGATTAAGGAATGTGTCTTGATTTACACATCCTATAGGTAATTATTTTCTTGATTATGTGTTTTTATTCTATGATAAGTAATGTTCACACAATGCCTTCTGATTTTGGAGAAATGAGAGAGATCGAAGGAAAATGGTTCAAATTTAATGTTTCAGATTTGGAAATTATGGGAATTATGTGAATTTGTTTCCAAATTTGAAATCTCATAAAGATATTCAAGAAGTTTTTATGCATATTTGTTATACTTATGAAGATAAAGATACCACAAACAACATGTGTTGTTCATCGAGTATTGATTACATTAAAAATAATAATCATAATTATATTGATGTTGAGGAACCTTAATACATGATTAATATTTTTGTATTATAGTAAAGTGGTATTAAGGAATAAGTTGATGAGGCCTAAGTAATAGTTTAAGAATAATTTTGGAGTAATAAAGTATTTATATTTTGGAATTTAAATACTATGTTATATGAATCGTGAAATATATGATTATTTTTAGTATAAATTTTCATTAAGGATTAAAAAGGACATCTGGATGGTTTTGAAGACATAGAAAAATGATTTTAGGGAAATGTGATATTTTGATAACCCTTAATTAATTCCTGATATTGAGATAATTATGTTTGGATATAGATATTCTTGATATGAATAAGTAAATTGGACTGTTCATATTACCTTAGAACTGATTATTGAAAAAGTCATCTATTTCATCAAGGATAAAGTTCACAACTTCTTGGATTTATATAATGTATCTCGTAATAATTAGATTAAGGAAGAATTCATGTTTTCATAAATCATTTATGGCATTGAAGTTTATTACTATGTTTCAAGAGAATATATGATGAGGGTATTCACAAGTTTGGAATGTGACAACCAAGATCTACTTTGTGATATATTGGGGATCAATGTGAAGTTGGTTTTGTGACTTTCATTCTATGGTTTTGTATTTTCATCTGTCATCAGGGTTATAAGGATATCCATCCATGATTAGTTTATATTAAACATCACTGGAAGTACATATGTATTGATATTTTATTGAAAACCTTAGTTAAAAAGACATTTTGTGATGAACCTTATTTCAAAGATGTCTATCATATTTAGGAAATTATATTATAATGGCTTTATAAAAGAAAAACATGTATTTTTTTTACAAACAATCAATTCCAGGAAGGTCGTGGGTCTCGAACCCATGACCGATGGACGATAAAGGTTTCACACCTACCACTAGCCTACACAATTTCCAAGCTATTGTATAATTATTTTAGATGACTAATTATGTATGACGAAACAACATTGTTAATTTTTATTTTTATAGAATAATCAATTAACCATGTTCATTTTTGTGAATAGTTTTAGATAAATTGTTATACATTTAATTATTTTATTAGCCTCAAGATATGTTAAATGCGTATTTTAGAACTCCAAGTAAAATTTTAAAATTTATTTATGGATGTTCATCACATGAAGAAGTGGATGAGTTAAAAATTTATGAAAGAACAAATATAGAATGAAATTTTGTTTATAGGAATATATCAATTAACTATATATCCTTATATTATTGGTCTATAAAACTATTTCTCAACGTTAGGATAATGATAAAAAAAATTTATTTTCTTAATACTTTAATTTTATTGAACTGATGACCTTTTAAATCATCAAAGATTAGTGACTTTGAGTCCCTCACCTTATCTTTGATCATTTATTTGTTTTGATTCATGACCTCAATCACTCACTATAAATGTTTACACTTTTTCTCCTTGTCCATTCTTCACTCCCATCTTCTGTTCTCTTATGTGTAAACATAGTTATATGTTACTTTGTGTAACCGTTATGGTCCCAACTTTCCCTTTGAAAGAGATTTTTTATTATTAGTTTTTATGATGTGGGGTTATATAAATGAAATGTTCATGTATTAAATCTTTGATAACCCAAAAGAATTTTGAGGGTGAAATTAATTTTAAGGGTAGTAGAATGTAACACCCCTGGGTTTTTTGAAATATGTTTTTGAATTATTTTAACTTTTTGATATTTTGAATTTCATGTGACACTAGAAATAGGTCTATGTAGATATATTAAAACACTATGTAACGAATTATTTTCACATGTCACTTACTTGGTTTGTTCTACACACAATACTGACTTGTATTTCACTACATTCCATACTTACTTGGATTGCACTACCTAGAACACAGACCTGGCGTGTGTTACATGAAACACATATGTTTCTACAAAATATAATTTTATTATTATAATTATTTAAATTAGATAATCATAACATAGATGTTAAATTTAGTTTTATGATTAGTGATAAATAATTTTCAAATATTATTTATAATTTTTATATAGATAAAACATATTGGTAATGAAAGATAGGTTTTTTGGAAAAGTCCTTTATGTTTAAAAACATCATTTTCTCAAATGAAATAATTTTTATAATAGAATTAATTTGAGATGAAGATAGAAATTTAGTTTGATAAAATATCCTTCATTTTTTAATTTAGAACAAAAAATATTTCTTAGGGTGAATGTTTCAGATTTTTCTTAGAAACTCTTTTTTTATGAATAGTGAAAAATACTGCATTTTAGTTAAAACTACCTTTTCTTATAAACAATTAATAATGTTAAATTATAATTTTTTAATGTCACATTATATCAATTAAAAATATATTAATACAATTTAGGTCATTATAATAAATTTAACATTTAAATTCATTAGAAAAAATTAATATACTTTTGAACTTTTTTGTACTTTAAAAACTCGTAATTTCATCCCGACTCCAAGATTAGAATTAATTATAATTTTTATGATTATTTGAGTTGAATTAAAAAAACCCGACCTAAATCAATTTAATTAGTATAATATTTGGAGTATAATTATATCATGTTAATTTTGGACCAAAAATTTTATTAAAAGGGATTAAAATTAATCGTAACGTTTAAGGTCAAATTAACCTTAATTAGGGACTGAACATTAATCATAGGAGCCCAAATGACATAAAAACTTGTCCAAAACCTATTTTCATTTCATATATATCTCATACAGATTCCATTATAGATTTATTATGGGTTTTTTAGACTTTTTTAAGTAATTAAATGTGTACACCTAACTTTTTTTCAAAAAATTTAAGTGAGTCCTTTTTCTTCCCTATGAAAGGCCACCACATCTCCTATATCCTCACACACCTCAAACCTCTTAGGATAGACTGAAATATATGAATTCCACTTCCCATAAATCATAAATTACTCCTATAATCCTTCCCTTGGTCATATAGAAATACAAGGAAGAATTTTGGCACAAACCAAATATAGTTACCTGATTAAGAGGTGGTTTGAATGAGCATGACGATAGTCAAGATACAAGGTATGTGGATTTCATATCACTTTTTATTTCTGTGAGATACAAGATATGGTCTCCACTTCTTCGTTTTTTATGGTGTATATAGTACACATTATTTTATTATATGAATCTTATACTTAAATTTATAGGTATTCACCTATCCATTCTATGAACCTTGTTTCAAAAGACATAAGCTTCAAAAGTTACCAAATCAGTAAAATGGTTTTGTCTCAATTTTCCTTCTTTGAGACTCATGTTTTTATGCACCTAAATTATATTTTGAGTTTTATATACATACATTTTAAATGTTATATTGTGAATTTATTTTCATTCATTATATTTGATGTTTCATGTAATTGAATTTTCTTACATAAAGAGTATGATCAAAAGTTTCCAAGTTATAATAGGATATTGAGACAATATCATGTCTTTTCATGATTGTTTATGTTTTTTCTCCCTTTGATGAGATATTATGATCCATATTTCAAAAACAATCATGAATTTTCTTTTCCACCAATTATTCATGATTTATTCATAAACTGGTACCGTTTATTTCACTCTTTGGTACATAAGATAATTAAGAAAGTGTTTTTATGAAATCTTGACTTTACCCTCTTTTTGGTGGGAAATATGTGTTCCTTTAAAAGCATGTTCTTTTAAAAAGGTTTTCCAAGATGATTATACTAATCTATTATGACCATTGAAATATGTTATTACCCTTTCTGCAGTTTAACCATGTTTTTCAATGGAATCTCCTGGTTGTTTTCTCAACGAGGCATTTTTCTAATCTTTTTACCATGAAACAATATCATTCTTTTTACCTCATAAAAAATATATGGATTTATCCACCATCAATCATTTGAATCTTTTTTTCGTGTTTAAAGGTTATTTTTTTAGAAAATGATTTTTAAAACATATTTTCAAAGACATGGTTTTGAAAAAAATTTCAAGACCCTTTTATAAGTTTTCATGGAAAATGGTTTTCAATATTTTTTCAAGATTATATTATATGTTTTGAAGGAAAATGTTTTAAAAAATGTTTTCAATATTATTTAATATGTTTTCAATAAAAATTGTTTTTGAAATTATTTAAATATTATTTAATATTTTTTCAAGGAAAATGGTTTTAAAAAATGTTTTCAAGCCTTATTTATATGTTTTTAATGTATTTTAAATGGAAATGGATTCCAAATTGTTTTATGTTTTTAAGAGATTTTTTCAAATAATAAAGGATATTTTCCTCAAGAATTGTTTTCAAAATGTCCTTCTAAGTAATTTTACTTCTAATTTGACATATGTTCATGTTACGCATGCCCTTCTAGGAAACAATAAAAATGTTTCATTCATATTATTTCTTGAATGGGTTTTGTTTTGATGGAATTATGTTTATGACACATGTTTCTCATTCATGGGTTATATTCTACTAAAATCCACTTATTTTTATGTGTTATCCATTGATGAAATGATTATGAAACTTATCTATTTTACATTGGTTGTGAGGTTATGAAATATTAATGATACCGATTTCATTTCAGGGGTTATTATTTGATGTTTATAGAACCCATCTCTTTTTTATGGGTTATGATATGATGTATGTTTTATTATATTGTGGCACATGTATGAGTGGTTTTATTGTGAGATGGGTGGGACCTATATCTCCCTCCAATGTATTGAGTGAGGATGGATGAATCATGAGTATAAATATTGTGCGTGAACCTTATTAAATATTTATAATGTTATGCCTGGACGTGGTTTCAGGTCCATAATTTCATGCATGAACCTGATTAGGTGTACACAATGTTATGATTGAACCTTATTACGTGTTCAGAATGTTATGCATGGACCTGGTTGCATGTCCATAAGTTTATGCATGAACCTGATGACATGATCACAATATTATGCGTGAACCTGATTACATGTTCAAAATGTTATTCATGGACATGGTTTAAAGTCCATAAGGTTATGTGTGAACCTGATTACACATTCAAAATGTTATTCATGGACCCGGTTTCATGTAAATAATTTTATGTGGGGGGTTGATTTCATTTCATTAACATAATGAATGAATCTATTTTTACGTATATGTGATCACAACATTATAATCTAATGTGCATTCCTCAAATCCCATGTATTATTACTATGTTATGCTTTCTTGACTTATGCTCTTAATCCTATTATGATCTATGTCTTATGAACTTCCAAAATTTTTTATGATCTCCATTATGTTGGGTATGATCCTTGTATGTTATTATCAAGTTCTATAACCTTTTTTTTGTTATGATTATGTATTTTATTTATTTACCATTACTGAGCATCAGATATCACTCATTTCTTTTGTTTCCATTCACTATGTCCTGAAGAATGGTTTTCAGTATAATTACTAAAGGTGGAGATATTTTTTCGAGATGTTGAACCTGTGTTACCAAGATAGAATATTTTTTTCCAAGTTTCCAAAGACACTAAAGTATTAAGGTCCTCGATAATGTGTTTTTGTAATTTACTAAGGATTCATCTAAAATGATGTAATATCCTTATGTGTTATATCTGGGATGCTATAGTTTATTCATCCTATTAAATCACCTTTGGGACCCCTATTGTTGACTTCCCATAAATATGATGGATCGTTACATTCTGGTATAAATTTGAGAAATGTGAATAAGATTAAGGTTAAGAACATATACCCTCTTCCAGAATTGATGATCATTTTGACTAATTTATAGGTGCTTCATTATTTACCAAGATTGATTTGAGATTGGGGTACCATCTGATAAGGGTGAGATTATCTGATGTACCGAGGACTGCATTCTGAAGAAAGTATTGGTGTTATGATTTTGAAGATATTCCATTTGGGTTATATAATGCACTAGAAGGATTTTTGGACCTAATTAACTAGATATTTCACCATACATGGATCAATTTGTAGTTATTTTAATTGATGACATCTTGGTGTAGTCCAAAAAACGTGATGATTTTTCCAAAAAATCTTGAAATATTCCTGAGTACACTAAAATACCATAGGATATACACCAAAAAATACAATTGTGATTTTTGGATCGATAGAGTGCATTTCTTGGGTCACATCATATTAGAGGAAAGCATGTTAGTGCACTTGGAGAATGTGTAAGCAATTGTGTCTTTGGAGAAGCCTAATAATTTTTATGATGTTTAAAGTTTTCTAGGTTTGGATGGATAATACCCAAGGTCCACTAAATAATTATTTCATTTGGTAGTACCACATTGAAGAAAGACTAATAAAGACATGTTGTTTGAATGGTCTAAATATTGTGATAATTATTTCCAAGAGTTAATGAAGCAGTTGACTACCACACCAATTCTGATCATACATCAGTTAGGAAAAGGGTATATCATGTTTTGTGATGCGTTTGGTGTTGGGATTGGAGCATTGTTAATGAATGATGATTGGGTCGTCACATATGAATCAAGAAATATGAGTCCTCATGAATGGAAATACCCTACACATGATCTTGATTTAGCTGTGGTGGTTTATGACATAAAGTGTTGGAAAACATTACATGTTGGTCGAATGATTTACGGTTTATAGAGATCATTAAACCCATAAATAATTCTTCTACAAGAGTGATTTTAATCTCCCGTAGTGTAGATGGATTGATTATATGATGTACATCTATTTTGAGATTGTTTACACATTGGGAAATTGGAACAAAATTGCAAACTCTTTGAGTCGGATGACTCAAAAGAAGAGAGTTCTAGAATCTAGTTCTGAGTGGAGGATGATAGAGTTTTTTGTTGAGATGCATCTAATGGTGAATGATTGCTAAGACAAGATGATCCTTGCATCCATGGATGTTTATTATGTTCTTCAGAGGTGGATCAATGACAAGTAGCCTGAGGATTCCGAATGTTTGGCTTTAAGGTAAATTCTTATATGTGGGGAGTCACCTTTTGGTTGGACTATTGATGATGATGAGAGCATTAATTTTTGAGGCTATGTTGTTGCTCCAACATGTATGTGGGAAGATTTCATGTACAATTTTCATGCATAGAAGTGGTAAGATCATCCTGGTTGGAAAAAAATGTATTGTAATCATCATAGGTAGTATTAGTGGTCAGGAATAAAGATATAGGTTGCCTATTTTTTGGTGAAATGCCTTACGTTTTAGTAGGTGAAGGATGAGCATCTGAAGCCATGTTTTTTATTGTAGAAAGTGACCATTCCTGAATGGAAATTGGATGAAGTGATGATATATTTCATGGTGGGTCTCCCATGGATTCCTTATGATAATGATGAAATCTAGGTATTTTTGGATTGATTGATTAAGGAGGCTCATTTATTTTCGATTCTAAATACATTCACCATGGACTAGTTGGGAGAGTTGTATGCTAAAGAGATAGTGCAATTTCATGGGGTACCTCAGAAAATAGTTTCAAATTGTGATTCATGTTTTATATCACCCTTATGGAATGGTATATAAAAGTCACTAGGTAATTATCTATTGTTGAGTATGGCTTTCCACCTATAGACTTATGGAAAATCACACCATACTGTTTAGGTTCTTGAGGGCATGTTAATGGAATGTGTCCTAGATTTTGTTGTATTGTGGGAAAACAACTTTTATCTTGTGGATTTATCCTATAATAATATTTTAAATGATACGATTTACATGGATATTTATGAGGAGCTATATGGTAGACCATGTAGAGATCTGTTATGTTGGATGGAGGATAAGGAATTAGAGTTGTTGGGGATGATTTTTGTGAAGGAGATGTTAAAATAGATTCAATTGATTAAAAAATGTACAAAATTGGATTAGATTAATAAAAAAATTATATGTTGATTGGTGTCAAATACCTCATGATTTTATGGTGAGTGATTGTGTGTTTCTTCAGGGGTATCCAAGGTTACGTCACCATCGTATTCAAAAATAGGGTAATTTAGAACCAATGTGTGTGAGACCATTGGATATTGTGGATATGATTGAACTGGTGGTATATCGATTGGATATTAAACAACGGTATACTAGAATTCATGATTTTGTTCATGTTCCATAGCTTCATCAATATCCCGCTAACCCATCTCAAGTGATTGATGTTAAGAATTTTCATCTTAATGAAAATGTGTCTTTGAGGAGAATCATATTTTTATTATGGATTGTAGTGCGAAATCATTGTGAGGAAAGATTGGACCCTTGGTTAGCATTCCCTAGAATCATGATAATGTAATGGAAGAAACATGGGAGAGGGATTCAGATATATTGTCTTAGTGGCCTAACCTATTTCCCCTGGTAGATCAGTGATGCTTGATAGTGTGTCTTGAGGATGATCCATTATAAGTTGGGGAGTTTGTATGACCCTGGACTTCGTGGAGGTACATTATTGTTTAAATTTATCTTCAAGTCCATAAATATTGGACAAATAAATGATTATTGGGTTTATGCGGAAGCATGGGGGGTGTTCTAGGGGCTCTGGACGTGAAATAATGGGAAATCGGGAAATCTTATATAGGTTGCATGGTTGGAACATGTTTAGTGTAAACCATGAAATGGGGAATGCCAAACCATGTGGGGTTGGAAAGTGTAAGTCCACATGTTTGTAACATGGTTTGTTATACCATGAGGGATCTACAGGTAACCATGTGACTTAGCCCCCTTTGGACAAATGATACCATATTTTTGGTGCACAGTTTGGAAAACTGTACAACCAAACCATGCACCCCATTAAAAAGTGAGAAATAACAATACCCCCATAGTAATTTAATTGTTTCAAAAACAATTTTCCCCTATTATTCTCTCAATAGTCCATGTGATGAACCTAAACTATATAATATTCCCAAGGATCAATCTCATTTGATTCTAATCCATTTGAAGTGTCGTTGGGTGTATATCTAAGATCTAAGTAACTTTGACACTCCACTTGTTTCTCTTTTCTAGATTAGGGATTGCGGTTTAATTATTATTATTAGGAATCCCTAAAACCCAATTTTTCTAGAATATATTTGGTCACATCTTTAAATAGCACTTGAATCATGATATAAGGATAATTTTAAGTGAGCGTTTGTCTATGAATTCGAGGTAGGTTTCCTATATGTTATTTTCCATGACATATTATTGGTTTTTTATTGTGTGGTTGGGATATTGGTTCCCTATTAATGCACATTTGTTTCTATAGTAAAGTTTGGTAAAATTGTTGGCTAATTGATTAATAAAACCCATCATGATCCTCATGTGATGCATTGAGGTTGATTATCTTGGTTTAGGGCCCCCATGGGGTGTGCCAAAAATCCTGAGCATTAATAACTGTAATGTTAAGCCTCATGTTGACTTGTGAAAGTATAGCCCATTAAGAACATGATGAAACATTAGTTGATTTAAAAAATTAATATTCATAGATGTGTGTAGGATTTGATAATAGGATAAGAACTTGTTTGACTTAATATGAAATGTGTTGAATGTAATAATGTGATTGTGATAAAAAACATAAGAATTGCAATTAAAATTAATTTGTGGTTAAATTATTATGAATTTAATAATATGTAAAATGGGTTAACACATGGGAATTTATTAAAATGGGTTAAAGGGGATATGGTAAGAAATTTTTTTATAAGGCTAATGGGTTAAGGAATAAAAAAGGTAAATGGGATAAATGGGATTTGAAATGTAGATGGTAAATGTGATAATGGGTTAAGGCTTGATATTAATTCACATGTTTAATAATTATGAGATGTCAATGTATGTGTATTTATTTGTGTATGGTTTGTGACATGGTATATGCGGTAAATGGATAAATAAGCATGTGAACATGGCTTGATAGATATGGGGAATTGGACTTGAGGATATATGACCATAGGTCGGGTAAGACTAAGGCTCTAAACCCCACCCCTATAATGGATAGGTTATGGAAATTGATTGAGGATCTATGCCTTTAACGGTTATATTTGATGAGACTACCTGGACTGGGGTTCCATGGTAACTTTGATCTATCTTTTTATGAAAATTTTATAGATAGTGAGATAAGAAACTTGACTTATTCCCTTATGAATGATAATTTAATGCAACAGGACATAGTGTAAAATATTTAAATTCCAATCCTATGGACTAAAAGATGAAAATGGATAATGATATTATTGTTAACTAATAGAACCTGAGTGTTTTTTTGTTTATCTTGTCCTTTATTTAGTACAATAATCCACTATTTGTTTTGATTGAATATTTTGTAGACCCCATTGGTGGTGTCCTATTGAGTTATACTCACTCACTACTTTGGCCTCCAATGCATACCCGAGTAGATTTCATGGGTGAAGGTGAGGAAAAGGTAATTGTCCCTATGCTAGGGAGTTGAGTTGGGCATGAGATGTTCATTTTTGAGGATCAGGAATCAGAGATGAGACTTGTTTTTGGGAATTCATCAGTTGTATTTATTTTGGGTTTTCTTTACACTTTTCACTGTATTGACATTACATATCATGTTTAATTTTGGTTGGTGATCGAACCTAGTTTTGGGAAATGTGGGAAATTCTTATTCACTGTTTGTTAATTACTTATTCCTTTATTTTATGTTTTTCTAATGTGGATTACTCTGAAATAGAGGGTATAGTCTCCCCACATGATCTATTAGACACTCACTACTAGTGGGAAACCTCTACTGTACAGAGAGGCATGCTTGATCCATGTGGTGACCTTGATCGGGGCATCTGTTTAGTGGGTTTTGGGTCAGAGATGTTACACATGAGGTACCGGACCATTTTGAATATACATGGGTTCAGAACCATATGTATATATCTGAGGTAATATATCAGTGGATGGATATGTATTTATCTAAGGTTCTCCATCAATGGAACATTTTCATAAAGGTATTGGAGATTATTTGGTCCATTATTAGGACAATGATGGTTTTAAAACATACAGTGGGAAACTCTTGAGTTTTCTTTAATCATGGAAGATTGATGTTATTTTTCATGTAGGGACCAAACCCATATAATGTGATTACTATGCATTCACATGAAAGGAATTAGAACCCATGTATTTCGGTTCTATTTAATAGGACACATATCCTTTTAATGTCATGTGACAAGTACCCCACCATGTTATTCAACATTATGCAGAAGGAAATCCAGGTGAAATGTTCCTCGTCAAGGATGGTGTGGGTCTTGCGATGAGGCGACCTAAGGGAATCATAAGATATATGGTCTCTTTAATGGATATGACCCTACCGAGAATGTGGCCTGGAGAACATTATTGTGGATTTGGGTTTTGGTTTTGGACCTCGATGAGACTTCTTACATTTCCAAATAATTTTGGGAATCTAAGCCCACATAGTTTAGTAAGCTGGGGTGTACACCTTATTGGAGGGCTAGGTGGTAATACTTTAGGGTGTATAACTATAGAGAAGGCCCAGGTGGTTTGGGATTACACCCAGATGGATTCTCATTTGAGTGGATATATTTGGGGTTTATATAGACTAGAAGGACCATATAAAGGTTTGGGATCATTCAGATATCGTGATGGCAACTAACCTCTATTCCCACATGATACATGCTCATTGTGATAAACAAAAAGAAGAAGTAGGTCAAAAGATCACTTAAGCCGATTTTTTTCTATTGGATGATGTCTAATGTCCAAATTGAGATGGATAAGGCCCTGATTTTTCTAATCTTTACCTTTATTTTCAAAACCATGATAGTCACATCTATTGATCAATATCTCTACAAACCAAGCCGAGGTGAAGTGGAGAAATATTGTGATCACTTGTAGGAATGTATAATTGTTTAATCTAGGATAGATTCCTCAAAATTGGTTTTGGGTGGAGGATTTCATTCCTTGTCAAAGGGAAAGGCAAGTGTGACCCTCACTCTCCTTGCATGGAACCAAGAGGTTCATGTGAGAACTTCTATGTTTGGAACCCTACATAACATAAGAATGTAGACCCAAAAAAATTATAAGGGTCCGTATTTTTTATGATCTTACACACATGAATATTCTTACCATGGGTATGTAGTCTTGAGAGGGAATTATGATGTTCCTGATGATCTAATCGTACACGTCTTGTAGATTTTGAAGGGGCCTTTACCTGATATCATTGGATTTTTTCATATACGGGCCAATATGGGACCCGAAAAAATGAAAAACATGAGTGATTGAGGCTCTAGAATATAATAAACAAGGTGGTACCACTATGTGTGGCATGTTCTTATGCAGGATGGGGTTTACTCTGCATAGCTTATTTACAACACGGGTGAGGGTGCATTCCACATAGCATGGTGTAACATAGACCAGGGGTCTACCTGTATAGTGTGTTTCTATATGAGACTAGGTTCCACAAGAATATCACTTTGATACATGGGGTTAGGTCTCTCCCATATAGAATTTTTCTATGTTGGTATTGGTTACCCCCATGCAACTTTTTTCTACGCGAGGTGCTTGGACAAAAAGGGGCTATCAGTTTGTGCCTTGTAAAATGTGTGTAAAAATGGGTTTTATGTTTTGTGGATAGATGTATGATTTATTATTTATTTTTTAACTCAATTCATAAGTCTTTTACCTATTGTGAATAGAATGATATGGTTTTTGGCTCTTGTCTGGGCTCTCCTCCTACGTTCTCGGTTTTCTCATCCTCATTTGTCTCATCTTTTCATTTCCCCTAAGGGTTATTTTTTAGAGGAATTGAGGGACCCGATAATGTGGTGGATGGTCACAAATGGTGGTTCATGGGGCCTATTTTTAGGGATCCCAACCCATTCATGTAAAAAACTTCATCTTCGGGGAGAGGTCATTCACAGAGGCATAAAGCACTGTCTGGCCCAACAAATGACTTAGTTCTGTTTGCAAGGGATGGTGTAACCACCTCATCATGTGAATAATTTTTTCACTAGGGTGGTCTTTCACATGGCCATAAATCACCTCCCAATATTGAAAATATATATAGTTTTGTTCAAGGGAACCGAAAACACTGTCTCACGCCATGAATAACTTCATTTGTGAGGTGCTTCGTGAAGAAGAGAAATTCCATGTAGAGCGGTGGTAAGAGAAGCGATTTTCTCTTCGCAGAATCAAAATATCATTTTTGGTATCGACCCCATTAAAAATATTTCTTCAAAATATTA
Organism: Viscum album; assembly: GCA_963277665.1. Lineage (NCBI taxonomy): Eukaryota > Viridiplantae > Streptophyta > Magnoliopsida > Santalales > Viscaceae > Viscum > Viscum album. The sequence goes on along the minus strand of OY728144.1, from coordinate 148,471,824 downwards.
CCTAGGGTTTATTTCTATATGTTGGAAAATTAAAATAATTCTTATTATTCTTGTGTGTAATTTTTTAGACCCAACAACCATGTACCTGGTTTGACACTTTCGGTGGATATGACTAGGATAATTCACATATTATATACAAACCATTATGAAGGATTTTAATTGATGATAATAATTAATGACCTATGTTAAATAATATCCCACAGAAGGACCTATGTTGAAATAAAATTTATGATGTTTATGTATTGAGAATTAAGAATTAAATTGTAGAAGTTTTTTTACTAGTGGTTTTTGGGTACAAGAATCATGAAACATTTTATTATTTTGTTCAATTTAGAAACAAATTTGTATTCATTAACTGAAGAGTTATAGATACCATATTGTTTTAATGATTTTAAGATTATCATATGCCCAATGTCTTAAACACCACTTTTTTGGTCTAATATGGTAGGAATGACACAATATTACGGACATTTTGGGAGAAATTTATTAAAAGAACATGTTTTGGTATATTGTTTTAGGAATAACACCTTTAGATATTATATACATAACTTTAGATGTATTTATAACCACTAGGGTTAATATGATCATTAAATAAATTGTTATAATTGTCAAAAAATATTATTAGCCTTTTTGAAAATAAAATTTGTTACGAAAAAAATTGTAAAAAATGTTTTTTATTGATTAAATTTTTTTTAAGAATGATAATTATATTTTTTATAATTTTATACAAGTATTGTTAATATAGTTTCAAAAAATGACAACCAACCCATTTGGTGACAACCCCTAAACTCCAGCAAGGCCTTATGGCTTGAACCCATTACTAAACGAAGATAATGGTTCCACACCTACCACTGGCCTATGTAATGTTATGGTAAATATGTCCTTGTTTTTAGATAAACTACTTAATTAATAAATATTAATGATAAAAGTGTACTATTAAATTTTAGTTTTAGAGATTAACATATTAACCGTAATGGTTTTGGAAAATATTTATCCACATATGGAAAGACATGTCCCTCTTTATAGATCTTATTATCTATTTAAAGTGGATTTTAGTCATTTAGGTATAATTTTTTTTATTTTATATTTATTTCATAGAATAAGAAATTATTTGGAAATTAATTGAAGCAAAACCAATAGAAGAAACTATAATTATGAAATATAAACATATCAGGTATCTATATTTCCTTATATTCTTATATAGTAAAAGAACTTATCAACTTTTGGGAAAAGGGTTTTGAAACCTAAATGTTATCATTTAACCATCACATCTGATGAATGATATTTTGATTTAAATCATCATAAACTTATTTTTTTGATCCCGTCAATGTTATATTGATCATTCACTTTCTTGTGACCAATGACCTCAATCCCTACATAAATATTTTATATTTCCCTCTGTGTCTACATCTTCACCTACCTCCAATTTTATTCTACTTAGAATCCTAGTTATTTGATAGTACATGTGAAATGTTTACATTCCATACTATCTTATTATTATGATATTTTATTAACTCTTTTATGTAGTGATTTTTTTAAAAAGTAATTTTGAAATATCAAACCCCTCATTTACCAAATCATGTTTAAATGATGAGGAAAAAATTTATTTATGGTTGGGAGAATGTAACAACCTAAAAATTAAAACATAGAAAAATTTTATTGGATAAATTCTCTTACACAAAATATTTTTTTATATTTCATTACTTTTGGTAATGAATTTCTTCACCAGCTTGCGTTACACACAATATTGGGTTTTACCGAACTACAATATAATATTAATATTATTATTTAATATGATTGTTACAATCTACCCATTTGAATGGTGGGATAGAATAAGATTACCCAACATATGAAAATATTTATTTCACACAAATGTACTGGTAACATATTGATTTTATATTATAATATGAATTATTTAAAATTAAAATTAATTTTTTTGGGAAAACTGTATTTTTCTAAAAGATGAATTAATGGCGCTTGCTGCAAAAAATGTAAAATTGTTTTTTATAACTTTTATAATATATATGTGAATAAAAAGTATTTATTTTTTAAATAAAAATATCAAAAATATCATACGGTGAATTTTTGGTACTTTTCTGATAACAATATTTTTTTAATCATTAGTGAAAATACTTGAATTTAATTGAAAACATCATTTTCATATAAATATTTTATGATGTTAAGTTATTTTTTGAAATCATTTTAAAGTAAAAATAATTAAATTATACATCTATAAATAAAATTTAGGTCATTGGAATCATTTACATATTGATTTTTGATTTAAAAAACGTTTTATACTTTTGTACATTTATAATTTAAAACCCTGCTTTCTCATTGTGTCTGCATGATTAATTTTAAATTAAAATCTATCACATTTGATAGTTGAGTTTGAAAAAAATAAATCTCTAGAATCATTAAAATTTATACTATGAAAAAATTTCAACCAAAATTTTGACTATAATTAATAATTAAAATAGAAAAAAATTAAATAATGTGATTAAGTTAAAAACGAATTTAAATTGTGGTTAAATATAGAATATAATTTTTCAAATGACATACCCATTTTTCTAATACTAATTTTCTAAAAACAATTCAACTCTTATGACCTCATTATATAATTTTATGACATTGTGTGTCAATTTTACGTCATTATGACCCATATAATAAGTTAATTAAAGAAATATCAAAAACTATACCTTCCTGGATATTAATATCAATAGTGACTTCAGACAAGGTAAATAACTAAATTTCATTGGTTATAAACTGTCTTTTGAATTATAAATGAGTTTTAGTTACAATAAAATTTTGTCTATATTTTTTATTGATGAATTAGTTACTTAAAATTCATAAGAAATGCCAACATAGTAATTATTTAGTTAATAATTAACTACAATAAATGATAATAAAAATATTAAAAGTGAATTAAATTGAATGAATTGTATTGTTCCATTAATTTTTAGATTAATATATCACTTTACACTAGTTTTAAATTAATATATTCAAATTTACACATTTTCATGATGTTTTTAGATTGAAATTAAAATAAAATTGTAATATTTGACAATAATGTTATTTTATAACAGATGTTATTTCTTTAAGTAGATTAAAATTACTAAAAACCTATCTTCTTCCATGAAATTTTTAAATGATAATAAATATCACATATTTTCAATTAATATACTAATTTATCTTTTATAATGAACATATTTACCAAAAAATAGTGAAAACTTGGTTAGCGTAGTTTATGTTAAGGTGGTGTTTTGTGTGTTACATGGACCTTAGTTAAAGATATTTTTCCAAAAAAACATATTATTTTTAATTGATAAATTTTATTTAATATATAGAATAATTTTTTAATAGCTGTATATTACATATCAAACTAATCTATTCTTAAAGGATAAATTAATTTGGTTATAAAACTAGTTAACATAAAAAATACCAAAATGGTTAAATAAGGAAACATAGTTTTTAAGGATCCAAATATTTAAAACACATGTTCCATTGTGTGGTGAAGGTGTTAATGGACCATATAATCCTTTTAAACAATTTATTATAAATATTTTAGACACATGAGGTAAGAGAGACCTCCCATTAGTGAATACGTTTGAGTATTTATAAGAATGTCACTTCTCCTCAACTGTAAAAGGGAACTCAATATACTTCTTTATTCACACCTATCAATCCATTTGGATAAACCAATCACTCTCTAAATCACTCCCAAAATTCCCTAACCTAATCCATGAATAATTTTTTTTGGGAAAAAGGAAATCTTTTCATGGATTTATTTAAATCCTAAGGTGGAAACCCGAAGAAGAGGTAATGTTATTGTAAAATTGTTTTTATTTTATTTATTTCTTCTCCTCCTCTAATTATTATTATTCCATGATCATCTAATAAACTCTATATACTATATATGGGGGATTTTTTTATGTTTAGTGTAATACATATAGATTATCAAAATTATAATGGCCATATCCTCTTACACATTTTATTTCATGACATTAATCATAATTAATCATTAAATACAAAAGAAGGGTCATAAAGCCTAGAGTCTTTGAAGGATTAGGTACATAAAACTCAAAAATGAAACCCAAATGATTTGTTTTATTTAAACTCCATAATGGGATCCTAACATCTTTTATGTCCTTACAACTACATCGTATAAACTAGGGGAATACATGAATAATGGGATGATCTAATAATCTCATTAAGGGTATAAACATTGGAATAAAGAAAAGTAAATCAGTTTGAATGCATAACATAATGACATAAAAATTAATGGATCATGAATAAAAATAAAGAAAAATAACATGTATAGTAGGAGGACATGTATTAATGGAATCATAGGAAAGTGGATTCAATATAAAACATGAAATAATCATGATTCAAGGATCATTTCACATGGATGATCATGAGTAAAGGATAACCACCAAGAATATTTCACATGAAGAACATGTCTAGGAAAACCACCAAGACAGTTTCACATAAAATATAATTAGACTAAATGTTATCCAATTAATTAAATCCTTATATGGGTTGAACCATCATAATATTTTCATGAATATGTGTTCCACGCGAATAATTATAAATATGTATAAAAACATAATCATAAGGGTTACATATGGATGCAATTGGGTATCATAATCCGGTCAAATGTCATAAAAAAGGGAATATCATAATGGTGTCCATGAAAGAATGGACTTAAATCACACATATATAATAATAAGATAAAATAGGTATAGAGCATAATATGTTATGTCAAAATTAAGTGAAAACATGTAAAATGACAGTTTATTAAAATTTACAAATAAAACATTTTAGTCCGAATTATCGAAAATAATAAAGAGTATTTATGGATGAAAAGGAATAATATTTTATTTAAAACCAAAAATAAACTATGATATATTTTCATGATATAATGCTATATTTTATAAGAGTAATGTGGTATTAAAACAGATCATGGATGGTATATGAAAATGTGTAAGAAAACTGGATGTTCACTTTAAGCAGGCTTTCTTATCGAGAATAATTGAGAAGGGAACCATTTTAGAACATATATTTCCCCCATAAAAGAAGGATGATATGATCTAGATACATTATTTTGAAACATATAAAACTAATTCATTATAAGTACACAAAAATAAAAGAATAATTACATAGGTTTAAAGCGAGAGAAAGAGTAACCCAAATGAAAAAATGGAGGTTCACGTAGAATCCCTCTTCATATATCTGAAAGTGTTCAGAACTTGAGCATAATTTCATGGATAATAAAATTTAATAAATATAATTAACTATTTAATAACCTTTTATAAATTTATTTGATTTATTATAATTTTATTATGCTTATTTATGTCCTTTTTATGAGTTATAAGATACAATTTAATTGTTTGGGAGTGTTTCTTTATTTTTTTCATGCTTGGTTCACTTTATTAAATGTATGAAATATCGTGTATAATGGGAATATATATTTATATTTTATTAATGAACAAACATAATATTAAATTTCTATAAAATTAATTTGTTTATTTTGGGTGAGGATGAATCAGTAGATAAAATTTCAATGACAATCGTTGAGATTAATTTGGTAGTTTCTAGATCATCACAAACTAGTTTTGTTTTATTATTTTATGTCATACATATATTGTGGAAAAAGTGGGTTCTCTAGACCTAACTATGAAGTTATTTTGATTACAAAATCACGTATATAGTTATAGATACATGATGATTACATTTCATTATAGTGTTGAAATTTCTGCCGCCACTATTTAATTGTAATTTCAATAGATTGATTTTCATATCAAAAGGTTATAGAGGATCCCATGCTATAATGAGAACCATGAGATAACATTAAAATAATAATAAATATGTCCAATAGTATACATGAATCTTACTGATTGGATATAGTATATGTATGACTATCAAGTGTTGGGCACTATAAGCTTTGAGTCTTCTTTTCATGATGTTCGTACTTGGTGATCTCAATTAGTGAGATCATGAGGACAGACCCACCAATATGAACACCAAATGTTGTGGGTACAATTGGTCGTTTCTATCTATGAACATGTTTATTGGTATCCTGACTTGGGACCATTAATGGTGTGTTCTATTTGATTGCATACTTTAATTTAACAAAAAAAACATGATATTGAAATAAAGGAGAGGTAGCTTGTGTTCGGTGCATCCTTGGTGGTATGAAATTGGTTGAATAGTCAAGAAATAATTTTTCACTTCCATGTTAAGGGATTTTTATATCTCAGGCTTCATTGATTAGGATGGTGCTACCATCATAAGCCTTTGGACAAAGCGGTCAAAAAAATCCTTCGGCATAGATCATCAAGTAGAAAATCAAGAAAAGGGTGATGACACAATTGTGTATCCTTAATTATGATATATCTAAATAAAAAAATATTATCATACATAGTATGTCTTTATAGGTTGTTTGTTATTGCTATGGAAATCCTTATAAATTTAAGGGAATCGATGGGTTTCTAGACTCCACTCATGGTTGTAGATTTTATTCAATCTTATTGAGATAAGGCCCTTGGGGGTCACATAAAATAGCATATTCAATAATCCTTCTTATTCAACTGAATAGGTATTTTGGACAAGGGGGCCCCATGACGGGGTTTGTGTTTTTTCCAACTTATTTATCACCAATATTTAAATAAATTCATATTAATCACGATATAAATAATTGGGAGTCAATTTATTTAAATGTATTTACAAGTTAAATAAATATGATAATATATTAATAGAAGGAATATTATTTTCATATTCGAGGTTCATTTAATATCATGTTGGATTACGAGCCAAGTTAAATGACTCTAGTTTATCACCTAATATATTTTTTAAATACATTACAAGCATGTGATAAAATAAGAAATAACTTTTATGAAGTTTATTTATCATAATTATTTCTATAGTGGATGTTAAATAAATGGGGGTCGGGGAACCCAAATAGGTATTTAGAACCTCCACTATAAATAGAGATGGAGGATCTCTCCAAGGAACTATTCATTCTTTTAGAATGAGACCATCTATATCCTCCCTCTTCATAGGGATAGAGTCTCTCCCTCTCAAGTGATGATCCAATAATGTCTTCATGCATCGAAGGAAGATGATCATAGTGATCATTTGGATAATGAAGATATTGTTAGATCACCATACTGGCACCTAAAATTTGATGATCGATGCACCTGTGGATTTTTGAAGTGTCTGTGGATGATATAGAGAGATATTTCAATGGATCCTTCAAGAAATAATCACCAAAAATGAGTTTCTTCCAATCACAATTTTAGATCAGTAAAGGTATTTTTACAGTTTTAATTTTTGTGCTCATTTAATTTACACGAGATACTTGGACCATAATTTTACTCGGATTGTCAGTGAGGAAATTTTTTATCATCCCATCGATGAAAATTAAAACATTCCTAGCCTATAGGCTACCTCTATGGTCCCTAGTACCAATAAATTGGTATTAGAGTGATTACATAAATTTTATAAGTCATAAAAAAATTATTTTCATAAAATTATGTCGAGGGTTTGAAATTGGACACAATGGTTCAGGGTGCGCATTGATTCAATTTTGAACATCCAATTTAAGGAAATTTGAAAAATTAGAGATGGATCATGTTTGCATTTTGGTCTTAGGTATTAAAAATTCCAATCGATTATTTTGGATCACCCAGAAGAACGGGCCATTTTTTGGCATGTTTCCATTCACCAAAAATTGTAAAAGTTTTTTAAAGAAAATTATAATTATAATTATTTATATTATTATGATAATAAGATAATTATAATAATAATAAATTATTATTGTATTATAATAATTTGACTATTATTGTATTTTATTAATTTAATTATTATTATAGTTAAAGGCTAATTATATAGCCTTTGGAAAATATATGTGTGGAATTCCACACCAGAGACAACAAATAAAAAAAAGGGGACTTTGAAAAAAATTCTAAAGGGGGTGGGGCACCAGATTTCTAGTCATATAAAAAATTCATGCAAGGTTTGACCACCCGATCGGGGGAATGTGGAGCACGCCGACCTCGGGCCGCAGTTGTCACTGCTGGTCCGCACCCCACTACAGGAACCCCTATCCAGCGCTGCCCGCTAATTCCATGATGCACCACCAGAGTTCGGGAGGTCCTGTCAGTAGCTAGTATGCCAATACTAGATTCGTAGATCCAGTATCCACTTTACCTTGTTAGAATTGTGAGGGCCTGTTTCAAGATGCCATAGAACTGAGTGCACCACACCGTTTGGCCCTGTAAGTGGTTCATCTACTATCTCCGACCATCGGTCCACCCTCAGGTGGCATGAGGTAACTCCAGCTAGTTTAGACACACCCTGCTATTGGCCTGAACAGGTCGGTTCAACTAAAAACGGGTTAAAGTGGACCCCCTAGCCTAGATTAGCCCAACATGGGGTTTTCTTTGACCAATGGGGTTTGCGCAAGTATGGTGAAACCAGCTTTGGATCTATATGGGGTTTTCGGGTCCCGAGTAAATTAATGAATATAAATAATTAATTTAATTTCATAATTAAATTAAAATAATTAATATTTTTATTTTGGTTTTAAAAATAGTAAATTCTAATGCCCGAGGGTAAAAATTATTTTAATGGTGAATGTATATGAAATTAAATAACTAAAATAATATTTGGGATTTAAATTAAATTAATTAATGGAACAAAGAATAATTGATTTATTTTAATTATTTAAATCACTTAATTTATTTAATTATATCTCACACTTTTTTAATGAAATTTAATTTTTATCGCATTATATTTTACTCGCATACTGCTCTTGAGCACTTACCTTTGTTTTTATGCATTTAATTATTTTTTTAATAAATTATTTAAAATGTATGTGATGATTGTAATTAATTAAATTATGGTCATCATATCATCTCTATTTTTGGTTAAAATGTATAAGGACATACATGTAATATTTAACAAATGTATATTACACCCCTAGTTCTTCTCACATATACAGGAGTATATTTTTACAGTAGATGAAGATAATGTTTGAGATGGACCACGAAAAGATGAGGCGATGTATGTTCACTCAGGTGATACAAGATGTGATGTGGACCCCATCAAGAGGAGGCCATACACAAAGACGTGATGTGGTCCCCTCCAAGATGAAGTGATACTCCAGATGAGAAGCATGCATACTTGACGAGGCGAGCTGCATCAAGAGTCAAGATATGACTCAAGTATGATTCCCCTAGGTCATTTTTGATGCTCAATACCAGTGGATTTATGCATTTAAATATTATTTTATTCATTTCGTAACAGAGGTAAAATTCGTAGAATAATAAATAATTACTTGCATAAAGAAGGGAAACATGTTTTTCTACTAACGTTCAGTTGCGTGTGAGACAACATAGACAAACAAGATTGATATAGATGGATGAAATTCATTGAGAGAAAAACTGAAAAACCCTCAAAGTAATATTATGTCATTACCAGCTTCCATCATTCATGTTTGATCAAAACCGGGTTCTTTGTGTGCCGGTAATACCAATGCTGAGAGTGCCTCTTACTAGCGGGGAGTTTTTATGAGAGTAGTGGGTTAACATAACTAAAATTTCAACCAAGAAGTATCCGAAGGTAGTTTTTATAATTTTAGAGACAAGTCTTGAGTAAATCAAGTAACGATTTTTGAACATGGGACTTAACTCAACAAATCTAGGAATTGTGATTTAATGCGATTGGAAAGCGAAACGCTTACCTTGAACCCTCCAAGTAGTGGCGTGGCCCATGCTTTTAGACTATAAGGGGCGGTTTAGGGGTCATTTCCACTAGAATGCTCATGTGACAGAGTGTTCTGATTCTAGTGTTGAGGGTTCCTAGTATTCGATAAAATAGTGGGAGACAATTAATGATATAATTAATCAATAATGTCTAATTTGGGGATCAACATAAAAGTAAAAATCCCATTCCTTTTAATTTTTTGTAGAAAATAGAAGGTAATACCACAATATAAAGTGAAATAAATATTCGACACTTTTAATTTCCAAACTAGCACAAATTTCAAGCGTAGAACACACACTTTCACACAATACTATTATATTGTAAATTCAAGGTGCTAGGGTCCCCACCTGTTAAACTACGTCCGGATGTGTGGGCGTAAAATTGCATATATGAGACTTATTTATGAAGAAAATAATGGTTAATTCATAATGAAATATCCAATGTTTGATGATTTTTTTTACAATGATGTGATGTGGATGACTACACATGTAGTTCATCTCCGGGATGTTTACGAGGAGAATGGTAAGAAAGATATGTGGATGATAAATTACACTGGGTTATGTGTAAATATGAAAGAAAAATAAAGGTCTTTCAATGAATCCCACTCATACACCCTATTACTCTAGTTTCCTTTTATGTTACAAAATGAACAAGTATTGAGTAAAAACATCATTATCAAATTAGGTACGAATTTCCAAGAAAATATGAATTTAAAAGGAAAATTTATCTTTAATTATTATAGAGAACAAATTGGAAGGAAACATGAGAAGTAAAATGGAATGTAATTCCAAAAGCATATTTGCAATGTCCTTTAACCAAAGTGGTTTTAACATGATTTTATTTTCTTTTCATATCCTAAAATAAAATAATGGAATTTTAAATGAAATTAACTGAATTAACGAAGTAGTTTTTTTTATCTTTTTCATATTTATTCATCAAAGTAAATTTTAATTTTTAGTTTTACTTCACGGGTATTTAATAGTATATACCTGACATATATTTTTAATCAAATATAGTAACTATGTAATTTTAGAAACATTAAGAAAAGTGAGGTGTATTATCCAAGTGGCTAAGAATGGGTGATTCCTAATTCAGTGATCTCACATATCCTTTTCACACAAAGAGATATTGGTCTAGTTTAGGAATAAATGTTTTTTTTGGGGTTTCATACTCATCAAATAGTTTAGTGATAATATAATCATAGGCAATAATTGATGAATATAAAATGTAATAATTTTAACCAATTGTGGAAAGACAGTTAATTTTCTTGTAAAAATAAAAGTGGACAATAAGAATATAACTAATTTATTATTTAGGCTTGGTAAAACTAAATAACCTTTTTTTATATGTTATTAGTTTAGACAATGAAAAAATTATAAATAAAGGTATTCCACAAAGCATGTGGAGTTAGTTGAACAAGAAAACATGAAATATTCCAAGGGTAAGACAGCTGTAAATATACATCAAGTTATTAAGGAATATAATATTGAAGTATAAGAATTTTCTGAAGATATGAGTTGAATTAGATATGAATGTCAATGAATATCTTGACCAAGCATTCATCGATCATGATAATAAAGTGTGGGGTATGTTTTAAACATACATTGCCTTATCTACATCACAAAAATGATGCTAATAAGGAGGATCTATGATTTGTCTTATATGTTAGAATTGATCAAATAATGAAGCATGGTGTAATTACTAAAAAAATATTTTATACATCAATGTGAAGATGTAAGTAGTATCAATTTTACAAATTATAGAAACATCCATTATATTTCATGATGTGCTTTTCAAATAACAAAAATATCCCATAACCTTATGCCAATTATAATGACTAATGGATATCATAATAGTTATATTATGATGGAAATCCATAATGTCGTAAGGATATGTGTTAGGAAATAATGAGTTTATTAGGACATAAAAAAACTTGCATCAAGAAAAACACATGTTTCATCTAAGTAATTATCCTAACAGTTGTTTAGGATATTACCTAAATCCCTAAGAAAGAAAAAACATAGTCAAGTGATAGACTACATTTATATAAAATGGTGTACATATCCTTTTAGATATTGGGAGTCAGATTGATTTGTATTTAGTCAATGATCGAGATGCACAAATGGTTGGAATAAGAACAAGATCCACCAGTATATGTGGAAGGGGAATGTTCTAGTGATACATACTGTGTTGGATGGATATATCCATAGACATCGTTTACTAATCACTATGGTCAGTGATAAATTATTCATTGTGAATAATAATTCCCACAAGTGAGAATTATATGATAATTATCTATGATTGAAAAGAATAATTAAAATTCAATAAATGGATTCTATGTTTCAAATTGGATAAGGGGATTATTATTTTGAATATTTTTGTGTGTATTCAAATAAGTTAATACATGGATGGTACAAGTGTAGTACCAATAGGGATCAATTTGTAATACCAAGTCTTTATGCCTAAATCCATTATAATTTTACTTGTTATAGATAATTTCAATGACCATTATATTGAGCATTAGATGTCATGTCCAACAAACATAGATGATCTATATATAACATAACCTGAAAGGGATGGTCACAACACAATATGCTAATAATGGTTGTACATTTCTGAAATCTAGTTTAGGATTGAAGTATGAAACAGTATCATAGGATACAGATTTGGAATTAATGTTTTCCATGTGACAACTAAAGTAAAGTTAGAGAACCATATTTTTTCATGTGAAATATGTTCAAAAACATATTGAAAATAGATATTGGTCTTGCAGTTAGTTAAGACCATGATAAAAATAGGTCTCTAATGTTTGAATAAAAGTAGAAACCAATGTTCCAGGTAACAAGATCTATTGAGTTATATCTAAAGGTTTCTTGGGACTAGTCAATCGTACATATAGTGACATGGTATTCTAAAAAATAAATTTTAGAACAATTTTAGATATGAATTATTTACAATGTCACATGTCATAATCTCTCTAGATTGACATGTCCATGACATGTGAGGAGATTAATGTGGTGAGTTGAAATCCATAAGCTTTAGTGATGGATTAATCACGTATGTCATGATATGTACAAAACTGTTATTCGTAGGATATAATTCATAATAAAAAGATATCACTTATATCTAGGAACACTATAATTTATGAATTTAGAACTATCTGATTGTACTTTGGAAAGTACACATGATATGTTCCTGGTATGTAGAGAAGAAACTATACTAGTTTTCTTGGGACACAAACTAGTATTCTATAGTTGTATGTGATCTAGTATCAATGTTAGGCTAATGTGACGAGCGAGACAAGATCATATAAGATAGTGGTGGCCATACATACAAATACAAAGTATGTTTTAAATTTTGAGGAATCTAATATGTAGTTATATGCAATGATTTGTTCCAGTTCTTAGAATCACACCTAGTAAGTAATGCATTATCATAATTTAAATTATTATATTTTTACTAGCCAATATGTAAAGTTATTTTAGTTTACAAAATGGTATATTCTCAGGATATCATATCTTGAGATTTTTTACTCAAGGATATGATGTCACATATTTTAGAATAGACACACAAAGAAAATGTGTAAGACCCAACAGCTAAATCCATCACTTAGCAGAAACATGATCTTTATCTTGGGATTTTCCAACAAGTATAGTTAGAATGTTGGATCTAGTGAAAGTGGGAGTGTTAAAATAGTGGGTACCCTAGACCCAACTGTGCTGTACATTTGATTACCATATCATGTTTACAATTAGATGTACATGATTATTACATTCCATTATATTGTAGATATTTCCATATACACTATTTAATAGTAATTTCCACAGATTAATTATCATATCAAAAGGTTATAGAAAATAGAAGGATATAATGGGAGCCTTGAGATACCAAGATATTAATATCAAATATTTCCTACAATCTAGATGCATCATACTGTCTGGACACAGTAGATGTATAACTATCAGATTCTGGGAGGTCATAATCTTTGATATTTCTTCTCATGAATTTTTCACTTGGGGATCTATAGTAGTGAGTTTGATAGGACATACCCACCAATAAGAATACCACATGTTTTCAGTGTCATTTATTGTTCATATATATGAACATGTGAATTGGTCTCTTGACCTGAGATCCTTACTGTTATTTGCTATTATATTTCTTCCTTTGATTCAAGGAAAAACCAAAGATATTGAAATCGTGGAAAGGTAGCTTGTGTTGGTTGCATCATTGGTGGTATGACATTGGTTGAATGGTCAATAAATGGTTTTTCTCTTCCATGTTAAGGATTTTTTATATCTTAGGCCTGATTAATCAGGTTGTTTTGATCTTCATAAGTCTTTGTACAAAGTATTTAAAAGGTAAATCTATCTAGATAGATAAAAACATTAAAGCAAGAAAAGGGTGTTTAGACAAGTGTGCATCATGCTTTATGAGATATCTAAAGGCAATGAGAATATAGTATGTAGTACATGTTCGTAGGTTGGATGTCATTACTATCAAAATACCTATCTCTTTAGGGGTCCTGATGTGTTCCAAGACTCTAATTTTTGTCTATGAATATTATTCACTACTCTCTAGGTAAGGTCCTATAGGGTCACACAGAATAGCGTATTCCAGAATCCTCACAATTCAGTTAAATAGGTATCATAGACCTTTTCGGCCCCAACATGGGGTTCATGTTTTATCCATGTTTTTGATGACCAATATTTAAATAAATTCATATTATTCAATTTACGAATAATTGGGATTGAGTATGTTTAAATATATTTATAAGCTAAGTAAATATGAGAAAATATTAATCGAAGAAATGTTATTTTATTATGTACGGTTCTTCTAAAATAAAAATTGATTATGAGTTGAGTTATATGACTTGGGTTTATCACATAATATAATTTTTCAATATATTAAATGAATGAGATAAAATAATAAATATTATTGATGTAGTTTAGTTCATTATAATTATATATTTAGGGGATGTTAAATAAATGGGGGTCGGGGAACCCAATCGGGTATTTAGAACCTCCACTATAAAAAGAAAGATAAGATCTCTACCAACACACTATTCATTCATTTAGAATAAGAGCCTCTCTCTCTTCCAGTTTTCTAGAGAGAGAGTCTCTCCCTCTCATGTGATGATCCAATAACGTCTTCATGAAATGAAAGAAGATGATCATAGTGATCGTCAAGAAATCGATGATATCATCAGATCTCCATGATAGCACCTAGAATACAATGATTGATGTTCTTATACATTTTTGAATCAGGTGTTGATGATCTAGAGGGACCCTACTATGGATCCTTCATGCAATGATCACCGACGACGAGTTTTTGTAGACCACGCCTTTAAATTTTTAAATCTATGTTCACAATTTTCATTTTGGTTCTATTTTAATTTATGAGAGTTACTTAGACAATACCAAGGCTCAGATCATCGAAAATGACAAGTTCTATCATCAGGTCGAAGAAAATTTTAAAATCCCCAGCCCAACGACTTTAAATACATGCCCCAATACCTTCATATTTAATTGTCTGAGAAAATTAAATAGGATGTAATAAATATATAATATTAATTATTAACCATTAAAATGGTCTTATGAACATCCTTTAAGGGGGTATAAGTAACTTAAAACTCATATTCATTGAATACTATATATTAACACATCATAGACGACATTTTCATTTTTAGAAAAAAAGAGTATGGTAAATAATTGATTATGGATTATTCCAAAAACATAATAAAATTATAGTATATGGGTGATACAGGAGTTACCATGGAACTTAGATAAGTGGCAGTGAGGAGAGAATAAGAAAATAAAATAAATTGGAAAGAAATTAAATGAAAAAGAACGAGGTGTTTACCTCTTTAATTATTCTCCTTGAGAACCTCTATGATGGACTTGCATTTGGAAATATATTAAGTCCAAAGGATCTTGTAAATGTGGTAGATACTTGGGAATAATATTGGGTATATTTTATATAAGGTTAACATTTGGGAAGGTTTTAGGAAAATAGGTGGTGATGGGTGGTATTTATAGTTGGTGGGGTAGGTTGTTTTCTAATTAATTTATTCATTACTTTATTATTTTGGCTCAATACTGCGAATAGTTTGGATTCATGGGACTAAATACAATAAATAATGAATTTTAGTTTGAAGCAATGTTATTTACATCATCCAAAAATCATCCATGACTCAATAATTCATGAATTTAGCCTATACTATAAATTACTATATTTCACTATTCACCAAAAATTCAATTCTTTTAGAAAAATCTCAAAATTTCTCCCTAAATTATTTTAAATTTGTATAATCTAATAGTGGACCCCATTTTGAGAAAATAATATTCTAAATATGATAAGTTTAATTTTTAATTAAAATCGTTATTTACTCAAAATATACTGATTTTAAAATTATAAATCATTTTATTACTCTTTAAGAGATTAAATAAAGTCTCATAAAATTATATTATAATCATAAAAAAATATTAATTTGATAATATATTTTTTAAAAAATAAATTTGATTTTAAATCATAATATTAGTTATAAAATTATAAATAAACATTTTGTTTTAAAAAAAAATGAAAAAGTTTATCATTTTAAAATCATTTACTAACTTATACTATGATATAATTATTTCATATTTTCATTTATACGATGGATAAATTTTATTTATTCTTTAATAGGTGAAGATACTATTCTATCTGTTCAGTTACTATTCATAAAGGGTCACATTACTATTATATAAGTCATGTTACTATTCCATTGGTTTATGTTCCTTAATTTTAAAATATACATATTATTTCATTCATTATTGATTTATAATGTTTTTATTGTGTAATATATGTGATTTTATGTGATTTATAATATATAAAAAATTTATAAGTATGGATTTTTCATTGATAACATTTTTGTCCATTACATTCTTCCCCCTAATGAAATTCCACCCTAAAAATTTCATTTTACTAACTAAGGGGAAAATTGGTGATGATACTTCCACATAATATCTTCCTCCAGTTACCATGTTACCTCTTCGTAATTATTGTTCCTCTATAGTACATTGACTGGGTGAGTGGTCTTATTGTGTATAATGTTATCTCTATAGTCTAATATATCACTAGATGATCCCCATAAGAGAGATCATTCTCCAAATATACCACCTCAGAATTTAGTACATGTGAGGGATCTGATATGTAATTCCTCAAAAGGGATACATGGAAGACATTATGTACTAGAGGCATGGTTGGTGGAAGTTCTAGTTTATATGACACAACTCCAACACGATCAATAATTTCTAAGGGGTCGATGTGTTTTGGAATAGCTTTCCCTTATCCCCAAATATCATGATTCTCCTCCATAGAGAAATGAAGAGGAATACCGTGTCTCCAAAATTAAACTCCATGATTCATTGATAATTGTCTGTATAACTATTCTGTTCACTCTGGGGTGCCCATATATTCCACTGAAAGGTTTTCAAATTTCCATCCATTTCATTGAACATTTAAGGACATTGAAGAATGCGTTCACCAACTTCATCCTAGCATGATGGTGTTCTACATCTTTTCCCATAAAGTGATTCATATGGAGCTATTTCGATTTTCAAGTGGATACTATTGTTGTTGGATAACTTGATCGATACTAGATGTTGGTCCCGTCCTCCCTTAAATGTTATAGAACACATTCCCAACATTCCTTTAAGTGTCTGAATAGTCTTTTTGGGTATCCCATTAGGTTGAGGATGATATGGTATAATGATGTTCAACACAGAGTTCAGAGCATATTGGATATTTTTCCATAAAATAGAGGTAAATATTAGATCACGATCAGATACAATCAATATTGTTACTCCATGAAGCCTCACCACTTATCTAATTTATATCTGTGAAAGTTTACCTCTTTAGAATTCCTCTCAAATTTTAATAAATAGATTTTTTTCCGTAAGACGATCTAAAATAAACAATAGATTGTTATTCCTTCTATATGTCTTTTGAAGTCCATTAACAATGTCCATGTGCATTTTTTTCTCATTTCTATGTTTTTATAGGTAATGGTTTCATCATACCCGTAGAATATTTCTTTTCATACATCACTTATTGACATACTAGGTATATTAACATATAATTAAGGTTATATTTCTTCATATTGTCCCACCAATAGAGCTCTCAAGGATCTTGGAACATCTTTTTGCTCCTTATGTGAATATATGAAAATGTTTTTTTACATCATTCATAATATATTTCATTATCTCTAGATATTATGGTATATATATTAATGACCCAAATCTCATGAATCCTTCCTCATCCATTGGAAAGTTGAGGGATTTCCCATTTATAGTAGCATCTACTTTTGTCGGAATCTCTACATCATCTATTTGAGAATCCTTTATTTTATCCATGAGGGATAGTTTGAAATAATTTGAGAATGGATTGATGATGTTCCTTCCTCAATGACTCTTATGTTAATCCTTTGCATATCTATGAAGATTATATACTTTTAAATTATCATCATTGATAAAGATGTATAATCATTCCTACATAGAGCTTCCACCACCTTGTTTTCTTTAATATGATGGTAGTGGATTGAGAATTCATAATCCTTAATGATATATAACCATATTTTATAGTTCATATTAAGATCCTTTTGTGTGAATATATTCTTAAGGATTTTATGATCAGTATGATTCTCACACTTCTCCCCTAGAGATAATGCCACCAAATTTCCAATGAAAAGATCACATCCAGTATATCTAGATCATGTTTCAGATATTTGTTTATGAATTTTCAACTACTTTGTGGTGTATTCATTCACTTTATAATTTATCATTAGTACACATCATAATACCATCTTTTAAGGATCACTATACACCACATGTTGGTAGTGTGAGTACTAGTATAGTGATAATACTTTTTTCAACTCTTTAAAGCAGTCATTGTAGAGACCTGAAGCCTAACATACATGGACATTACATTACATTTGCGGAATACTTAGTACATAACAAAAACACACACACAAGGATCGTAATAGTTTAGTGTCTTTGGAAACTCGGAATATAATCTTCTAATCGTGGTGAAAGATCTTCAACATCTCCCATAAAGATCTTCTTTTTTTTAACCTAAAACCTTTCTTTATATCCTGGGGAAAAGAAAACATAAAAGGGTGGGCTCAAATGCTCAGTAAGGGTAAACAAAAGAAATATCAATCACATCATATACATAAGAACATATCTTTTAGAAATCTTATCCTGCAAAAGAGATCATGATATCATAACATGGGATAAATCATAGAAGTGAAATGTAATCCCAATAATCAAAACTTAAAACATGAAACTTTTTTTCATACACACATAATCATAGAGAATCATTTCTTGTTAGTCAAGACTCATTTCCAAGACTATCTTAGTGGACAAAGTCCCTTTCTGAATCGAGTAACCCTCGTTTCAGTCCTGTTTCACTGAACCGGTATAACCTACCATTCCATCCATGTCTATCTCATGAGATATAAAATCTTTACCCGATGCATTGGAGGGATATATAGGTCCCACCCATCTCATAATGATACCATTCTTATGTGTTCCACAAAATCATAAATCATACATCATTACATAACCCATGTAATAAAAATGGGAATCTTAAACATCATGACATCATAAAAAAATTCATATACGATAAAGGAATTCATAAAAATAATTCCATCACAACATAATCAAATCAATGTAATAATAGGGATAAAAACATAACCCTTTATTATCTTAGATGGAAAATAATTTTGATAAAACCCTTGAACTTCATTCTTGAGGAAAATATCCTTTCTACTTCAAAAACATTTTTCCTTTCTTAACATGTCATACAACATTAAACTAAAAGAAGTTGATTAAAAATAAACGTGAAAACTTTTAAAGGATTATTCTTATAAATAATGTTTTAAATATCCATTCATGCCATATAAGTAAAAAAAACATTCTTCGCGTACTTTTGTCGGAAAAGTCAAAAAAGTACCTCGTACGAAAAAAGACCAAAGATTCCTTTTATATCTTTTACTAAAAACTCACCGAAGGGTAAAATAGGATTTAAACATTTGTAGGTGAATGGATATAATATTACATATTGAGGAAACATGGATGTGGATGATAAAATACACCCCAGTAAATACCAAAGTATAAACAATCTCGGATAAAAATGAGATTGTGATATTTCCCTTACCTTAAGTCCGACTTGCTTTGTAAGTGTCCGAACCTCCTGTATAATGATTTAAATCATGTTATTGACTTATTCCAGAATCATATTCATTGTTATTATATCATATATGGTCCACTTATGACTTTATATTACCTATTCTTTTGTAAATTCATGTTAAAGTAGCGTTTTGGGTAAAATCGTCTCATTTGTCGTTCGTGTTTTTAACTTGTAATTATTAATATGATTACTTGGATCATGATTACTTATATCCAAAATGTAAAACATGATTTATATATAATATATATTCAGAATATATATATATATAATATCTATAAATGGAATGAAATACACCGTTCATGGAGACGGTAGTCCGTACGTACGCATGAACGCTGTTTTCGTTTCCTTATTGAAGTGAATGGAATTAAGTAGATGACATACATATAAATTTACATAAATCCAGTATCATTATTATGTCATATATTTCATTAGTACTTATTATATATACTTTATAATCATTCATTAATGGTTAATCATTGAGAATGAATCTCATCGCGTCGTGGAGACGGTAGTCCGTACGTACGCACGAGCGATGATATCATTCCCATGGTCGTGGAATTGTGTTGAAGTGTATGTAGAATATTTCAGTATCAATATAACTTTATAATAATAATATATAGTTACTCATTACACCATTATACCCATCCTATTAAGGTGGTGGTGGAAAATAGATTACACCACTGCGTGGAGACGGTATTCCGTACGTACGCACGCGCGGTGATTTCATTTTTCTGCAGGATGGATAGAAGGTGAATTAGGGTTGTTTCATATTTATAATAACATATCAGTATGTAAGTAATACTTATGTTATTACTTTTTCATGAAACAACTAAAGAAGAAGAAGTTGAAGAAGAAAGAAATTGAAAAGATCGGTAATGGATATTACCTCTTCTTTGAAACGCCTCTTTGAATCCTCCACTTAGGGACATAAGATTGGTCTTTGAAGAAGACCAAGTCCTCTAAGATTATTCTAGGGAAGTGGAGAAGTGATTTTGGCAGGGGTTGTCCGAGCTTGAGTGCTCAAATTGGTGTGAGGAGGAGGGGGAGGAGGTGTCCTTTTATAAGGGAGGAGAGGGGCACCTTAGGAATATCTCAAAATATTATT
Organism: Viscum album; assembly: GCA_963277665.1. Lineage (NCBI taxonomy): Eukaryota > Viridiplantae > Streptophyta > Magnoliopsida > Santalales > Viscaceae > Viscum > Viscum album. The sequence continues at coordinate 148,450,727 of OY728144.1, read as the reverse complement.
TTATATTAAAGTCAAAATCGGATTATAATGGTTCCAAAGGGTCTTATTTCGAAGCTAAAGTGGGGATGGGTAGAAATCCTATCAACCAATAGGATTTAGACAAGTTTAGGTTATTATTGTAACCTTATCAATTAGATTTAACTCTAAGTTAAATAATTTAACTTTTACCGAGTCTTTTTGTTTTCTTACACTATATGGTTAATACACTTACTATAACATGCCAAACGAACCCCAAGTTGTTTATTATTAATATATATATCCTTATATAAGTCATTTGGCCGAACCTTAGATTTTTAGGAATAAAATAACGATTAATAATATAATATTTGATTTAAAAACTATTTTGTGTCAATTTTGACACTATTTGATATATGATTTTTGTGAAAGTCATAACAGAATTATATGATCGAACCAAGTTTATTAAATCAACACTAAAATAGCATAGTAACCTAGAAAATTAGTGTAATTCATAAAAAGTCTCAAATTACATTTATTTGATCATTTATAACATCAATTATGTAAACATTTCCTTAAAAGGGTAATTACTGCATCATCGTTGAGTCAAAAATAAATTAATTTATTTAAAGTCTAAAAATTATAAATAAAATATCATTATGTAGGAAATAATTGTATCTTTCTAATGAATATTTATAATCAAATTTATCTTATGTATAACCCCATATTAAAAATGTTTTAGTTATTAAACATTGATTTTAACTATTTTAACTATTCATTAAATAAAATAATATTAAATGTCATAATCTAATCCAAGTGGACCTAAATGGTCATATTATATTCATAAGGTTGTTTTTGGTCGAATTACACTTATCCAATTGAATTAGGACATGTGTTAGGGTAATAGTAAAATCATATTTAGCCTTAGTTGCCCTATTTACTATTAACCGCGGTAAAACAAAAGTAGAAAGTTACTATTCACCAAAAATTATTTTCATCTCATTGAACCACATTTTAGTCCTTGATATTAACCGTGTCTCTCGGATTTTCGAAATTCCATTCACAGAAGCGGTAAAATTAAGTTTTATGCAAAATTCAGTTTTTAACCTACCACTTAGTGGTTTCACTATTCATCAAAAATTGAAAGTTTTCAGAAAAATACCAAAATTTCACCCTAGGCTAATTTCGGTATTCCGAATCCAAAAATGAGGTCCATTTTGAAAGATAAAATTTCAAAAATTTCAAAAAGTGGTTATTACTATTCATAACGGCTAGTTTTATTAATATCTTAATAGCATATCGTTGAAACTCGGTATTGCGTACTACACACGCTATCGAGGAAGGTCGCGATTGCGTATAATGCAAGGAAAGTCAAGGATGCGTGTTGAGAAAGCTCCTTTTGGTGTAGCGTATAACACAAGACATTAATGAAATTAAAAAGAATATTTTTCATAAAATCTCAGGGTGTTACATTCTACCCCCCTTCAAATGAATTTCGCCCTCGAAATTCGTCGGGGTTATAAATGGTTTACTATTCGAAGGTTTCTTTAATCAAAACCCACATCGTAAAAAGGAATACCAAAACCAATCTTTAAAAACAAAAGTACGAAACGTAACGGTTACCCAAATAGACTAATCACTGGGTTTCCACATAGGTGAAAATATGGATATGGAAGAGAAATCTAACCACCATGTTCTGATGGAGAGTGGTAGGGAACATGGCTATGGAAAAGCTAGCAATCACAAATCCATAAATTTGTGACGATCTAAGGTACCATCTGATTAATCTGATATAAGAGCACTAGGACAACATTTTTGGTTTTCAAGATCGTTTCCCTAAAGTTGAAGAATTTGAATTAGAATAAATACTTACTTTATTTTGGTACAATCTCACTGTTGTTCGTGCCTTGAACAATTTCCACTTCATCTCTTAAATAAATGAAGTTGAATTTGTTATTCGTGAAGTGTTAGTATGACATGTCATTCCATCTGTCTCAAACAAAAGGTTAGCAAAAGTTATTAGATATACATAAGTCATTCTTTAGTGAGATTAATCATATATGGTTCCTAAAATGGACTTATACTTCATATATCATACCGCTTAATAAAATAAAACTAGTTTCTACTAAACATGGACTTCCTGTAGGCCATTGGTAGGCGATAAAGGCCAGTCGCACTTCGGTTGTGGGTTCGATTCCCACAACCTTGTCCGATGTGATGGGTTGTCGCCCGTCCTGCAGGTTGTCCTTTTTCTAAAACTATATTACTATAACATCCCGTCAATAATATAGAAAAAAACTTCTATACTTAAACAATACTAACTTATGTCCAACATAATCCATTCCAATCTTTAGGCTTATCCATAATACTGCAGTCCACTTTCATAACATAGTGAAAACGATTACCAGAGATTTAATACCATCGTTGATCCCCATATATCATAAGATATGTTTTGCTGGTCACATTCCAAACATTCAAAGTCCTTAATCATGTATTCTTTTGAATACCCATTGAACCATAGTGAAAACATGAATGCAGTTAAAAGTTAACACTTTCCACATACCAAAATCCTCAAAATTCTATATTCTCAAACCATGATATCACTTAGTACTTATATCAATCATGAGCTCATGAATACTATTAAACATTTCGTTTTCTCGTTTTCCCTTCATTATGCGCATATCATCTTATTTCCAAAAATATCTCAATTACTTTGAATACCACATTAGACCAATACATAAATATTCCAATACTCCATGATACAATATTATTTTGGAATCCCATTACACAAACACTTAATCATTCCACCACATCATTGTCATATTCAATATCACCAATAGTGATCGCATGTGACTTCCCTTTATCCTTTGCCTTAAGCGGTTGCTCATGTCGATCATCACTAACCCTTGGATTAGGGAATTTATTAGCATAATGCCCCATTTCCTTGCACTTGAAGCATTGAAGTGTTGGTGGTGCGTTCTCTGTAGTGTTTGCTTTATTCACATCATTAGAAACCCTTTTTCCATTACTTCGACACTCAGCTGCTCGATGACCTTCTTTTCCACACTTAAAACATTTTCTAGTCCCTTTAAGACAATATCCATCATGCTTCTTTCCACACTTTTTGCATAAGGAAATATTCATCTTCTTTTCACCATTATTCTGAGATTTCTCCTTGAACTCCATCTTTCATTTCTTGTCAAAACCATGAGATGGATATGTAACAACAACTTCCATTTCTACCTTGATAGCACAACTCACAATTTCTTCATAGCTACTGAAGTCTCTTATAGCTAATGCCCTTCGAAGACTTGGTTTTAAGCCACTGAAAAATCGATCAACTTTACTTTCAGGTTGGATGATAATGCCAGATGCATACCTTGAAAGTCTTGTAAAATTCTCTTCGTATATACCAACAGATTCATCATCCTTTTCCTTTAGCTCAAGAAAATACTTTTCCATCTTTGTTCGAAGAATACGAGGGAAGTACTTACTGAAAAACAAGTTCTTGAACTCATCCCATTCCATGGATTCAATTTCATCTCTTGGCCTCGTATTCTTGATAAGATTCCACCATTGATCAGCTTCACCTTCCAAACGATATACTGCTAAGATGACTTTATCATGTTCAGAACATTGAAGAACTGAAAATATCTTTTCAGTGGTACTGATCCATTGTTCAGCAAAAAGTGGATCGGAAGACCCATTGAAAGAAGGTGGACGTTGCCTCATGAAGGACTCAATAGAATATTGTTCCCTTTTCTGCTCATTTAGAAGTCCAGAATGATTCATAGCTTGTGTAAGTATAGCAATAAGATTTTGCACTCCATCTCCCATAACATTTGTTTGTTCAGGAGGGCAATCATTGCATTGTCCATTGCATTGATCAACACGGTTCCTTCGGGTTCCAGCCATCGTCTAAAACCCAAAAAGAATAGTGTGAGAGGCAAAAATCATGCTAGGGAAAAAAACATAATAAAGGGGGAGTACCTTCAATATCTAACATCTTAGGTTTAATTATATGATCGTTAGCGTAATTATAGTACTATAACCTATACGTATACTTAACCTTAGAGACATCCCTAGACACACCTTAGAAATATCTCTAGGGATCTCACTAAAGTTCTCGCATCCTAGTTTCCAAAGGTTGACTAAACCTTTCCTCTGATACCAACTGTAGAGACCCGAAGCCTAACGTACATGGACATTACATTACTTTTGCGGAATACTTAGTACATAACAAAAAACACACACACAGGGATCGTAATAGTTTAGTGTCTTTGGAAACTCGGAATATAATCTTCTAATCGTGGTGAAAGATCTTCAACATCTCCCATAAAGATCTTCTTTTTTTTAACCTAAAACCTTTCTTTATATCCTGGGGAAAAGAAAACATAAAAGGGTGAGCTCAAATGCTCAGTAAGGGTAAACAAAAGAAATATCAATCACATCATATACATAAGAACATATCTTTTGGAAATATTATCCTGCAAAAGAGATCATGATATCATAACATGGGATAAATCATAGATGTGAAATGTAATCCCAATAATCATAACATAAAACATGAAACTTTGTTTCATACACACATAATCATAGAGAATCACTTCTTGTTAGTCAAGACTCATTTCCAAGACTATCTTAGTGGACAAAGTCCGTTTCTGAATCGAGTAACCCTCGTTTCAGTCCTGTTTCACTGAACCGGTATAACCTACCATTCCATCCATGTCTATCTCATGAGATATAAAATCTTTACCCAATGAATTGGAGGGATATATAGGTCCCACCCATCTCATAATGATACCATTCTTATGTGTGCCACAAAATCATAAATCATACATCATTACATAACCCATGTAATAAAAATGGGAATCTTAAACATCATGACATCATAAAACAATTCATATACGATAAAGGAATTCATAAAAATAATTCCATCACAACATAATCAAATCAATGTAATAATAGGGATAAAAACAGAACCCTTTATTATCTTAGGTGGAAAATAATTTTGATAAAACACTTGAACTTCATTCTTGAGGAAAATATCCTTTCTACTTCAAAAACATTTTTCCTTTCTTAACATGTCATACAACTTTAAACTAAAAGAAGTTGATTAAAAATAAACTTGAAAACTTGTAAAGGATTCTTCTTAGAAATAATGTTTTAAAAATCCATTCATGCCGTATAAGTTAAAAAAAACATTCTTCGCGTACTTTTGTCGGAAAAGTCAAAAAAGTACCTCGTACGAAAAACGACAAAAGATTCCTTTCATATCTTTTACTAAAAACTAACCGAAGGGTAAAATAGGATTTAAACATTTGTAGGTGAATTGAAATAATATTACATATTTAGGAAACATGGATGTGGATGATAAAATACAACCCAGTAAATACCAAAGTATAAACAATCTCGGATAAAAATGAGATTGTGATATTTCCCTTACCTTAGGTCCGACTTGCTTTGTAAGTGTCCGAACCTCCTGTATAATGATTTAAATCATGTTATTGACTTATTCCAAAATCATATTCATTGTTATTATATCATATATGGTCCACTTATGACTTTATATTACCTGTTCTTTTGTAAATTCATGTTAAAGTAGTGTTTTGGGTAAAATCGTCTCATTTGTCGTTCGTGTTTTTAACTTGTAATTATAAATATGATTACTTGGATCATGATTACTTATATCCAGAATGTAAAACATGATTTATATATAATATATATTCAGAATATATATATATATATATATAATATCGATAAATGGAATGAAATACACCGTTAATGGAGATGGTAGTCCGTACGTACGCATGAACGTTGTTTTCGTTTCCTTATTGAAGTGAATGGAATTAAGTAGATGACATACATATAAATTTACATAAATCCAGTATCATTATTATTTTATATATTTCATTATTTCTTATTATATATACTTTATAATCATTCATGAATGGTTAATCATTGAGAATGAATCTCATCGCGTCGTGGAGACGGTAGTCCGTACGTACGCACGAGCGATGATATCGTTCCCATGGTCGTGGAATTGTGTTGAAGTGTATGTAGACTATTTAAGTATCAATATCACTTTATAATAATCATATATAGTTACTCATTACACCATTATACCCATCCTATTAAGGTGGTGGTGGAAAATAGATTACACCACAGCGTGGAGACGGTATTCCGTACGTACGCACGCGCGGTGATTTCATTTTTCCGTAGGATGGATAGAAGGTGAATTAGGGTTGTTTTATATTTATAATAACATATCAGTATGTAAGTAATACTGATGTTATTACGTTGTCATGAAACAACTAAAGAAGAAGAAGTTGAAGAAGAAATAAATTGAAAAGATCGGTAATGGATATTACCTCTTCTTTGAAACGCCTCTTTGAATCCTCCACTTAGGGAACAAAGATTGGTCTTTGAAGAAGACCAAGACCTCTAGGATTATTATAGGGAAGTGGAGAAGGGATTTTTGCAAGGGTTGGCCGAGCTTGAGTGCTCAAATTGGTGTGAGGAGGAGGGGGAGGAGGTGTCCTTTTATAAGGGAGGAGAGGGGTACCTTAGGAATATCTCAAAATATTATTTTATATTAATGTCAAAATCGGTTTATAATGGTTCCAAAGGGTCTTATTTCGAAGATAAAGTGGGGATGGGTCGAAATCCTATCAACCAATAGGATTTAGACAAGTTTAGGTTATTATTGTAACCTTATCAATTAGATTTAACTCTAAGTTAAATAATTTAACTTTTACCGAGTCTTTTTGTTTTCTTACACTATATGGTTAATACACTTACTATAACATGCCAAACGAACCCCAAGTTGTTTATTATTAATATATATATCCTTATCTAAGTCATTTGGCCGAACCTTAGATTTTTAGGAATAAAATAACATTTAATAATATAATATTTGATTTAAAAACTATTTTGTGTCAATTTTGAGACTATTTGATATATGATTTTTGTGAAAGTCATAACAGAATTATATGTTCGAACCAAGTTTATTAAATCAACACTAATATATCATAGTAACCTAGAAAATTAGTGGAATTCATAAAAAGTGTCAAATTACATTTATTTGAGCATTTATAACATCAATTATGTTAACCTTTCCTTAAAAGGGTAATTACTGCATCATCGTTGTGTCATAAATAAATTAATTAATTTAAAGTCTAAAAATTATAAATAAAATATCATTATGTAGGAAATATTTTTATCTTTCTAATTAATATTTATAATCGAATTTATCTTATGTATAACCACATATTAAAAATGTTTTAGTTATTAAACTGTGATTTTAACTATTTTAACTATTCATTAAATAAAATAATATTAAATGTCATAATCTAATCCAAGTGGACCTAAATGGTCATATTATATTCATAAGGTTGTTTTTGGTAGAATTACACTTATCCAATAGAATTAGGACATGTGTTAGGGTAATAGTAATATCATATTTACCCTTAGTTACCCTATTTACTATTAACCGCGGTAAAAAAAGTAAAAAGTTACTATTCACCAAAAATTATTTTCATCTCATTGAACCACATTTTAGTCCTTGATATTAACCGTGTCTCTCGGATTTTCGAAATTCCATTCACAGAAGTGGTAAAATTAAGTTTTATGCAAAATTCGGTTTTTAACCTAACACTTAGTGGTTTCACTATTCATCAAAAATTGAAAGTTTTCAGAAAAATACCAAATTTCACCCTAGGCTAATTTCGGTATTCCGAATCCAAAAATGAGGTCCATTTTGAAAGATAAAATTTCAAAAATTTCAAAAAGTGGTTATTACTATTCATAACGGCTAGTTTTAATAATATCTTAATAGCATATCGTTGAAACTCGGTATTGCGTACTACACACGCTATCGAGGAAGGTCACGATTGCGTATAATGCAAGGCAAGTCAAGGATGCGTGTTGAGCAAGCTCCTTTTGGTGTAGCGTATAACACAAGACATTAATGAAATTAAAAAGAATATTTTTCATAAAATCTCAGGGTGTTACAGTCATCACATTCACTAGTCTAGAATTTTTTTATCCCATTCTAGTCATATTTGTTAGTGGGCCTGAAAATCATGAGATGTTTTTAAAAAATTGACAGAAATACATAGATAAAAAAAAGGAAAATATGGATCTCCATTACAGATATAGTCATGGTCAACCCTTTAACTTCCATTGTCTTGGATGGGTCTATAGATATCCATTTTCAGGTGATTAAATTCCCCATGAATGATACATACTCTATCCATAATCCACATTTATTTTTCAATGAAGATATTTTCTCCCTTTGAAAATTCTTTACCGTAGTCTTCAAATACTCCTCATGTTCCTTCTTGATTTTGTAGTATATCATAATATCATTAATAAATACTACCATAAATTTTGTGAGGAAATATATAATGAATCTATTCTTTAATTCCATGAAATGTTTTAGAGAATTAGTGAGTCTAAAGGGTTTCATTATGAACCCAGAGTGTCCATACCTCATTTGAAATGTAGCTTTGGGCATATATTCCTTACCCACATTTAATTGGAGATATCCCAAACGAAAGTCAACCATAGATGAATATATGGACCCGTGTAGCTTATCTAAAATTTATTTATACATTTCATAAGATACTTTTTATTTATTATTATTTTTTAGCACATGAAAATGAAGACATAGCTTCCTTTATCCATCATTCTTCATGATGACGAGGACTGGTGCACCCCATACAGAAGCACTTTCACATATAAAACCCTTTTTTTATTCTCATGAAACTGCATGTTTATTAATTGTAACTCAATTTTTTTCATTGTATAAGGTGTCTTTGATATATGATGATATCCAAGAACAAGTTTAATTGAGAACCCAATCTCTCGATCAGGAGGAACATGAAAAAAATTCTTCAAGGAATACATCAGTGTAATCCCTCAGGAAATAAATGTCTTAGAGAACGATTATAACTTTTGTCTCAATCATTTTAGTGAGACATAATTTCTCATAAGTAAATAGTATCCATGATAGTGTGCATGATTCTGAAAAATATTCATCCTCCTCCTTACAGTTGTATAGAATTTGAGGATTCTTCGGAATGTGAAAAGTTATATGCCTTTCCTAAAATTGGTTGTTAGATTTGTTTAATGATAGAAAATACATTCCCAATATAGCATATAAATCAAACATGGAATGTTGTATGAGATTTTATAGAAGTTAAACCCACAAACCTTATCTGGGGAGGATTAATTTACTTCGGATGAAATAATTTCACCCTTATCTATTCTCACAGATAACTCAACCTCCATATTTTGAGGGGGTGTTTTAATAGTTCTACTAAAGATGAAAGACATAAAAGAATATGTAGAACCACAATGAAATAACATGTTCACTATTCTTGATTTAACAACCATCGTACATGTCACTACATCATTGTCAGACTCCACCTCCGTAGAAGTGATAAAATATTCCCATAATTTATTCCTTAGAGGTGGTAGTTGTTTATTGGCTGTAACAACCCTTGGATTAAGGAAATTGTTTTCCTAATTATCATGTTTTTTTGAAGTTGTAACACTTTACTACATGCTAATTGTTTATCTGATCCTTACTGTCTTCATCCACATTAGTTGTATTCTTTATATCACATAGGAAGTTATTTTCTAGATCCTCAATTCTTCCACATTTTTAGGATTAATTATTTCCCTTTATACTGTTCATAGGATGATTCTTCCCACAATTTTGACATGTGGGGTGATGGTAAATCATTACATCATGGGATTTATCTATTAATCCTCCCATTTTAAACTCTATTTTTTTTCTTTTTCCCCATGCTCAAGAGAAAATTGAGAGTCACAGGTCTCCATTTCAACCATAAGGAAACAACATAAAATCTATTTATAACTATTAAATTCTTGAATAAATGACTCTTTTAATAGACTCGGTTTTAGTACACTAAAGAATAGATCAAAATTTCATTCATAGTTGATGAAAAATCCAATGGCATATCATGAAACCACTATGAAGTTTTCTTCATATTCCCCGATAGACTCATCATCCTTCAACTTTAGTCATAATATCTCCCTTTCCACCTTGAGATGGAGTGTTCGGGGAAAATATTTATAGGAAAATTTTTACATAAATTCCCCCAAATACGAGGATTCAATTTCATCCATGGAGTTTTTGTTTAGGATCAATGTCCACCATTGATAAACTTCTCCCTAAAATTGATAGACCGCTAACAAAACTTTCTATTCTTATGAGCACTAGGTGATATGAAGTATCTTCTCAATGGAGTTAATAAATTGTTCTATGAGTAGGGGATCATATGATTCACTAAACATATGATGAATTGTATGTATAGAGGATTTATCCACAACATTATCTATCTTAGGAAAATAAGGGAATTCCACACGATTCAAGTTATTATTCATAAATTGATCCAGTTGATCAAGTACTATAATGTAGTTTTGGGAAACCATTCCCGTCATATTTGGAATATCATTAGAGAAATCATCACACTGCCTATCACATTGATTGTTGGAAACATTTCTCATATTTCTAGCCAATGGTGCTTGAATAATTATAGAATCTCCATATAAAAAACACACATTGAACCTAGAATGATAAAATTATAATTTAAATTCATATCCTAACTCGTGATTCCCCACATTTTAGTGTAGGTAATCCATGCTGGTAGAACTATCCCTAAGGTTATTAATAAAGTCATCTGGAAGTAATCTCCAAAAATAGATAGAACATTATTTGATACTATCGATGACATTAAGAGCCTTTTACACATATCATTAAATTATTTTTAGCATAAATAACTATTAAATATAGACCAAGGATCATAACAATTTCTATATTTGGAGGATTAGGTACATAAAACTGAAAACCTGAAACCAAAATGAAAAAATCATTTATTTAAACACAATAATGAGCTTTTATCTTCCTTTGAGATCTTAGATATTCATAGGATTACTTGTCGGAATAAATGAAAAAAATGTATGATTTAAAAATCCCAATAAGGGTATAAACATATGAAAAAAAGAAAAGAACACGTGTTAAGAGGAATAACATGATGAAAAATACATGGATCATGAATAAACATAAGGAAGAATACCATATAGATAATGGTGATATGTAATCATTGAATAATATAAATTTTGAATCAATATGATACATTACATAATCATGAGTCATGGATCATTTCACAAGGATTATGATGAGTCAAGGCAAAATACAAAGAATAGTACACATGGAGCACAAGTCAAGGCTCACCACCATGACTATTTTACATGATGACTCATGACACTAAACATTACCCAATGCATTGGGGAACTATCTATGCTCAACCATCATAAAATATTCATGAATATGTTTCCCACGGGAATAATCAAACATAAGTAATGACACATATACATAAGGGTTACCCAAGGAAAGTATTGGATATCAGAATCATGTCAAAAGGCCTAACAAAATAGAATATCATAATGGAATCCCGGAAAGAATAGATCTAAATCACACATGGACATTTATCAGAGAAAATATGAATATATAATGATAATTTATGTCAAAATAATGAGAAAGCATGTAAAAACAGTTTTTATTAAACTTATAAAATAAAACATGTTTCTCTAATTTAAGAAAAATATTAAAGAGAATTTAAAGAAGAAAATGAATAACTATTTATATAAAACCAGAAATAGACCAAGATATATTTTCATGATAAGATATTATATTTTAGTATAGTATTGAGGTATTAAAATATATTAATGATGGTACTTGAAAAAGGATATGAAATCGGGATGTTTCCTTTAATCGAGATTCCTTATTGGAAAGAATTGAGAATGTAACCTTCTTAAAACATGTATTTCCAGATAAAATAAGGATGATATGATATAGATAAATTATTTTAGAACATATAAATTTTTTTTTATAAGAATTAAAAATGTAAATGAGAATTACATTTGGTTAAATAGAGATAATGAGAAACCTGAAGAAAAAATAGAGGTCTAGGTAGAATCTATTACCTTATGTCCGAAAGTGTTCTACAGTTGAACTTAATTTCCTTGATAATCAAATTAAATAAAATAATTAATTAAATAAAAAACCTTTATACATGTATTTTATTTATTATAACTTTAACACTGTCATTTTTTTCCTTTTTATGTTTTATAAGATACAAATTCATCGTTTGTGAGTTCTCATTTAATTGGTTTTCATACTTTGTTCACTTGAAAAAATGTATGAAAGATCATGTGTTATGGGAAGAGATATCAAAAATTGAAGTTAAAAGTTATTAATGAACAAACATAATCTTAAATGTTTATAAAATTCATTTTGTTTTTTGGGGATAAGATGAATCATTAGATAAAACATTAATGACAATCATTTATATTAATTTCGTAGTTTCTCGATCATAACAAACTAGTTTTGTTCTATTATTTAAAATCGAGTATATATAATGGTTACAAAACATTAAATTGGATTAAATACATATATTATTGTATGTTTTAACCATAAAAATTGTTTTATGATCTTCCTTGAAGGCGGTAAAGTAAATTGAAAACTCACTATTGTTGAATGCGATAAATTATCACATCACATATGGTGTTTTCATTTTAGAACAATAATGGGAGGTGAAGGAATTTATGATGGATTATTCCACAAAAATAATTAAATTCTAGTATATGTGAGATACTGGAGTTACCATAGAACTTGGATAAGGTAGGTGAAGGGAGAATTTTAAAACAAAATAAATTATAATGAAATTAAAAGAAAAAGAATACGAGTTGTACATCTTGAAATATTCTCCTTGAGAACCACACTGAGGTAATTGAGTATGGTATTTTAATGAAACTAAATGCTCAAGGATTTGTAGTATAGTATTGGAATGTGTATTTGGAAGAATTTGGATAATTATCAAAGCTTGGAAGGTGTGAGGAGAAGAGGCGGAGAGCGGTCGTATTCATAGTTGGGTAGAGGAGTGTTTTCTCATTAGTTTGTTCATTAGATTATTATTTTGGATAAAGAATATGAATAATGTGGATAATTAAATTTAAATAAATTATCCAATTAATTTTATTTATAATAAATTATAATTAAATCATCCAAACATTAGTCATAACCCAACAATTCATATCATTATTTTATACCATAAATTAATATGTTTCAGTATTCATAAAATCGTCAACTATTTAAAAAAATCCCAAAAATTAAACCTAATTTATTTTATGAGTAGAATTCAAAAATTGACTACATTATTTGAAAATAATTTCCTAAATATTATATATTTAATTTTTAACTGAAATCATCATTTACTCAAAAAATCACGATTTTAAAATTATAAATGATTATATAACTCTTTAAATTCTTAATTAGGGTAAAATAAAATTATCTTATAACCAAAATAAATCAAAATATTAATTAATTAATATATTTTATAAAAATATATTTTATTTTATATCATTATATTAATTATAAAATTGAAAATAAACATTGATGTTTTATAAAAATACCAACACATAATTTATCATTTTCAAAACATTTACTCACATATACTATGATATAATTATTTTATATTTTCATTTATCATATTGATAATTTTGTTTATACATTCATATGTTAGGTTACTATTATATTTGTTGGGTTACTATTCTTAAGGGTCATAATACTATTCCATAGTCCATGTTACTATTTCATAGGTCATGTTACTATTCCATTGGTTTAGGTTCTTTAATTTCTATAAATACTTCTTATTTAATACACAAATCATTTATAGTGATTTAATTGTGTTATCTATTCGATATGATATGGTTTATACTATATAAAAATATTATAATAAGGTAACTATCATTGATTAAAATTTGGTTTTTTACGAAACTTTCATGAAATTGGTTACAAAATCAACTCTTGTGTGTACGGTAGACTACCACCTCAAGAACCAATGTTATTATTTTTTCCATTACCACATTTCAAGTTCGGTAATAAAGATGGATTTTTAATTTATAAATGATATATATGATGTTTTTATGCTTCTTTATTTATTATATTACACATACTTTCATGCTTCCCATTTTGGGAGAATATGATAATGTTACTGCTATGTATAGTAGAGTATAGCCTCACGAGGTGATGTCATTCATTAAATCATTTCATGGAATTTATTTATGATGTGTTTAATAAAAATATGTGATAAATGACAATGATACTATAATTGTAATATACATGATAAATAATTTACTTTTATTTCCTTAAATACGATCAAAAAATGGAAATAATGTTCATACATATGTACGACCTACTGTTTCCACGAACTATGTCTTTCATTTCATAGAACTAAATTTTATGTATTACTCTAAATAAATATATACTATATATATATATGATACTTATATTCGGACTATTATTCTTGATATGAATGAACTAAATAATATGCCCAATAACTAGAACATTCATGTAATTGAACGAATGAGAAAAGAAAGAAATTAACACCTAAAATAATGAAATTAGTGTAATTTAATTAAAAAAAGGGTGATAAGATATTATTAAAGGATAATATATGATATGATAAATAATAATATGGTTCTAGAATAATTTAATAATATTTTTAAAACCAATATTCTAAAGTTTAAAGCAGATTCAACTAATTGAATCATTAGATATGTGATTTCGTCTAAATTTCAATTCATTAGAGAATATTGTAATGTTATGCTTGTAAATACATTTATATGGTGTATATACTTCCACTTTACATGTAATATAATTATTAAATCATTCTTCATTAGTTTTTAAGGTTCAATATTAATTATTTCATCTAAGGGGATTTGAATTAATCCTTTCTAAGTGGTAATGAATTTCATAACTCAATTCTTTTTCAATATGTTATATTAATTCCTCATCGTTGTTAATATTATATGATTATGTGTATAATAAATTATGAATATCTATTATAGTATTTACACTTTTTTGGATTTTAAATTAGGTACACATAATCCAATCATTTATTAATTCTCACGTAAATGTTATGATCATTTTAAGAGTTTATTTCGCAATATGATTCGATTAAAAAAATATTTATTATTGAATTTAAATTAATGGAAATTATATGGTCATTGTTTAATAAAATTTATAATATTTTTTTTCTCTATTTAGTCATGATTTTTTCAAGGGATAGTACAATGTTTCTACTCTTTGGTAGTAAAAATTATTGAGAAATATTTTTAATTAAATCCTTCTTCAATTCTCTCTTTAAACCAAAATCTATTTTATTAAAAAACTATTTATTCTAAATACATTTTCAAAATTACTTTATTTATCCTTTTTGAAATATTTATTAAAATAAATTCTTTCCCACTTTTTCTTTTTAAAATATTTTTTCAAAGGGATCTTCTTGTCTCTATAAAAAACATAGTTTTCTACACTTTTTACCTTGTAAAATGATTGTTCTTTATAGAATGTATGGAATTAACCCCCAAAAGGACTATAATATCATTGGATCATAGTTTTCATGTTTAAAAGTTTCTTTTTAAAGGATTTTTATAGAGGTCATTTTCAGTGATAAGGATTTAAAAAAAATCTAAAAATAGAAAGGATATTTTTTCCAAGAACAATTTATTGATAATTTTATGGAATTTATATTCATCAATGAAAATATCCTTTGATTATTACTCCAATTTTTATACATTAAATTAATACCAAACATATACTTCATATGGATGGTTTATGATCATTTTTACTAAGTAAAGTATTGATATTCACTTCCATGATTCATTTCACTAGTCATTAACTTTCCTATAGAATGTGCACTTTTCTGTAATTTTTAGATAATAAAAATACACTAAATATATACATTAATTTTCATGGATATGATTATATCCCAGACCATATAAAATTATTATATTCAGTCTTTAATTTGAGATTTATTTTATTAACAATGAGATGTATTGATAAATCCATATTGTTTACTCAATATATATATTTGTTAAGTAACATTGAATATAAATTAAATCAATTATTTGATTTATACGGAATACTTTAGAGAGGTATGACTTTAGTGTGGGTAGGTTATAGATAGCCCATCAATGAATTAGTAGTCTCTTGAGATGAATCAGTTGGAAAATCAGATGGGTTTATACCCTATAGTTTTAAACATTAATAAGAATGGATCATAATGATAAAGTTATCATGGGCATAGGACACATGAAGTCTAATAATTAATAATTTCCTACATTCAGAACTGGGTTATTATTATTCATAAGATTTTTAATATAACAAAAATCTTGGATGCATTTAATTCTTATATTATTGATTAAATTACCTGTGTTTTCTTTTATTTACCTTCTTATATTGATTATGCCTTATCATATTATTTAAATGGAATGTGTTCTTAGTTATTTAACTTTCCATATTTATTATTCAATATAATGTTCTTTAAATGGAATGTGTTCCTAGTTATTTACCCTCCATATTGGTTATTATTATTGATTCATTTTTTATTACTCTATACATATACCTTACTGAGTGTGTAAGATCAACCTTATATAGTTTCCATTCCCCAGGATTCCATGAAGAATATACTGTTTGATATGAAAGGATATTATAGTGGGAATAATGTTATTCTTCAAAGAAAAAAATATGTTGTAATTTTATTATTCAATTGTAATAAAAGAATCATGTATTTATCTAGTTCTCCAAGTCTACGAAACTATTTTATCCTTTGGGATTCAATTCATTGTATCTTATTCCAATGTAATTGTACGAGGCAACATCTCAAGGATTTTGGGGTTGGGGTCTCTACAAATAGTTTCATAAATATATGTGGAAAATCAAAGTATTAATTTTCATTTAATATCTAAATTTGATTCATGATGATTATATAATGATTTATAATTAATATTAATTATCTTTTTCAGTGAAATACATAGTGTTGTGGTATATGACACTTTATGTTGAACATATAGTTTAACATGATAGATTATTTTGGATGAATGCACTTAAATTTTTAGGGATGTAATTGAAAAGGAATGAGATCATATTTGATTTTAAATAATTTTTATTATGGAGGTTAATAATTTTAATTTGGATGTAGGATTATTTATTTATAAATTAATATAAGTTAAGCATGGGATGTTATTATAGAAATTTTGAAGTAAGATGTATTATTTATTCATATGATGGTTTATACATTTTTTAATATTATCTTATTTTGTGGTAAAAATTTATGTTTTGGATAATATATAATGATAGGGGAATATGTTTTTAACCTATTATGAAATATATAATTTTTTATAAGTTGACTTTATTTCAAAATTAATTAACAATTCATCTTGAATACTCATTTTATGGAGAAATTGATGAGATTTTAGAGGAAATTGGTTATTGGGTGAAATTTCACTTATAAATTAAGAATTATTTCCTTATATTTTCTATATATATGGTAAAATAATTACCCCACTCTGTTAAAATCATATTAAAAAAATAAAATATTACCTTCACATTCGATGACATTAATATCTTTTTCCCCTCCAAGATTTATTTATTTTTGGTTGTCAGCATTCTAATGAACATTTTTTATATTTCTTATTTATTAGTCCTTGGAAATTAATTTTTTATTAAATGTATATATTTTTACATCTCAGCAATTTTACCCTTATTTAGGAAACTAAATATGTGATATTCCAAGTAACATTTATGTTTCCTACTTTATATTTTTAAAATAATCTTTAACTTATGTATACATAATGTGTGTTTGAAAAAAGACTGATTTTAGATATTTATCTTTGTATGACCAAGAGAAATCATGATGGAAACATTTATTTAAGGAGGAGTATGTAAAACTAATAAAATCGATAATAATATACTTGATAGCATGTTTAACACACAAAAGTGACCGTTATGCAAACCTTGGTATACTATTAAAATATTATTATCTAAATGTGAATATTGTAATATAGCCATTTAAATTGGTGGTACGAATAAAAATAACTATATTTTAATTATGTATAAATGTTTTTAATAATGAAATTTATTGGTAAATAATTAGTAATCATTTAGAAATGTGATTATATCCTTTAACAATACAATTTCCATCAACAAAATGGTTTTTAATTTTTTTTGTGAGAAATTAATATCATAAATTTATGAACATTCAGAAAATTTATATTAAAAAAATTTGAAAAAAACATTTAATATTTTTCATAGATTTAATTTTTTTGAATTAAAAAAAGTTATTTTTTAGATGAAAAGTTTACATTAAATTTTAATGAAACCATTATTTTATAGTATTTTAAAAGATTATTTTTGATTTTTATTGGATATAACTTTTTTCCTTTTTTTAAAAATTTATTTAATTTTAACATTTTTGAACCACATTATTATTGATCATGTTATACAAATACTTTCACATAATATTTTTAGAATAACATTTTTCCTTATGCTTAGTGTGATTATTTTAACATGAATTTATACCACATATATTTTTAATTTGATAAAATAGATTCTATATTTTGTAGTTAGGAGGTTCAAATACAGTAAATATAACTGTTTTACTTTTATATAGTAATAATATTAACCGTGGTAAGATTTGTCACATATGTAAATGATAAATCATGTAAATATGGTTAACATAATATGACACGGCATTAAAAATCAACACAACACAGGAATTTATTTCACTATATTCTATGAATTCATCTATATATTTTAAAAAATTTAATATATTCAATTTTGGTTTCATTTGACTTTGGTAGTGACATTTATGTTATTTTACATAATGTAAATTTCAAAATGTCACTATGTTGTCTTTAATTTCATTTATTTGTTAACATATGGATAGTAATATTTTACTAATGAATAAAAAATTTGTTTTCAAGATAATTAATTTATTTCAATTATGGTAATTTATTTTTTATACATATTTATTGAATAATTAGATTAAATGCATAGAAACACCAACAAACTATTTACTAAATTAATAAGAAAAAAATTTAATGATTTTAAAAATATTAAAATGTAATATAATTAGTATGATTTACAATTTATATTGAATTTTATAGGTGTATATGACATATTGGTGTTTCTTTAAATGTCTATATTTTAATTATATGTTTTATGTCTTTAAAGTCAAATTAAATGACTAATGTCAAACATGATATTATTCATATTTTATTAAATTATTTAAAAATACAATAAATAATTCATGAGTATAATTATAATAGTATATTATATTAAATTTTATCTATTTTCCATTTAGGAGAAAATTATTACCTTATAAGTAAAGTTGTATCCCTTTATTATTTAAAAAGTTTTTTTGTGGTTAAAATTCTAATCAGTTAATGTAGGTATTAAACCAAATTATATAGTTTAAAATGTCACCAAATTCTATGTAAGTACATATGGGTGATGATATTTCAATAATATACAAATTTTCATCAAATCTATTTCCATTTGGAATCATTTTTCAAGAGAATGACTACATTATATTTTAATATATGTAGAAATTCCATGTGTGTCATATCACTCCCTTATAAAAGGACACCCCATTCTATCAATTATCTACACCACATTGTGAAACATAGATTGAAAATTTACTACAAATGTCTCTTCTTTGAAACTAGATCGATGTTCCTATGGTTATATTCTTTCAAAAACCCCACCATTGGTCCCTTAAGAGAATATCTAAAGGATATACTGTTAAGAAGAGGTAATCTCCTTTATTTAGTATTTCAAGTTTATTTATTTTTATAAGTTCTTTTAATGTGCTGTAACTATTATTAAATAATAACATCAGTATGATAAATATACTGTTTCATTAAGATTATGATAAAACCATCTTCAACCTCTTTTCCATCTTATAAAAAGTTAAAACATTGCTCGTGCATATATACGACTTACCATCTCTACATAGCGGTGTAACTAATTTTTCCCCACCATTTTACATGGATGGTTATAATGATAGAAATAAATAATATATAGGATATTTTTAAAAATAATATAATTTTATAATTATAATAACCTATATACTTTTTTACCTTTCAATCCATTGGACAGTGATATCGTCGCTCATGTGCACGTGTGGACTACCACCTCTCAGAAGCGATGTGATTCGTTTTTCATTTTTTATGTAAATGGATGATAATAAGGATATATTAAATGAATATATATAATATATATTATATAATAATTACTTTCTAAATTGGTATTATCATTTAAATTTCTGTTATTCAATTTATCAAAATGTTAAAAAATCGTTCATGCGTATGTATGACCTACCGTCTCCAAGAATGGTGTAATATATTTTTCTATATAAACATTTAAATGAAGATGATAAAATCTATATAATGAATAAATATTTTTTATAACATTAATTTAGTAATTATGGTGATATAACCCTGATAAATTTGATAGTATAGATTGTTTTCAGCCAAAACATACATGAAAAACAAGAAACTTTACACTCAAAAAAGCCAATATTAATAATGATTTATTAATAAACCAGTGTTTAAATGTTTTATTTGGATCATATATGATTTTATAAATATTAATATACTTCTTTTATAAATTAATAACTTGTTTAAAACCATTATATACGATTTATTTCCCCCACTTTCGTGGGAGAAGTGCTCCCCCCTCTCTTGACGATTTCTAGGGTTCCATATGAACCCTTCATCAACCACTCTTCAACCTTCTGGTCTCATGTGGTGTTCTCAGATGATGTGTTGGATAACTCCTCATATTCCCTTTTCATATCCCATAATAGTCCCTCCACATTTTAGGGTTTTTCCCTTCTCCCCAAATAGTCTATTATTGATTTTCACTGGTTTTGTTTTTGCGGTCGTGGCTCTTGAAAGCCATTAGGCCACATTCTCTCAACTCTTTATTCTCAAACCATCATTTTAGACCCAATATTGGTATATAATGGTGGTATCATGAAGTCTTAGAATTTTGTAATGGACTATTTTATGGTGTTTCAAGATCCATTACCTATGATGTTGTTTCGTTTTCTGCCTATCATGTTTCTATTATTTTATAGAAGTTTTTTCATGTTCTATTTTTAGTGTGTCTCATTATTTTTTGCTTGAATGTTTTTATGGGGATGACTACTTTGGTTATTGGTTCCTCTCTAGGCCTAGTGGTTTTGGGGATGTTTTCTATTTTATTCATTATTTTTGGACGGTTATGTTTGGTGTTATTTCATTATGTCGGTGTTTCATAGTGCTATTCGCTTGGTTGTGGCTCTGATAATAGGGTTAAATGGTCATGTAAGTGGTCAAATCTAATTGTAAATGCCTTTACTATTCCATTATATACTCTAGATCCTGGTTTCATCCAATATTCACAATGTTATACTTGAATGGTGGTTGTCAAAGTGTTTTTGGATGTGATGTTCGATCAATCATTGGTGTTTTCGGTGGGGCTTTTCTATAATGGGTTCTTCATTATCCTTGTGATCCCAAAGTTATTGTTCTTTATGATATATTTTAAAGATTCATCACTTTTTGGGTTTTAATGTTTTTCTTGTCAGTTTTTTGGATTTATATGGTGGGGGTGGTGCTTTCTTACTTGATGATGTTCATTGATAATAGTTCTAAGTTAGTGGTGATCAATTAGTTTTTTTTCGACAATGATGGTTATTTTATGATGATGGAATTGGATTCTGGTCATTTCCTCACTAAATATCTAGT
This sequence comes from Viscum album, assembly GCA_963277665.1. NCBI lineage: Eukaryota > Viridiplantae > Streptophyta > Magnoliopsida > Santalales > Viscaceae > Viscum > Viscum album. Next base: position 148,429,100 of record OY728144.1, on the reverse strand, counting down.
GCGATGACATGTTTTCTTTCTATTTGGGTACATAACATGTAGCAATATATGGCTCGAGGTGGTGATGCAGTCTGAAATTTGAAATTGTATGTTTGAGTATGGAATCCCGTTTTTTGTTGTTGAGTATGTGGTTGGATATGTTTTTTTTTGATACCACATTACCGAAAATTGGATATTGAAAATATAAAAAAATGGATTAGATATATAATATAGAAGTTTTAATAATGTTCAACTAGGTGGAAGTGTTACATAGGGGGTTTATGAACTCAATTTACATTAATGGTGTTAAATTAGTTCTTCAATGATTTTATTATGGCATGATTATATGTGAAATTTAAAAGTATTATTTAATATCGGATTTAAATTTAGGATTCATGTATTTACATTTGAAACGAATAATATATTCATTTATTAACTTTCACTTCAATGATACGATCATTTTAAGGTATTTCATATCAATTTCCAATTCATTATTACATATTTGGTATTATTCTTCAATTTAATTTTTTTGGTGTATATAATAACCATTTTGGGTATTTAACATGAAAATATATTTATTCAATGAATAATAACAATTCAACTAATGTTAATATTTCAATAGTGATGTTTAAAATAAAAGACAATATTTTTTCTATTTTTCATCACACATATTTTTATTTAATGTAAATATATTTTAAAATTATTCTGAAAAATTCCTTTTTATACCTCAAATAATTTATGAAGGAAATTTTCAGTTAGCCGTCACTTTTTTGATGGTTTTAATTGGATCATTCTTAATTTTTCCCAAAAAATAACATTTTTTACCTTGATATAAAAATTGAAAAGAATTGTTTACTTTTTAACATATATGACCTTAATGGATATTCCAAACACCCTAAATGTTTTACATCCTTCATAATATTTTATTATTATTCAATGACTTTGAAAATGAAACTATTTATTAATACTTATTTTAAATGTCTCTTTTTCATTTTTTTTCTATTCTTTAAAATAGTTTATCTTTCTACAAATATATATTTCTGATGGACATCTACCATCTTTTGATTGATTTTGTGGATATAAAAATTATCTTATGACATTAACTTTATTTTGATTAATGGAATAAACATTTTCTATAAATATTCATATTCTTTATTTAATAGATATGATTATTTCATAAATTTTATATCATTTATACATATGTTGTTTTACTCTGAAGGTTATTTATTTGACTGGGGAGAACCTTGATAAATTGGTATTCCTTACTTAATAATGATATTTGTTAATAAGGAATATTTTTTATGAATGTAATTGATTATTCAATATATAATGAATAAATTGGAAATGAAGTGATGGGAAAGGCCTAGATTTATATATCCCCTTGATGAATTGATTTGAATCATGAGACAAATACATAATATATAATTAAATGGGTTTATGGTGTATTATTACCCATAGAATAAACTGTCTTATCACAAGGCCTTATTGTAATTGATATCATGATATCTGATATCTTAAAATGAATAATTAATCATTTAATTCATTTAGAATTCTATTCTTATTGTCCTTGAGATTACTATATTAATATTATCAAGGGATGAATTTTATTCCCAAGTTATTGATTAAATAAAATGTGTATTCAGTTCCCTATATCTACATACTGAATATGACTTATTCACTTCTGATCTATTCAGAAGTATGTAACCCTTATAGTGAAACTTAGATCATCCTTTTTTTCCTTTCCCCACAAGATAAAGAAAGATATTATTATTATTAATATAAAGGATCGAATAAATATTTTTAAACTATGAATTTTATATATAGAATGTAATAGGAAATAAAGTATGATTTTTTTACTAAGACTATAAAACTATTTGGTCTTTTAGGTTGTGATCACTTGTATTTAGTACTAATGTAATGATGTAAACACATAATTTTGTCTAATGGGGTTAAGGTCTTTACATTTATTTTTTATAGACTTTTCTTCTTTTCTTGAAGCTATATTTTATGTTTGGAAATGATATGTGAACATTCAAATATGTTGTTCAGATCATGCAAAGTAGTTACGATGAAAAATGAGTTTCAATTTCATTTTTTTCATCATTAATATTTATTTTATTAGTCCTTGTTAAAAGAAATATTTTTTATAAATTCAAAAATCTAAAAAATCAAATATTCCTCTAAAAAAATTTATTAAAACACCATAATTATGAATCCTCATACTCAACATAAAATCTTGTCGTATAAAATGATTTTTTCCTGTATTTAATTTTTATTAGAAGTGTTGTTTGAAAATTTTATATTAATATATAAGTTTCAATTTTAGATATGGTAAATTTCTCTATTACATGTCATATTTACTATAGTTTCTTCAAATCATAGAGAAAACTCTAATCTGACACCATGAAAAGTCATAAAGTCGATTTATGAAACTTATTTCCAATACAGTACATTGAAAAAATCAATGTGGTCACTTTAAATCTATACTATTACATCAGGAGTTATACATAAATACAATTCTCCCATAAAATCAAATAAGGACTAAGAAAAAAATTCCATTCTCCCATATGGGAACTTTAGGAGTTAGGAATAAAAATATTATTCTCTCAATCTATCCCTTCACATTGTCTTGTGGTTTCTCAACGTCATGGTGGCTCCACCAGCTCATCCATTTACACAAACATAACATACAACATACCATTATATTATATGAATCTTACCGTTACACATAGTGGTACAAAACATTATGTATGATTACCCTTAAAACAAATTCATTGTCATGTGATCCATTTAATGACATCTTGTTATTGATCATATACATTATGAGGTTTCTAATTAATAGATTTTATTTACTCAAGATGGATTCATGGTTAATTGATGGGTTTATGGGATCTACCACAACTGATCAAATTAGTTTTGTGGTCAATAAAATTTTCATATAGTCAATCGATGCCTTGTTATAAAACAAAATTTGTTTTGATACTATGGCATAACATGTAGTCATTTTTTTAAAAAACGTTTATCTGTATACAGTCTATGGGGTAATTTTAGAATTTTCAATTAGTTGATGGAGTTTTTATGTGGTTTATTTATTCTCTTTATGGTCGATAAACTCTATTGTGAAATAATGACTATTACAAAATCAAGGTCAGTTTTCTAGATTCATGGTTGATAGAATGACTATAATTGTTATACAGTTTCTCTGAGACTCAAGATGTTTTTTGATGTTTTAATTTTTTTTCATGTTCATGAAACATAGAACAATATTTTAAACACATAAACATAATTTTCAATAATTAAAACATGTACGTTTTTGACTAATCTGATAATCTTACCGATTTTGATGTTAAAAATTAATGGGATTAAAAGACACACACAATGGACTAATAATGGATCTCTTAAATTAATAAAATATAATTATTTTTAAAATATTACATTTGAAAGTAAATATTTCAAACCATTATCCTACTTATGAAGTTATTAAATTGAATATATATAGGGTGATAATGTGAATAAATACAATCATGGTTAATACAAAAAACTAAAAATTCAAAAAGTTAAAATGAAAATATTTCATTGATATCACAAAATGATTATAAAAAAACCTATCAGAATCCATAATTATAATCCGAATTTGAGTTTGGAAGGGTTGAGGTCTAAATCAAGGATTTCCCTTTTCCAATAATTGGAGAAATAAGTTGTTTTTTGGCATAGTGTGGTAGACACTCTAAGAATTATAATGGATTAGAAAAATGGACAAATCTATCTAAGTTATTTTGAATGGTTGGAAGCAAATAGTTCTATAGGATGTGAAACATGATTAATTTTGGAAATAGATGCTGAAGGATATATAGAAATTTGAACTGATACTATAGTTTGAGCGCGGGTAAAAATACAAATGTTACACATAGGTATAGATAGAGGTTCCAAAACCTAAATAATTCAAAAAAAAAGATATGCCTCAAAGAGCCATGTAATTTTTATTACATATATAGATCCCTACTCTATAATTTGTATGAATTCATACTTTTATGAAATGATATGGTCTTGCATGGGTTCTATTATGAGAAGAATCTCTATAGTCCCTTTGAATTTTTTTGTAAAAGGTAACCACTTGAGATCCACTTTACAATGCTTGAAACAATGTTTCAAAATTTGAGTTGGTGTAAATAAAATTAAGATAATATGGTATGCCCCCCTAGATAAGAACTTTGAAAATATAATACTGATGAGATTTGACATTGGCTATATTATAAATCATATCACCATAAGAATCCACATCTATTTTCACTTGGCTACGGATATCCGTCACACACTATATTTCATAATTTTAATTTTCTAATGAATAATTGTGATAACAATGTATTCATTTATTGACCTAGAGGCAGGAAGAGTTGATGATGAAGGTCAAAGACTATTTATGATAGAGAGGTATCTCCAATCTATATTATCTATAATTTTAATCAAATTAGATTTAATGGATCCAATATGTCATATGAATCCTTCCATTTTAGCTATAAAATTATAATTTCATAAGCCACATGATCTAACTTCAATAAGTTTTTTGGGAAAATGTGAGTTCCCACACTATAATTGGTATAGGTAACATCCTACTTTCTATCATACTTATTAGAAGAGTTCATACTCGAAATAAATTACATTATAAAATATAGAAGGTCATTTTTAAATTGGTTAAAGTTTATAAAATTGAAAAAAAATATTGGAACAAAGGATGGTTGTTGTTGACCATTTGAAGGTGAATTTTGAGAATTCTGAGGAGTGGTAGGAATATCATTAATAGTGGATTCACTGAAATCCCACTCAGATGGTGTCAACACTGATCCTTCATCATTTGTTGGGTATTTAAAATACTTCTCAATTTATAGATCTAAATATTTTTTATCATCATTTTGTACAATTAAATATCAAGAAGAATAATCATAAAGGATCTCACCATAAAATAAGTCATTTAAGGTAGGACGAAGTGAAAAAGGATAATCAATAATTTTAATGATATTAGTATAAGGATCATCCATGATTTTTTATTCTAGAAATAATGTGGATGGTCTTTATATAATATAAATTATTAGTAGACTAGGAATTGGTGGAATTTATCATGTAGGATCATCTTGTTATATCACCTTCAAAATCATTTAGGATTGGTCTGAATAGTAATGATCTTAAAGTTTTCTCCCCATATGAACATAATTTTTCTCTTATAGGATCAACTTATACTAATACTTATAATACATGTGTAAAATTCAATGTATTTTTTAATCCCATAACAATTGTATATTATCTTCATTATTCTTTAGCTATATCAACAGTAGTATGAGATTCATTATCAATTAAAGAGTAATTATAATCCATAATATGGTATAGATATAAAATTGGATCTATAGTATCTCTCAATCTGGTGGGGTTCCTCACAGGATTGAACCACTCATATAGCCTATCTTCATTTCATAAAAACATTATCATCTATGGATTCCAACTTATTTTCACCATTTTTAATGAAATTTGATTTTGAAAATCACCAAAAAAAGATTGATTTCGTCACTCCATTAAAAACAAATGATTTTGTTTTATGGGAATCTGAAATAGACATAGGGTAAGGTAGATTATTGAAACTTGAGTAAGTTTTATAGATATCCTCCATATGAATTATCAAAAATCATGGAAAATTCATTTCAACATTATGAACCCTCAAATACATGAGAATTATATCATGGTTATTAATCATAAAAAACTAACCTCACTAGGAAGATAACAATTTGTACAAACATAAATGTCATCCTACATTGTCCATTCAATTAAAATTACCTAGAACTTTAATGAGTTTTTTTCACCAGTCAACTCTTATAGAAAATTTAATTGTTTGAAATGTGGATAGATAAAAGAATTGAATCTTTGTTAGTCATCATATTTTCAATAATGTGGAACCTTTAAAATTTCCTACCATAATGTTGATGAAAACTCACATTATTGACTATTAAGTAGAATTAATATTAGATCTACATCATATCCATCTCTACAAACCATACAAACAAAAATCTTATTTATTAACTGTACATAGTAAAGATGGTTTTCATAAAAGAACCAGTTGTTATATAAATTCATAAGTATAGATATCTATACATGAGAATAAATTCTCCTAAACCTTTTAATCACCACATCTTGTTCTAGGATGACATCTCAGGGTAATAAATGAATCATAACAATTTTTACAATTCTGCTTGTATAGGCTTCCAATATTTTAGAACCATTAGAATATATGAGAGAATCTTCCAAAAAAGATCTAATTATTTCCCCTAGTTTCAATAGAGATTATGGGATCTGGATGTTATGGTATTAGTAATAGATGTTTCAAATGAGGTTTTAGTTTGAGTTAAAAAAATACATGATTATTTAAAATATATTTTGAGGCATTAAAATCATTTTGGGAAATATTTTTTTAGAAACAAAAAATCGATGAAATAAAACATATATAAAATACATGTTTTATTTATAAAGAAAATTATTAGTTGGATATTCATAAAAAGGAGAGTCTTTTAATTATTAAAATATTAATTTTTTTAAAAAAAATAAAAAATATATAATAGAAATAAAATTACACATAATAAATCATTGCTAACTCATGCCTGAATAATTTAATCATTAATAATTCAATGTAATTGTAAATATTTATGAATGTTGATGATTTATGGAAATGAATTCAAGATTCATATCTATGTTTTGAAAATTATATCTCATTAAGTGATGTCTCATATCATCGTGTTATGTCCTAGAATGAGATACACAATTTTTAGAAATATTAATTACACCAGTGTTATCATAATTTATAGGGACATGTTTGAAATTATATCCACAAACTTCTGTGGTGTGTTTTATCCATAGAATATGTTAACAACATCTACTATCACATATATTTTCAGCTGCATCCATCTATTATGCAACAAGATTTTGATTCATATAACACTATGATACTAAATAAATTCTAAAAAAATTGAATTGTTCCAAAGGTTCATTATTGATTTAACTAAAATAAAAACAATCATCATATTAATATCTAATTAGGTCAAAATCATATCCTCTTTATTATAATTGTATAAAATTGATTTTATATTTTAGTTATTTGAAATTCTTTTAATAGTTGTTAAATGTGACTCGATATGGTATTCATGAAAATTTGTGCACATTCAAACAGAATACACAATATCAGTACAACTAGTTATAAAGTATATTAAAAACATAATCATACCTTTTTAAATGGTTTTATCAATTAGGTTCCCAATTTCATGAAGAACCAATTTATAGGTGGAACTTATTGAAGTATCATGTCTTTTTATGTTATCAAAATAAAAAACATTTTATATGATATTTTCTTCCCTTTCATTGAGTTGAAATAAATACATCTTTATTATTTAGAAATTTGAAAACCAATAATGATTTTTAGTACACTAATGAATATCATTTACAATTAATTTTTAATTAGTTTTGAAAATTCTACACATAAATAATTTATTAAGGAATGAAAAGTAATATCATAAACTTATATTTTTGAAATCAAAACTTATTTGGAATAATTTAGATAAATAAAAATGATAAAAAAATTCTAATAAATCATATGAAATAAAAAAAGTTTTGACTCAATCTTATAGAACCCTATGATCATGCATCAAACCATAATTTTTTTGTTAAATTTTTAACATGAATTGGAAAATGTTTATATTAAAATACATGAGTTGTTTAAAAAATAAATTCTCAATAATTTAATTATGTAGGAAATAACTCTTAATATTCATTTTATATAATTTTAAATTTATATGTGCTACATAAGCATGATGTTTTATAATGGGTTCAATTTTCACAATGATAAGAAATTATTTTTCTACTGAATACCTTTTTTATGACTATAACCTTGTGTTATAGATATAGAATTATTTATAATAGCATTTCTAAATTCCTGAACATTGTTTCTATATACCCATTTTTTATTAAATGTTAAATTTTCTGGAGTTCTTTCAACTAGATTCTAGAAACTATTCGTTTCAATTTGATTTCATTCTTCTTGAATATCTATCACCCAATTTCTATCACTCGTATCATTATTAATTTTATTGGGTTCAAGGTGAGATAAAAATGATTGATGTTTAACTTGTTTTCTCTGAGATTTTATTTTTTCAGTTCCCCTACTTAAATATAAATAATAACATCTATAGGAGGTCCTCCAAGGGTTCTAATGATTCTCAGTAAACTAAATTCCTTTATTTTTTCCTTAGAACCATGTTCCACTAAGTGGTGTTTAATGTGTGGTTTTTCATGTAAATGAGCTACAATATAATTGAAGATTCAAAAATATTCATGTTTGATGAATCACCCTCAGGGTTTCTTTAAGAAATGTTTTGGAAAATATGGATCTATTTCATCATATTTGACATGAAATGATTCCTTCACCACATTTTTTCTTTAATTAAGGAGACTATAGTATTCATAGGATATATATTATCCATGAAAAATTCCCTCATCTCTCTTCGATGAAAAAATATCAAAATTATCATTCATATCATGAATATAAAAATTGGCCAAAAAGAATCGAAATAATTTAATTTCATATTTTTGTCAAAATATAATTCATATAACGTTTTCTTTAAAAGTATTATATTAAATACTCTGTTGATTCCATAACAAGCTATTTTTATAACCTTTTCCAAAAAAATGACTGATAGGTCATATACAGTATGATTCTTCTATGATATATCATGAAAATCCATATTCCTTCCTTCATCTAGCCCCATTATTTTGAGGTTTTCAAGGAGAATATAATTTATTAATATAGCCTTTTTTTGAGTATAATGAGTCAAAACATTAATTTTCAATATCATGAACACGATCACTTATCACACTCTTACAAATAAGTTCACTAGGGTTGTCTATTTATTTTCTATACTTTTCAAATCATATGCAAGATTTTCTCTTTGAGTTTATAAATATACCCATGTAAACCTTATATATTCAACAATAATTATATAACCATAATGTTTTATTTCAGAATATGAAACTCTATATATTCCAAATAAATCCATGTGAACTTGTTCGAGTTATCGACATGTTGAAACATATATTTTTGTTGGAATGAAACTTTATGTTTTCCCGTTTAGAACGGATTACACAAATTGTATTTGGGAAAATCTAGCATTGGTATATCATTAAATAAACCCTTTTTGGATAAATTTATAAGTGAGTATAAATTATTTTGAAATCGTCACAGAATCCAAAACCAAGATATATGATGTAAGAAATTTAAACAAGATAATTTTTTTAAAATAAATAATTTAAATCTACTATTTAAACATTATCATTTCTCATATAATTAAAATCTAAATTAATCATAGAATCATAAAACTTGAAAGAATTTTCTACAATTGTAACATTAAATCCATAATCACCCAATTGATAAATTATTAAAATATTTCATTGTAATGCATCAAAAAATTAAAAATTAGAAATTAAACATGTTTTACAATTACTAACATAACTAAAAACAATAATATTTTCTTTTTCATTGTAACCATAATTTACATGGTCACCGTATACTTCATACATACATTTAATCCTAAAAATTACACTAAATTATTTCTAAAGAATAAAAATTATAATTTCCATACATTTTTGTAGGGGCCTATCAAACTAGTTTCCTACAACCAATCAAATACACATGAATTTTTATTCCCATGTATGTTTTGGTCTAGAGGTGCTAGAATTTTAGGCTTTGGGATTCTATATTTATTCCCATATGTATGAATATAACTAAAAAAATTGAAAAAAAGCATTCCTATTTTGAAATTTGGTGGATATAGATTTATAATTTCAAGCAATATTATTTACTACAAGATTATTGATATCATTTGAACTCAGAATGAATTTTTTTGTACATTTTTTCTTATTGATAAAAAACCCAACTTTTGGTATAGGTATAGAATGAATAATAAGAATTTTTTCAAGGTATTCTGTTAATATATTAAATCCATCAACATCCTTCTTCAGTTTTTCATTAAATAATTAGATATTATTAGTTTTTTTGGGAAGTAATTGATTATGAAATATTATAATATAACGATCAGATTAAATAAAAGCATAAAAATCATATTTTTTTACATATTATATTTATATTTAAGATCACCAAAGGTATCTTCCCACATCATTTGATACGAAAAGATACATTCACTGGTGAAATGCACAGCCGATTGTCGCCTATCGACCGGTCAAAGTTCTGATGCTCTGCTAATGTGTATAGCAGCACTCGGGTCGAATCCTCAGTGATGATACTTTTTAATTGTGGTTTGTTTTTAGTTGATTGTATTCTGATTGGGGTTTTTTATAGATCTTAATTGAAATGATTGATTGATTATGATTGATTTAAAAAATTGAAAAAGGTTGGGGTGAGTTCATCATTAGGTAGTTAAGCTTGTGAAATCATTGAGCCTTCCTTTATGTTGCATTAAATTAACACCCACTTCACAAGATAATATAGATTGGAATTCCTAAGTGTTAAGGCCTTAATATAAGCCTTAACTTAACTTAAGGTTCTAATGTCAATCAGAGCTTGTTGATGGTGGTGTATTTATGGTTCCAATAATCCATGGAAACCACATGTTAAACAAAACAAGCCATTAATCCATGACATGTTTAGTCCAACATACACAATGTTAATTCAAAGAATATTCTTCGAGCAAATACACTCAATCACTTAACATAACTATTTTTTTAATCACCCCAATAATGGATTTACTCAGCCATTTAGGTCTTCAATAATCTGGATATAATGATTATGATGATAAATTAAGAAGAGAAGAGCAAGAAAGGGATTAGAAAAGAGTGGCATTTCGAACACAGACACAGACACAGACAATGATGATTATTAAAAACAGACTTTCGATTGAATGAGGAATAAAAAGAATAAAAGGGGATTAAACTATATTTAAACTATTTTAAGAACATTAATATGAAACTATAGAAGGTGGATGAGAATAAGATATATTGGAGAAGAAACTTTCATTAAAACAGAATTACAAAGAAAGAGACTTACAAGAATACAATAATAAAGAACACATAAGCAAATGAAAAAAAGATGAGGAATGGTCTCTCAAGTGAAAACTTGAGTATTTAAGGTCCTCCCAAGCCTTTGTCAAGTATGTTTTCATGCCAATTGATTCTCCTATATTCTGAAATTCCATCCCTTTTGACGGAGAGAAGGGGGATGTATTTATAGCCCAAAGAAGTGGACTATTTTCATTCCCAATCTTTCCTTCCACTTGGATCAACAATTTCGGCATCTAGACAGCCTAATCTCGAGATATATACTTCTTGAAAGTTGTAGATAATACTTTTTTCCTACCTCTCTAAAAATATGGAGTCATTGGGATCTATGTAGGCAATGTTATGGCTGGTTGATTAAACAATTTTAATCTGTCCATTTCAATCTAATCATTTTAATGTACAAAATGTGAAAGGGTTTTTGAATAGGAAGATGCCTAAAAAGAAGAATTAATTCTTCAATAAGGTCGGCCTCCTATATCGCCTCTTTCACACTGAAAATTTTCAGCTCAATGTGATGATTACATCATGAGATATGTCATGAATAGTGTCATGATTTTAATTCCCAGCAAGAATGATGGGATAGTTGTAAAGGCATTAGTTGGGACCATTGTTCATGTATTTGGACCTTAAAATTTTTATCCATTATTCCTCTGGATAATCTAGAACATATGGCGGATCTTCATAAAATTTGGGCTTCAGTATTTAGACCAGTAACTCAATCATCATTTATGGTCTAGTTTCATCAAAAATTCTTTGGGACTTGTTGTGTTGACCATATGAGCCTTTAAATGGAAGAATTGGCCCATGATTTCTTCAAATTGATATGTGAGAAATTGAATAAGGAAACCTAAAAAACAAGATCCACACAATTTGAATCAGTATGGTGAGAGTTATAAATAAAATAGTAAACTGAATCAATTGGATAACTTCTAAAAATGCTCAAAAATTATACTTAGTATTAAAACATTAATATTTCAAACAAATTATGCACATTTAATATAAAATCTGTAAAGTGGGTGTTTAATAAGTCACGAAAATATTGATAACATCAACTACCCCACACTTAGTCTTGTTCATGTCCTCATGTGTAACAAATATAAAAAAATCATTTTCACTCACCAACAAATTGTAAAATTTTGTTTTCTCCAATCACAGGAGGTTTAGACTATTTCACTCATCCCTTTTGAATTCCACCACAAGTTGTTACAGAAACAATGTTCCAAAACAAATTAATTTTTTCATGCTCAAATTTAGAAATGGAAAATGTGGACACTCAAAACTCACACCTCAAATGATTATAAAATTCATTTGTGGAGGTTCACTTTTACACCAACCAAAAGTGAAAATCTTAGAGTTTGAAAGAGATATCAGCTTCCAATTCCTATCTAAAGTGCACAAGAATCAATAGGTCTATTAAAGGGGTTTTTATATATCTATGGGATGGTAGGAATATAATGTCCAAGAAAGAGAAGAAGAGGGTTAAAACACCAACATAGAAAAAGCAATGTACATTTTTTTGAAATAAAACATGGAAGGAAATGAAAAGACATATATACAATGGAATGATTGTGTGAAGAAAGACACAATAGAGGAAGAAAATTTTAAGGGGATGATAATATGAAATATTTACAAACCACAAAAATTCTCTCAATGACATAAGAATATAATGAAAATGTTCTTTCGTTTTTTTTCCGATTTTTTTGAAAGTTGAACTTGGAAAAGATCTCACACTCATATCCTAACCCATGATTGATCTCCTCAGGACACTAATTGTAAAAGTTATAACAAGATCAAAGGATAAGAAATAGTTATTTATTGACCTACATAAGACACAACCCTTTTTTATTTTCATTTTTTTGATTTTTTTGAATTTTTTTAATGACTTTTTAATTTTACATGATAAACATATATACATTCCCAAAACCCACTAAAGGACAACATATCCCCCACACTTAAAATGATGCTTTCACTCAGGCATAAGATACTATAGTGACATCAACAAAGGGTACCCAAAATGAAATCCATTTCCCCCACACTTAAATTTCAAAAAACTATGCAAAGAAAATCCATGTTGATATTGGGTGAGATAAGGAATTGGGCTTGTAATGTGGATATCAAAGAAAAGGTATTCATAAGGTCTAAGGGGATTTCAAATGAAGTATTAATGTATGGTTAATGGGAGGCTATTTGTCTATTACAATTCTCATGGGGTTCAGAAAATGACTCTATCATATTAATTCAATCTAAAGTAGGGAATTCAGCTCGAAGGCCCAAAAACTCAAGACTCACAAAAGGGGATGAAAACACACATTTTGAAAAGATGGCCATAGGTGGCCTTGGCATGAAAGAATATTTTGTTCCTCATGGGTGGGGAAAATAATTTTCCAAATAAAAAAATTAGCTTAAAAAATGGGATGGTTTTGACACAAAATTATTTATCCAAAGCCGTGATGAAAATACAAAATTTTTGAGATGAAAACATTCTTGTTGACTCCCCAAAAAGGTTGGAAAAACTTTAAAAACTAGCTGGTGAGTAAGCATGACTCTTGATTTTTTTGTTATGATTCTTTTTTATTTGGTTTTTTAGATTTTTTTTAGTTTTTAATAAAGACACACTCACATTAAAGAGAATTAGAAAAATAAATGTTTTGAAAAGAAAAGTGGTAAAAAAATGTAAGACAGAGGAAGAAGAATAAACAGGGAGAGGGAGGAAGAGAGAGAGAGAGAGTTAAAGAGAAAGAGGTACCCCTGGTTTGGATTTGGTGGGTTTCCATCTCCATCCCATGCTGGGTCAACTGTAGAAGATGGGGATCCAATAGAAGTTGATATTGATCGAGGATTTTCTGTCCTCTCATTATGATGCTTTAATTAATTTCCATTAACCATGAATGTCCTTTTGGAAGAGGAGTCTTGGACTTGCACTGCACAAAATTAGTAAACATTAGTAATAACAAAAGGACCTTCCCAACGAGAATTAAGCTTACATGGGTGAAGCTGAAATCGAGAATTAAAGAGCATTACCTTATCCCCTTCATGGAATATCATTATCAGGATGTTTTTGTCATGGAGTGCCTTGGATTTTTCTTTTTATAGATTATAATTTTCATAAGAGTTAATTCAAAGCTCCTCCAGTTCATCCAATTGAAACAATATTTCTTCACCAAATTTTTCAAGATCAAAATTACATGTTTTCCCTGCCCAAAATGACTTATGTTGGATTTGAACTGGCTAATGACTTTCTTTACCAAAATCTTTCCTAAAAGGAGACTTCCCAATGGGTGTTTTATATGTAGTTCGATAAGCCCAAAGTGCTTCACCAAGTCTTTTAGGCCAGTATTTTCTGGTGGGTTGTACAATTCTCTCAAGAACTCTTTTCACTTATATATTAGAAAGTTCAACCATGCCATTTTTTGGGGGTGATATGCAGTTGAAGTTCTATTCACAACCCCATTTTTTTCAAAAGAGATTCCCTAGTTTTTTTAAAAAAATGGGTTCCTAAGTCACTTATCAAGGCACGAGGTGTGCCAATTCGGTGGAAGATGTGTGTCTTTAGGAACTCACTAACAGTGTGTGAATCATCCTTTCTATTGGGTTTGGCCTCAACCCACATAGAAGCATAATCAACCATAAGATGAATGTATGAGAATCCATTGGATGGAGGAAACAGTCCCATGAAATCGATGCCCCAAACATAAAAAATCTCACAAAAAAATTAAAGGCTTTTGGGTAATTTCATTTCACTTTAAAATTATGCGAAACTTTTGGCAAGTGGGACATGATTGACAGAACTCATGTGAGTCCTTAAAGAGTGAAGGCCAAAAGAATCCAGATTCTAGAACCTTTCAGGTGGTCCTTTGTGGTCCAAAGTGTCCACCACCAGGCATTGAGTGACAGAATTATAAGATGCAAAAATGTTCATTTTCATCGACACATCTTCTTATTACAATGTTAGCCCCAGTTATCCAATGTTTATTTTCTTCCGAAAAATAGTATTTTGAATCACTTTTCAACTTCATTTTTTGATCATTTTCAAAATATTTAGGAAAAACAACCAAAACAATGTAATTTAAAATTGGGGCATACCATGGTATTTTTGGAGTGAGAGATGAAATGTGCTCAGTGGGGAATTCAATATTGATGATTTCAGAATGAGAATAATTTGAAATTATACTCAAGTGATCAGCCACAGGGTTTTCATTTCCTGGTCTATCTTTTATTTCAAGGTCAAACTCTTGGAGTATCAGGATCCATCTTATTAGCCTTGGATTGGAATCACTTTTCTTGAGTAAGAACATTATAACAGAATGGTCTGTGAAGATGATGATTTTGTCACCTAAGAGATAGGGCCAGAATTTATCTAAGGAAAAAACAACTAATAAAAGTTCTTTTTCAGTGACAGTTTAGTGAAATTGAGTTTCATCCAATGTTTTTGAGGCATAATAGATGAAGTGAGGATGTTTTTCTCTTATTTGACCAATAACATCCCCCACAGCTCTATTAGAAGCATCACACATCAACTCAAAGGGTAAGGACCAATCTGGGGGTTGGATTATCGGGGTAGATGTAAGAGAAATTTTGAGTTCAATGCAGGCTCTCTTGAAAATCACATATAAATGGAAAGTGACATGATTTTGAAGCAACCAAGTGAGTGGGAGGGAAAGTTTACTGAAGTTATGGATGAATCTCTAATAGAAACCGGCATGACGGAGAAATGAACGGATGTATCGAATAGATTTTGGTCGAGGAAGTGATTGGATCAATTCAATTTTGGTAGGATCTACATCAATACCATATTTTTGAAACTATGCACCTTAGAACAATCCCATTTTCAAACATGAAGTGAAATTTCTCAAAATTTAACGCAAGGTTACACTTGACACACTTTTGAAGGAATAAAGAGAGTGAATTCAAGAATGATTCAAATGACTCACCATAAATGGTATAGTCATCCATGAATACTTCTATGCAGTGTTCACTGAATTCAGAAAAGATACTCATCATACACCTATGGAATGTTGTATTAGCATTGAAAAGTCAAAAAGGCATTCTCCTATATGCATATGTCCCAAAGGGGCATGCGAATGTAGTCTTTTCTTGGTCTTGAGGTGCAATTGGGATTTTGAAGTAGTCGGTGTACCCATCAAGAATGAAATAGTGTGACTTTATAGATAATCGTTCTAGCATTTGATCAAGGAATGGAAGAGGGTAGTGATATTTTCTTGTTTCAACATTCAATTTCCTATAGTTGATGCACACACCATTTTTTCTTCACTCGAGTTGTGACTACCTCCCCATGTTCATTTGTGACAACAGTTATCCCACCCTTCTTAGGTAAAACTTGAATTGGACTAACCCATTCACTATCAGAAATTGGATAGATAATACCAGCTTGAAGAAGCTTTGTGATCTCTTCCCTAACTACCTCAAGTATGAGTGGATTGAGTCTTATTTGTGGTTGTCTAATTGGTTTGGATGATTCCTCAAGATGGATGTGATGCATAAAAAGATCAGGGTTGATTCCTGGTATGACATCTAGGGTACACCCTAAGGCCTTTTTGTTTTCCTCTAACACTTGAACAGGTTTGGACTCCTCAGTTTTGGTAAGTGAAGAAGGGATAATTATAGGATAAGAGTGATCGTGGAAAAGGAATACACATTTTAGGTGTTCATGAAGTGGATTTAGACTAGTACCATATATCATTTGTGGGTTAGACATCTCAGGAATGCATGAAGGGACTTTAGTTGCTTCAGATTCATTTTCCTTAATATTGTCCAAGGTGGAGTAGTAGAGATTAGAGTTGATGTGGGATTCAAGATAATTTTCAAGTTCGTCTAGATTGATGGAGTATATGAAAGAGAGGTCCACATAAACTTCACCATTTATGACTTGGTTAATCATGTTACATATTTCACAAGATCGATTATCATCAGAACAGGATGAACATGATGGAATGAGGTTAAATTTACTCTAAGATGTGTCCTCAAAAGCATGGATTGAGAATGCAGAGTAATCCTCAGATAGGTATCACATAGCTTGTAAAATGTTGAATTTGGCCAGTTGGTCACCAAATTCCATGGATAAGATGCCTGAATGAACATCAATATTTGTTCTAGTAGTGATGAGGAATGGTTTTCATAGAATTAGGGGAGATATAGAAGAGTTCGTCTCACCATCCATTCCAAGGAAATAGAAATCAGCTGGGATGATAAGATAATTAATACAAACAAGGACATCCTCAATTATACCCTCAGGACTAGCAGTGCTTCGATTGGGTAACTGAATGAAAACACCTGTTGGATGTAAGAGACCTAGACCAAGTTTAGAGAAGATGGATTTGTGCATGAAATTAATTGAGTATCCTAAGTCTATGAGTGTATCATCGAAGTTGGAACATCGAATTTGGAATGGAATCGTAAAGGTCCCTGGATCATTGAACTTTATGGGAATAGACTATTGTGTGGAAACATTTTCAAAGGTCCTAAGTTTCCTCTTGTGGGTGCACAATTCCTTGAGAATATTGGCATACTTAAGAATTTGTTTTAAGGAATCTAAGATAGGAATGTTAACTTCAACACGTCTAAACATGTCATGTATTTCAGGATCAGATTCAAATGACTTCTTTGTCTTAGAGACAGCTTGTGGAAAAGGAATTGGATTCCTAAGTGGAATGTAAGGAGGTGAGGGAATGGGTTCATATTCCTTTTAAAGTTTCTTTTTATTTTCATTTTCTAGGTCAACATTCAATGGAGGTTTGGAGGACTTATCTTGAGGCATAGCAATTTTCTTTCCCGATCTAAGTGCAATTCCACTTACATTACCCTTGGGGTTGGGTAATGGTTGAGGTGGGAGTTGCGAAGAATTGGATGGTTTCTGCTAACTAAGGTTGGATGCAAGTTGACTAATTTGGGTTTCAATGTTCCTGAGACTAGAATGGGTAAAGGAGGAAAGATCTTAAACAACACTTTCCCATGGTATCTTGGAAGAAGAGGCTTGTCCCAGATTGGGATTACCATGATTTTGGTTCTTGGTAAATCGATTGTTTTGGTTTTGGAATTGGAAAGGCTCACTAGGATAATGGAATCCAAGAGGAGGATTTTTCCTTTGTGGTTGAGGAACAAAAGGATAAGGTTGTTGGAAGTTACCAACACCTTGAATATATTTTAATTGGTTTGGGTTTTGAGGAGGGAATTGTGGGGGATGAGAGATGGGATTACCATACCTCAGACCTTGGTAATAGGAAGAAGAGAAGGGCTCAGAGTGAGGTTGGTTGAAGTTACTAATGAACTGACCTGATTTTTGAGGGTTGGTGTTCCTCTGAGCATATGCTGCATTGAGCTCCATTGGTCAAGATGAATCAGATTGATCGTCTTGTAGTTGTGGACATGTGTCAGTTAGATGAGATGGAGAGTTACAGATTCCACAGTTTATGATCGGTCCAGAAAACACATATTATGGAGAAGATGAGGTTGGGGATTTGGTAGCCACAACTAGTTGTTGCACAGGACCTGTAAGTTCCCTCATCCACTTGGTAATCTTGTTCGGTTTAATGGATTGTTTATCTTGGGATTGTTTGAATTGAGCATGTGCTTGAGTATGGAATTGTTGTTTGTTTTCAGCCATGTTACTTATGGGATCTCTTGCATATGAAAGAGTTTTATTAACAAGATCACAACCACTTACAGCATCAATAAGAGTTCTCTCCATAGCCAATAACCCCTCATAGAAGTATTTTATCAAGAGTTGGTCAGGAATATGGTGGTGTGGGAAGGTTGTAACAATATTTTTTAACTTCTCCCAGTACTCATGGAGTGATTCCCTTTGGAACTAACGGACACCACTTATTTCCTTTCAGATAGAAGCCGTACGAGAAGAAGGAAAGATTTTCTCTAAGAAGAGTCGCTTCATATCATTCCATGTGGTTATGGAACCAGGAGGTAGGTAGTAAAGCCATGATATAGCAGTGTCAGCTAGGAAGAAAGGGAATTCTTTGCGTTTTATTTGTTCTTCAGAAACCCCTTAAGGTTTTATGGTAGAGCACACCACTTGTAACTCATTAAGGTGGAGATGTGGATCCTCGCCGGCTAGCCCATGCAAATGAGGAAGAAGATGATTCAAACCCGATTTGAGTTCGAAGTAAGCTTCTATGTTTGGATATTGAATACGAAGAGGTTGGTAATTAATATCAGGGAAAAAAAGTTCTTTTAGTGTTTTTTCTATAGGATTGGCCATATCTAATTCAACTGGTTGGATGAGGATTGGGTCTTGAATTATTAGATTTTCTCTTTGTTCCTCCTAAGTTGGAGAAGTGTTCTCTCAATTTCAGGGTCAAAAAAATACGAGGGATTGTTTGGGAGGCTAAGGGAATTCAAATAGATGTTAGAAGGAAAAGGAAGACGGTTTTTTCTTTGTATTTTTTCTGTTTATGAATTTTATGGGAAGATAGGTTTTTCCTTGTGGGTTTTTAATCATTTATTTTAAAATTTTGTTTTTTTGTTTTTTTACAATAACCAGAAACTAATGACTACTTAAAGCACCATCCCTGGAAATGACGCCATTTGAAATGCACGACTGATTGTCACCTATCGATCGATAAATGTTTTTATTCACTTCTAATGTGTATAGCAGCACTCGGTTCGAATCCTCAGAGATGATACTTTTTAATAGTCCTTTGTTTTTAGTTGATTGTATTTTGATTGGGTTTTTTTGCAGATCTTAATTGAAATGATTGATTTCTTATGATTGATTTAACAAATTGATAAATATTGGGGTGAGTTCATCATTAGGTAGTTAAGGTTGTAAAATCATTGAGCCTTGCTTTATATTGCATTAAATTAACACACACTTCACAAGATAATGTTGATTGGAATTCCTAAGTGTTAAGGCATTAATCCAAGCCATAACATAACTTTAGGTTCTAATCTCAATCAGATCTTGTGGATGGTGGTGTATTTATGGTTCCAATAATACATGGAAACCACACGTTAAACAAAAAAAGTCATTAATCCATGACATGTTAAGTCCAACATACACAATGTTAACTCAAAGAATATTCATCGAGCAAATACTCAAAATCACTTAACATCCCTAAATTTTGACTCACCCAAATAATGGATTTAATCAGCCATTTGGGTGTTTAATAATCTGGTTATAATGATTATTATGATAAATTATTATGAGAAGAAAAACAAAGGGATATGAAAAGATTGGTGTGTCGAACACACACACACACGAACAATGATGATTATTAAAAACAAACTTTCGATTGAATGAAGAAGAAAAAGAAGGTAAGGGGATTCAACTGTATTTATAATATTTTAAGAACATTAATATGAAACTATATAAGGTGGATGAGAATAAGAGATATTGAATAATAAACTTGCATTAAAATAGAATTACAAATAAAGAGACTTACAAGATTATAATAATGAAGAACCCAAAAGTAAATGAAAACAAAGAGAGGATTAAAGGTATATAAAGTGAAAAAATTTAGTATTGAAGGTACTCCCAAGCCTTTGTAAAGTATTTGGTCATCAAAATTGATGATCCTCTCTTTTGAAACTCCATCCCCGTTGAAGGAGAGGATGAGGATGTGTTTATAGCCCAAGGAAGTGGACTGTTTGCATTCCCAATCTATCCTTCCACTTTGCTCGATGCTTTGGACATCTAGATAGCTGAATATCGAGATATCTCCTTCTTCAAAGATGAAGATAATAATGTTGGCAGACCACTCTAAAAATTTGGAGTCATTTGGAACTATTTAGCCAAATTTATGACCGATTGATTAAAAATATTTAATCTGTCCATTTCAATCCAATCTTTTTGAAGTCCAAAATTTGAAAGGGTTTTTGAATAGGAAGAT
Source organism: Viscum album (assembly GCA_963277665.1). Lineage (NCBI taxonomy): Eukaryota > Viridiplantae > Streptophyta > Magnoliopsida > Santalales > Viscaceae > Viscum > Viscum album. The sequence goes on along the minus strand of OY728144.1, from coordinate 148,408,161 downwards.
TCCTTCAAAGCCGAATTATTTCTTAAAAAATGTCTGCCAAATATATCACCTCTTTCACACTGAAATATATTATCTCTATTTGATGAATACATCATGAGATATCTCATGAATAGTGTGATGATTTTAATTCCTGGCCAGAATGGTGGGATGGAATTAAAGGAATTAGTTGGGACCATTGATATTGTAGTTAGACCTTCAAATTTTTATCCGTGATTCCTTTGTATAATCTAAAACATATGGTGGAGTTTCATAAAATTTGGACTTCTGTATTTATACCAGTAACTCAATTATAATTGATGGTCTAGTTTCCTCACAAATTCTTTGGGTCTTGTTGTGTTGGCCATATGAGCTTTTAAATGGCAGAATTGTCCCATGATTCCTTCTAATGATATGTGAGAAATTGAATAATAAATCCTAAAAAACAATAACCACACAATTTTAATAATTAGGGTGAGAGTTATAAATAAAATAGTAAATTAACTTAATTGGACTACTTCTAAAAATGTTCAAAAATTATATTTAGTATTAAAACATTAATATTTCACAAAAATTATGCACATTTCATATAAAATCAGTAAAGGGGGTATAAAATAAGTCATGAAAATATTAATAACATCAAATAGACATTCCATTTTCCTTATAGTTTAACTTTTATAAATATGAGAATAAGAGGTAGGAATAATATTTATTACCTCAGATGTGTCTACCATGAAACAAATATTTCATATTTAATTTTATTCTTCTTTTTCGGATCCATAATCAGCGAAAGAATCCTTAAAATCACTCCATTATTCCTTCAATTCATTTTTTGATTTTCATCCCTTCATCCATAAACTTTTTCTTATACATCATATTTATGAAATCAACATCGATGTGTCTTTTTTTTCTCTCATAGAAGGTAACCTCACAATTAAATTTCTTTTTTCTAATACCTATTCTTGTAATAAATTTATTAAATATTTTATTTTCTAAATAGATTTTTATTTATGTAGATTTTTTTAATCTTCTAAGAAGATGACCCATTTCATTAACACTATCAAGTTCACATTCACTTCCACGTAAAATCTCTTCATTTACTAATTAAATAAATTTATACTTCTAAACCACGAATGTAATTAAAAATTTTGGTTTAGAATCTTCATCAATCAAAAATATTTATTTCTTATACATCATCATTTTTACTATTAACCCTTTTATTGGTAACTTTCACAAATTTCAACATTCTCATACATATATTTTAGGGCCTATCCATATATCTAGTGAACATCTTAAAATTCTTAGAACTTGTGATTTATCTTCATTGATATTTCCCAATTTATGAATTTTAATGATAATATCATCAAACATTATATAATTTATAGAAATATATTCATTAGTAAATATCTTAAAATTTTCATATTAAACATATTTTGTATTTAATCCCTTTTAATCGACATTGTTTGTGACTTCACGATACACACACAACATATCACAAATTTAAAAATCAGATGCATAAAAATATATTACACTGAATTCATATTCACATAGATCATAATATAATGTATTTCTTTCCTTGAAATTAAAATGAAAATACGTATTAGTGGAATCAAACTGCTCAACTCAAGCAACATTGTGTTTTTCATATGAATCATCATTCATAGTCCAAATTTCAAACTGATGCTTTTCGAGATGTTTTTTTATTGTTTCACTATGAATTGTTGGTCCATTAAATTAAACAGGTCTATTTGAATAATTATTTTTAACTCTATTATTATCCATTATGATAAACTTTTAGTTTTTATAGAAATTTAAATCATTTTTGTTAAACTAAATCATACTTGAAAATAAAAAAGAAACACTAACCAACCCATTTAAACAAAATATTATTTCATGTGGAAACCTATAGAAGGGGGTGAATTGGTTTTCCAAATAATGTTATATCTAAAAAAAATTATTTGACAAAGTCCCCCAATTTAAATTCACATAGTTATATCAAACTATTCGTATTTCAATTTTATTTTATTTAAACAACCTCCAATAAGTATTATAAAAAATCAGCTTGAGAAATTTTATGATTATTATTATTTCTTTAGGTTACCTTAGAAACAGACAAAATTTATAAATAAAAAATATAAAATCTAATTAATAAATTATAATGTTTTAAAAAAGTTATTAAAAACTATTTCAAAAAAGTAACAAATAACTATAAAACACACCATAAAATAAAAATATAATATTTTATATCTCAATATGACACCTAATACATTTCTATTATGAGTCATGTGTTTCTAATCCATTTATTAAATAAATATAATTGGTCAAAAACTTAGATTGGGTTTCATAGATAGTTACACACGAGGCTGTCTAGGATACACCCAACATAATCCATAGTTTCTTTAGACAAAATTATTGAATAAAGAATATGTTAGAATATCCATGTACCCCCCAAATCTTTAAAAGAGATCATTCTTTAATATATATAATTTTTTTTGTAAAAAAATAGTTGAAATAAAATAGAGAGAACTAGAAAAATGGATTTTGATGAAAAAAATAATTTGAATTACATTATTCTATACATATTTCATCTTTTTCCTATGTGTTTTTGGTTTAGTGAGGAGATTTGAAGATTTATTGATGTTCTTCAGATCATTAAATGATATAATGATGAAAAATATAGTGTGAGGTTCCTATTTTCCATTCAAAAATATATTACATTATTAGTTATTTTCAAAAGGCGTCTTTTTTCTTTTTTTGGCTTCTATAAAAAAATCCTTCTTCAGAAAACATTTGTTGGAAAAAGATCATTACAAATCATCATTGTAAGCATGAAATATGGGGAATTTACGTTCTTCTTCTTATTATTAAATTATATATAGAATTTTGGTTTAGAAAGTAGTATATTAATATATAATTACCACATTTAGACATAGTCATATTAAGTGTTCTATGATATATTCTACACAGTTTCTTTACCACTTAACCATAATTTTGATCTAATTACTTTAAATGTTCTACGGTTAATTTCTGTAACATTCAACTAATCCAATACTTGAAAAAATTAAATATAGTGACATGAAGTCCATACGATATATTTTATACTAATATAAAAATCCTATTATTCCATACTATCACTTCGAAAGATGGGGGAAATTCCTATTATCCCATATAGTTTATTCCAGACTATGAGAAAAACATATTCTTTTGTATGGTCACATTACATTGGGCTGTGGTATCTCTAAGCTATAGTAGCTCCATATGTTCATACATTCACCGTTATTTATTATAGAACTTACCCTTATATAACATAAATTTTACCCATATAAATAGCGGTACTAAACATTACACATGATGACCCTTACAATAACTTTAGTTTCATGTAGTCTATTAGATGGAAATTTGTGGTCGATCATATAATTTTTTAGGATTCAAGAAAATAGATGTCGTTGATTCATGTTTTATTCATGGATTATTAAACTGTTTTCAAGATCTACTATGGTCGATCAAATTAGGATTTCTATCAATCCAACTATATTTTAGTTGATATGAGCCTTTATAAAAAATAGAAAAGTTTTAATCCCTCATATATAATGTGTAGTCATTCTAATCCTTATTATTGATATATTTGATATCACTATTGTACATAGAAAAGTTTCTATCCTTTGATGGATTCTTTAGGAAGTCAATCAATTATCTTGTTGTTCAATCAATTACATTGGGATGTATTGATTCATCCATACACACAATCAATTGTTTGGATTCGTGGTAGATAGACTAACATGATTTTTTATATGGTCACTCCGAGACTTAATAATTTTTTGAAGTTTTATAGAAAAAATATTTCATATTCATAAGAAAACAACTAGGTTTTCAATTTATAATCATGATTTTTTATTATTAATGTATGAAATTAATATTATAAGAGAAATTCCTTATTTCAAAAGTAATTTTTCTAATTATCTAAAAACTTTCTCCCATTTCATCCTATTTTGACAGATTTTGTTCTTTATTGAGTATATTCTTCAAATGTTACTATTCACCTTTTTTCACATGATGGATTATGAAATGATATTTTCTATTTGAGGAGTGATTCGTCAAATACATTGTTTTTCTAACCATACATTTTACAATAGATAAATTTTATTCTAATTCTTATGTGTTTTGAATACCCATGTTTCTATTTCTTTGATTGGAGTGTGTTCACACAGATTCCATAAATTTATTATTTTCTAAAATTAATGGAAAATATATATACCCTTTATATATACTATCTAAATATCATAAAATCCACTGAATGGTTTCAACATATAAATTTATTTAGTATAATTATATACCCATTTATATTACATTGTTTTACATGTGTATTTGTGGAATTATAAATTTTTTCATTATACGATTTCATTTTAAAGAGTTGTGAAACATATTTTTTTCCATGGTTAGCTTATGATATTATTATGAATTTTTTTATGTAGAACATATTTGTATGAATGATGATGAATGAGGTAATATCTCTCTCTCCAATGTAGTGGTTATATTTTATATCACATGAGATAGTATGGGGAGGGGAAAATTAGTTTATTAAAAACATCAATGGCTTAACACGTTTTCTCTTATGGTTTCACATTCCAATGATTTTATACCTTTATATATTTATGATTGTAACACCCTGAAGTTTTATGAAAATTATTATTTTAATTTCATTGATGTCTTGGGTTGTAAGCTACAACAAGATTACCTTGTGCTATATGCAACACCGTATGAGCTTTCAGTATACACAACACTATTCTTGGATCATGTTACACACAATTTTGATAGTAGTTATTATACGAAACATTGAGTGTATATATATAAATATATATATATATATATATATATTCAATGTATAAATTAAATATGGTTGGATTCTGTTATATGAAACAACAGAGGATTTTTGCACAACACGCAACCCTTACTTGGCTTGCATTACACGCAATCGTGACCTTCCTCGATAGCGTGTGTTGTACGCAATACCAGGTTTCACTAAACAACGATATATGGTTATAATATTATTATTAACAAGCCGTTATGAATATTATCAACTAAAATTTTAATTTTATAACATTATTATTCATCTTACACATTTTTTAGAACATGGTATGAAAACAAAATCAATTTTTCGAGTAATATAAGTATTTTTAAAAAAATGTATTTTTACCGCCTTTTGATGGCGCACCCACTTTAAATCTTGTTTCTGACATGTCTATAAGTTCAATTTGATAAAATAAAATTCTTCTTTGCAATCAGGATATAAAAATTTACTTTGGATAATTTTTTCATATTATTCTGATAACTTTTATATTTTAAATGAATAGTAAAAACACGATATATTTTAATTAAAAACAACTTTTTTCATCACAATAATTTATATGGTTAGATTACCTTTTTAATTGGATTTAAAGTGTAATTAAAATATATTTTTAACATTTAATCAAATGTTGTCATTGGATTTAATTTCACTCTGAAATTGGATATAAACAAGTATCAATCTTTTGATTGTTTTTGTTTCTTAAAAACACGCTATTTGTTTTGATAACGGGAATTAAATTTAAAATTAATTAATGCCACTTCTATTTTATGAATTTTTAAAAATATACATCAATTTTGAATTCGGAATATCAAATAATTCTTAGGCTGAAATTTTGGTATTTTTCTGAAAGACTTCAAATTTCGATGAATAGTGAAACCACTTAGTGGTAGTTAAAAAACTGACTTTTTTTAATTTAAATTAAAATTTACCACTTCTGTGAATTGAATATGGAAAATCCGAGAGACAGGATTAATATCAAGGACTAAAATGTGGTTCAATGTGATTAAAATAATTTTTTTGAATGGTAACTTTTTACTTTTATTTACCACGGTTAAAAGTAAATAGGGTAATTATGGGTACAAATGGTATTAATATTATCCTAACACATGTTATAATTCTATTGGATAAGTATATTTCGACCAAAAAAAACCTTAGGAATAAATTATGACCATTTAGGCCCACTTGGATTAGATTAGGACATTTATTATTAATTTATTTGAAGAAGGGTTAAAATAGTTAAAATCAAAGTTTAATAACTAAATCATTATTAATATAGGGTTATAAATAATATAAATTCGACTATAAATATTAATTAGGAATTTAAAAATCTTTCCTACATAATTGTAATTTATTTCTAATTTTTAGACATTAAATAATCTAATTTTTTTATGACACGATGATGATGCAGTAATTATCTTATTAATGAAATATTGACATAATTGATGTTATAAATGCCCAAATAAATGTAATTTTTGACTTTTTATGAAGTACACTAATTTTCTAGGTTAATATGACATGTTATTATTGATTTAGTTAACATTTTCGGAACTAATCATTCTGTTATGATTTTCACAAAAAACAATTACCAAATAGTGTCAAAATTGACATAAAATAATTTTTAAAAGAAATATTATATTATTAATTGTTATTTTATTCCTAAAAATCTAAGGTTCTGCCAAATGACATAGATAAGGTTATATATATTAATAATAAACAACTTGGGGTTCTTTTGGCTTGTTATAGTAAGTTTATTAACCATATAGTGTAAGAAAACAAGAAGACACGGTAAAAGTAAAATTATTTAACTTAATGTTAAATCTAAATGATAAGGTTAAAATAAAAACCTAAACTTTTCTAAATTCTATTTTATGAGAGTATTTCGACCCATATCCACCTTAGCTTCGAAATAACTCAATTTGGAGCTATTAAAAACCTAATATGACTTTATAATGAAATAATGTTTTTCGTTATTCCAAAGGTGCCCCTCTCCTCCCTTATAAAAGGGCACCTCCTCCCTCTCTTCCTCACACCACTTTGAGCCTTCAGGCTCGGCCAAACCCTGCCAAATTCTCTTCTCCACTTCCCTAGAAACATCCTAGTGGTCCTGGGCTTCTTCAAAGACCAATTTTAGTGCCCTAAAAAGCGGTCTCAAAGAGGCGCTTCAAAGAAGAGATAATGTCTATTACCGATTCTTTCAACTTTATTTCTTCTTCTACTTATTCTTCTTTAGTTGTTTCATTGTGAAGTAATAAAATAATTATCACTAATATACTGATATGTTTTTATTAGTATGAAACAACCTTATTTCACAATTTATCCATCCTACGGAAAATGAAATCACCGCGCGTGTGTACGTACAGAATACCGTCTCCATGCTATGGTGTAATCTATTTTCCACCACCACCTTACTTGGATGGGTATAATGGTGTAAATAATGACTATATATGATTATTGTAAAGTGATATTGATTCTGAAATAGTATACATACACTCCAATACAAATCCACAATCATGGGAACAATATCATCGCTCGTGTTTACGTACGGACTACCGTCTCCACGACGCAATGAGATTCATCTTCCATGTTAACCATACATGAATGATCATAAAGTTTATATAATGAATAATAATGAAATATATGAAATAATATTGCTACTGGATTTATGTATGTATATATGTATGTCATCTATTCAGTTTCATTCAATTCAATAAGGAAACGAAAACATCGTTCATGCGTACGTACGACCTACCGTCTCAATGAACGGTGTATTTCCTTTCTTTTTATAGATCTATAATATATATGTATATGATGAATATATATTATATATAAATCATCTTTTACACTCTGGAATTATTTAAATCAGGATATAAGAAATAATATCACGAACGAAAAGTCGAAACACACGTTAAATGAAATGATTTTTACCCAAAACGCTACTTTAACATGGAGTTTACAAAAGAACGGGTAATATTAAGTCATAAGTGAAACATATATGATATCATAACAATGAATATGATTATGTAAGAAGAAAATGACATTATCTAAATCATTATACAGGAGGTTCAGATCCATACAAAGCATTTTAGACCTAAGGTAAGGGATAACTATGCCAATCTCGTTCTTACCCGAGATTGTTTATTCGTAAGTATTTACTGGGGTTATTGTTATCATCCATGTCCATGTTTCCTAAAAATGGTTTCATGTATGTTTAATGTCCTTTTTACCCATTTTGACTTTTACCAAATGGTATGGAAGTAAGCATTCTTTTATTTACCCTACAAGGTACTTTTTGACTTTTCCTAAAAAAGTACGAGAAGAATGTTTTTTTAACTTATACGGCATGAAATAATTTTTACGGTTTTATAAAGCATTATTTTAATATAGATTCCTCCAAAATATTTAATGATTATTTTAAACAAAATAATTTTCTTTTAAAATTTCACGACATTTTGTGAAACTAAAAAGATTTTGAAGAAAAAAGGATATTTTCATCAAGAATTCATTTCAAGTGTTTTATCAAAACCATTTTTCATCTAAGATGACATTATTTCATATGTGTATGTTTCAAGTATAATGTCTCTATTATTTACATGGTTTCACTTTTCTTATTATGAAATGATATCCATTTCTTTTATATGGATTATGTGATGATGGGATGATGTTTATGAAACCCATTTTATTCTTTAGGTTATGATGAATGTTTTATGTTTATTTTGAGGCACAAGTAAGAATGATTTCATTATGAGATGGGTGGGACCTATATCTCCCACCAATGCATTGGGTAATGATTTATATCTCATGAGATAGACATGGCTGGAACGGTAAGTTAATCCGGTTCGATATTACAGGACTGGAACAAGTAGTGAACTCGATTCAGAAAGGGACTTTGTCCACTAAGATGGTCTTGGAAGCCATGACTTGGATACTATGGAAATAATTACATGTGCTTAATGGATGACACAATTACATGTTTTATTCTCATGCTATTTTATGATGATTTATGTTTCATTATGATCTATGCCTTATGTACTTCTATGTTTGATGTTGTTGCTCAAGATTTTGATGTTTAAACATTTTGTTCATGTTTTTAAGTTCAAATGTACGTGGTATGTTTTATTTTATCCATGATTACCCTTACTGAGCATTTGAGCTTCACCTTTTTATGTTTTATTTTCCCCCAGGATTAAAAGAAAGGTTTTAGGTAAATAAACAAAAAGTGGAAGATCTTTATGGGATATGTTGAAGATCTTTCACCACGATTAGAAGATTACGTTCCTAGTTTCCAAAGACACTAAACTATTACGGTCCTTGTTTTTCTGTTTTTGTTATGTATTATGTATTCCGCAAAAGTAATGTAATGTCCATGTACGTCATGTTTTGGGTCTCTACAATGATCTTTTTAGGTAATGTCACGTTTAATTTTTATTCCTATCTTGTATGATATTTCAAACCTTTATGTTATGATCCCAGGATTCACGATTACAATTTTATTATTATAATCCATGTTATTATTGTTACAATGATTTGATATATAAAAATCCCCTAATATATTCTAATTTTATTCCATTCTATATACTATGATTTATGAACTATGATTTATTGGATATGAATTTCTTATATATACTGATTATACCCATTTTCACAAATTATGCTCACTTATGATATTTGGCCATTATCTCTTCTGATTATCCACATTGATAATTTAATCTCACCCCTTTCTATTGTTTACACTTCCCCATGTTATAATGAAAGTTAACGCATATTATCTCTATATAAGTGTATCTTTTATTGATAATTTTTTATAGTTGCTCAAGACATAAAAATGTATTAATAACTTTCCTATATAGTGAAAAATTTCCAATTAGTTAAAAGGAATTTGGTTTCGTTATTTAATGTATTGTCATAATTTTCTAGATAAATAAACCTAAATGACTGTCGGAATGTGTTGTAATGAAATATTTTTGTCTAAATCATGTAATTATGAAAGTAAATTCATGGGTTCTCATAGTTGGTACCATATAAGGGTTTAGATAACATTAGAGGTTATAATGTTGTTTAAGGTCAATTTTAGGGTTAATAAGTTAATGGTGTTCATATTTTTAATCTTATAGATAACCCTTTATATTATTTGAGGTAATATTGAATATTTTATAAATTTTAATAATAGAAAATTAGGGAAAATACTATGAATATTTCTAAATTATTAGTTTATATACATGGTAACATCTACATGTTTCATTAATGTAGTATATATATAATTATCTAAAAAAATATCTCTATTGGGATATTAGAATTTTTATGTGGTTGTGGCATAGATTCATCTAGGGTTAATCACCCTAAAAAATATATATGATTATCAAATCATCAATCACTCCAGGTTATGATGATTGGGCCTAATACGTCACTCATATAAAGACACTATTAGGGGATATAATTTGGTAAATAACATTCCCTTTACAACTCATTATAAAGTACTTATTATATCAATGAATCATGTTACAGATAAAAAGAGAACCAAACCTAATGAAACCGATATTTAACCAAGAGTTATTTAGGTTGAACTAAAATATAATGTCTTAATTTTTAAAAATAATATATTTTGAGGTTGAATGTATCTTACCATACATCAATTTTTTGGTATTAATTATTCATCAACTAAGATTAAATCATTTTTGTTTTAGTAAAGGATATATAATGAAGGAACCATTTTTAAAATGGATGTTATTGACAATGAATAAATTTCCTATTGATAATTAATATATTGAAACAATGAGAAACTAAATGGGATAGGAGTTAGAGTGAGAAATATTGTGGTTAATCTTGATAATTTATCATAGATTATAATTAAAAATGTGAACATAGATGAATTTAAAACCACAATGTAGAAGGGATAGATGGATTCTCATGAATGGTTTGAAGAGGAATATTATGAATGAATAAATATTCAATTTCCATTATATGTAAAAAAGGTTGTGTAAATCAAAAATTATAATTTAATAATTGTTTAGGAAGATGATTTATGTGTTTAAAATGAGGGAATAAAGAAAGAAATTTTTATGAAATGTGATGAAGATGGTGGATATGGTGAAAGGAAATAAAGTTTGTACAATTGTACAATGAATAGTGAAATTCATTAAATATGGGAAACATGGACATTTTCTATATCAATACCCTAATAAAATTTCAAACAAGGATTATAGGCATCGAAAACTTCCATGAAAAAGAGAACCCCATGAAGAAACTACCATTGATGTGGGTTCAAAAAATGATATGGAATGAGGAACAATGATCACCCACTCTAGAACTGTGTATTTAACATTCAAATCCTATTCAACCAAATCCTTTGTACCTAATAACAAAATATATCCACCCTAATGACTATATGAAGAAATATTAATAAGAACTTTCACTGGTATGATTATTGTCTCCCAATTATAAAAATCCTTTCAAATAGATATTTATAGGAATGTATATCCTATTAAATCCCACTATCCTCCTTTTAATGATAATTTATTTCATATTAGGCATGGATGGGATCACATGACATGGAGTCTATGATAACTTCCAAGATAATGTAATCACATATAAAATTCACCCATAAACACATACTATTTAAATGGTGACTATAAAATCCCTAAGAAAAATTATTCCAACTATATTGGGGTATTAATAAAACAAAATTAATAATTAAACCCAATAATTGTTATATTTTAATCATGTGGGAAATATGAGTTCACTATTTATATCAAGAACAATGATGGTGAAACATCATTTTAAATTAAATATATAATTATTGACATCATGAAAAAACTCAATTCATCCATGCATCAGATGCCCAAACCAAACCGTTACAAACCTAAGGGGAATCCCTTAACCCTATAAACCATTAACAGAATAATGGGTATCAGATACAATCATTGGGTATATTTTTTCACATGAATGACTATTAATGAAAGAAAATAATTCTAATAAAAAACCAGCGTGGACCATTCGTTTGATGGATTTCCATTAAAAATAAAATATGAATACATAAAATAAATAGTAGATATGATATAATAAAAAATAAATTCCTAACATAACCCTATAATAGACCTCATCATTCCAACATCCATTTCTCACCCCCATACTACCTCATCATTCTACAACTACAAAATTACCCAACCTCATAGTAAATAATTCAAAAATCCAATACCCATAACTAAAAGAAGTAAATATCTCATTTAAATTAAAATATTATCTAGAAATTCTATGAAAATGTACTCAATACCTACCAAATAATTTAATAGAAAAAAATATTGATTTTATAAAAAAAATATTACCTAAATCCCCTAAAAAATCAATGATCAAATAGTGACTGAAAGATGACCCCATGCATGAAACTGAAATGATAGATATGAACATGCATTAAAGTACTTAGTATTCCACCACCCATATAACCACATGGAATAAAATTAATTATAAAACCAATTTAATCTATTTTGAACTAAAATAATGAAAATTAGTTTTCCACCATTAATTATATTAATAACCAATAACACATAGGGATGGTTTTACCAACTCTCTTCTTTATATATCTTAAATAAAATATTCATTTCAAAATAATCATTTGAAATAATCATTCCTTATAGAGTAACTATATTCTGTTAGAAAACAACCATTTTAAAAATATTCCAAAAATAATTTTTAAAACCAAATCACATTGTATGAATAAAATATATAATGTATAAAAAATAAACCATTTCATATATAAAATAAATAGAAAAAGGAAAATATAGGATCGATACATATCAATAAATTATGGGATATCAAAATATGGAAATGTAATCCACGAAATAAATATACTATATAAGAAAATGGGTTTCAAGGGATCTTCCCTAGGTCTTAAAATGAGATAGTGCTAATATTTAGAAAAATATAAACGATCTTATCAGCCTCAAGTGAATCTTAACAGTGCATCCAAATAGAAAACACTGATCTTAATTATGGGCCACATCCCCTATAGTTTTACCTCATAAACAATTAAAGGGAGGATACTAAAAGACTATAGAAACATATTGTGGAATAAATAAATAAATTCCACATAGCCATCTGTTCCCATGACAAACATATTTTTAGGTGAGAGAAAATATTATCATATATCAATAAAACTATCATGAATAATAATAAATATCTTTTCCTCGCCTAAATTTCCCTCATAATAAACCCCCCATAAGATTGAATATATTTATCAAAACATATAGGAAACACCACCCATATAAAGGGGATATGAACTATGGGGAATAAATAGGGTCTCACTCACTCTCACATTTGAAAACCCATTTTAATTTTCCAAATGATCCTTCCTAAAAAAATCCATATAATTTTTCTATTTAAATTAAAAACAATTTATACCATTTCATAAAAACTATAATTTTCAAAACAACCTTTAAATAAGAAAATAAATAAACCAAACCCCATAAATACATCTATGTGTCCCAACACTGCCATTTAATATTTTCTATGACTCAAATTACATCAAATCAATTTTATACCACATATTTTATTCAAAATAATATTTAAAATAATTTATTCATACTTGGTATTTCATGTTCTATATGAAATGATAAATGAAACCTTTGATACATCAATTTGAAAACTAGAAGCATATTTATTGTTTATAAATACTGTTTTTAAATTATTTGAGAAAATTATCAATCACATGTATAACCCGATTTACAAAAAAAACATATTTATACTTTCTTTGAAATTGATAAATCCATTTCATCCCATTAAAACCTAAAAACCCCAATTTATCTTCGCAAGAACAATAAAAAAATTTAATAACATAATTTAGAAGTTTAAATAGACATTAAACATCCACGAAATCAACGTTTCAAAATATTATTGTTATGGTATGGGAAATCATAAATAGGATTGATGGTAAATGGGTTAGAATGCTAAATAAGGATAAAAAGAGCATGTATAATACAACTCATTACATATAATCAATGGATGTCAAAAAAATTAGTTTAAATCAAAACCCGTATGATTTTATAAGATTGGTTGAATTGAATAGGAAGGAAGAAAAATGTGAGAAAATAGAAAGGCGAGGGAAGTAGAGACCATACATCATAGATCCATCCTTAAATCATGAATAACACATTATGAATCACTAATAAAAAAGACTGCAAGATTTAGGTTATCGAAATGTTGGGTGTGGTGTAAAACCTGGGGTCAGGATTTGAAATAGATAAAGGCATATAATAGAGGAGGAGATAATTTATATTATAGCTGGTATGCACGAATAATGGAGGGGGATGTTGCTTGAGTTAAGAGTACATGAGGTAGAGTGAAAAAAATTTAGGGATGAGGGGGATATATGAGGTATATAGGGGAGATGGATTTTATATTATGGGTTACAAAAATATGTAATAAAAAATTATTATTGGGTATCCCACATGTCTTACCTACACTTTTTACTGAACTATTGGGTGACTGTACAACATGATTTTCCTAAAAAAAATTGGCCCCCTATTTAGTATTCCCCATTCCCCCATATAATATATATATCTATAAACAAATCATTCTAATTTCACTATATATGTGACATACCCTCGCACATGGTTGTTATAAGCTTTACTATCTATGCAGGATAATCGTGCACCCATATAAAGTTTGTAATTGTTTTAGAAATTCCATCAAAAACATTGATGAAACTAAAAATAATGAAAAATAATATTTAAATAAACAAAATAAATAAAATAATAAAATAACATTTTAATTAGATACTCTCTATAGTGACACTTTCTTCCATCATAAAGTCATCAGTAAATGCATATTGAAAAAATAAAAGAAACAACCATGATGAATCATCATCACAACCATCCAACACATAGCCTAAAGACATATAATGAATATTCGCAACTTTTTAAATAATATAAATGAATCGCGCAACCAAGAGAGTATATCCCAAGTCCCCAAATGTAAAATAGGAACTATATTATCTCTTACCATTATTTTGAATTAATTTAAATAATAATATAGAAATATAGTAATACAAAATGATTACTCATGATAAACCCAACACATCCTAAAAGGGAAACAACCATAGAATTATTCAAACATACACCACTAAATCATTAAAATACTAAAATGAATTCACCAAATGATCCTACAAAAATATTACACATCGAAAAAAACCAATCAACATAAAATAAAAGATGTAGGTCATAACCCTAATCCACTACAGTATAGGGTAAATTGGTATCTCAATGCAGGGAGACTAACTCATAGTTAACGAAAATAAACATTCCAAACACTGAACTTATTCTATCTATATCCCAAATACCTGATCATACTCCCAAATATCCTTCCAATGTCATTTAAAAAAAATAAGTTTTATCATAGGATCATCACATATAGAACCATAAGAAGAAAACACCCCATAATCAATCAAATGAAAACCCATTATATCAGTAATATCCCACAATAACATCCCAATGGGACTTTAGAGAACACCCAACCATGATTACAAAAATCCCCATTTCAAATTCAAAACCACAACTACTCTATAAAACATGATAAATATCATATAAATTCTTACCCAAGACCTCTTCTAGAAACTCAGGTCCAAAAAACATCTATAAATGGAAAAAAACATCCAGGATATAAGAAATTAATTTTAATTATAGAATTTAAATACATAAAAAAATTTATAGTTCCATGCATGATGTGTTATCCATCTTTTGGTGTGTTTTATGTTAGGGATCACCAATCATTGACCTCCTAGAAAAGTCATCTTTTGCCCTGATGGTATCCTCGACCACCTTTTTAATTGTAGTGAGGCCATACTGAAGAAGAGATTATCAATAGTACTAGAAAATAAAACATCTATAAAAGTGAGATTCCTCAAAATCATTAGTTACCATATAATGAGAGAGGATGCACAACACTATGAAGTGATAGATATAACCCTTTACTAATTTCGAAATATGATGAAAGATCTGGGAATCGAGGTCTTATTTCACACTAATAACCTCATGAAAAAACAATATAATGAAAAAAAAATCACCATGCATCTCAAACAATTACCCTCACACAAATTAGAAGGAACCATGGACCCTCAAATATATTAAAATGATCTAAAGGGATTTTCTATAGAAATTTAAAACCATTATTTTTTAAGAGTGTCAATAGAGTTAAAGATTTTCCCAACCCTTTATCACCCATCCATTTCTTCAAATGACAGTTAACCACCATGAAGGTAAATATATACCACTATATAAGACTCATTAAAGATTAAAAATTAGGGAATTTTCAAAACCAATAACACTATTTGAGGTGTGGTTAGAAATAATTATCAAAGAAATGTACTTTAGTCCATAAAGGTAATATTTTTGAGGCTTTTCCTTTAGGACTAGACTTCTAATATTCCCCTTGACATTTTTAGGAGCCCCCTCATTACTATTCTATTTAATGGATCCCAAGTTCATGACTTGGACCCAAAATTAAACATCCTCGTTAAAAACTAAGTACAACCCAAAAAATATATTTTAAAAAAAAGACAGGAAGGATAGTGGTAACAAAACTATATTTTTAAAAAAATTCACACCAATGTGTGATCATTATTTTTCAAAAACAATTATGATAAATCCTTATTTATTTGGAAAATGACATTATGATTCACTTTAAAGAAATACTATTTTCAAACTATAGTGAGTTAAACTATAACATATAGTCAAGAAACCAAAAAAGACCATATAAATATATATCAACAGAAACCTTGGACTTCTTTCTATTTCTAATATAATAAAAGGAAATCAAATAACAATTATGTCTAAATAGAAAACCAAAATATGATTTATAATCATGCTCTAATTTGTATTATTAATAATGAATCATGTGCCAATCATGAAATAGTTATGATAATTGGGTTGGAATCAAGTTCTTGATTGCCAAATGGTTCTTGAGGCCATGATATATAACCTCACTCTTTATTTTCTCCTCCACATTCATCACATGATCCACCATAGAACCCAAAGAACCCTAATGATTATAATGATGAAAAATGAATCATCAATTCTAATCAAATAAATTTTTAGGTCAAAATTTAAATCCCAATTAATGATGATGATTCAAGAATCATTTTGGTAGGTTACAATCTGAAACCAAATCACATCAAACAATATGTGTCGCGAAAATTACCGTATCTACACTGTACAGTGACACCCCAAACAATATAATGTGTTTAAAGAACCTATTCCACCTCTAAAGAACCCATGGATCTGATACCATTTTAATATGAACTGACTTGATCCGTCCATCCAATAGATACCCAAAATAGACCATGGAAAACAGGAGGGGAAACATGGACCCACATCATGATGAAAATAATTACCAGAATCAAATACAACCATTTGGATTGATTTAATCCTTGAATTAAATTAAAATCAGTAAAGTAATTATAGATAAAAATTATCATTTCCCTTCCATATTTCAGATGACCATGCAAAATCAATTAAGTAGAAGTAAATCAAATAACCGTAATGAATGTGGAAGAAATAACTCATATCACCCTATATATTCCATCAACTAGAAATAAAACATTTCTCAACCCCAAACTTCATCATGGTTTTTCAAATCCCAAATCACCTAGTCTCCATATATATAATGCAATAATCCAATTACTATAACTAAAATTAGTAAATAACTCATTAAAAAGTCACACACAGTATGATATTCTACAAAAATAAAGGAACTTAATAAAAAATAATATAATATGAAACAAATTTCAATAAAATAAAATAAAACTAACCTTAATCCCCATAACATTTAATAATCCACGAGTAGCTAGAATCTATACTCAAGGTTGAATGTAAAATAATAGATAGACATGATAATTAAAATACATTGTGGGAAACTACTGACCTTTCCATATTAAAACCATCAATTATAAAACCCTTTTCAAGATATTTTTATATACAAGATGAAAAATAGGATTTTTAATCCTAGTTACCTTAATATCTAATAACACAACATGATGGTTTTATAAACATTCTTATTTATTTTTCTTAAATGAATACAATCACTTTGGAAGAATTTAATAAAACAATTCAGGTTTTTAAAAGTAAATCTCTCCCATTTTAAATCTCCCTTTTACAAATCAGAAAAAATATATTTTTTCAAATTAGCACACACTATATGAATAAAAGATCAAAAAATACAGAAAGAAACCATTTCATATATAAAATAACTAAATAAAAGAATCCAAAAATTGATGAAACACATATTGATCAATTAGGGTATATTGAATTAGACAATAGTAATTCAAAAACCCAATCCACCAAGAAAAGAAATATCAATCATATAATCTACCATAGGTCCTAAAATCATATTGTTATTTACTTTACCATAATACCGAAAAACCATTGAGCATACAATGTGTCATAACAATCAATTTGACTATCCTTCACCCACCCACATATGTAAACACTTTACTACTAGTTACGTCTCATAAAAAAACTAGAGGACAGAAATTACAGTGTATAACTACCAACTGAAAATTAAGTATATATCTTCCACCCAGATATTAGTTCCTATGAACATTGTAAAGTTAGGTGACAAAACTAATTATCAGAGACCAATAACAATATCATGAAGAATAATTTTTATCTCACCGTCACCACCATTACCCACATAAGAAAATCTGATAATATTGAATACCTAGTAACCACAAACATAAAACACTTCTCATTGTAATAAGATATAAACCATTGTGTATAAAGAGGTTACATAAAATCATGAATTTGAAAACCCACAAAAAAGTAAAAAACAAGGATTCCTAAAAGCAAATTAGGATATTGAGCCTTTTTTTATTATTAAAAAAAATAATCTATATCATTTCATAATATAAATCACATTCAAAAAACCTTTGAAATCAATTATTAAATCAACCCACTCTTAGAAAAAAACATATAATGGTCTAAAAACGAACATTTAATTTTTCCCATAACCCAAAGAGGGTCAAATATTTTAAAACATCAATTTTACTCATAATAAATCCTTAAATTATTTATTCATATAAAAAATTTCATGATATTCTATAAATGAGAATTTATAACTTTTATAAACCATTTTGGGAACCACTATATTTTTTATAATTCTTAATACTATTTTTGAAATCATTTGGCTATTTTCAGAAACCAATGATGTTTCCAATTAATCAAAAAACATTTACAAATTCTTTAAAATATGGAAAATTTATAATTTACAAGAAAACCCAAACAGTAACCAAAATTACCTTTGGAAAATAAATAAACATATTTTAATAACTCTATTAAATAACAAAAATAAAATTACGCAACCAAGTAATTAATTTGTTGAAACCAAAATATGCGTCAAAATAATGCACCAAATGGAACCAAAAATAGTAAAGGAACATATATCATTGCAAAGGCTTCGATTTAACTAGTTATATATCCTGAATGGAGTTATGGATAAAAAGTTATGGATGTTCGGAGAAAGGCTCAAAAAATGGTTCATGGAGGTCCCGTTATAGTCATGCAAACTTTTTTTCATTGTGGTGCCACCTTTTCCCTTCACTCCTACATGAATGAAAGTCCTCCATCGTGTCATTTTTCCTCTATAGTGAACACTATGATCTCATGTGAATGTATGTCCACTGATTCTTCCCATTTCCATCTAGGTGAGAACCACGAACTCACGTGAACATATCTCCTCCACCGTGATGACTTTTCTTCACATCAGGCACCTCGAGCATCCACCCTCTTGTACCCATGTGAATGTATATCCTTTATGGAATCTTTTTTCTTTGCAGTAATATTTGTGACCACCATAAACCCACATTTCAAATAAATAGCCATCTTACCCCCTCCATACCACGGTTATGCCACCTTTTCAACTTCTGAACTCCCATTTCATGGTGTTCCTGAGCACAGAGAAGGGTTTCCCTTTGCAAAGGAGGGAGACCCTTCAACGGTGATCAAGGATCCACGATGAATTAATCATTCATAGAGGACTCGCATAAAAATGAACCATATATTAATGTGAGTCCATGCCTCACAAGCATCTTTCCTTCACCACTATCCTTCACAATACCCTCGTCTCTACTCACCCCTTTCTTTTGGGAAGCCTTATGCTTTTTGAATCTCCTTACTCCTTACCCAATGTTCCATACAAAGGGAACTGAGCCCTTGCACTCTCTCACGAGATCAATGTTGAGATGTAGTCACAACCATCCATCCCTATCTCATCGCTACTGCCAGTGACCCCTTGAAAAATTTTCAGTCGCACCATGATCATTTTGGGCCTATTCACCGATATTTTACCTTTCACCCATACATGTACTCACCTTCACCAACGGAATACCCTGATTTGAGATACTCTTACACACTCCATAATTTGATATATTCTAATTAGTAATTTTCCCATATTGTTAGTTGAGATTAAAATCTTCAATTCACAAAGTACCTTGTGTAGAGACCCGAAGCCTGATGTACATGGACATTACATTACATTTGCGGAATACTTAGTACATAACAAAAACACACACACAAGGATCGTAATAGTTTAGTGTCTTTGGAAACTCGGATCATAATCTTCTAATCCTGGTGAAAGATCTTCAATATCTCCCGTAAAGATCTTCCATTTTTTTTATACCTAAAACCTTTCTTTATATCCTGGGGAAAAGAAAACATAAAAGGGTGAGCTCAAATGCTCAGTAAGGGTAAACAAAAGAAATATCAATCACATCATTTTCATAAGAACATAACATTTTTGGAAATCTTAACCTGCAAAAGAGAGCATAATTTCATAACATTGGATAAATCATAGTAGTGAAATGAAATCATAACTTAAAACATTACTCATTGTGGCATACACACATAATCATAGAGAATCATTTCTTGTTAGTCAAGACTCATTGCCAAGACTATCTTAGTGGACAAAGTCCCTTTCTGAATCGAGTAATCCTCGTTTCAGTCCTGTTTCACTGAACCGGTATAACCTACCATTCCAGCCATGTCTATCTCATGAGATATAAAATCTTTACCCAATGCATTGGAGGGAGATATAGGTCCCACCCATCTCTTAATGAATCCTTTCTTATGTGTGCCACAAAATCATAAATCATACATCATTGCATAACCCATGTAATAAAAATGGGATTCTTAAACAACATGACATCATAAAACCATTCATATAAGATAAAGGAATTCATAAACATAATTCCATCACAACATAGTCAAGTCAATGTAAAAATATGGATAGAAACAGAACCCTTTATTATCTTAGATGGAAAATAATTTTGATAAAACACTTGAAATGAATTCTTGAGGAAAATATCCTTTCTTCTTCAAAATCAATTTCTTTTCACAAAACATCATACAATTTTTAAAAGAAAGAGATTTTATTAAAAATAGTCATGACATATTTTGGAGGAAGCTTCATGAAAATAAGGCTTTATAAAACAGTATAAATCCGTTCGTTCCGTATAAGTTAAAAAAAACATTCTTCGTACTTTTGTCGGAAAAGTCAAAAAGTACCTCGTACGAAAAACGACAAAAGATTCCTTTCATATCTTTTACAAAAAACTTACCGAAGGGTAAAGTTGGATATAAACTATTGTATAATGATGGAAATAATATTACACATTGAGGTAAAATGGATGTGGATAATAAAATACACCCCAGTAATTACCAAAGTAAAAACAATCTCAGATAGAAGTGAGATTGTGATATTTCCCTTACCTTAGGTCCGACTTGCTTTGTAAGTGTCCGAACCTCCTGTATAATGATTTAAATCATGTTATTGACTTATTACAGAATCATATTCATTGTTATGATATCATATATGGTTCACTTATGACATTATATTACCCGTTCTTTTGTAAACTCCATGTTAAAGAAGCATTTTGGGTAAAATCGTTTCATTTATCGTAGGTGTTTTGACTAGTTGTTCTTGACATCATTATTACTTATATCATGATTTACTTACTTCCAGAATATAAAATATGATTTATATATCATATATATTCAGTATATATATATATATAATAGGTAGATAAATAAAATGAAAAACACCGTTCATGGAGACGGTAGTCCGTACGTACGCATGAACGCTGTTTTCCTTTCCTTATTGTCTTGAAATGGAAGTAAGTAGATGACATACATATGTATATATATACATAAATCCAGTAGCTTTATAATTTCATATATTTCATTATTATTTCTTATATATACATTATAATCATTCTTAAATGGTTAACATGGAGAATGAATCTCATCGCGTCGTGGAGACGGTAGTCCATACGTACGCACGAGCGATGATATTATTTCTATAAATATTGAATTGAATTGGAGTGGATTATACAATATATCAGAATCAATATGATGTTGTAATAACTATGTATAGTTATTATTTACACCATTATACCCATCAATGTAAGGTGGTGGTGGAAAATAGATTACACCACGGCGTGGAGACGGTATTCCGTACGTACGCACACGCGGTGATTTCTTTTTCCGTAGGATGGATAGATGGTGAAATAGGGTTGTTTAATAATTATAATAACATATCAGTATATGAGTGATACTGATGTTATTACTTCATAATGAAACAACCTAAGAAGAAGAAGTGGAAGAAGAAATAAAGATGAAAGAATTGGTAACGGTAATTACCTCTTCTTTGAAGCGCCTTTTGGAGACCTCCTCTTAGGGAACTAAAATTGGTCTTTGAGTAAGACCAGAACCTCTAGGATGTTGCTAGGGAAGTGGAGAAGAGATTTTGGCAGGGGTTGGCCGAGCTTGAGTGCTCAAATTGGTGTGAGGAGGAGGGGGAGGAGGTGTCCTTTTATAGGGGAGGAGAGGGGCACCTTAGGAATATCTCAATATATTATTTTATATTAAAGTCAAAATCGGTTTATAATGGTTCCAAAGGGTCTTATTTCGAAGCTAAAGTGGGGATGGGTCGAAATCCTATCAACCAATAGAATTTAGACAAGTTTAGGATATTATTTTAACCTTATCAATTATATTTAACTCTAAGTTAAATAATTTAACATTTACCGTGTCTTTTTGTTTTCTTTCACTATATGGTTAATACACTTACTATAACATGCCAAAAGAACCCCAAATTGTTTATTATATATATATATATATCCTTATCTAAGTCATTTGGCCGAACCTTAGATTTTTAGGAATAAAATAACAATTAATAATATAATATTTGATTTAAAAACTATTTTGTGTCAATTTTGACACTATTTGATATATGATTTTTGTGAGAGTCATAACAGAATTAAATGTTCGAACAAAGATAATTAAATCAACATTAATATATCATAGTAACCTATAAAATTAGTGGAATTCATAAAAAGTCTCAAATTACATTTATTTTGGTGTTTATAACATCAATTATGTCAATATTTCATTAATAAGATAATTACTGCATCATCTTTGTGTCATAAATAAATTATATTATTTGATGTCTAAAAAATTACAAATAAAATACCATAATATAGGAAGTATTTTTAGCTTTCTAATGAATATTTATAGTCGAATTTATCTTATGTATAACCCCATATTAAAAATGATTTACTTATTAAACTTTGATTTTAACTATTTTAACCCTTCTTTAAATAAATTAATAATAAATGTCCTAATCTAATCCAAGTGGGCCTAAATGGTCATATTTTATTCCTAAGTTTGTTTTTGGTCGAATTACACT
The DNA here is from genome assembly GCA_963277665.1 of Viscum album. Classification (NCBI taxonomy): domain Eukaryota; kingdom Viridiplantae; phylum Streptophyta; class Magnoliopsida; order Santalales; family Viscaceae; genus Viscum; species Viscum album. Next base: position 148,384,616 of record OY728144.1, on the reverse strand, counting down.
TGTCTAATAGAATTAGGACATGTGTTAGGGTAATATTAATATCATATTTACCCTTATTTACCCTATTTACTATTAACCGTGGTAAAAAAAGTAAAAAGTTACTATTCACCAAAAAATTATTTTCATCTCATTGAACCACATTTTAGTCCTTGATATTAACCGTGTCTCTCGGATTTTTGAAATTCCATTCACAGAAGCGGTAAAATTAAGTTTTATGCAAAATTCAGTTTTTAACCTACCACTTAGTAGTTTCACTATTCATCAAAAATTGATGTTTTTCAGAACAATGCCAAAATTTCATCCCAAGCTATATTTCATATTCCGAATTCAAAAATGAAGTCTATTTTACCAAATTCATAACATAAAAGTTGCATTAATTAATTTTATAATTAAATCCCGCTGTTAAAACAAATAGCGTGTTTTTAAGAAACAATATCTATCAAAAGATTGACACTTGTTTATGTCTAGTTTAAATGTGAAATTACATCCAATGACCAACTTTGTATTAAATTGTAAAAATATATTCTAAATACACTTTAAAACCACTCAAATTAATGATTTATCACTATTAATTATTTCGATTAAAAAAGTTGTTTTTAATTATAATTTAGTAATATTCACTATTCATCAGAATATGAAAGTTATCCGAAAAGTACCAAAATTTCACCTTAGGCTAAATTTGATACTCCGAATCCAAAAATAAAGTTCATTTTGAAAAATAAGATTTACTGGATTTCAAAAAGTGGTTATTACTATTCATAACGGCTAGTTTTAATAATATTTTTATAGCATATCGTTGTTTAGTGAAACTCGGTATTGCGTACTACACACGCTATCGAGGAAGGTCGTGATTGCGTGTAATGCAAGTCAAGTCAAGGATGTGTGTTGTGCAAGCTCCTTTTGGTGTAGCGTACAACACAAGACATTAATAAAATTAATAAGAATTTTTTTTTATAAAATCTCGGGCTGTTACATTCTACCCCCCTTAAAATGAATTTCGTCCTCGAAATTCGTCGGGGTTATAAATGGTTTACTATTCGAAAGTTTCTTTAATAGAACCCAACATCGTAAAAGGGAATACCAAAACTTGGCTTTAAAAACTAAAGTATGAAATGTAACGATTACCCAAATAAACTAATCACTGGGTTTCCACATAGGTGAAAATATGGATATGGAAGAGAAATCTAACCATCATGTTCTGATAGAGAGTGGTAGAGAACATGGCTATGGAAAATCCAGTAATCACAAATCCATAAATATGTGACGATCTAAGGTACCATCTGATTCATCAGGTATAAGAGAACTAGGACAACATTTTTGGTTTTCAAGATCATTTCCCTAAAGTTAAAGAATTTGAATTAGAATAAATACTTACTTTATTTTGGTACAATCTCGCTGTTGTTCGTGCCTTTGACAATTTCCACTTCATCTCTTAAATAAATGAAGTTGAATTTGTTATTCGTGAAGTGTTAGCAGATCATGTGATAGAATGACGGGTCATTCCATCTGTCTCAAACAAAAGGTTAGCAAAAATTATATACACAAGTCGATCTATAGTGAGATTAATCACATATGGTTCCTAAAATGGACTTATACTTCATATATCATACTGCTTCATATAATAAAACTAGTTTCTACTAAACAGGGACTTCCTGTAAGTCAGTGGTAGGCGATAACGGCCAGTCGCACTTCGGTTGTGGGTTCGATTCCTACAGCCTTGTCCGAAGCGATGGGCTGTCGCCCGTCCTGCAGGTTGTCCCTTTTTCTAAAACTACGTTACTATAACATCCCATCTTCTATCCTTAAACAATACTAACTTATGTCCAACATAATCCAGTCTAATCTTTAGGCTTATACATAATACTGCAGTCCACTCTCATAACATAGTGAAAACGATTACCAGAGATTTAATATCATCGTTGATCCCCATATATCATATGATATATCTTGTTGGTCACATTCCAAACATTCAAAGGCCTTAATCTTGTACTCTCTTGAATACCCATTGAACCTTAGTGAAAACTTGAATGCAGTTAAAAGTTAACACTTTTCACATACCGAAATCCTCAAAATTCCATATACTCAAACCATGATATCACTTAGTCCTTATATCAATCATGAGCTCATGAATACTATCAAACATTTAATTTTCTCCTTATCCCTTCATTATGCGCATATCATCTACATTCCAAAAATATCTGAATAACCTTTCATGGATACTGGTAACATTAATCATATACTTTCAAAACACAAGGAAAGACAACAGTGTAACAATCCATAGATGTCTCTTTATTCCAAAATTACACATGATAAACATGTAATCATTCCACTACATTCTCAAACCATTGACCGAGCTTCAAAAATTCTTTCATCTCACATATCATTTGTAGTCTCTTCATCATCATCCACATAAATACTACCCATATGACCATACTGATTCTCTTCATGAGTCTTTCCCTTAGGTCATTTGTTTGCATAATGCCCATACATTCCACATTTAAAACACTTAACCATTTTTGATGTCGTAGCAATACCATTATCCTCATCCATGGTGTTAACCGACCCTTTTCCTTTGCACTTACTTGCTTTGTGTCCTTCTTTTCCACACCCAAAGCATCTTCCAGTTCCCTTGAAACATTCTCCTTGATGCCTCTTCCCACATGATTTACATAGGGGAAATTGAACTTTCTTTCCTCTATGATCATCATGGAACTCCATCTTTCTCTTATTAGTCGAGTCAGGAAACATACCAAATTTTACTTTATTGATCATGTTGTGAGATTGCTGATTCGGCATAATAATGATGTTTGGGCATCCAAATCCCATTTCATTTGGTTGCTCATGAAGAATATCATTCCATTGTCCATCATATCCTCCATTATCGTGAATCATCTTGTTTCCAGCCATATTCTAAAACCCAAAAAAGAATAGTGTGAGAGGCAAAAATCGTAATAAAGGGGGAGTAACTTAAATATCTAACATCTTTGGTTTAATCTAATATCGTTACCATAGTTCTAGGACTATATCCTATACGTATACTTATCCTTAGGGGAATCCCTAGACATACCTTAGAAATATCTCTAGGGATCTCACTAACGTTTTCGCATCCTAGTTTCCAAAGGTTGACTAAACCTTTCATCTGATACCAACTGTAGAGACCCGAAGCCTGACGTACATGGACATTACATTACATTTGCGGAATACTTAGTACATAACAAAAACACACACACAAGGATCGTAATAGATTAGTGTCTTTGGAAACTCGGATCATAATCTTCTAATCCTGGTGAAAGATCTTCAATATCTCCCGTAAAGATCTTCCATTTTTTTTATACCTAAAACCTTTCTTTATATCCTGGGGAAAAGAAAACATAAAAGGGTGAGCTCAAATGCTCAGTAAGGGTAAACAAAAGAAATATCAATCACATCATTTTCATAAGAACATAACATTTTTGGAAATCTTAACCTGCAAAAGAGAGCATAATTTCATAACATGGGATAAATCATAGTATTGAAATGAAATCATAACGTAAAACATTACTCATTGTGGAATACACACATAATCATAGAGAATCATTTCTTGTTAGTCAAGACTCATTGCCAAGACTATCTTAGTGGACAAAGTCCCTTTCTGAATCGAGTAATCCTCGTTTCAGTCCTGTTTCACTGAACTGGTATAACCTACCATTCCAGCCATGTCTATCTCATGAGATATAAAATCTTTACCCAATGCATTGGAGGGAGATATAGGTCCCACCCATCTCTTAATGAATCCTTTCTTATGTGTGCCACAAAATCATAAATCATACAGCATTGCATAACCCATGTAATAAAAATGGGATTCTTAAACAACATGACATCATAAAACCATTCATATAAGATAAAGGAATTCATAAACATAATTCCATCACAACATAGTCAAGTCAATGTAAAAATATGGATAGAAACAGAACCCTTTATTATCTTAGATGGAAAATAATTTTGATAAAACACTTGAAATGAATTCTTGAGGAAAATATCCTTTCTTCTTCAAAATCAATTTCTTTTCACAAAACATCATACAATTTTTAAAAGAAAGAGATTTTATTAAAAATAGTCATGAAATATTTTGGAGGAAGCTTCATGAAAATAAGGCTTTATAAAACAGTATAAATCCGTTCGTGCCGTATAAGTTAAAAAAAACATTCTTCGTACTTTTGTCGGAAAAGTCAAAAAGTACCTCGTATGAAAAACGACAAAAGATTCCTTTCATATCTTTTACAAAAAACTTACCGAAGGGTAAAGTTGGATATAAACTATTGTATAATGATGGAAATAATATTACACATTGAGGTAAAATGGATGTGGATAATAAAATACACCCCAGTAATTACCAAAGTAAAAACAATCTCGGATAGAAGTGAGATTGTGATATTTCCCTTACCTTAGGTCCGACTTGCTTTGTAAGTGTCCGAACCTCCTGTATAATGATTTAAATCATGTTATTGACTTATTACAGAATCATATTCATTGTTATGATATCATATATGGTTCACTTATGACATTATATTACCCGTTCTTTTGTAAACTCCATGTTAAAGAAGCGTTTTGGGTAAAATCGTTTCATTTATCGTAGGTGTTTTGACTTGTTGTTCTTGACATCATTATTACTTATATAATGATTTACTTACTTCCAGAATATAAAATATGATTTATATATCATATATATTCAGTATATATATATATATATAATAGGTAGATAAATAAAATGAAAAACACCGTTCATGGAGACGGTAGTCCGTACGTACGCATGAACGCTGTTTTCCTTTCCTTATTGTCTTGAAATGGAAGTAAGTAGATGACATACATATGTATATATATACATAAATCCAGTAGCTTTATAATTTCATATATTTAATTATTATTTCTTATATATACATTATAATCATTCTTAAATGGTTAACATGGAGAATGAATCTCATCGCGTCGTGGAGACGGTAGTCCGTACGTACGCACGAGCGATGATATCATTTCTATAAATATTGAATTGAATTGGAGTGGATTATACAATATATCAGAATCAATATGATGTTGTAATAACTATGTATAGTTATTCTTTACACCATTATACCCATCCATGTAAGGTGGTGGTGGAAAATAGATTACACCACGGCGTGGAGATGGTATTCCGTACGTACGCACACGCGGTGATTTCTTTTTCCGTAGGATGGATAGATGGTGAAATAGGGTTGTTTAATAATTATAATAACATATCAGTATATGAGTGATACTGATGTTATTACTTCATAATGAAACAACCTAATAAGAAGAAGTGGAAGAAGAAATAAAGATGAAAGAATTGGAAACGGTAATTACCTCTTCTTTGAAGCGCCTTTTGGAGACCTCCTCTTAGGGAACTAAAATTGGTCTTTGAGTAAGACCAGAACCTCTAGGATGTTGCTAGGGAAGTGGAGAAGAGATTTTGGCAGGGGTTGGCCGAGCTTGAGTGCTCAAATTGGTGTGAGGAGGAGGGGGAGGAGGTGTCCTTTTATAGGGGAGGAGAGGGGCACCTTAGGAATATCTCAAAATATTATTTTATATTAAAGTCAAAATCAGTTTATAATGGTTCCAAAGGGTCTTATTTCGAAGCTAAAGTGGGGATGGGTCGAAATCCTATCAACCAATAGAATTTAGACAAGTTTAGGATATTATTTTAACCTTATCAATTAGATTTAACTCTAAGTTAAATAATTTAACATTTACCGTGTCTTTTTGTTTTCTTTCACTATATGGTTAATACACTTACTATAACATGCCAAACGAACCCCAAATTGTTTATTATATATATATATATCCTTATCTAAGTCATTTGGCCTAACCTTAGATTTTTATGAATAAAATAACAATTAATAATATAATATTTGATTTAAAAACTATTTTGTGTCAATTTTGACACTATTTGATATATGATTTTTGTGAGAGTCATAACAGAATTAAATGTTCGAACAAAGTTAATTAAATCAACATTAATATATCATAGTAACCTAGAAAATTAGTGGAATTCATAAAAAGTCTCAAATTACATTTATTTTGGTGTTTATAACATCAATTATGTCAATATTTCATTAATAAGATAATTACTGCATCATCTTTGTGTCATAAATAAATTATATTATTTGATGTCTAAAAAATTACAAATAAAATACCATAATATAGGAAATCTTTTTAGCTCTCTAATGAATATTTATAGTCGAATTTATCTTATGTATAACCCCATATTAAAAATGATTTACTTATTAAACTTTGATTTTAACTATTTTAACCCTTCTTTAAATAAATTAATAATAAATGTCCTAATCTAATCCAAGTGGGCCTAAATGGTCATATTGTATTCCTAAGTTTGTTTTTGGTCTAATTACACTTGTCCAATAGAATTAGGACATGTGTTAGGGTAATATTAATATCATATTTACCCTTAGTTACCCTATTTACTATTAACCGTGGTAAAAAAAGTAAAAAGTTACTATTCACCAAAAAATTATTTTCATCTCATTGAACCACATTTTAGTCCTTGATATTAACCGTGTCTCTCGGATTTTTGAAATTCCATTCACAGAAGCGGTAAAATTAAGTTTTATGCAAAATTCAGTTTTTAACCTACCACTTAGTAGTTTCACTATTCATCAAAAATTGATGTTTTTCAGAACAATGCCAAAATTTCATCCCAAGCTATATTTCATATTCCGAATTCAAAAATGAAGTCTATTTTACCAAATTCATAACATAAAAGTTGCATTAATTAATTTTATAATTAAATCCCGCTGTTAAAACAAATAGCGTGTTTTTAAGAAACAATATCTATCAAAAGATTGACACTTGTTTATGTCTAGTTTAAATGTGAAATTACATCCAATGACCAACTTTGTATTAAATTGTAAAAATATATTCTAAATACACTTAAAAACCACTCAAATTAATGATTTATCACTATTAATTATTTCGATTAAAAAAGTTGTTTTTAATTATAATTTAGTAATTTTCACTATTCATCAGAATATGAAAGTTATCCGAAAAGTACCAAAATTTCACCTTAGGCTAAATTTGATACTCCGAATCCAAAAATAAAGTTCATTTTGAAAAATAAGATTTACTGGATTTCAAAAAGTGGTTATTACTATTCATAACGGCTAGTTTTAATAATATTTTTATAGCATATCGTTGTTTAGTGAAACACGGTATTGCGTACTACACACGCTATCGAGGAAGGTCGCGATTGCGTGTAATGCAAGTCAAGTCAAGGATGTGTGTTGTGCAAGCTCCTTTTGGTGTAGCGTACAACACAAGACATTAATAAAATTAAAAAGAATTTTTTTTTATAAAATCTCGGGCTGTTACACCTTGAGTCATACCACTCCTCAATCAACTCCTCCAAATATCATCACCTGGATCCAATTCCTATTTGAACCATTACACGAAACATACATGCATAATCCCCATACACCATTGATGCACCATAGTAGCACTAGGACAACTACCACATGTAAGCCCCATCCATCATTGCCGGTCCTTAGTGGCACCAGGACAGTTTCCACATGTAATCCCCATCCACTGTTGTCTCTCCATATCGGCACCAGGGTAGCTTCCTCATTTATTCCTCATTGATCACATATCCACCATATCTTATCACGCAGACTTATTGCAATTGATATCATGATATCTGATATCAGAAAATTAATAATCAACAATTTAATTCATTTTGAATTCTATTTTTGTTATCCATGACATTAAGGAATTAATATTAACAATAGATAAATTTTATTGTCAAGTTATTGATTAAATTAAATGTGAATTTAGTTCACAATATTTTGATATTGATTATAACTTATTCCATTATGATATATTCAGATGTATGTAACCCTTAAAATAAAACATAACTCATAGTTTTTTTGTTTTCCATTAACCATGAGACAAAGACAAATATTATTATTAATATCAAGGATAGAATAAATACTATTAAACTATGAATTTTATATTTAGAATGTAATATGAAATAATGTATGACTTTTTTAACAAGATAATAAAACTATTTGGTCTTCTAGGATTTGGTCACTTGTATCTAGTACCAATTTAAAGATGTAAACACTGATTTTTAGATAATGGGGTTAAGGTCTTTACATCTATTATCTTAATGATTTTTAATTATTTCATGATGTGGTATTTTTTTTGGAAAGGAGATGTGAACATTTAAAGATGTTCTTCATATTATACAATGTAGTTACAACGAAAAAAAGAGTTTCAAGTTCACGTTTTACATAATTAATAATTCATTTCTTAGTCCTTGTCAGATGAAATATTTTTTATATCTTCAATAATATGAAAAATTACATATTCCTATAAAAAAAATCCATTAAAAACACATCATTATAAATCCTCTTATTTGACATGAAATCTTGGAACATCTAATGATTTTGCCTCATATTTAATTGTGTATAGAAATGTGGTTGGAATTTATTATATTAATATATAATTTTTAATTTTTGAAATGGAAAATTTCTCTATTCTAGGTCATATTCACTATAGTTTCATCAAATCATAGAGAAAAAACTAATCTTAAACCTTGAAAATTCATACGATCATTTTCCCATATTTATTTCCAATATAGTACATTGAAAAATATAATGTGGTCACTTGAAATCTATAATATTACATCAGGAGTTATATAGAAATAAAATTCTCCCATATAGTCACATCAGGACTATGAAATAAAATTATATTCTATTATATTGGAACTTTAATAGTTAGGAATAAAAATATTATTCTCTCAAACTGTCTCTTCACTTTGGTGTGTAGTTTCTCAATGTCATGGTAGATCCACATGTTCATCCATTTACACATACATAACATAGAACATACCCTTATGTTACATGGATCTTACCCTTACACATAGTGGTAATAATCTTTATGTAGGATGACCCTTAAAAAAAATTCATTGTCATATGATCCATTAGACTACGTCTCGTTATTCATCATATACATTTTTATGTTTCTAATATATAAATTTGGTTTATTCATGATGGATTTATGGTCAATTGATGTGTTTTTGAGATATACCTCATTCTATCAAATTAGTTATGTGATCAATAAAACTATCACACAATTAATCACTGCCTTATTATAAATTAAAAAAGTGTTAGATACTTCGAAATAACGTGTAGTAAATTTTTGACTAACAGTTGATCCATCTATTGTCTATAGGGTACATTAATAATCTTACATTATTTGAAGGGGTTTTTATGTGGTTGATTGATTCTACTTTTGGTTAATCAATTCCTTTGTGAAATCATGACTATTACAGAATCATGGGTGGTTTTCTAGATTCATGGTTGATATACTGAATTTAATTATTATATGGTTTCTTTGAGACTCAAGTAGTGTTTTGAATTTTTTATTTTTTATCATTTTCATGAAACATATAACCAGATTACAAACATAGAAAAATTATTTTTAATTATTAAAAAATGTAATTTTTGGACCAATCCAATAATATTCCCGCTTTGATGTTAAAAAATCATGGAATTATTAAACAAACACAAAAGGCTAATAATGGATATATGAAATTAATAAAATATAATAATTTTAATAATATTCTATATAAAACTAAATATTTAATACCATACTACCCCTTCTAATATTATAAAAAAGAATATATATAGGGTGATAATGTGAATAAATAAAATCGTGGTTAATAGAAAAAAATAATATTCAAAAAGATACAATGAAAATATTTCATTGATATTACAAAATTATTAGAACAATGACCTATCAGAATCCATAATTAGAATCTGAATTTGACTTTGGAAGGGGAGAGTTATCAATGAAGGATTTACCTTTTCCATTAATTAGGGAAAGGGGTGGTTTTTTACATAGTGTGGTAGACACTCCTAGAATTATAAGGCATTTGGAAACTGGACTAATAAGTTTAAGTTATTTTGGATGCTTGAAACCAAATAGTTATATAGGATATGAAATAAGATTAGTTACAAAAAAAAGATGCTGAAGCATCTATAGAAATTGGAACTAATACTATAGTTAGCGAAAGGGTAGAAATATAAATGTTACACATAGGTAGAGATGGAGGTTCCAAATCCAAGATAATTCAAAACATATACATAGGCCTCAAAGATCCTTTTAATTTTTATCATATATATATAATACAACTCTATAATTTGTAATAATTTATACTCTTATAAAATGAAATGTTCTTTCATGGGTTCAATTATGGGAAGAATCTCTATAGTCCCTTTGAATTTTTTTCCATATGAAACCACTTGAGGTCCACTTAACAATTCGTGGAATATAGTTTTAAAATCAGAGTTGGTGTAAATACAATTAAGATAATATGTTATGTCCCCCTTGATTACAAATTTGATTTTAGAATATTTAAGAGATTTGACATTGGATATATCATAAATAATACCATCATAATAAGTCACATCTATTTTCACATGGCTATTTATACCCTTCACACACTATATTTCATAATTTTAGTTTTCTCATGAATAAGTGTTATGATAATGTATTCATTGATAAACCTAGAAGAAGGAGGAGTGGAGGCTGAATATCAAAGACTATTTATGATAGAGAGGTATATCCACACCATATTATCTATAATTTTAATAAAATAAACTTTAATGGATCAAATTTGTCATCGGAAGACTTCCATTTTAGTTCTCAAATTCTAATTTCATGAGCCATATGATATAAATTCAATATATTTTTTGGAAAAATGTTAGTTCCCACACCCTAATTGGTGTCGGAAATATCCTACTTTCTAACATACTTATTTGAATAGTTCATACTGGGAAGAAATTTCATTATAAAATATAGAAGTTAATTTTTAATTTGGTTAAAATTGATAACATTGACAATAGATATTGGAAAAAAGGATGGTTGTGGTTGATCATGTGAAGATGAATTCTGAGAGGCCTATGGAGTGGTAGGAATATCATTAAGAGTGGATTCACTAAACTCCCACTCTGATGGTTTCAATATTGATCCTTCATCATCAGTAGGGTCTTTCTAATAATTTTTAATTTGTAGAACAAAACTATTTTTATATTCAATGTGTATGACTATATTTCTGGAAGAATATTCATAATGGATATCACCTTAAAATAGGTCATTTGATTTAGGATCGAGTTAATAAGGATGGTCAATATCTTTTATGTAATTAATATAAGGATCATCCATGATTTTTTCTTCTAGAACATGTGTGGTGGGTCTTTTTATAATATACATTATTAATATACTGGGAATTTGTGGAATTTGTCCAGTAGGATCATGTTGTTCTATAACATTCAAGATCATTTTGGATTGGTCTTAATAGTAAGTATATTAGAGTTTTCTCCCCATCCAAATTTACTCTTTAACTCATAGGATCAAGATATACTAACACTTCTAATACATGGGGAAAATTCAATGTATGTTATAATCCCATAATCAATTCATATACTCTTCATTCTTCATTAGCTACATCAGTAGTAGAGTGAGATTCATTATCATCTAAATAGTAATTATATAAAATAATATGGTATAAATCCCAAATTTTATCTATGGTATCTCTCAATCTAGTGGGGTTTGTCACATGATTGAACCACTCATTTATCCTATATTAATTACATTAAAACATTGTCATCTATGGATTCCAACTTATTTTCACCATTTTTAATGAAATTTGATTTAGGAAATTTCCCAAAAAAATATATACTTCTAAAATCCATTAAAAATAAATGATTTAATTTTAAGGAAATATAAAATAGTCTTAGGGTGAGGTAGATTATTGAAACATGATAAAGTTTTATATATCTCTTCCATATAAATTATAAAAAATCTTGGAAACTTCATTTTAACAATATAAACCCTCAAATACATGAGAAATATTTCATGGTTATTAATCATTAAAAAACTACCCTTTCTAGGAAGATGACATATTGTATAAACTTCAATGCCACCCTACATTCTCCATTCAATTCAATTGAACTAGGACTTAAATGAGTTTTTTTAACCAATCAACCCTTCTAGAGAATTTCCATATTTGAAATATGGATGGATAAAAGGATAGAATCTTTGTTAGTCATCATATTTTCTATGATGTGGCACCTTTAAAATTTCCTCCCAAAATGTGGATGAAAACTCACATTCATGATTATTCATAAGAATTCATAATGGATCTATATAATCTCCAACTCCACAAACCATAAAAACAAAAACCTTATTTATTAACTAGGCATAAGAAATATGGTTTTCATCAAAGAACTAGTTGTTATATCAATTCCCATGTTTAAAAATCTATACAATATAATAAATTTTCCAAAACCTTTCAGTAACCACCTTCTATTCTAGGATGACATCTTCAGGGTAAGAGCTGCATCATAAATTTTTTTACAATTCTTCTTGTATAGGATTGAAATCTTTTAGAACCGTTAAAATATATAAGAGAATCTTCCAAAAAATATATAATTATTTCCCCTAGTTTCGATAGAGATCGTAGGATTTGGATGAAAGGGTATTGGTAACATAAGTGTCAAATAAGGGTTTAGTTTTAGGTAAAAGGATACATGATGATTTGAATTCTAATTCTAGTTATTAAAATTAGTTAGGGAATTATTTTTAAAAAATACAAAATCACTGAAATAAAACATTCATAAAATAAATTTGTTATTTTTAAAGAAAAAATATTAATTGGATATTCATATATATAAGAGCCTTTTATTTATTTAAATATTAACATTTTTATTAATAATCATTAAAATTAAAAGAAAAATAAAATTACACATAACAAATCATGGATAAATCATACCAGATATAATTTAATAATTAATAATTCATAGGAATTGTAAATATGTCCATAAGATGATGATTTTTGAAAATTAATTCATAATTCGTATCCACATTTTGAAAATTATATATCATTTGGGGATGTCTCGAATAATTTTTCTACGTCCTAGAATGAGATATACCATTTTAATAATATTAATTACACTAGTATTATCTTAGTTTATAGGGACATGTTTAAAATGATATCCACAATCTTGTATGGTGTGTTTTGTCGATTTAATATGTTAACAACATCTACCTTTAGCTATATTTTTATATGTATTTATCTATAATGTAATAAGATTTTGTTTCATACTATATAATGATACTAAATAAATTCCCCAAAAGTTACATGTTCCAATGGTTAATTATTGATTCAATAAAAATAAAAAAAAATTATCATCTTAATATCTAATTAGGTCAAAAACATTTCCTCTTTATTATAATTGTACAAAATTGATTTTACATTTTGGGTATTTGAAAATTATTTTAATAGTTGTTAAATGTGACTCAATATGGTTGTCTTGAAACTTTTTTTACATTCAAACATAAAACATAATATGAGGAAAAATAGTTGTAAAGTAAATTAAACATTAATCATACCTTTTTAGATGGTTTTATCAACTGACTTCCCACTTTCATGAAGAACCTAATTATAGGTGTCACTAGATGGAGTATAACTTCCTTGTGAGTTATCAAAGGAAAAAATTTAAATGATCCTTCAATTCCTTTCATTGATTTAAAAGAAATACATATTTATTGTATAGAAATTTGAAAAAAAATAATGATTTTTAGTACACTAATGAAACCCATTTCCAATTAATTTTTAATTGGTTATGAAAATTCTACACATAAATATTTTCTTAAAGAATTATATGTAATATCATCAATATATATTTTTGAAATTAATTCATCTTTTGAATAATTTTGATAAATAAATGATGATCCAAAAAATTCTAATTTTGAAAATACATGGTTTATTAAAAAATTCTCAATAATGTAATTATGTAAATAATGACTCCTGACATCCATTTGATATAATTTTTAAGTTATATAGTCTATATATGTAAGAAGTATCCTAATGGATTCAATTTTGGGAATGAAAAGAAATGATTTTCCATAGTCAATACCTCCTTCTTGACTATAGCCTTGTGGGATAAATGTAGCATTATTTCTAATAATATTTCTAAATTACTAAACATTGTTTCTATATACCCATTTTATATCAAAGGATAAATTTTCCTGACATCTTTCAACTAGATTCTAGAAAGTATTCTTATAAAATTGATTTAATTTTTCTTGAATATCTATCACCCAATTTTTATCACTAATTTCATTTTTAATGTTCATGGGTTCAAGATGTGATAAAAAACATTGAAGTTAAAATTTTCTTCTATGTGTTTTTATGTTTGAGTTCCTTTATTTCAATATAAACAACAATACCTATAGGAGGTACTCCAAGGGTTCTATTGATTCTTAGTAAACTAAGTTCCTTTATTTTTTCCTTTGAACCATGTTCCACTAAGTGGTCTTTATTATGTGAATTTTCATGTAATTGATCTACAATATCATTTGTCTTAGAAGATTAAATAATATTCATGTTTTATGAATCATCCTCAAGATTTTTATGGAATATTTTGGATAATATAGATCTATTTCATCATAATTTTACAGGGAAGGATTCCTTCACCACATTCATTATTTAACTAAAGAGACTATTGTATTCATAAGATATATTTTATCCATGGAAATTCCCCTCATCTCTCTTGAATTAAAACATATCTAAATTATCCTACATATAATGAATATAAACATTTTACAAAAAGAATTGAAATAATTTAATTTCATATTTATCTCCATTCGTAATTCACATGGTGTCTTCTTTAAAAGTATTCTATCAAAGACTCTATTTATTCCACACCAAGATATATTTACACCTTTTTCTAAAAAAAATTGACTTTTAGGTCATAGTCAATAAGATTGTTTTGGGAAATCTCATGGATATCCATATTACATCCTTCATCCACCCCATTATTTTGATGTTTTCAAGGTGAATATAAGTTATTAATATAAACTTTTGTGAGTATAAGGAGTTAAAACATTAATTTTGAATATCATGAACAAGATCACTTATCACACTCTTAATGATAAGTGCATTTTTTATACTTTTCAAAAAATACGCAACATTTTCTCTTTGAGTTTTTAAATATACACATGTAAACCTTATATAGTCAATAATAATTATATAACCATAATTGTTTCCTTCATAATTTGAAATTCAAGATGGTCCAAATAAATCCATGTGAACTAGTTCTAGTTGTCAAGATGTTGAAACATATATTTTATGTTTGAATAAAACTTTATGTTTTCCCTTTTACCGTGGATTGAAAAAATTGTATATAAGAAAACCTAGTATTGGTAGATCATTTAATAAACCCTTTTTGGATAAATTTCTAAGTGATTATAAATTATTTTGGAATATTCCTAGAATCCACAACCAAGATTCATGATGGAAGCAGTTTAAACAAGAAACATTTTTTGAAAATAAATAATTTAAATCTACTATGTAAACATTATCATTTCTCAAATAGTTAAATTCAGAAATAATCTTAGAATCATAAATATTGAATGAATTATTTACAATCTTAAGATGGAATCCATAATCACACAATTGATAAATTCTTAAAATATTTCATTCTAATGCATCAAAAAATAAAAAATTAGAAATTAAACATGTTTTATAATTACCAACATAACTGACAACAATAATATTTTATTTTTCATTGTAACCATAATATATGCGATCACCATATACTTTAGCCATACATTGACATCCTATAAATTACATTATCTTATTTCTATAGAATCAAAATTCTAGTTACCGTATCTTGTTTTAGGAGTCTATCAAACTATTTTCCTACAACCAATCAAATACACATGAATTTTAGTACCCATATATGTTTTATCCTATAATTATTATCATTTTAGGCTTTGGGTTTCCATATTTATTACCAAATGTTTGAATCGACCTAAAATAATTGAAATATACCGTTCCTATTTTCTAATTAGGTTGATACTTATTTATAATTGCAATTTGTATTATTTACTACAGGATTATTGTTATCATTCTTACTTAGAGTGACATATTTCTTGTAATTTGTTTTCATGTGGATAAAAAACAATCTTTTCATACAGGTATAGAATGACTAATATAAATTTTCATGGGTTTTTTTCATATAGTAAATTGATCAATATCATTATTCATTTTCTCCTTAAATAATTAGATATTTTTAGTTTTTTTGGGAAGTAATTTATTATTCTATATTTTAATATATTTATCATATTAAATATACACATAAAAATCATATTGTTTATTTAACATATTATATTTATATTTAAGATCACCAATGTTATCTTCCAAAATCTTGTAAAATAGAACTTTATATTAACTGTACATGCCATTTTCATTATGGTTTTACTTTTATAAATATGAGAATAAGTGGTAGGAATATTATTTATTACCTCAGATGTGTCTACCATAAAAAAAATATTTTATATTTAATTTGAGCCTTCTTTTTATACTCCAAATTTACTAGAACTGTCCATAAAAGAACTCCAGGATTCCTTTAATTCATTTTTGAATTTATTCCCTTCATCCTTAAAATTTTTCTTATACTTCAGCTTTATAAAATCAACATCTATGTGTCTTTTTTTCTCTCATAGAAGGTAACCTCAAAATTAAATTATTTTTTCTAATACCTATTCTTGTAATACATTTATTAAATGTTTTATTTTCTAAATAACATTTTATTTATGTAGATTTTTTTAATCTTCTATAAGGATGATCCATTTATTCCAAACTGTAGGGTTTACATTCACTTCCACATACGATCTCTTCTTTGACTAATTTAACAAATCTATACATTTATAACATGAATGTAATTAAATTTTTTTGTATAGAATCTTCATCAATAACTTGTATTTCTTCCATATATGTCATCAATTTTATTATTAACTCCATTATTGGTAACTTATTCAAATTTCAGGATTCTCAGATAGATATTGTAGGGCTCTCCACATATCTAGTGAACATTATAAAATAACTAGTACTTGTGATTTATCATCAATGATATTTCCCAATTTATGAATTTTATTGAAAATCTCATTAATCAGGATATAAATGTTATAAATAGAATAATTTTTGATTATCATAAAATTATCATATTAAGTCATATTTGTATTTAATCCCATTTAATCTTCATTGGTTGTGCCTTCATGAGGCGCACACAAAGTATAAAAAATTTCAAAATTCGTTGCATAAGAATATATTGTACTGAATTCATATTCACCTAGATCATAATATAATGTATATATTTCCTTGAAATCACAATCAAAATATGAATTATTTGAATCAAACTACTCATCACTAGAAACTTTGTGTTTTTTATATGAATCATGAATCATATTCCATGTATCAAACACCATCTTTTCCAGATGTTTTTTAATTTTTCAATGAAAATAGTTATTCCATTAAATTAAATTGGAATATAGGAATAATTACCCTTAACTCTATTATTATCCATAATGATAAAATTGTAGTTTTGATATAAATTTAGATCATTTGGGTGAAACTAAATCATAGTTTAAAATAAATAAACAACCTTTACCAAACCATTTAAAAAAAATATTTTTCATGTGGAAATCTTGAGAATCGGAGGAATTTTATTTCCAAATAATTTTATATAAAAAAACTTATATGATAAAATCCCCCAATTGAAATTCACCCAGTTAACATTAACTATTCGTATTTCTATTTTATTTCATTTAAATAACCTCCCATTAGTATAATCAAAACTCATATAGAGAAATTTTATGATTATTATAATTTTTTAGATTACCTTAGAAACATAAAAAATTATAAATAAATCATATAAAATCTCACTAATAAAGTAATATTTTTAAAAAAAGTTTATAAACACTACTTCAAAAAATAATAACAAATAAATATAAAACATACAAAAAAAATAAACATATTAGAAATTATATCTCAATCTGAGAGATAATACTTTCTTATTATGATTCATGTGTTTCTAATCCATTTTTTATATAAATAAAAATGATCGATTATCTTGATTGGGTTTCATAGATAGTTGCGCACAAGGCTATCTTGGATATACCCAACACAATTCATAATTTCTATGGAAAAAATTATTAAATAATAAATTTGTGAGAGTATCCATGTACCCACCATATCATTATAAGATATAATTCTCTAATATATATAAAATTATTTTATTAGAAAAAAAGATGAAATAAAATAGATAGAAATAGAAAAATGGATTTTTATACAAAAAAATAATTAGAATTATATTATTCTATACATGTTTCATCTTTTACCTATGTTTTTTTGGTTCAGTGAGGCGATGTGAAGATGTATAGAAGTTCTTCAGATCATGAGATGATATTATGATGAAAAATAGAGTTCCATGTTCCTATTTTCCATACAAAATATTTTACATAATTAGTTATTTTGAAAAGTCTTTTTTTTCTATAGTTATCTATAAAAAAATTCTTCCTCAAAAAATATTTGTTGGGAGAAATCATTGCGAATCATCATTGTAAGCATAGAATCATGGAAATTTAAGTTCATCTAATTATAATTAAATTATAAATATAATTTTGGTTTAGAAAATAGTATATTGATATATAATTCCCACTTTTAAAAATAGTCATATTATGTGTTCTATGTTCTATTCTCTACAATTTTTTTAACACATAGACATAAAATTGTTCTTGTTACTTGAAATGTTTTATGGTTAATTTATGTAACATTCAACTAATACAGTATATGAAAATACTGAATGTGGTCTCATGATGTCCATATGATTAATTTTGTAATAATCTAGAAATCATATTCTCCCATACAATCACTTCGAGAGATGTGGGAAACCCATTTTGAACCATACAGTTGATTCCGGACTAAGAATAAAACATATTCTCCTATACGGTCACATTACATTGGGATGTGGTATCTCTAAGATATGGTAGATTCCTATTTTCATAAATTTACCCTCCCGTATTATAGAACATAACCTCATATAAAATAAATTTCACTGATAAAAATAGAGGTACTCACCATTACACATGATGACTATTACTAAACAATTAGTGTAATGCAGTGGATTAGATGGAAAATTTTTATCGATCATATAATTTTTTAGGTTTCAAAAAAATAGATGTTTTTTATTCAAGTTTTATTCATTATTTGTTAAATATTTTTCAAGTTCTAATATGATTGATAAAATTAGGATTGCGGTCAATCCATCTATCTTGTAGTTGATCTGGGCCTTTATAAAAAATTGAAAAGTTCTAATCACTCATATATAACATGTAGTCACTCTAATCCTTATTGTTTATGTATTTGATATCACTATATTACTTGAAAATTTTTATCTCTTTTGATGGATTCTTCAGATAGTCAATCAATTATCCTTTTAGTAAATAAATTCCATTTGGATGTCTAGCTTCATCCACTCACATAGTCAATTGTTTGGATTTATGTCTGACATCCTAATATGATTTTTTATACGGTCAATCTGAGACTTATTTTTTTATACATTTTCTAGAAAAAAAATTCACTTTCATAAAAAAACAACCGGGTTTTGAATTTATAAACATTATTTGTGATTATTAATTTAAGGAATTACTATAGTAATAGAAAATATTTATTTCCAAATTAATTTTTCAAATTATCTAAAACAATTCTCCAACGTTATCCTATTTTGACATATTTCATTCTTTATTGAGTATTTTCTAAAAATGATACCATTCAAGTTTTTCACATGATGGCTTAGGAAATGATATTTTCTATATGAGTAGTGATTCATCACATATTTTGTGTTTCTAACCATGTAAAGACACGTAAAAATTCAAGGGAATTTTTTTTTCTAAATTTTCTTTGGGATTTTATAAGAATGTAGTTTCTGACAGCACCTGATTCTGAGGCCCGGTGTGCCCGGAATTAATTTCCGAAGTTAGGCTTGGGTACGTTCAGTGAACGAACGAGCGGGCTTTTCTAACTTTTGAACCAATGCTCGGAATCGAATTCCGAGGGCACCGATGGAATCGCAACGCCGTTATTTGCTTAGAAACGCCTTTTCCAGAGTTGTGTTTGCTCGGGTGTGGTTTTTAATTTTTGGGTTTAAGTTAAGAAATAAATTAAAAGTGGTGCGACACTTTATTTTATTTCACTTACAGCCACTTAAAGCCACTTAAGCCAGGTTACGCGGATAAGGTGGGACCCATGATATCTTACCCACACGGTAGGATATTTTTAAGGTGGGGCCCACACAAGCCCCACCGTTTCTTCCCCTCTAAGTAATGCACCCGCGAAAACCTCTTTTAAATAAAGTCAACCGGTGCGTTTACATAAATACTAAACGCCCCTATTACGTGGGCAGTTAATTCGTTAGAATTAATTCATCGAATTAATTGTTTGTTTCTTAACTTTTAATTTCAAATTGTTGTCATGGGAATAAAATAAGACCAACACTAGGTTTGTTGAGGGGTTGCTTGTTGAGAGGATTTGGAGAAACTCTAAAGCTTGAAGATCTTCATCCTCCTTCGTTGAAGAACGCGAAGAACGCATCATCGCCGACGAAGAACGCCGACCTTCGACGAAGGGTGACAAAGAACACCGAACCCTCAGACATCGATGACACGACTCCGTGTACTGCGACACCGATGATCCTCCTTCCGTGACATTTCTTCAGCGACGTTCCTTCCCTGCGACAATCTTCGATCAACAACCGATTGAGGTAGGGGATTGCGGTTCTTTTAATTACTTTCTGAATTATATCCTCAACATGGGTTTAATTGGTGAAATTAAATCTGTGTGATTTTAATCCTCAGATTTTGACTATGTGATGTCGTGTACCGCGACGACAGCAACGCCCCTTCCCTGACGCAACAATCCTCTTCTTCCGCGACTGTCAATTCCGTGACGAACTCACGTTCGAGGACAACGTTGAGGTAGGGGTTTTTGTTCATTTTAATCTATGTGATTATATCCGTTGTTTGTTTAAATATTTGTTGTGAGACTTTTAAAACCACTAACGCGGTGGGTGCGTACCAACAAACATGTCTGAACCCACCGTCCTTTCGTTCTTGGTGTGCGGATTGGTGAGCGAAGAAAAAGAAAGCCGCACGGGCGATGTGAGGTCCTCGCAGTGAAGGACGGACCCGGGAGGGCCATTAGCGAAGACGACACGCAATTCCTACCACCAGATCTCGTCCAGTGGTCCGCGGAGCAGCCCGTCGGCACGCCTCGCTGGCACGGCGGCGCCGGCGGCATGTGGCGGCGGTGCCCGACGCGCCGTCGGAAGGAGCCGCGGTGAAATGGTGCCGTCCCATGACTGCGCAGGACCGGAGGGGGATGGGACGTGGTAGCTGGCCGTGTCCGCTGGCAAGGGCGGCCCCATGCGGGGCCATGACTCCTTCACGCGGGGGCAGTGCACCCCCCGCTTCGCTCGGCTATAACGGCCGGGCCGAACCGCTGGCCACCCGGCCAGCGCCAGCCGGGTCGCGCCCAGGCCAGGCCGGGCCGCGCCGACCAGCCCGGGACGCGCCATCCGGGCCGGACCCGGACCCGGGATGGGTTGACCTGGTTCCGGCAGACCCAGGGGGGTTGGGCCGGGTTGGTCCGGTCCCAGACCCCCCGTTTTCGGACCTCATCGGTCTTTCACCCATAACTTAGGCTACGGACATCCGATTGACGCACCGTCAGTTGCGATGCGATTCTTGGATCGAGACGGTCGTTTCGGTATATTACACTCTAGGTTTCGGATAACTTTGGGTTCGGCCGGGTTGGTTCGGATACGAAACCAACCGGGCCCTCGGAGCGGAAACACCTATATCATGAGCTCTGAACGTCTGATTGACGTGCCGTCGACTTTTTTGGATTCCTCTTGATGAGACGGAACTTTTGTCTTACTCCGCTTGAGGTTTGGACACCGTCGGCATGCAGTTGGGTTGGTTCGCTCACGAAACCAACCGGGCCCCTGGAACGAAAAAGTCAATAACTCACAGACCGGGCATCTGATTGACGCGCCGTCTGTCTCGTTAATTTTCCTCTTGATGAGACAGAACTTTTGGCATACTTCGCCAGAGTTTTGGATGCAGTTGGATAGTGGCCGGGTTGGATTGCACCTGAAATCTAGCCGGGCCCCTGGAACGGAAAAGCTGATAACTTTCAGACTGGACGTCCGTTTTGACGAACCGTCAGCGGCGTTCGTGATCACGTGGAGAAACGGTCCCTATTATTATACCCTATGGGAGTTCGGGGTACAGTTGAGATACGTCCGGGTTGGTTCGCACACGAAACCAACCGGGCCCCGGGGACGAAAAGGCTAGTAACTCACAGACCTGGCATCCGATTGACGCGTCGTCTGTTGCGTTGAGACCCCTGTGACGAGGAGGTACATTGAGAGACTTCTTCGTGGAACTTTGTGATACTTGTAGTGTCGACCAGAAGCTCGTGGAGAGGACCCTCCCGGAGACGAGCGTGCGGAGTACGGAGACCGTGTAGCCGGCTGAGACCTGACGACTGCTTGACTGATCGACTCGGTGTGTTTCGGATAGCCCAGTGAGGAGCGCTTGGTTGTAGCGGCAGTCCCACGACGATGGAGCGCTTGTTCGTAGCGGAAGACCCGCGGTACTTAACAGAAGGAGTACCTCTGGAGGCTATGAGGGGAGCGCTTGGTTGTAGCGGTAGACCCACGGCGGAGAAGCACTTGGTTGTAGTGGAAGACACGCGGTAGTCAACAGAAGGAGTACCTCTTGAGGCTATGAGGGAGAGCGCTTGGTTGTAGCAGCAGACCCATGGTGGGAAGCGCTTGGTTGTAGCAGCAGGCCCACAGTACTTGACAGGAGGAGTACCTCAGCAGTCTAAGGTTAGTGAGCAGTACCTCAGAGTCATGACATGACCACTGTACACTCCAGAGACGGGGCTCTTCAGCAGTTACGGTTTCTATAATGAAAATACTGGTTTGAGATGAGTCTATGACCTTTGTGTTTACCTCTCGATTGAGATGGGTCACTTGATAACTTAGGTATATGTATGGGCATATACTTGGGTAGTGGTTATCCATTGATTTTATAATCTTGTGTTTCCTCATGATTGAGATGGGTTACTTGATAACTTAGGTATATGTATGGGCATATACCTAAGTAGAGGTTATCTGTTGAGATCTCCTTTGTGGGTCAGATCCTTTGTGGGTCATTGTAGGGGTTAGTACCTATCGATCCTTTGTGGGTCCGACGGCTTAGATGAATCAGTGGCAATATATGATCATCTCTATCGTCTTATGATGAAGTATACCTGTGTGAGCTTAATTCTATTTTGCTTTTTTGTGTGGAATGGATTGTACTTGGGCTCGGAGGTTAGAGCGATCTGGAATTGATGACTTAGTTATATGTATGGGCATATACCTAAGCAGTGTCGGATGTTACTTCGTGATTGTATCTTTACTTTTTTGATTATCCTTTGTGGATTCTGGGAGACCTTCGGGGGTTTTGGGGTCCCTACTGAGTAGCTTATACTCACCCCTGCACGGGCTATGCCCACACTACATTGTGTTGGTTGGAGATGACGGACAGCGCTGATCGTGGTTGAGGCTTGCGGAGCAGGACGGTACCTGGAGGTTGACCACTGGGCGGGACGTACTCGGAGCGGTCGGCTGGACCCGAGGAGCAGTGGAGTCTATCTGTACCCACCCTTCAGGTGGGACTTCCAGTGGACGGATCAACGCTGTGGCTCTAATTTTATTTGCTGTTTCCACTTTCCATTTGTACTTTAATTTCATTTTGGGTTTGTATTCTGGCCCATTTACTTTTCCACACTTACTGTTGTACTCAGTTTTTACTTATTGTTTACTTCTACGGCTTGCTTTCTCTATGATGTTTGTTTACTTTACAAAGGAAAGGCCTTACCTTTTTACCGGGATTTACTCCTTGGTGCTAGTCGCCAGCCCCTGGCCTATGGAAGACGGGCTTGGGGTAGTCACGGCACGGGCCCTGAGGATGGGTCGTGACAAATTGGTATCAGAGGAGATCGTTTCTACCGCAAAACTCATGACTCTAATATTTTTCAATGTGAAGCAATAGTGTTGAGAGTATTGAGTCTGGTTATCAGTCCAGGGAGTCCAGTGTTGGTGTGTCGGCCGACGTATCCGTACACCAGGACCCTGACTTCTGATTTCCGACATAATACATGAAAACATTGATTGCATGTGTGTATCAAGTATTCACTGTGATTACTTTGTGTCGGCTCACCGGGTATTCTGTTTAACCGTGGCGCACCTGTTTCTTTTCAGGGTGGCCCCACGACGGCAGCCATCTAGGGTTCCGAGCGTTGTGCGGGACGACAACCCACCGAGCGACGAGGCCTCGGTACATGGCCCTTTGACAGCAGAGGCACCAGTGGTACCTCTACCCGCCGAGCCACCGATGCTACTTGCCCCAGCCGCTGACGGTGCACGTCACCATAGTGCACTGCACGAGTTTCAGTGTCTGCGACCACCCAGGTTCTATGGGGAGACGGACCCTCAGGCAGCCAAGGATTGGATGGAGGTAGTTGTACGAGTTCTTTGTTTGGTAGGGACACCAGCTGACCTTATGGTGGTCCTTGCAGCGAGCCTCCTGCATGCGGCAGCAGGAAGATGGTGGAGCATGATGCTCTAGGTGAACGACGAGGCATCTCTCCTTTGGACGGACTTTGAGAGCCTTTTTCACTCAGAGTTCGTCCCAGCCACCCTCCGAGAGGTTCACATCCAGGAGCTACTACAGGTGCGGCAGAGCAGCATGAAAGTAGCCCAGTACGCGGTGAGGTTTACCGATCTCTCGTGCTATTCGACGGACATGGTACTGGACCCATTCTTCAGGGCCCGAACCGTCGAGTAGGGGCTCAGGCGAGAGATCAGAGTTTCAGTTGTTTCTCACAGCATTCCGACACATACATGGGTGTTGGAGCGAGCCCTCTTAGTGGAGAGTTTCCTTGCTGAGCAGTCTCCAGCAGTAGGACCCACCACTAGCCGGTATGCGGCAGAGTCTTCTACAGCAGGCAGTAGACAAATAACGCAGAGGTCCAAGAGGATCAGACCTACAGGTGGTCGACCACATGACACATGATCGTTTGTGCAAGGCACCCGGGGTGGAGAACGACTTACCATGCGCGGGCAGTGTTACTCCTGCGGTGGGGTTGGTCACATGGCTCCTGACTGTCCGACCCGCCATATAGATGACCAGCAGATGAACGAAGGACCTCCCAGGCATAGGAAGAGGTTCAATCGAGGCGGACCACATGGAGCAGGGGACCGTGGCAGGAAAGCTGGCCTTGCAGTTGGAGGTGGGCGATGCTTCGAGGTGTTTCCACCACCACCACCAGGAGGTCCACCCCGACCGCAGGGAACATGTGGACGTGGGAGAGCTCAGCTGCTGGCAGCTGAGGCCTACGATCATGGAGCTCTGGGAGCAGATGGACATGAGCGGTACTAGCTCCATACCTGGAGAATTTTGTTCATGTTGCTTCCAGCTCTGTTGATGTTTGTTTGTTGTTGCTTTGTGTCTTTGTACTTTTAGCTGCAGTAATAAAAAGACACCTTTCTTGTGGCATTTACCTTCCTGTCATGTCTTTTAGTTGTTACTAAGAGGTTACAGTTTAAAAACCGTTGACTTGACCCTCACTTTGAGATACCTACTAGAGGAGACCCAATGACCACACACTGATGCCGACAGTGTGACTCAACCCTTGGAGGGGATATTAACGGTTGGATCTCTTGGTAGTAGCGTCGAGGCCTTACGATGTCATCCTTGGTATGGATTAGTATCATCCATGTCGGGATTGACTGTATTAGGCGAAGAACGTGGTTCATCCAGGGGATGAGACTGGATTTCTCTTATCGGCAAAGAAGAAATCACAGCAGCTCTTGTAGGAACAGAAAGTTCCAAGTCATCCAAGAGCGGATCAGTACAGCTCATAGCCGGCAAAAGTCTTGTGCTGACTGGGGGTGGAGACCACTAGAGTTTGATGTTGGTGACCACGTTTCCCTATGGGTCTCACCTAGACGTGAGTTACGGAGATGTGGCTGAGGCGACAAGTTATCTATGAGGTTCAACGGACCTTTCTAGGTTCTCAGCAGGGTAGGCGAGGTGGTTTACCGCTTGACCCACCCACCTCAGTTGCACTAGGTGCACGACGACTTCCAGGTATCTCAATTGATGAGATACAAGCTCGAGAATTCGCTTTTCATCGACCATGAGGAGCTGGACATGGGCGATGGGGTGACCCTCACGGAGGTTCTAGTGGGGATAGAGGAATGACATGAGCGGGTCCTACGAGGACAGGTCGATTCCTCGGGTGCGCTTTCACTGGCGGTACAGGAACCTCCAGATAGGCACATGGGAGTGGAAGGCTCAGATGCGTGCTCAGTACCGCTTTTGTTTCCCTAGATTGTGTTATAGCTTTACGGGGACGTAAATCCCTGAGGTGGGAGTAATGTAAAGTCCCGTAAAAATTTAAGGGAAATTTTTTTTTCTAAATTTTCTTTGGGATTTTAAAAGAACGCAGTTTCTGATGGTGCCTGATTCTGAGGCCCGGTGTGCCCGGAATTAATTTCCAAAGATAGGCTCAGGTATGTTCAGTGAACGAAAGAGCGGGCTTTTCTAACTTTTGAACCGGTGCGCGGAATCAAATTCCGAGGGCACCGATGGAATCGCAGCACCGTTATTTTTTTAGAAACGCATTTTCCGGAGTTGCGTTTTCTCAGGTGTGGTTTTTAATTTTTGGGGTTAAGTTAAGAAATAAAATAAAAGTGGTACGACACTTTATTTTATTTCACTTAAAGCCACTTAAGCCAGGTTAAGTGGATAAGGTGGGACCCACGATATCCTATCCACTTGGTAGGATATTTTTGAGGTGGGGCCCGCACGAGCCCCACCGTTTCTTCCCCTCTAAGTAACGCACCCGTGAAAACCTCTTTTAAATAAAGTCAACAGGTGCGTTTACTTAAATACTAAACTCCCATATTAATTGGGAAATTAAGTCATTACAATTAATTCAACGAATTAATTGTTCGTTTCTTAACTTTGAATTTCAAATTGTTGGCATGGGAATAAAATAAGACCAACACTAGGTTTGTTGAGGGGTTGCTTGTTGATAGGATTTGGAGAAACTCTAAAGCTTGAAGATCTTCATCCTCCTTCGTTGAAGAACGCGAAGAACGCGAAGAACGCGAAGAACACATCGTCACTGACGAAGAACGCCGGCCTTCGACGAAGGGCGACGAAGAACGCCGAACCCTCAGAGATCGACGATGTGACGCCGTGTACCGCGAAGACGACGATCCTCCTTCCGCGAATTTTCTTCCGCAGCGTTCCTTCCCCGCGAAAATCTTCGATCAACAACCGATTGAGGTAGGGGATTGAGGTTCTTTTAATTCCTTTGTGAATTATATCCTCAACATGGGTTTAATTGGTGAAATTAAATCTGTGTGATTTTAATCCTCGGAGTTTGACTACGCGACGCCGTGTACCGCGACGACAGTGACGCCCCTTCCACACCGCGACGATCCTCTTCTCCCGTGACGGTCAATTCCAAGACGAACTCACGTTCGACGACAACATTGAGGTAGGGGTTTTTGTTCATTTTAATCTATGTGATTATATCCGTGGTTTTTTTAAATATTTTTTGTGAGAGTTTTAAAACCACTAACGCGGTGGGTGTGGACCAAAAAACAAGTCCGAACCCACCGTCCTTTCGTTCTTGGTGTGCAGATTGGAGGGCGATGAAAAAGTAATCTGCATGGGCGATGTGAGGTCCTCTCAGTGAAGGACGGACCCCGGGAGGTCCATTGGTGAAGACGGCACGCAATTCCGACCACCGGAACTCGTCCGGTGGTCCGCGGAGCAGCCCGCCGACGCGCCTCGCCGGCACTGCAGCGCCGACAGCAGGGGGTAGAGGCGCCCGGCGCTTCACCGGAAGGAGCCGCCGTGGCTGAAGCCGCGGCGGCAGGGCACGGTCCCCTGATCGCGTGGGACCGGAGGGGGATGGGACATGGCAGCCGGCCGTGGCTCCTTCACGCGGGGCAGCGCGCCCCCCGATTCGCTCGGCCGTAAAGGCCGAGCCGAACCACTGCCCACCCGGCTAGTGCCAGCCGGGTCGCGCCCAGGCCGCGCCGGGCCGGGTCACACCATCCGGGTCAGACCCGGTTCCGGCCGACCTAGGGGGGGTTGGGCCGGGTCGGTCCGGGCCCAGACCCCCCATTTTCAGACCTCTTCGGTCTTTCGCCCATAACTTGGGCTACAGACCTCCGATCGACGCACCGTCAGTTGCGATGCAATACTTGGATCGAGAAGGTCGTTTTGGTATATTACACTCAAGGTTTTAGAGGACTTTGTGTTCGGATGGGTTGGTTCAGATACGAAACCAACCGGGCCCTCGGAGCAAAAACGCTTATATCTTGAGCTCCGGACGTCCAATTGACGTGCCATAGACTTTTTTGGATTCCTCTTGATGAGACAGAAATTTTGGATTACTCTGCTAGAGGTTTGGACGCCGTTGGAGTGCGGTCTGGTTGGTTCGCTCACGAAACCAACCGGGCCCCTAGAACGAAAAATCCAATAACTCACAGACCGGGCGTCCGATTGACGCGCCGTCTGTCTCATTAATTTTCCTCTTGATGAGATGAAACTTTTGCCATACTTCGCCAGAGTTTTGGATGCAGTTGGATAGTGGCCGGGTTGGATTGCACCCGAAATCCAATCGGGCCCCTCGAACAGAAAAGCTGATAACTTTCAGACTGGACGTCCGTTTGACGAACCGTCAGTGGCGTTGGTGATCACGTGGAGAAAAGGTCCCTATGAGTATACCCTATGAGAGTTCAGGGTACAGTTGAGATACGTCCAGGTTGGTTCGCACACGAAACCAACCGGGCCCCGGGGACGAAAAGGCTAGTAACTCACAGACCTGGCGTTCAATTGATGCGCCGTCTATTGTGTTGAGACCCCTGTGACGTGGCGGTCCATTGAGATACTTCTTCGTGAAACTTTGTGATACATGCAGTGTCGACCAGCAGCTCGTGGAGTGGACCCTCCCGGAGACGAGCGTGCGGAGTACAGAGACCGTGTAGCTAGCTGAGACCTGACGACTCCTTGACCGATCGACTCGGTGTGTTTCGGATAGCCTAGTGGGGAGCACTTGGTTGTTGCGGCAGACCCACGACGGAGGAGCGCTTGGTCGTAGCGGCAGACCCGTGGTACTCAACAGAAGGAGTACCTCTGGAGGCTATGAGGGGGAGCGTTTGGTTGTAGCGGAAGACCCACGGTGGAGGAGCACTTGGTTGTAGCGGCAGACCCGCAGTACTCAACATAAGGAGTACCTCTTGAGGCTATGAGGGGGAGCGCTTGGTTGTAGTGGCAGACCCATGGTGGTAAGCGCTTGGTTGTAGCAGAAGGCCCACAGTACTTGACAGGAGGAGTACCTCAGTAGTCTTAGGTTAGTGAGCAGTGCCTCATAGTCGTAACAGGACCACTGTACACTCCAGAGACGGGGCTCTTCAGCAGTTACGGTTTCGATAATGAAAATCCTGGTTTGAGCTGAGTCTATGACCTTTGTGTTTACCTCCTGATTGAGATGGGTCACTTGATAACATAGGTATATGTATGGACATATACTTGGGTAGTGGTTATCCGTTGATTACATAATGTTGTGTTTCCTCATGATTAATATGGGTTACATGATAACTTAGGTATATGTATGGGCATATATCTAAGTAGAGGTTATCTGTTGAGATCTCAATTGTGGGTCAGATCCTTTGTGGGTCATTGCGGGGGTTAGTACCTATCGATCCTTTGTGGGTCCGACGGCTTAGATGAATCAGGGGAAATATCTGATCATCTCTATCGTCTTACGAAGAAGTATACCTGTGTGAGTTGAATTATGTTTTTCTTTCCTGTGTGGACTGGATTGTACTTGGGCTCGGAGGTTGGAGCGAGCTGGAATTGATGACTTAGGTATATGTATGGGAATATACCTAAGCAGTGTCGGATGTTACTTTGTTATTGTATCTTTCCATTGTGTATTATCCTTTGTGGATTCTGGGAGACCATAGGGGGTCTCGGGGTCCCTACTGAGTTTCTTATACTCACCCCTACATGGGCTAGGCCCGCAGTACATTGTGTTGGTTGCAGATGATGGACAACGCTGATCGTGGTTGGGACTTGCAGAGTAAGATGGTACCTGGAGGTGGACCACTGGGCTGGACGTACTTGGAGCAGTCGACTGGACCCGAGGAGCAGTGGAGGCTATATGTACCCACCCTTTAGGTGGGACTTCCAGTGGATCACTTGACGCTACAGCTCTACTTTTAGTTGATGTTTTCCCTTTCCAGTTGTACTTTACTTTCAGTTTGGGTTTGTATTCTGGCCCACATACTTTTCCGCACTTACTGTTGTACTCAGTTTTTACTTAGTGTTTACTTCTACTGTTTTCTTTCTCTGTGATGTTTGTTTACTTTACAAAGGCAATTCCTTCCCTTTTTACCGGGATTTACGCCTTGGTGATAGTCTCCAACCCCTGGCCTATGGAAGGTCGGTTTAGGGTTTTCACGACACGGGCCCCGAGGATGGGTCGTGACAAACCATCCTTTTTAAATAAGGATAACTTTTCTTCTAATTCTTATTTGTTTTTAGTACCCAAGTTTATATTTCTTTGATTGAAGTGTGTTCACATAGATTTCATAAATTTATTGTTTGGGGAAATTATTGGAAAAGATATATACGATTTATATATACTATCTAAATACCATAAACTACATTGAATTGTTTCAACATAGA
Organism: Viscum album; assembly: GCA_963277665.1. NCBI lineage: Eukaryota > Viridiplantae > Streptophyta > Magnoliopsida > Santalales > Viscaceae > Viscum > Viscum album. Next base: position 148,353,872 of record OY728144.1, on the reverse strand, counting down.
ATATTATTTAGTAAAATTAGATACCAATTTATATTACATTGTTTTATCATGTGTATTTATGAATTTATGAAATATTTCATTATATGATTTCATTTTAAAGGGTTATGAAACCTATTTTCATTCCAAAGATTCTTTATGATATTTTCATGACTTGTTTTATATGGAACACATTGAATGAATGATGATGAATAAGAAAATATATGTCACTCCAATGTAGTTGTTAAGTTATATATCTTATGAGATAGTATTGGGTAGGGAAAATGAGTTTATTAAAAAATTGAATGGAATAATGAGTTTTCTCACAAGGTTTCACATTCTAATGATTTTATACCTTTATATGTTTATGATATTTTTAGATAATGTCACATTCAATGTTTATTCCTATATTTTATGATATTTCACACCTTTAAGTTATGATCCCATGATCCAGGATTACAGTTTTATTATAATAATCCAAGTTATTATTGTTATGATGTTTTGATATATGGAAATTCTCTTATATATTCTAATGTTATTCCATTATGTATGATATGATTTATGAATGATGATTTATTGAATGTGACATTTTTATATATACTGATTATACCCATATTCACATATTATGCCCACTTATGATCTTTTGTCATTATCTCTTATGATTAACAACATTGAGCATTTGAGATCACCCTTTTCTTGTGTTTCTACTTCCCAATGTTATGAGGAAATGTAAAACATATGTTGTATCTAGAAGTGTATATTTTATGGAGAATTTGTTATAGTCTCTCAAGACATAAAAATGGATTAATAATTCTTTTACATTGTGAAAAAATTCCAATTAGTTAAAAATAATTTGGTTTCATTAGTTAATGTATTGTCAAAATTTTCGAGATAAATAAACCCAAATGACTGCGGGAATGGGTTGTAATGTCATATTATTGTATTTATCATGTAATTATGAGAAAAGAAATTCATGGTTTCTCATTGCTTGTATCATAAAACGGTTTAGAAAATATTACAGGTTATGATGTTGTTTAAGGATAATTAAAGGGTTAATAAGTTAATGTTGGTCAAAATTTTAATGTTATAGATGAACCTTTATATTATTTTAGGTAGTATTAAACATTTTTGAAATTTCGATAATATAATATTAGGGAAAATAGTATGAATATTTCTAAATGATTAGCTTATATATCTTGTAAAATCTATATGTATCAGTAAAGTAGGGAATATGTCGTTCTCCAAGAAAATTAATACCTTTTGGGATATTGAAATGTTTATGTGGAAGTGGAATAAATTCCTCTAGGGGTAATCACACAAAAATATTAAAGGAGTATCAACTCATCAATCACTCAAGTGTATGATTATCGGGCCTAATACTATACTCCTATATAGACACTATCAGGAGATAATATTTGGTTAATAACATTATCATTACAACTCATTATAAAGTATTAATTATATCATGGAATCATGTTAAGAATTAAAATAGAACCAAACCTAATGAAACCTAGATTGATCCAAGAGAAATTTAGGATGAATTGAAAACTTATGTGTTATTTTTGAAAAATAGTACATTTTAAGGTTGAATGTATCTTACCATACATGAATTTTTTTTATATTAATTATTCATCACTAATGATTAAATCATTTTGGTTTCAGTAATGGATAAATAATAAAGTACCATTTTTATAATGGATCTTAATGACAATGAAAAGATTACTGATTGATAATGAATAAATTGGACCAATGAGAAACTGAATGGGATAAGAGCTAGAGTGAGAAATATTGTGGTTTATCCTAAAAATTTATCATATTTTATAATTAAAAATGTGATCAAATATGAGTTTAAAATTACACCATAGAAGGGAAACATGAATTCTCCTGAATGTTTTGGGGAGGAATATAAGGAATAAATAAATATTCAATTTCCATTCTTTGTAAAAAAGGCCGTATAAATGAAAATGGAGAATTTCTTAAAGGTTCTAGGAGATGATTTATATGTCAAACATGAGGGAATAGAGAATTTTTTTTGGTGAAATGTGATGTAGTTGGTGGATATGGTGAAAGGAAATAGAGTTTGTTCAATGGTACCATGAATAGTAAAATGCATTAAAAATGGGAAACATGAGCATTTCATATATCAATACCTAATTCAATGTCAAACAATGATTATAGGAATCGATACATTCTATGAAAATGGGAAGCCCATGAAGAAACTACCATGGATGTGGGTTCACGATATGTTATGGAATGAGGATCACTGATCGCCCACTACGTACCTCAGTATTTTATATTCAAATACTATTCAACCAATTCCTTTGTACCTAAGAACAAAAAATATCTACCCTGATAACTAGATGAAGAAATAATAAAATTTTTTTTTACTGGTATGATTATTGTCTCCAAATTATAGTAAGTCCTTTCTAATAGATGATTATAGGAATTTACATCCTATAAAATCCCACTATCCTTCCTTTAGTGATAATTTATTTGATATTAGGCATGGATTTGATCTCATTACATGGAGCCTATGATAATTTCCAAGATAATAAAATCACATATAAAATTCACCCATGGACACATAATAATTAAAGGATTACTATTAAATCCTTATGAAACCTTAATTAATTTATATTGGGGGTATTTATAATAAAATATTAATAGTAAAACTCAACATTATTTATATTTACATTATGAGGGAAATATTAGTTTACTATTTATACCAATAATAGTGATGATGAAACCTCATTATAAATTAAATCTATAATTATGTACATCATGAACAAACTCAATCCATCCATGCATCAGATTACCAAACCAAACTATTACATACCTAAGGGGAATTCCAAATCACTATAATCCATTTAAAGAATCATGGGTATCAAGTACAATCATTTGGGATGTTTTTTCCCTTGAATGAATCTTAAATAAAAAACAAAATTCTAATTAAAAACCAATGTGGACCATTTTTATGTTGGATGTACATGAAAAATAAAACATGAATACATTAAATAAATAGTATATATGATATAATGAACAATAAATTCCTCATATCACCCTATAAAATACCACATTATTCCAACATCCATTTCTCAACCCCCAAACTCCCTCATCATACTGTAGATAAGAAATTACCCAACCTCATCGTAAATAATTCATAAATCCAATACCCATAACTAAAATAATTAATGATCTCATTTAATGGAAAATATTATCTATAAATTATATGAAAATTAACTCAATACCAACCAAATCATTTAATATGAACAACATTTTGATTTTAAAAAATAAATCATACCTAAATTCCCGAAAAATCAATGATCAAATAGTGTACAAAAGATAATCCCATGCCAAAAAATATATACATAGGCACAAGAATAAAAGTACTCAGTAGGACACCACCCACATTACCGCATAAAACATAATAAATTATAAAACCAATTTAATCAATTTTGAAATATAATAATGAAAATAAATTTTCCATCATTAATTATGTTAATAAGAAATAACACATCAAGATGGGTTTTTTAACATTATTTTTTATATATATTTAATAAAATATTCACTTAAAAATCATTAAAAACATGAATTTGTTATATAGTAACTCTCTTCTGTTAGAAAACACCCATTTTAAAAATATTCCAAAACTAATTTTTAAAACCAAATTACATTTCATGAATAAAATATAAAAGTGTATAAAAAATAAACCATGTCATATATGAAACAAAAAAGGAAATTATAGGATCAGAACATATTAATAAATTATGGGATATCAAAATATGGAAATTTAATCCCCTAAATAAATATACTAAAAAATAAAATGGGCTTCATGGGATCTTCCCTAGGTCCCAAAATGAGATAGTGCTAAAATTTAAAAAAATATAAACAATCTTATTATCCTCAATTGAATCTTAATAATGCATCCAACTATCCAACATTGATCTTCATCTCGGTCCACTTACCCTATAGATGTAACTCATCAAATATGAGGGGGAGGATACTAAAAGACCATATAAACATATTTTGGAATCAAATTAATACATTCCACCAAGCCATGGGTTACCATGAAAAATATATTGTTATGTGAGAGAAGATATTATCATATATCAATTAAACTATCACAAATCATAATAAATATCTTATCCTCACCTATATTTCCCTTATAGTAAAAACACAAAAGATATAATATATTTGAAAAAATACATGAAACACCACCCACATAAATGGGAGATGAACAATGTGGAATAACGAGCATCTCACACGCTCTCACCTTTGAAAACCCATTTTATTTTTCTAAATGAGTCTTCCTAAAAACAATTCCAAAAAAATCCTTTTTCTATATATTAAAAACAATTTATACCATTTCATAAAAACTATATTTATCAAAACACCCTTTAAATATGGAAATAAATAAACCAAATCCCCTAAAAACATATAAGGGTCCCAACACTACCATTTAATATGTTCCATGAATCAAATTTCATCAAATCAATTTTATACCGCATATTTTATTCAAAATAAAATTTAAAATAATTTATTCATACTTGGTATTTCAAGTTATACCTGAAATGATAAATTAAACCTTTGATACATCAATTTCAAAACCCCAATAATCATTATAATTTATAAATACTATTTGTGAAATTATTTAAGAAATTTCTCAATCACATGTATCACCCAATTTATAGAAAAGTAGATTTATACTTTCTCTAAAATGGGTAAATTCACTTCATTCCATTAAAACCTAAAAAAACATTTATCTTTTCAATAAAAAAATAATTTAACAACATCATTTAAAATTTTAAACGCACAAAAAACCCATGAAATGAATGGTTCTAAATTTAAGTGTTCTGGTATGGTAAATCTTACGTAGAATTGACGGTAGATGGGTTATAATGATAGAGATGTATAAAACGAGAATTTAGACTATATATCGTAACTTATAATCAATGGAAACCCAAAAAGTAGGTTAAATTAAAACCCATATGATTTTATTATAATTAGTGAATTGACTAGGAATGAAGAAAAATGCGAGGAAATAGAAAGGTGATGGAAGTAGAGACCATACCTCATAGATCCACCCTTAAACCATGAAGATGCCTCTATGAATCACTAATAAAAAAGAATACATTATAGAGGTTCTCAAAAAATTGGGTGTGGGGTAAAACCAGGGGATCATGATTTTCAATGGGGAAAGGGGGAGAATTGAGGAGGAGCAGATCATTTATTTTACATCTAGTATTCACGAATAATGGAGGGGGAGGTCTCTAGGGGTAAGATTATATAAGGTAGAGGGGAGAAAATCTAGAAACGAGGGAGATAAATTAGTGATATAGGGTAGATTGAGTATATATTATGGGGTACAAAAATAAGTAATAAAAAATTATTATTGGGTATACCACATGGATTACCTACGCTTTTTACTAAACTGTTGGGTGACTGTAGAACCTGATATGCCTATAAACAATTAGACCCCTATATAGTTTCACCCATTCCCCCACATATGAAAAATATCCATAAAAAATCAATATAATTACACTATGTATGTGACATTCCATCTCACGTGGTCATTATAGGCTTCACTCTCAATGCAGGATAACTGTGCACCCCGAGAAAGGTGGTAATTTTTTTAAAAATTCCATAAAAAAAATTGATAAATATAAAAATAATTCAAAGTAATATTTAAATAAACAAAATTATAAAATTATAAGATAACATTTTAATTCAACACTATCTATTGTAACACTTTCTTCCTTCAAATTTTCATTTGTAAAGGTAGAAGGAAAAAAAGAAAGGAAACAACCATAAAGAATTATCTTTACAACCATCGATCACATATCCTAAATAAATAGAATGAATATTCATAATTTTTAGAATCATATCAATGAATCACACAACTGATATAGTTTATCCCAAGTCCCCCAATGTAAAATAGAAACTATATTTACTGTTACCACTATTTAGAATTATTTTAAATAATAATATGGAAAGCTAGTAATCCAAAATGATTACTCAAGATAAACCCAGCACATCCTCAATGGGAAACAACCATTGAAATATTCAAACATAAACCAATAAATCCTTTATAGACATAAATTAATTTGCCAAATAATCCTACCTAAAAATTAAACATTGAAAAAAATAAATCAAAAAAAATAAAAGATGTAGGTCATAACTCTAGGCCACTACTATAGAGGGTGACTTTGTATCTAAATGCTGGGAGACTAACATATAGCGAACCAAACAAACCCAACCAAAAACCAGCTAGTCCATACTCTGAGCTGGTTTCATCTACATCTCAAATACACAACCATACTCCCAAAGATCCTTCCCAAGTCATTTCAAAAAAAAATATCTTTATGATAGCATCATCACATGTAGAATCTTAAGAAGAAATACCCACATAATCAAGACAATGAAAAACCAATATATCAGTAATATCCCACAAAAACATCCCAAAGAGACTATATATAACACCCAACCATGATTAACCCAATTCCCAGACCAAATTAATACATACATGTAATCCACAAAACATGATAAATCTCATAGAAATTAATACCCAATACCTCTTATTGAAACTTAGGTCAAAAAACATATAGAAATAAAAAAAACATCTAGGATATAGGAAAGTAATTTTAATTATAGAAATTAAATAAATAGAAAGTTTCATAGTTCCATTCATGATGTGTTATCCATGTTTTGGAGTGTTGTAAGTAATGGGTCTCCCATCATTAACCTCATAAACAAGTCATATTTTTCCTCGATGGTAACCTCGATCACCTTATTAATTGTAGGGGGTCCATAATGAGGAATATATGATCGATGGTCCTAGAAAATACCACCTCTATAAAATTGAGCTTTCTTAAAATCCTTAGTTACCATATCATGATAGAGGATTCACCACACTAAGAATTAACAGATATAACCCTTTCATGATTTTCAATTATGATGAAATATCTGGAAATCAAGGTATTATTCAACACTAATAACCTCATGAAAAAAAACTAATGAAAAAAACACCATGAATTTAAAAAAAGATACCCTCACACAAATGAGAAGGAACCAAGGACCCCGAATAACATTAGAAGGATCCAAATGGACTTCCTATAGAAATTTCAAACCTTTATTTTTCAGGAGTGTCAAGGGAGTTGAATATTGTCCCAAATCTTCATAACCCATCCATTTCAACAAATGACACTTGTCCATAATTAAGGTAAATATGAACCATTAAATGAAACTCATTAGAGATTAATAATTAGGGAACTTTCAAAACCAACCACAATATTTGAGGCATGGATAGAAATAATAATCAAACAAACATACTTTAGTCCATAATTGAAATCTTTTGGAGTCTTGTACATTGGGACACGACTTCTAATATTTCCCTTGTAATTTTTAAGAGTTACCCCATTACTATGGTATTTAATGGATCCAAAGTTCATGACTTGGAAGCAAAATCAATCTTCCCATTCAAAAACTAATTACAACCCAAACAATCTATCCTTTAAAAAAATACATGAAACATAAATTAAATAAAACTATATTTTTATAATAACTCACACCAAGGTGTGATTATTATTTTTCAAAAACAATTCTGATAAAAACATTATTTTTTATAAGAAAAACCATTTTGATTCACTTTAAAACAAAAATATTTTGAACCTATCGTGGGTTAAACAATAACATATAATCAAGAAACCACAAAAAACCATATAAATATATCTCAAGTGAAACTATTGACTTATTTCTATTTCAAATATAATAAAATGAAATCAATGAAAAATTATTTCTAAATAGAAAACAAAAAATAAGATGTAGAATCATGCTAATGTTTTCATTATTAATGACGAGGAATGTTCCAATCATGCAACGATTCCAATAATTGGGTTGGAATCAAGTTATTGATTGCTGAATGGTTTTTAAGGCCATGATATACCTCCTTACTCTTAATTTTCTCCTCCACATTCATTTCATGATCAACCATAGAACCCCAATGAAACCTAACCACTATAATGAGGACAAATGAATCATCAATTGTTGTCAAATAATGTTTTGGGTCAAAATTAAAAACCCAACTAGTGATGATGATTCAAGAATTGTTTGGGTGGTAGTAATCTGGAACCAACTCATAAAAAAAATAAGAGTATAAAAAATTATCCTATCTCCACTGTACTGTGACACTCCAAAAAATAAAATTTATTTAAATAACCTATTCTACCTTATAATAATCTATGCATATAATACCATTTTAACATGAACTAACTTAAGATGTCCATCCAATATATACCCAAAATAGCCCAGTGAATATCATAGGGGAAACATAGACCCCCATCATGATGAAAATAATTACAGGAATCAAATACAACCATTTGTATTTATTTAATCCTTGAATCAAAGTAAAATTAGTAATGACATTCTAGAGAAAAATTACCATTTACCATCCGTATGTCAGACGCCCATGCTAAATAAAATAAGTAGAAAATACAACAAACTATAATTAATGTAAATGATATGAATCCCCCATATCACCCTATATACACCATAAACTAGAAATTAAACACTTATTATCCCCAAAATCAATCGAGGATTTTCAAATCCCAAATCAACCAGTCTCTATATATATAATTAAATAAGCCAATTACCATAACTAAAAGTTGTAAATAACTCATTAAAAAGTCACACATGATCAGATATTCTATGAAAATAAAGGAAATTATAAACAATTTATTTAATATGACCAAAATTTCAATGAAATAAAATAAAACTAAATTTAATCCCCAAAAAATGAATGATCTAAGAGCATCTAGAAGCTGAACTCATGGTAAAAATTGAAATGGAAGATATACATGAAAATAAAAATACTATGTTAGAAACTACCAACCATTCCACAATAAAACAATCAATTATAAAACCTTTTTCTATATATTTTTATGTAAATGATGAAAATTTGGTTTTTTAATCTCAATTACATTTAAAAGTAATAAAAAATCGTGATGGTTTTATAAACATTTTTTTTCTTAAATGAATACAATCACTTTGGAAGAGTTTACGTAAAAAATCCATGTTTTCCAAAGTAACTCTCTCCCATTTTAAATCACCTTTTTAAAATTAGTCAAAATTTCTATTTTCAAATAAACAAACACTATATGAATAAATGATCAAATGATAAAAGAAGGTAACCATTTCATATATAAATTAATAAAACAAAAGAATCCAAAAATTGATGAAACAAATATTGATTAATTTGGGGATATTAAATTAAATATTAGGAATTCAATAACCAAATCCACCAAGAAAAGAAATATCTATCATGGAATCTACCCTAAGTCCTAAAGTATTATTGTTCTATACTTTACCATAATACTGAACAACCTGTCAGTATACGATGTGTCTTAACAACCCATCTAACTATCATTCACCCACCCGTATATTTGAACCCTTCCCTACTATCTGTGTTTCATATAACAAAAAGTGGAAGTATATAATAGTATACTACTACCAAGTGAAAAATAATTATATAGTTTCCACCAAGATATGAGTTCCCATGACAATTGTAATGTTTGGTGAGAAAACAAATCTTAGAGACCAAGAACAATTTCATGAAAAATAATTGGTATCTCACCGTCACCACTATTACCCTCATAGGAAAATCACATTTAATTTAATTCCCAGTAACCACTAACATAAAATAGTACTCATTATAATACGAGATAATCCAAGGGGTATAAAAGGGTTCAATAAAATCGTGTATTTGAAAACCCACATTAAAGTACCAAACAATGCTACCTAAAAAATCTGAATATTAAGCCTTTTTATATTATTTAAAAATAATTTATATCATTTCATAATAGAAATCCCATTTAAAACACCTTTTAAATCAATTTTGAAATGAAATCACTCTTAGAAAAAACATATAATGGTCTAAAAATGAACATTTAATTTTTTTCCATGACCCAATGAGGGTCAAATATTTTTTAAAACATAAATTTTACTCATAATAAATAATTAAATTATTTATTCATATAACTAATTTCATGTTACACTTTAAATGAGAATAAATAACTTTTAGAATCCAATTTGAAAACCCCAAACATCATTATAATTTCTAAATATTATTTTTGAAATCATTTGGCTATTTTTATAAACCAATGATGTTACCTGTTAATCAAAAAACATTTAAAAATTATTTTAAATGGATAAAATAAATATTTTCCATGAACCCAAAAAAAACAAACATTCACTTTAGAAAATAAATAAACATATTTTAAAAACACTATTTAATAACTAAAATAAAAATAAGAAACCAATTAATGAATATTTTGGAACCAAAATATGCATCCACATAATGAACTAAATGGAAAAAAACATAGTAAATGAGTTTATGTTGTTTCATAGGCTTCAATTTTACTAGTTCTAGATCCAAAAAGTAGTTATGGATAAGAAGTTATGGATGTTCAAAGAAAGTATGGAAAATGGTTTATGGAGCTCCCTTCACAGCCACATGAACGTTTTTGCTTTGTAGTTCCCCTTTTTCCCTTCACACCTAAATGAATTCATGTCTTCTGTGGTGTGCCGTGATACCATGTGAATATATGTCCACTACCTCATCCCATTTCCTTCTCAGTGATAACCAAGAACCTGTGCGAACGTGTCTTACACACCGTGACCAATTTCCTTCACATCGGAAACCTTGAGCAACCACCCTCTAGTACCCATGTAAAATTTTATACTTTATGGCAACCTTTTACTTTTCATTATGCTTTGTGAGAGCCATGAACCCCCATGTCCTATAAATATCCAACTGACCCCCCTCCAAACCACAATTCTTCCGCCCTTTCAACATATGGTCTCCCATTTCACAGTGCACCTTAGTACTAAAATGGGATGCTCTTTGCGAAGGATGGATCCGCTTTGGGGGTGCTCAAGGCTCCACAAAGAATTAAGAATTCATTTTGAACTCACATAAAAATGAAACATATATTAAGTCGAGTCCATTCTTCATGATCATCTTTGCTTCTAAAATCTCCTTCGCAAGACCCTCGCCTCTACTAACCCATTTCTTTTGTGAAGCCCTATCATTTTTTATGATCCTCAATGCACACACAATAGTCTATACCATGGGGACTACGCCCTCACACCCTCACTAAGGATCAGTGGCGAGCTACTGTACCAACCATCCGGCCCAATCCCTTTCCTACTGTTAGTGACCCCCATTAAAAATATACAGTTGCACCATAAATATATAAGTCTAGGTCCCTGATATTTGAACTTACACCCTTATGTTCACCCACCATCCACCTATGGAATACCATGATTCGAAGTACTCATCCACACTCCATGAAACACCTTCATTCGACAAATTCCTCTTAGTCCCTTTCCCATTTTGTGAGTTGAGATTCTTATATTCAATTAACCACGCGTAAGCCCCATATTCCATTGCTACTCTTTAGAGGCACCAGGACAACGTCCACTTGTAAGCCCCATCAACCATTGTCGCTCCTTATCAGCACCATGATAGTTTCCATGTGTAATACCCATCCACTGTTGCCACTTCTTAGAGGCACCAGGGAAGCTTCCACATGTAATCCCTATTGACCAAATATCCACTATGTCACATTCAAGAATTTCTTGTGCCTCCCAATCCCAAATTATGGGTTGGTTCAAAATTTGTAAGTCCATGTGATGAGAAGTGAGTCCTCATCGTCTGAGATTTAAGATGTTAAACTACCAATAATCCACATACTTAACACATGACATTATACTATGATCTCCACATACATGAAAAGTCTGAGAGGACCAGAAAGGGGAATCCCACTAGCACCCTCTCCCCACTTGGGATTTTACCCCATAGGCTCCTTAGGCACTCTCTACAGATTCCCTAAACCACATTCTCGGGATTCCCTCTAGGAATAAGTCCCAATATCTATATCCCTGGTGCACTAAACATGCGTAATCTCTGCACTATCCCTCATGGATACACCTTTCATGAAATGATCATCAGGTCCACTATTTCCTCTTGTTTCTCACACCAAGGATAACTCACATGAGCTTAGAGTAAGCATCGACTATGACAACCTACCTTGGATTCTAACCATGTGTAATTACCTGGAATGTATTTAGGTTATTTTCCTTTGTGTATGCCCTGATTCTATGCACCATCCAAAACTATGTGTACTTTGATCCCTGCCTTTTAAATAGGGTACATAGGAATCCTCCTCATGGTTCATGTCCATCACTCCCTACAATCCATTTTCCCAACTATTTTACGTTGTTCCACACATCTCATATGACCTTAAACTGAATCCCCACCACTGAACTATGTGGTTTTTGATCCCTTTCATGTATGTAGGAATCTTAATTGAGGTTCAATAACAACCATTGGTAATCTATGGTGGTCCCTCCTAGGGATATACCATCCCAATTTGATCTTTCTAGGAAACATCACCTAGATCCACCGCTTGGTGTGTTTGGATCGAACCAAATAGAAATCTAACCATGCATAAGTCCAACAATAAACCAATACTTATCCAACCAAGAGTTTCCATTTTGTGATGGGCCTCTATCCATGCATAATCCCCAACATGTCTCTAGGTCTATGTCCATTGTGTATACCCAGATTCTATGATCCATTCATATACAACATGGACTTTGATCCTCGTCTTCTGTTATGTAGGAATACTACCCGAGGTCCAGTCCCATCATCCATTTCCATCATGGTTTCTCCTTTGATCCTTTACATCTTTGGAAGATCATTTCCCAACATGGAGGTTCAAATTCCTTCAGGTCTTTACCCATGCATTCAATCCTCATGGGCCACCACATCATGTTTTTCATTACCAAACCATATATATAGGCATTGATTCCAAACCATTGGGATATATAGGAAGACTATATGAGGTTAAAGGATAGAAAAACCACCTTAACATCAGTACTACATCATTCATTCCTCCTACTTCATGTAGTCATACATCATCCATCCTAACTCATACCCAGACAGCCACATCACGATGGTATTATTCCATCCATTTTGGCAGCTAACCATGCATCAGCCCCATTCATCACATTTCCCTTTGCAGCACTTGGGCAGCTAACCATGCTTAATCAATGCACATCATACCCATACAACCAATACTTCGCTTATTGTGATGGACATCAAGCCATGGTTAGTCCTGAAATAACCCATTAGAACTATGTGGGGTTTGATCTCATTTCTCTAAATTGGAAACATATAAAGGCTTCTTGAGGATCAATCATATCCAATGTTAAACTTTTGTGTTCCCCTTTTTGGGGTGTACCTCCCTGATCCATCCTTTGGGATGTCCAGATCAGCCTTCATGGTGTAAAACCGTCTCTCCATGAGACACACCATCCCTAGTTCATCCGTACTGAGAATTATGATCTGTCCATCTGGTAAACCTTCAATGATATTACTCCTTGGAACGTACCCATCTGATCCACTCTCATTAGTGTTCTGATCAATCCTATCTCTCTCTACAATATGTTAAACTCATGGTGTATCTTGTTTTTTAACATTGGAAGCCATAGAAAACCACAGAGACATGCCTCCATCATTGGATACCCTGAAATCGACATAGGATGACTCGGTCTTCTATTCTCTTAAGAAGGCATCTGATAAGGGAGAATTCAAGGTTACCAATGTTCTAGTGTCTAGACTTTCTAGTGATTACCATCATGACTACTTCCCTACCTTAAGTATTACTCCCCGACTTAACCCTCTAAAATGTCTAAAAGTATGTACCGTAATTAACCAATGCCCACAAATAGATTGCAATTAGAGGAGGTTCATGAAAAATGTCTTAATCTTTAACATAGACGTGAACTACGTGATGAATTGTGAGGAGGAATCCAAGGAAGGAGGGATTGAAATCATATCATCTCGTTTAGGTCATAGAGAAAACATCACTAAATAAGTGATGAATGCCGCCCAAATTTGGAACGAGGGAATGTAGGGAAACATCCAGCACACCGCTCGTAGACAGCGCCCACCATGAAGGATGAGGGAGTCACCCACAAAAAAGGATAGCAGGTTAGTCTCGGTGTCATGTGACACATGGGGTAAATGAAGAGAATATTGGATTAGGAGATCCTCTTTATTGGCGTTGTTCTATATAAACAATGGAGTGGGAGGTTGTCTGGGTAAAGAGTGTGCATGGGAGTGGGGTGCTCAGTTTGGAGGTCGTTAGAGGGGGGATGTTACACTAGGGAATATGGGAGAGGAAGGTAAAATTATGTTTTAATAAAATTATATAAACTAAAAATTAAAAATGTAATACTCAAAAATCCATATGGTTTACTAAATCATCTGATGAACATGTAACTCACCCTACCAGGGAAAAAATACCCCTTCAATGAATTTACTAGGCTCTTACAAGTGATAACTAGCCATTCCCCAATAATTCTAATGGAGTTTCCTAAGAGGCAAGACCTCCTACATGTTTTTCTAATCATTCAGTCTATCCATGAACCCCTATAAACATCTTAAATGTTTTGTTATTTTTTGTAAAAATTTTATGCAACTCAAAAAAATCTTTATAATACATAAAAAATAAAAAAAATTCAATGATAATGTATTTTTTTTATTATAATATCTATCATATAGAAAATTTTAAATATCACATTAGTAATTAATAATTAATATTTTTATGATGAAATTTATGAGTAGAAAATATAAGAACTAGAAATATTAAAATATAATTTAATTAAATTAATAATATGTTAACATCTTATTCTATATATAGGATTGAACTCAAATAGAAAAATGATAAATCAAAATACAATATTACTATAAAATCTATCCCTATAAGTAGCAACTGTGAATTGGTTTGACTAAATTATATATATATATAATGCTCATTTTCTAAAAATTTACTAAGATGTTATTGTTCTTTAATATATATTTAACTAAAAATGTATTTTCATGTGTTATAATTTTTAATAAATAAAATTAGGTATATTACTATTAAATTATTATGTCAATAAAATATAATACTGATTGATTAATTTTTATTTTATTACTGTTTTATTTATTTATAAATAAGAACATCTTGTATTTTAAAATTATTTTTTTCCATAAAAACTATTTTTCATTATATTTTTCATTATTCATTTTAAAAAAATAAAATATATTTGACATATTTTATAGATTCATCATGAAAAAAATATCATGAGATACTATTTTGGTATTTTTCTAAAAATATTCATTATTAGGTGGATAATAAGTTTTTTTACAAAGATTGTTTTTTTATGAAATTATTATTATATAAGTATAAAATGAATATTTAGGAAACCATGTAAATAAAAATAAAATATTTCATAAAATAAATTATTAATATAAAAATATTTATTTTTTAAAAAACGATGTATGAT
The DNA here is from genome assembly GCA_963277665.1 of Viscum album. Lineage (NCBI taxonomy): Eukaryota > Viridiplantae > Streptophyta > Magnoliopsida > Santalales > Viscaceae > Viscum > Viscum album. Next base: position 148,338,503 of record OY728144.1, on the reverse strand, counting down.
ATTTTTGAACTTATGTTATACAATTCTCTATAACCATTTTATGTACAATATACATTTTAAATTTTTTGATAAATTTTTATCACTATATTAAAGTTTATATATATAAATCAACGTCAAATTTATAATTATAATTTTTATATTATTTAATAAGTTTCATTTTATTTCTAGGCATAAAAAATTAATTACATAGGTTAAAACGTTTTACTTCATTCAATGAAAAAAATGAGTAAAAGCGTAAATCAATGTGGTAAATGGACTACCATGTTAAAAACAGGTCTCTAAATGGGGTCTCCTAGTGTGGATTGACCAAATATTATCCCCATTCCATTATTTTAAATTTTCGATTCATCTTGACAAGTGAAACATGAGAAACACATGATATATATATATATATATATATTAGGATGAAATATTTACAAAATTTCCATTCCCACCACATATAAAAGGGACCTATCACCAACCATTATGGACAACACCCAAATTTTATATTCATTATTAATAGCATCCTTATTTACATACATTATAATACTCTTTTATTTATTTTAACATTTGGACCCAAGTGTTTTCCATATGCCCTCAATTTATCTGGAATCCCTTATGGAAAGATGAATGTTCTCAATATAAGTACAATATTTTTCCCAAAAAAATATTTATTTTATCTCATTCCATTATATATATATATATATTCATTATTATATAATATTATGAATTTATTATTATATTATACTTAATGTTTTTTATTATGGTAATAACTGTTAATCACCTTCCCCCTTTTCCCAAGGGAAAATGAAAATCCTATTCATGAGTATGTGTGAGCTGCTGTGTTTGTAAAGCATCAAGTTTTATTTTCCATCAGTACCTATCATGGATAGTGCTAATGTGAAATTTAATAAATAAAAATGATATTTAAAAGTTTTAATATATTTTGAAATAATAAACCACATTACACAATTATCCTATTCTATGGATAATGAAATGATCATCCACATGTACATGAAGACTATTGCCACAAGAGAATGAAGTATTCTATTTTTCATCACCGCATGTCTTCGATTACCTTGTGCAATGGTTTAATATATAAATATTAAGTTTATTAAAGTATTAGGATTCTATTATGACACATTTAACAAAATATTAATTATATTGGAAACAAATGATCATTGTAAATTAAACTGTCTAAAATTAGTATACAAAGAAGAAAAACAAGTTTTCTATACTCTGTAATAGATATCCAATACCTATTTTTTTTTAAAAAATGTATATTACAACTTATCACAATATTAAATCATAAAAAAATATCATTATGCATCTCAAATAATGATATTGAAACTAAATCCCTTCATAATCATCTATTAATTATGTTATATTCATGTTTTGGTCAGTATGACTACCTACTTGAAAATCATATAAAATAATATCATGGATGACTATTAAAACATAAATATAGGTAATATTTTATATAAAGTAGTATTTAGTGATTTTATTTTTATTTTTTAATGGTAAAAATAATAGTATACTGATTAATTAAGATACCAGTGCCCATTCATTAAAAATAAAGAAAATCTATCACTAACGATTCCATATTTAAAAATCAAAACCAAAACCCCCATTTGGATTGAAATTATAAAATTATGAATAATTATAAATAAAAAATTATAGTACATTCTATGATGTGATAATGATGGTCATTTTGAAAATAATGAATAACAACACCTCTATTAGGAAACCGGTTTAAAACAATTAAGATTAAAAATACCAGATATTGAAATTTTATAATAAATAATTAATATTGGTGTTCTTCTAGTTTTATTATCTTATATTCTTTATTCATTATAATTTTATTCCTCCCACCATGTAATTGGTATCAACATGGATTTCCCTTTATTTTTTTCTCATTGGTCTTCTAGGCATCTGATGTTTCTTGCTCTCACTCTCAATGCTTGGTTCCTTGGCAGCAAGGTCCTCTATAATCTGTATTTTTGTCTTGTTATTCCATCCCATCATGTATAAACCATGATTTATTGGTCCCAATGGAGCTGATATACATTTGTTATTGTGATAGGTGAAAGGTGGAGGATTCATCTTTTTCATCATCATTTTTATTTCTGTGGTCGTTCCCACTATCGATGCTTGAGTCTGGTCTATCTTATTCCCTTTCTTCTAGATCTATCATTCTAGAAACCATATTGGTATATTGTGAGGGTGTTCAGGGGTGTTTTGTGATGGGATGATGATCCATTGAGGGTGTTCTATGGTATATTCTTTGGATTATTTGTTCCCTTATTTTCAGTTTCTCTAATGGTGATGGTTCTGCTTCATCTTGGATTAATGAGTTCTGTTCCTACAGATTGTGCTAGGGTTCATAGTGGTGATGGAGGATGAAATTACCATGATTTAGAAGTGTAATTTAAGGATCTGTTATGGTACATCTTCACTTTATAACTTCCAAAAAAATAAACTGTTTAAATTGGATAAATTTTTTTGTTTCAATTTGATTATGTTATTGGGTGATGTATGAGTAAAAGTGGCAGAAGCAGTTTCAGAGGAGCTGATGAAGACTAGTTTGTTTTCACATCACTGATGTTACTGACGATGATGGTGATCAAGAACATTAGGGTTCAAGGATTGAGGCACAAGTCTCTTCGTGGTTTGAGTCCCAATCAGGTGGTCAGTTTTTGTTTGAAATTTGAATTCAATGGTGTTTGGACGAGGTATTTTATATAATTTCACCTTCCCATTGAACTGTGTTTTTGTGATGTTTTTATTTTTGTATTAAAAAATTATACCGTGAGGTTCCAACTAACCCAAAAGTGTTTTTTTAAAATAAAATAACGTGTTTTTTTGTTATACATTACCCATCATTATTTATTTATTATTAAATGTATATTATGTTTAATTTAAATCTCTATTTTTTCAAGGGGTTTTGATTAAAATGATACTAAAAATATAATTGTTTCATTTCCAAACCTATATTTAAATCTATATTTTTGTTAACAGATAATACATCAGGGGAAGTTTTTCCTTTTATCAAACCCCTCATCATTTTCATTAGATATTACAAGGGTTTTAAATTTCCCTTTGAAATTTCTTTTCCCACTGACTCATATTATACGTGACGTGTTTCTTATAAGCGATACTTACCCCATCTCTTCTTTTTGGTTGCGAACCTCCATTTTCCATGATAATATTCAATGGATTATTTTAAAAATGTATGTATCTATAAGTTAATAATTTATTAAGAAATATTTTACACTTTTATTACATTAAATAAGATGTTTTAAGAAAATTTTTATTTATTTTTATATGGTTTTATTTCATCAAAGTGTGAAAAGAATGAATTTTTATGTTTTCCATGTGAAAACATCTTTCCGTAATTTCTCTATTTTATATGAAAATTTGTCTTACAAATTTCAATTTTATAAAATAAATTTTAATACTCTATAAATCAAAAGAGTGTATATATATATATATTAAATTGGTTAAGGATATTCCATATTTGTAAAATGGTTTATCTAGTACTCATAAATCTTTTTTTACTTATGTTAGCATAGGTTGAAATATTGTTTTCTTTTTGGAGGATATTATTAAAATGTCTAGATACACCTTTTCTTCTCTCCAGATGGATTAAAAAATTATCATTTGAATCAGAGGAATAATCCATGACTGAAACATCACGTCACCCATTTTCAGGCACTTTTCCTCCACTTTGCTTGTTTTCATTTTAATTGAGAATGCCTTGGGACTCTTAACAATAGGAAGAATTATATGAGAATAATGGAATAATGATCAAGAATGTTTATTTATTTAATTAATGCAGTCTAAAAATAAATATGTAATGGACTTGTGGGGTTCTCAATGTGCTCATATAATGCCTGAGTTTTTTTGGGGTGACTATAATGAATATGCAGTTTTTATAGTATCTACGAAAAATACACATACTGTTCTAGGATTATATGATGTCTAATCTCTATAGGAAAGATATCGTGAACTTTTTATGAATATTAAAGGCAGTACACACCATGTAAAGGTTACATGTCATGTGATGATAAAATATAGTTTTTTAAAAAAAGATGATGAGATTTTCATTGTATTTGAGCCCTGAGGATTACACAAAATGCAATGGAATTAAAAGCCATGTAAATATTGAGAACATGGATTTTAGGGAACTTCATTGGTTTATTATTATTTCATTCTTCTGTATCTCTCTCCCTTATCAAAAAAGGGATCTTCTCTTGTGAATTTGGGAGCCTTCATTCAATCCGAATTGTTTCATTCAATGTTTGATTACTATTGCTGTTGGATCATGTCTTTCCAAGAGATTAATAATTTATTTTTTATTATCGCATTGAATGAGGTTGCATTTTTGGGTTGTGGTATAAGATATATTTTCACAGGGTGATGTTATTATGTATTATTTTGTAAATTCATTGTGTCATACTGTTCCCGGGGCCGTTTCCATCATTGGTTATAGTTCATAGGGGGTTTGTTCCTGAGTTATGTGTTGTTTCATTTTCTCCAATGACCCATTGGTTAACTAAATAAATTCAATGACATATAGAATGATTCTAAGGAATCCTTTGTCATTGGTTTTTCCTTTTGGTGGATTTTGTTTTGGGTGTGTGTAACCCGAATTTTGAGGTAAGTGGTTCTGTCTCTACACTATGTTTGTGTACTACATTGCCCATATTTTTAAAAATTATTTTATTAAATTAAATGGAATTATAAAATTATTATTTTTAGTGTAACCAAGCTTTTAAAAAAAGATGGTTTTCCATTATTATTGGTAAATTGAAATGGTTTTCAATGTATTAAGAAATAGTTTTATGAAATGGTTATCAAAGTGTAGTTTAATGAATTTTTTTGATGAACTTGTTTGGAAAATATTGCATATGTGATGACTTGGGTTTGTAGTTGGGTGTAATAGTAATAGGTCTCTTCCACTATTAGAGACTTTGCTCATGGGATTTTCCTTTTCTACCTAGGGACATTGTTCTAGGGAATTATTAGATATTTAGGGGATTTAATTTATAGAGTGTTCCTCTTCTCTCTATAATCATTGTGTATGTCCAGTGTCTTGATGCATAAATGATTTTCAATGTTAGGTATGAGTGTCCTAGATATAATAACCTAGTGTGATCCTTAATGTGATGTTATCTGTGCTTCGGAATTTGGATTGTACTATTTTTATTATACAACCATTAATATTATATGATATGTGATGAAGGGTTTCATTGTTTTGATATAAATGATGGGATATATGTATATGCGATTATTTGAAACTTATTTACATATTTGTTTGGGAAATGTAAAAAAATGGGTAATTAAATTGATTTACTATACTATTGTTATAAAAAAATTTAAGCTGTTATCATGCATTGTTTTCATTAAAGATGATCATTATTGGATTATTATTAAGTTACATGATATTGAATACATCGGTGGGATGTTACTAAGCTTGACATCTCACACCATTTGTACCAATTTTGTGGTTCATAGAACTTCTTATTTCTCTTGATGTAGTGAAAGGAAAGGTGTGATAATGAGATGAAAAAGTTTTATGTTAGTTGGTATTTGGGTAGCTGGTGGTGAGATGGTGTTTGTTTTACCAAATTACCACTTATAGTTTTTGGAGAGGATAATTTTTTTATAGTCCTTTGTAGATGGTAATGCCACCTTAAGACTGTTTTCTACATTTTTCCATTATATCACATATGTTGTTCCTTATCTATTATGGAATATATTTTTATATTATTTTGATTCTATTTTTAAGTGTATATATCTATAATGTTGTAAAATTATGTTGGGAGAATCAATTCCCTATGATTTTTGATTGATACATGGGTGCTAGTCACCAAATCTTTGGGATTGGGAACACCATTTCAGTTTGTGGAGGGTCAGGTTGGATACTAGTTTGAGATGTTAATTTTGGTTGGTTCGTTAAATATTTTTATCAGTGGATATATTTCCACAAGAGACCTTGTCTTGGGTCATTTGGATGAATAACTATATGAATTTAGTTACATGAGATATATATTATAGTGAGTGATTATCTAGATCATTGCACGATGAGACTCAAATTAACATGTGATGTTGGGATGCGTGTCTTATATTTTTAGTTCTTGATGATGATCTCATTTTTTACAGACTATTTTCCTAATTTGAACTATTTTTTTGTTTTCTAATAATTTCCTTTATTTTGATATGTAGTTGTATGCCTCTGAGATGTGTTTGTGAGTTCCCTAGGAGGGTGCAGCAGAGGTGTAGTGTCTCAACCTGTGAGCCACATAGTGGCTCCATGAGAAGGATGACCATGTGATATCTGGTGCACCTACCCATATTCAAGAGGCTGTCAACTAGAAGTGAGGTCTTAGGGTGTTCTTGTGGGGGGACTATTCCCTCACAGATCAGATTGATGTATAGTAGTAAACAATATGTAATAAATAGTGAAAGCATTATTAAACATTAACAAGAAAAATTAATAATTATAAATCATCCATGAGAAATGAAAAGTCATAAGATGATAATAATAATAATGGATACAAAATAATGATGTCATGTTGCTATACAAAATGATTACAAGGGGAAGAGTGGATACATGTGTATACCATATTCTAACTGAATACAAAAATAGGGAAAACTAATACTACTAGAATAACAAGATTATGATCATCATGTTTCTCTCCTAATCCATCATAGAACTCAGAATCAATCCTAAAATGTTGGATTTTTCCCTTTATATACACACACAATTATGATTTCTACTTGGGTACCAACGGTGGCCCAAGAAGGGTATGAGATATATTCAGTAGGATATGACCAATGGTGTCTAGATGAAACCATTTTGTTCATATAATATTATTATCATGAAAATAATAATAAACATATTTCAATAAATAATTTAATAATTTAGACTTGGTTCCTCTTAGGATACTTGTCCGATTATACCTACTTCATAATAAGCTTTATGTCACAAAACCATGGTATTCATCACATGTATAGAATAATGTATACACAAGTAATCATAATTAGAGTTTAAAATGATGTATCATCCCCAAAATGAAATTTTTATTTGAGGATGTATCCCTATAATTTTGGTTATACAGTCTGATCCACTAATTTTGAAAACAACATTAGTATTTAATAAGCGGAACCCTGAGCTCATTAAAGGAAACCCAAAAGGAATCCTAGGTGTAATTCTAGGGGCACTGTGAAATCCCAACACTATAAGAGTCTGTCAATGGAGATCCATAAATGGAATCCCATGTATCACTTTCTGAAGGGTTTAAATCACACACTTCTAGACAATCACAAGGGACAAAGTATCAGTCACAACCTAGTGTAACCATCTAGCCACACATCCCATTGACAGTTTCACCCCTATTGGACTGATATGTCTCACTTGGAGGTAGGATAAATTCTTAGTGATTCCATATAAAAAATAATAGTTATCCCTACTGGTGTATATACAATTCATAACATGTCTCATTTGATAAACATGATGAGACCATCCAAGGAATCCTTAAGTTAAGAACCTATTATCATCCTTGTAATAATATAATATAAGATAGCTATCAAAAAACCATTTTATTTAAAAATTAATTTTAATTAGTATAATTTATTTTAATTATCCAGTTTTTTTAACTATGTATTTCAATAAATGGCATAAGAAAAGGACCTAACACAAGGCCAATAATATTATTAATTCATATCATATTCCATTATAAGTTTTTAAAAGGGAAAAAACCTAAAAGATGATTTAAACCATAACATGTAAATGGAACGAATGAATTTAATATGAGGCACACCCATAGTGGTGTATTGTCTAAGGGAGATAACCAATGATGTGATTAACCATTAGTTTGGTCCTTACTATGCATGAGAAACAATTTACATTAATTTTATAATAATTTTAAGATAACCATAGGAAAGTTATAACATGTGACATAAAGATTCATAATATAAAAGAAACTAAAAATGATGGAAAAAATATTGACCTTTTAAGTTAGTTTTTAAGGTGAACACCCACCCATATTCGACCATCGATTTGCGCTGTAATGGGATAAAATGAAAAAAACTAATCCAACCCCCTTAAAATAAGAAAAATAAACTAGAAAAAAATAATGAAAGGTGTAAAAGGTAAAAAATGTATTTAATAATTAATATTTGGGACATTAACTATTTTGAAGCAATGTGACCAATTATTAACATAAAAGCGTTGAGATGGAGGAGATCTCACGGAACCAAATTTGAGGTGGAGGAGGAGCTTCGGTCACGTGATTCTCATGTGATTGAGAAGAATGATGAGATATGAAAATTTATCCACTAACCCCTTTAAAAACCAATGTAATTTACATAAAATTTAAATTCTATATAAGTCTTTTAATTATTGGGGTCCTTCCCTCCTTTGAAATCTCATCCCACAATGTGCAAAGGGTCTAGGCAACACCTTTCACATAATTTACTCAATAGATATTTTTTTCTCTAATTAAAAGTCATGTATTTATTATAGAATATGTACATGGAATGTATACCTCCCCTATATCCCTACAAACTATCCTTCAAGAAGAAAACTGACCCACCCTTAGGTGTGGTTTTTAGGTTTAAGCAAAATAAAAAAGAAAAATATATCTCTGAAATTCCAGTACATTACATGATTATATTCTAAAAAATACTCTGATGGATCATAAATTTATTGAGTCTATCATGCGGGTAGTTCGTGTTATCAACTAGAATGTGCTGAAAGTTTAGAATATAGTGGTTGAGGTACAATAGAGGGATATAGTAGACAACGATCTATCATGAGAGTTCATGCATGAGAAGACAGTATTCTTTAAAGATATGAATAAACCATATACAGAGGATGACTGGATTGAAATGATTGATCAGATCTTAAACCTCTTTGATATACTTGATATTATCAAGGTGATGTTCACATAATTATAACATGAGGGTCCTGAAAAGAATTTGTTGGATTCCATGGTTATCGATGATAAACATGTGGTCTTATACTAGAAGGGTTTCAAGGAATTATTCTTCAGGCAGTGTTTTCAAGAATAATTGATGATGGAGAGGTCTCTAGAGTTACTGCCATTATAGTAGGGAGAATTTTCAATGAAAAAATACAGTAGTAATTTTTCATAGATGTTTTTTTCACCATAGGTGGTGAATAATGACATACTGAATTTTAGGTAGTACGTACACATAATGAGATCAGATATCATATCCTAGGTATTTATGATAAATATTTTGAACTATGGGGATTTATTGTAAAGGGATGTAATGGAAAATATTAATACGGATATCAATTTTGGATATTCATCCCCTTATCTTCTACATAGTGGCAGCCTTAGTGGGGTAATATGGAAAAAGATGAAGTGGGAGGATCATAACAGTAGTGGTGGAGGTGTTTCTTGACTGTAGGCAACTTTGGAACCTCCAGCTAGTAGTGTTCCTATGATATGATTTCAATGTAGTAATGGTGGGAAAACTAGAAATTATTATCCCTCTCATGTAAAGTTTCATTACAACAATGTGAGTTATGGCTATTTTCAGAATTTATGGCAGGTTATGTCTACTTCTCAACATGGTTAGGGATCATCGACTTAAAAGGCTTCTGTGGAACATTTAGATGCTTCAAGGACTACATGAATCAAGACAAAGGCCTTAGGAGTAAAAAACCATTATATAGTGGCTTAGTTTCTAATGGAGGTAGATGTGAGTCAAATGATAGTGAGAGATACCATATTTCTTACATCATCAGTAACAGTTTATTTATTTAAAAATGGTTCTTACCACTCATTTATATCATCCCATTTTGTTAATATTATTAACTTAAAAATATATTTTGAATCATTTTATATCTAGTTAACAACACCTATTGAGAGTATTAGAGATCCCGTGGTTTCTGTGCATTTTTTATGTGCTATTGATAGATGATGTTGAGTTAGACTTGGATTTTCTAATTATTGATTTGTAGTTTTTTGATGTCATCATCGAGATGAATTTTTTTTTTCTCATATCGATGATATGGATTGTTATCATCAATGAATATCATTTTTTGTATCTAAAGGGATATCATGGGTGTTATAGGGAGAGTGTTATTTGAGGTCTGGTCGTGTAAGAACTTCTCCCCCAAAGCTCATATTTTTTTGTCTTCTGTAATAACTATGCTTGATGAATTTTCTTCTTTTTTATATCTTACCCTTGTTTTTATGGATCTTTATTGAATGTTTCAAGATGATGTCTTCGAGATTCATCTATTGTGGGAGGAAGATTTTAACATTGATCTAGTTCAAAGTACACAACATATTTTGAAACCATCATATCTTATGACACTAGTGATGCTAAAAGAGATCAATAGTTAGTTGGTGAATCTGGTGGTGAAGGGTTTAGATCACCCTATTGTTTGAACATGGACATCCCCAATGATTTTTACCAATAATGTAAATGGTTCAATTAGATTTAATGTGGACTATAAAAATTTTAACAAAGTAACACTTAATAAAAATTATCTTTAAACCTCATGTTGATGATTTTGTTGATTAGATAAATGGTACAAAGTGTCTTTCAATGATTGATCATCAGTTGGGTTATCATCACAGAGTTCAGTATTTTAATAAAACGTATAAATAGTTTAGGAGTAGCTATTCACACTAAAAATATATTATGATACCATTTGGAGTGACTAATTCTCCAATAGTTTTCATGAAATTGATTAATAAGATATTCCATTAGTATCTTTATGATTTTTTTTGTAGTGCTAGTGGATGATTTTTTGGTTTATTAAAGATTTGATCATGATCACAAGAACTATAAGATTTTGGTTTTATGAATCCCAAGGAGTCCACTTTTTTGGGTATGCTTTTGAAATTGACATTCTATATTTATAATGTGATGTAATTAAGTCATGTGATTTATGATCATGGTATGTCAGTTGGTTATGAGAAGGTAAAGCTTGATTCTCATGGGAAGAACTACAAAATACCTTCGATATTTGGATCTTCCTTGGCCTTACTAGATAATATCAATGGTTCATCAAGGGTTTCTCTATGTTGGTTCCACCTTCAAATAAATTTCTAGGAAAGGTATGAAATTAACTAGTGATGAAAGGTGTGACCCTTCATTTAATGAGATTAAACTACTTATAACATCGGCTCATATTTGGATCTAACATGATCCAGGTAAGGGGTATGTGATTTTATGGAATTATTCTAGCACATGATTCCATTGTGCGCTTAAGAAGGATGTTCATGTGGTGGTTTAAGGTACATGTTAGATTCATCTACATGATATGAATTTTCCCACTCATTATTAAGAGGTTTTCATGGTTATAAATGCACTTAAGTGTTGGAAGTACTATCTTTTTGGGGATAGGTTCAAAGTATTTTATGAAAAAAAGTGTTTTAGATATATATTTTATCAGAATAAAATGAATCTTATATAGAATAATTAGGTGTAAAGCTATCATATTTTTGAAATCGATATCACCTATAATCTGGGGAAGGGAAATGTTGTTGAAAATTCTATTTGTAGTAATATTCCATAGTAAGCTACTTTTAAATCGAATAAAGAGTCCAACGCTTGGGGGCTATTTTCCCAGTTTCTCTTAGATTCTCATAAGTATATTTCTAGGATGGTTTGTACTAGTTTCAAGTTATCATCTAATTTTATTGATTATATTATGTAGACTAAATTTCATGGTGATGCATTCAAAGGAATTTGAGAAACCCTATATGGTTTGGGGGTCGTTTATATTTAGCCTCTCTTTTTAGAGGGTATTATCAGTTTCAGGGATCAGGTTGTCATCCTAGTATCTATGGGGATCTATGTTTTTTTTCTATTCATGGTTATTTGTGGTATATTCACATAAGATATAAGAAAATATATTATTACATGAGACAGATATTCTTGTGGTGGGGTATTATGTGAGAAATTACTGATTGTGTGACCCACCGTTACACATACCAAAAGATAAAGGAAAAAAATTGAAACCATATGGTTTTCTTCAACTATTATGATGCCAGTTTGGAAATGGGATAAGGTATCTCTGGATTTCATTATTGGATTTACAAGGACTTATTATGGGGGGAACACTATTTGGGAGGTGATTGATTGTATCATAAAGTCATCTCATTTAATTTCGATCAAATACTCCACTAATGATAAATATCTATGTATGTTGTATATATAGGAAATGGTGATGTTACATGGGGTTCCTTCTGCCATTATTTTATATTGGTATCCTAGGAATACATAGATATTTTTGAGATGTCTCCATGAGGGTAAATCATCCACAAAAAGGTGGTTAGAAGGATCATGCTATTCAGATTCTAGAGGATATGCTTTGTGCCTTTGTCTTGGATTTAGGTTGATTATGGGATTACCATCTAGAACTACATAGTTTTTCATATAATAATATTTATTATCTTTTGATTATAATCACTAATTTTGAGGCTTTCTATGGTCTCTCATGCAGGTAAACTTTTTGTTTGGAAGGGGTGAGCGAAGATTATTTGTTGGGATTAATTTTTGTTTTGGATATATCTATGAGTATTTAGTAAATACATCAGAATCTAGTTAAATCAAAAAGTCAAAATATATATTATGTATATTAGCAACAATGAACTTTTGAGTTTTCCATAGGTGAAAATTTTTTCATGAATGTTTCTCTTTGGTTGAGTAACATTGATTTTGAAAAACTTGAAAAGTTGGATCTGATATATGTTTGACCATTTAAGGTCACTAACTAGACTAGGAAGGTTAATTATTCATCTAAATTTCGAGTTTAGTTGACAATAATGGATGTTTATTTCCACATATCATAGATTAAGAAACACTGTTATGATCCCTATCACATTATGAATTTTTAAGATATTGACTTGGTGCCATATTTTTCTGTTGCTGAGAATCAAGCAGAGGTCCTTCACTCTCATGTTAAAGTATTTCATGGAAATTTTATTCCATTTTTCAGAGTGTTATGGAATCCTATATTAGATTCTCATTATACATTGGAGCATGACTTTTTGAAAAGGGATCAATGGTCACACATCCTCATTTTATATAATTATTCTACATTAATTCCTTTGGATGTGAAGACTTGTAATGTCGATCTTGTAAAATCCCATTACCTAATTTCAAGTATTTTTCATCCTATTTTCTTAGTTTTTCCCTTTAATTTGGTGTGTCTTAGAAAACATAATCATATAGAACATTTTATGAAAAAATGATGTAATTTTTAGGGATGTATGTTTGTTTGAATTAATAGAGATTGAGTATAAAAGTGTAATGTATTTTCAAAGTTCTCTCCATGTTTAGAGAACTCACAAGGTGGTTGGTGATTTTTCTAAAGAATATGAAGATTTTATAGTTTGAAAGAGAAATAAATACGGTGTAGTGGGAGTACATGACATGAAATATATGTTGGGAAGATAATGTAAACTTGGTACACAACATGAAGTGAGTACATTCCATTTAAAAGTTACACACCAAGTTATGATAAAAGATTAGTTTTTAATAAAAATATGACAGGTTATTCATAGTATCTTTATTCGACGGTTTACATGATGTGTAAAGGGATTGTACTCTATATAAATGTTGAGAAGTAGGATTTTAGGGTGCTGTATCAGTTTATTTTTATTTCATTTGTCCACCTGTCTCATACCTTGTAACCTAGAGATCTTATCCAGTGATTTTGGGAGCCTCTATTTGATTCATATTTCTTCTTTAAGTGTTTTAACACCATTTCAGTTGGATTGGGTCTCTATTGGTGAGTAATACATTCATATTATTCATTAAATTGATCATTTTAGAGTTGGTACATTGTATTATCAAAACTATTAAACCGTGGTGATTTTTATTTTGTTCATTTTCTCTATTCATGGAGTGATCTTGTTCTAATGGTCATTTCCTTCATAGGGTGTGGTACGTCAGATGTACGTTCTTTAGGCATGTGTTTTTTTCACTTATCCATCGAAACTTTTATTAATTGAATACATTTTTAGAGATGCATATTGATTTTGGGGCCTCTATTTTGGTTGTTTGTTTCTTCTTTATGGTAGATTTCATTGAGTGTGTGTGAAACTTGAGTTTTTAGGTATGTAGTCCTGTCTATATCAAGTGTTGGAGAACTGAATCGATCCAATTTTTTAGGGTATGTTATTAAATGAAATGGAATGATTGAATAATGTTTTTGGTGTATTAGGATCCCAATATTATAAAACATGGATTTCCATCTCTTTTTATAAATGAGTTTTTTTTAAAGAATAATAATTTTTTTTGATTTAAAAAAAAATTGGAAGAAAATTGTTTGAGGAATTAGTTTGGGAAATATAGCACATGGGAAACCATGGTTACATAGGTGGAAGGCATCGAAATTGAACTCATCCACTCTCAAGGGGGTTTATCATGGGGATTTCTATTACTGTATAAGACTATTGTTTTATAGACTTGTTAGACTTGTTGTGGAGTTCACATTATAGGGTGTTCCTTTTATCTTTAGACATGATACATTTGTCATGTGGATTGATGTGTACACAATTTTCTATGTTAGGTACCTGTGTCCTAACTATCCCAACATAGTGTGATTCTTAGCATGATTTTACCTATGCCTCTACTATTGGATTGTGGTGTTTTGAGGGTACTGTTGTGGATTTGATATGATACTTCATGTGTGATTTAATTTGATTTAATATATCTAATGTGATATATGTATATGGAATGATCTGAAACTAATTTACCCATTTTATTGGAAATTTGGAAAAGGGGATCTTAAATTGTTTTTTGATGATTTCGATATACAAGCAATCAAACTGTTATCATGACCTGTTTTACAAAAAAATTAGAATTCTTGGATTATTATTCATAGAATCGATATTGAGAATGTAGGAGTGACTATACAAAGACTTTTAATTAACACCATGCATGCCCCATTGGCAGTGTGTATACCTAGTTATATATTTCAATGAAAGGGAAGGAAATGCACTATAGTGAGGTAATGAAGTTTTCTGTCAGGATTTTTTTGGGTAGCTAATGGTTGAATGATGGGATTTTTCTAATGTTATCATTTGGAGCCATTGGAGTAGCTGTTTCATTTAGTGGTCCATTATTGATGGAATTTTAACTTGGAGATTGTTTTCTACCATTTTCTGTTGCATCTCTTTAATTTTCCCTTATTTATTATGCAATATATTTGAATATTCTATTATTTCTCTTAGTTATGTATATAAAAACTCTATGTTTTTTCTTCATGTTGGGTGAAATAATTACCTAAGAATGTTTTTGATTCCAGGGGGCTTTTCTCCATGTCATGGGGATCAGGGATTCCCTTTAGGTATGTGACGAGTTGTGTTGAGGACCGGTTTGAGAGGGTATTCAGGTCGGTTCATTATAATCATTGCATCTATTTTTCCTAAACTTATAATTTGAATAAAAATATATTTTCATTAAATTACTTTATTTATTGAATACCTTGTTTTCTATTTGATTTAATGATTTGTGTTTACTTATATGATATATATCAATTGATTAGATAAATTATTTACTAAACTGTATATCCTTTATCAATACAGTGTAAATACAATATACTTCAATTAACTTTACTTACAACTAATATTATTAATATCATTTGATATCTATTCATAATAATTAAGTTTATCATGTATATATATGGAATTATTAATGTGTTACAAATATGATTCCATTCAAAAGTGACATGAAGCCAATTTTCATTTCATGGGTTCTTTGGGATGTGATGATGACTGATTCCGTATGGAATACTTATGTATGGGTGTTGATGGGTTGGATAATTTATCACCCTCCAATTCATTGGTTATGTTTGATGTCACATAAGATTTTATGGAAATAAAATATTTAATTGTTCATAAAGCGGTGGGAATAATGAGTCATCTCATATTTTTATGCATTGGCATAATAGGTTTGTTCAAAACATTAATGGGAATAAAAAGTTTTCTCAGAATGCTTCTTATTCTTATGATTTTTAAACTTTCTATGTTTTTTATATTTAGGTTATGATAAATTCCATGTTTATGACTATATTCTATGATATTTGGTACCTTTCCGTTATGCTCCCATGATTCATGATTAATTTTTTATTAATCAAAGATGAGATATTTTTTTGAGCCTCTTTGATTTCTAATAATTATATTATATGTCCCTATTTTATTCCATTACATATAATTAAATTATGATCAATTCGTTATTCAGAAAAAATTTATTATATATCCGGAATTTTCAAATATTCCCATCTTATGCACACTTACTATTTTTTATTATTATCTCTAATGATTACCCTTACTAACCAACTGATCACACATATTTTTTGTATTTACATTTTTCATAGATCACGAAGGAATGTAATATGTATAATTTACAAATAAAATTTTCTTTTTAGGATCATTTGTGCGAGATACTGAATTACTTTTATGGACTAATAAGTTTCTTATATTTTTGTAAAAAACTAATTAGTTGAAAAAGACATTGGCTATGTTATTAATATTTTGGTCATAATTTTTAAAATATCTAAACCAAAAATATCATAGTAATATATTATAATTCAATATTATATCCATGTATAGTAACTATGAGATAATTACATTCAATAGGTAACATTATAATGGTTTTAATTTTTTTCTCCAAAATTAGGATTCACATATGGAATTTCATTCTCAACAAATTCACCCAATTCTTTTTTTATACTCTTAGTTTACTATACCCACATAAATTGAAATTTTTTTAATAATAACATATTCTAACCCAAAAATTAGTAAATAATGGTTTAATGCATCCCTCAATTCATTACCCCATGTCTCTTCACTGGAAAAAGAATGTTTAACAAGGTTCCCCTTTTTTTAATCTTCCTTTTGAGTACTAAATTCTTTTAATTTCTTCATAAATGTTAACAGAATTTTTAAATTTTTACTGAAATATTATTATATTATAGAATTTTCATTCAATTGTTATTTTAGAGACTCACCCATGTTATAATGATGAATATTTTAATGAATATAAAAAATATATGTGTAATAACCATAAAAATGTATTTTTTCCAAATGGCTCAAAATCAATTTTCCAAATAATGGTACCATTAAAAATGGATATGAAAACATAGGTAACCACCTTTAAATGAAGAATGTTTTAGATAGAATTTCTCATTGTAAATTTTATGAATTTTTATCCCATAATAATGTAATATATATTTCCAATGGCTATCCGTTATGGAGGTTTCAATTTATGTTCCGTACTATTAATTTTCATTTATGTTTCATGTAGAAAAATATAAATTAGGATTTCAAAATCATTCAAAAAAGGTAAATGTATTTTGGTTAAAATAATATAATAATGAATTTCATAAAATTTAAACTAAATTCTGATTTAAAGGGAGTGTTAAACAATATTTGAGAAAATATCAGTGGAAATGCTTTAACCATCAGAAAAAACCATTCTTACTTTCCGAAAAATATTAACTATGTGAATTTCTTAATGTACAGTTCAAGAAATTTCTAAATAAAACTATACATATTTAAAAAATACTAATTCCTCAGTATTATTTTTGTTCTTCCAATGTAAGTGAGTAAACCATCAATTAACATGTATATATATATTAATTTAACTAATATAGTTGTTCTCTGAATATAGAACTCTCTTAAAAAAGTTTTAAAATAAATTTAACTATTTTACTTAATTTAATGTATAACTACTCTATTTTTCTGGAAGAAAATGATCATAAGAAGAAAAATGACCACCTTCAAAAAATGATATCATTTTAGAGAGATGTATGATGTAAAAAAAAGAAACAACATAAAAAAAAGTTTCCTCATGTATATAATGTCCACATCCACAAGGGAGTTTATCCACACATGGATAAATCATCCCCCATCTACTTCTTATATCTCTCTATTCCTTTATGTATTCCAACACTATAATAGTTTTATGTATTAACTCCTCCATCAGATGGTCTCTGGTTTATAACTTCATGTTTAGTTTTTTAATATTTATATCTTCTATAGATGGAGGAAAAAAATAGTAAATGATAACAAACATCAAGTAACCTATGGAGAATATTTCAGGTATAAAATATAAATTTTGATCAACATTATTGTGGTCATAGCCATGGTTCATGGAATGAAACCATTTCATGGGATGATCAAATGGGAAACATGATTTAAATTCTATTTACATAACCCTAATAAATATTAATATTAAACTTCAATAAAATGTGATTAGTTTTTAAAGATAGTGTTTTGAATGAAATATATACAACATTAATCTTCTTCTACGTAGGATCCTAGAATTTCAAAAATACAAAAAAGTCTAATGATATAATTTTAGATAACTCATTATAATTTTTTTCTATAATACATTCATTTTTTAATTTTTCTGAAGACTTATGGTAGATTAATGTTTTACGATAAATAAATATGATAATGTTTTTTCTATAAGTCATACGGGACTTAAGAAATTCATATGAGAATTTTTATAAGTTTATATATCATGAAAATCATATGGGTTCCCATTAAATTCTATCACATGATGAAAAATATTTTAAGAAATCAAATAATTTTCATATTTGATATGAAAGTCTTAAAAGGTGTACAGTGGTCTTACATTACTTTTTATTGTCTTATGGGACTCTAGAAAATGTATTACGTAGCATAGATATAAGTATTTTTAACCATGACATAGCCAAATTTCCTATATAATGTTCAAAATTATTTTTTCAAAATATTTAAAATGATTATAATTAAAATCATATATTTTTTAAAATAATTCCAGTAATTATTAAAAACATAGGAAGTCCATGAATTTACCCATTTCCATAGTAAGTCCCAAAAGTCACAAAAATATGGAAAATTTTATAATTCCATTGAAAATGATACAATATAGGGGATTAAATCATTGAAGTTCAAATGAAATATGATGAAAATATTAGAACTCAAAATTATGCAAAACTTAAGTCATGGACACCATGATATGTAAAAATCAAAATCAATATATATGTAAATTCAAAATACAAGCCCATGAGAACCACTATAAAACACCAAGCCACTGAAACATATCATGAATCCTAAAAGTACTTTATTATAAATTTTTAATTAGGTTAATAATATATATTCCATCATATTTCATCTGATGATACTAACAAAACACATACCTTAATATAATCTTCTCGCATTGCCTAAAAATAATTATTGTTACTAAATGATTACCTCATCCACTGAAATGCACGGGTCACCGTGGTCTAGATAATCACATAAATCAATACCCTATTATGTTAAATAATTTTGTTAATCATGGGGTATTTTTATATATAATATGTGGAATATAGGATGATAATATTCATAATTGAAATATTTATAGGAAAATAAAGGTGGACTGGCATTTTTTAATGAAAAAACGAGTGATTTAATTTTCACTCAAGAATGGACTTCTCCTTAATATTATTTGAAATGAATATTTTTGAAACATATATAAAACTTAAAATGATAGTTCACACCTTTTAGTAATTTTGATGGGACAATTTTCTTTACGGAACAATATTTAACATAATTGAATTTATAATTTTTATATTTTCAAATTCATCGCTGATTTAATTCTGAGGGTACTGAAGAGTATTTTAATATTTAAATTTTTTGGTGACATCCCAAAAATTATTTTTAATGATAAAACATCATTTCATATACATAAAAAATTATCATTTTTTAAGGTATCTTATAGTTTAAAATAGTTTTACTAAATGTTAATTTTTCAAAACATACTCCAAAAAACTTCACTTTAGGAATTTTTAAATCATAATTTTATCCTTTTTTTCATAAAATTAAAACATAAATATTATATAGATAATATATATGTAATTCCTCATAATTTAGATTGACTAGATCATTCAATTTTTAATTATATAGTAGATTAGATTGAAGTATCATTTTTTTAATATCGATAATGAAAATATTATTCATTGCAACTGATGACTCCAAAATATAAAATGTAAAAGACATTCCAAAATAAAAGAGATTTTTTATAAATGGAGCCATTAAAACCAAAAGGATATCATCCATCATCCAAAACCCAAGTTACATATTGAAAAATGTTTTTTAAAACCACAAATCAAATTCTGGTTAAAACATGTATTATTTGGATCACTCAGGAAATGTGGTTATAGTGAAGTACATTTGTATCATGTTTATATTCTTTATAGGTATATGATTTTAAAATTCATAACATGATAAATGGAAAGAAATTCAAAATTTATAATTCCTAATGAATTTCTTAATATTATTAATATGAGATAGAGTCCATTTATGTATTTATATAAATTTAGTACCATGGGTCCACTAAGATCAACCATTATAATGGGGTTCAAAACATTTAATCATATTGATTTGAGACCATGAATTAAGTAAAAAAATATAAATTTAAATAAATTTAAAAAATTTAATAATAAACAGAGTGTAATATAGAAAAACAATATGAAAAAATAAACAACAAAAAACATAGATGAACATAAAAATCATAATCTAGCATATGATGTTTCTCCAATGAAACTAAGTTTTTTTCAATTTACACATTATAAAATGATCAATATGATAATATTTAGTATTAAAATTTATATATATCACAAAAACATATAGAAAGGGTAGAAACTACATGATCTATTGAGTAATATCATTGATTTAGTCTAATAGCTACATCTAAGATTAGTCCTATTATAAATTGGGTAAAAAATTTAATTCTTTAGAAATGTAAGTAAATTGAAATTAAATAATTAAAAGGGTTTTGGTTTCATCACCTATGTGGTTTCATTATTTTATAATTCTCACAATTGGATTATGTCTGTGCATTATCCCTAGTCTGAAAGAGGAAAATATTTCAAGAAATAAAACTACAAAATGTCGTTATCTCTAGTATTTTTTAACATTCCAGAAAAATGGAGTCTCCCATAGATAGATTCCATCATGTAATTTTATTTTTATTTTTGGTGTCCATTAATTAGTAGTAAAGGGAAAATAATATAATAGAACCTTTCCAACACATGATATTTTGTAGGGACATGCACCGATGTTTAGAATTTCATTACTTGATCTTGATTGTAATTTGTTTTTAAAAAAGTATTATAGATTATTGTTTATAAATTATATTGTTTACTTTATTATTATGTGAAACAGTGTATAACTCTATTATTCCCTCAATTTTATTCTAAAATTCAGCTATCAAGATCTTTTATTTATCTTATTCATCAGTAAACAATGATCCATTAAAATTTAGAATTCCAAAAATTGTTATAGGGAAAAGATGTTAATGGATTACTATAAAATTAATCTTATTAAAACAACTCCATTGTGAGGACTCTTCTTATGTTATCCCATATTCTAGATCTCTTTTCATTGAATAGATTCTCTGAGGGTTTTGTTAAAAAATGGTTGTTTCCAGAGTTCCTCTACGTGTCCTTTAAAGCTAATTTTTTAATGTTTTTATTCATTTTTTTAAAATGGATATGGTTATTGATTTCACAAATTAGGGTTCACACAAATAATATAATTCCTAAAAAAATTTCCCATATATTATAAAAATAATATTGGTTTTCTACAATAAAATAATTGTATACATTAGTTATAATAACCTATTCCAACATAAATATACAAAAGAGAAGATCTAATCCATCACTAAATTCACTATCCTAAGGGTTTTAATTTAAAATTTAGGTCATGTAATAATAATATTTCTCTTATATTCTTGTTTTAAATTTGATTGTTTCACTTCTATTATGGAAATAAAATAAATTTCAAATTTTCTACACAATTCATGAGTATTATATATTTTTTAACATTTTTTACAGAATCATCCCTATAAATATAATGGAATATTTTTTTATAAAAATACTATGATTCAGAATAATAACTATAAAAAAATATTTTATACTACAGGATTCAAATTCATACTAAAAATACTTCTGAAAAAATAATGAAACTTAGGAAATATCACAAGTAAAATCCCCAGTTATAAGAATAGATTTATCATTTGTCCATTTTTTTGATTTTTACCCATATTAATTGTAGTATAGTGTATTCTTGTGTTCTCTATTGATGATTTTTTAATATATATTAAAAAATATCATTTATTGTTATTTATTGATGGTGAAAAATGGGGATTTTAAAATTTAAAAAAGAGAACAAACCAAATTTAATTAAATAAAGTTAATAGTAAATGTTTTAATGGGAATGAAAATTATTATTAAAAAGGAATGTAAAACCAAATTTGTGACAAAAATAGTTTAAAAGTTTGGACTCATTAAACATGACCTTACCCATTTTCTTTTTACGTTACCTAATTTAATTCTACAATGTATACTTCAAGACCTCAAATTATACACCAAAATCTTATTGAACATAATTCCAAGAACTCATTATGATTTTTGTTATTCCTATAGAAGTTATTCATCCACTAAAAGACCACCCAGTACTAAAAAATTATTAAATTCACTATTATCTTAAATGAGACCCCACTTAATAAATTTAAATGATTAAATAAGATATTTTACATCACAAAACATACAAGTATTCAAAACATTTTATAAGAATGTGTACATAAGAAAAGAAACCACAACCTTCATTCAATGATACAGTTTCTATTGAAATTTAATGGATATTAGAAAAAAATACTTTGAAAAGAAGTGACTTCATTGGTATAGAATCCATATATTCTCTGTTTTTTATCCATGCATTTCTAAATCTTCTCTCAATTACATACTCTATAACCCTTTATTAACTTCTTCCCAGACAATAGAAATGTTCTGTATAAACTCCGCGAGAAAATTGATTTTTTTTCAATCACTTATTCCCCAGTTTATGGGTGTTTATATCATCAATTTATAGAGGTAATAATATTTGAAAAGTGATGATAGCCTTTATGATTCATTTTTTCATTTTTTTCATGAATAAAATAACCTACCAAATTAACATTCAATTAGAAGAAACAATGGTTCTGGGAAAGGAATCATTGCATTGAGGTGTGAATTATAATAAATATTATAATTATCTTTAAATTTTATATGGACCAAAGAAACATTATTTTATATTAAATGGGATTACATACACAATATAATAGGTGTCACAAAATACTTACAACATGAATCCTAATCTATGTGAGTTTCATAAATTTCACCAATTAAAGTCTTACATGACATGTTTTGGAAGATAATAATACTTTTAATCACTATGAAATTTATTTTTTATAACATATTATGTCCTATTAGATAACAAATTATTATAATCCATAAAGTTCATATAATAATTTACTTGAATTCAAACATAGAATTAAAAGTCATATGAGATTCTAGAAAAAATGTTGTGAGATTAAAAATTCAAAATGGATCATATAAATAAGTTTTATAAGATGAAAAATATTTTATGAAATCAATAACATCATATGGGATTGATTCAAAAAACCAAAAAGTTATTTTAAATGAATATTATTCTTGATAGATATCTTAACACACACCACCTAGATTTTAGTAAACATTGATATACTATAAAAATAATTTTATTTAAATGTGTATGATATAACCTAGAAGATAAATTGATAGGTATGAAAATTAATAACCATATTATAGAATATATATATATTAAATATTTTATTTACCAAATAATTATAAACAAGCAATCAATATTTTAGTAAAGTAATTTTATGCTTCAAAAACATGTTTTCTAAATTTTTTTAATTTAATGTTGTGTGCATAAATAATAATTGTTTTAAACCATTTTTAAAAAATTTATTTGAGGAAATTAATATCATATTTGAAATCAGAATGTTGGCACTACCTCATGGTAATTGTTTGGTATTTTTCTATATAGATTAATTTTTCAGTGAACAATGAAAATTTCCAATAATTGTAAAAAAACCAAACTTTTATTAAATCATATAATATAAAAGTTACCATATGTTTTTAATTTAAAAATAAATTAGGTTAATTATCATTTAATTATAAATAATTTAACTTATTATATATGATAAAATAATACACTTGATTTTGGAATATTTTGATACTTGAGAATAAAAACAAAAAACTTGAAAACCCCATTTTCAAGCCCAAAATGTATTTTTTTCATAATATGTTATATATATATATATTTATGGTATTAATAAAATTGTAATATTATATTTTCGACCAAAAAATTTAAAAATCATTTTATTTTCTTAATATAAGGAATTGATGTTAATTCAATTTTATAATTAAAAATTCAATTATTTAAAAACAATTTTTCATTAGGTATAGCACAATTATTTTAATTTTTTTTACAATTATATAAATTGAATTTTATAAAATTGATTTAATATTTTTATTCATCATGTAAAAATGTTTTAATTATTCCACTATAATTTTTAGTCACAATTAATAATGAAAACATTAAAAAATATTACCATGGTTAATGTTAAAAATGGGTTACCAGGTTGTCATACAAAGAGATAAGGGTGTGATTTCCACCTAAACAGGTAAAAATATTAATATTTGGAAATATATTGACTCTATATTAAGTTATATATTAATATTATTACATTTTTAATCATTATAATTTAGAAAAACATTAATTTTATTTAAATATTTTATGCAATTGGAAGTGCGCCCTCTCCCTCACTTATAAAAGGAAAGTACCTATCCAATATTCTCTAAACATAAGTTGCCTCTTATATAAAAAAAATGACTAATAGAATCCTTTAATAAAATCTATCCCAATGTCTTAGAAGACCCAATCTGATCAATATATGAACATTAGAGGGCATTGATTGTAAGCCAAATGAGGTTTTCCAAGGTAGTGGTATAACTCTTAAATGAGTACATACAATTTTATTTCGTAATAACAATTCTATAATGAAATAGATTATAAAATAAAATTATGAATACATAATCAAAATTTTACTTAAATTTTATTATGATTTTGTAACAACTATTCACTAACGCCATTGCATCAATTGGAAAATGAAATTATCGCTCATGTGTGTGTGTGGACTGCCACCACCATATAGCAATGTGATTCATTATCCATCACCACTATACATGGTTATTTATAATGATTCATTTAATATTTATATATTAAATTTAAAAATATATATAATTCGGTAATTATAATACCTTATACACCTTCTTAGCACCCCATCTGTTGGAGAACTATAACCATAACTTACGCGTTTGTTTGGACTACCAACTCATCGAAGTGATGTGATTTTTATTCATTATATCATCACATGGATTTTAATATGGATGTATTTATATAATATATATATTATATTTAGGATATTATAAATATTCATTTCATTTTAATTATAATTTGGTTTATTTTTTTCATCCAACAAATGAGGGAAACATCAACCATGCGTATGTATAGACATCCACCACCATAAAGTAATGAAATGAATTTTTCACTAACAAATTATATTAATGGATTTTATATTTAATATAAGGATTAAATATTAAAATTAGGAAATTATTAAATTCTGGAGATTATATAACCATCATCATATGGAGAGGATCATAACGGCTGAACTGAAACGAACATGAAAAGAAAGTTATCGCACAGAAATGAGGATTTTGATAAAGAATTTTTAATAAGTGGGTGTTGAAATTTTATTATAATATCACATATTATATTAGAAGTTTTTATGTTTTTATATTATAAAATTATTATATATATTAATTTTTTATATAGGATGTTTGAGTTCTTATGAATCTTTCTGGTCATAAGGTAAGAGTTATTCATCAAAATATTGTTTTTTTGTGGAATGTTTGATGTTAGGAATGTATTTATGGTTATATGGCATATAAAAATATCCAATTACATGATATTTCAAGGATAAATCTAAATTAATGGCATTTATTTTTAATATTTTAATTATTTAATCTAATATGTTTTCATTTCAGTATTACCAAAGTTCTAAGGGCTTATTATTTAAAACTACCTTCTTTTGAGAATATGTTATGTTAAACAACTATATTATTTTATGAGGTGTATATTATTACCATTTGATTTGTTCCGTCAGGAATATTAATATTTAATGGTGTTTATTGTTTCTTTTCAAGTTATTTATTTCATGGAACATATCACTAAAATGTTACTAAAGAAGTTTGAATTCCACAATATCATTTTTATCAAGATTTTTTATTATTAAATTTTCTATTTTAGATTATATTATCTATATGTAAAAAATATAAGGAATTTTATTTTTATATTTCTATATCAAATGATTTTAATTGTTTACTTTTATTTTTCCCTCTTTAATTACTCTAGAGACCGAATGAATATTTTTAAGAGAAATTGAAATTATTTTTCTATTTGGTTAGAAATATTTTCTATCCATGATATAATTTTCATTAAAATGACCATTAAAATATTTATAATATACTCAAATTATTGTTTAGAATATTTTATAGACATTTTTTAATTTTTAAAAAATGTTTTTCAATGAGGGTTCTAGTTATTTTATGAATGAGGTAATTTTTATAGGAGGTGGGAGGATAATTTTTATTTTAATGATTATATAATGAATGAATTTTATTCCCTCCATGTCCTATAAATGATTTAAATATTAATTTTAATTTTAATGTAGTTATATTACATGAAATATTTCCCATAATATTTTTTAAATGTTAATATTTTAAATAGTTATTTCAAAAATATAAGTTTAATTTCCCCAAGAAAATGTTTGAGTGATCTTACAGTAATATTTTCTTCTATGAAAACATCCATTGATGTTACATTGGTGATATTATACAATGATATCATATTATTATTTAAAAATATGGTTTATGATTATTATCATGAAATATTTATGAATTTAATTTTCTTTTCCATGGGGTTTGTTATGATAAAAAAGAAAATGTTTTGATGTTATTGTGGTATAAAAATGAATATATTTTTATTATGTGATGGGTGGGTAAATTTTATCCCTACAATTCATTGGGTAATTAATAATGTTTTATTATAAAAATTGTTACACGATAAGTTATCCAAATCCCAAAATAGTGTACATGGTTTGTTATACCATTCCCAGCAAGGGTAATTGAGAGGTTATACTAAGCCCAAAGCAAGTAATTGGAGGGTTTAATCCAACCATAACACATGATGAATGTATTTTTGGGTATCCTTGACATATTATTTATATGTTTAGGATTATGCCAAACGTTTTTACATACTTTTATGAGATTATCTTATGACAATTGTATTCCCTCATGGATCATGTTATTTGATTCATTTATACTTTATATCTTATAAGATTACAATATTTATTTTATGACTCGTGATTATAACATATGACTTGAATAGTGTGGTTTTAAAATATTAAATTAACGTTATCATGAAATTATTCTATAATTGTACTTAAATGATTATTGATATCCCCCTCATTTACCCTTAAATGTCATCTGAGATCAAAATTTATTGTATTTTATTTCCATTTGATGTGAAGTAATTTTTGTATGATATGTATATAAAGGGTTCAATATATAAAAAAATTAACTGGAGGTGTTGTAAATATTTAATATGAATGATCTTTGTGTATCCATATTTCTAAAGACGCTATATATTTATGGTTTTGGGGTTTATCATGATGATATATAAAAAATATTCATCTAATAAGACATGTTATTTATGTATGAAATTATTTTTTCCCCATAGTTGATCTCAGGGAAAGGTTTAACTATTTTTGGATACTTGGATGAGGAAACTTTAGTTAGAACCCTTATGGTAATACCATGTATATAATAACATCTTATGTTCGGATAAATAATTGTGTATGATTTTCTTATATAACACATCCCTATCTATATTCTGAAAATTGGACATAGTTTTTCATAGATTCAGTTAGGTGTAACAACTCTCAAGGGGGTAGATTATGTATTATATCAATTTTCAATAGTGCACAAGGAGGATATACACTCTTTAGATTAATTATTTAATTATTTAAAATATTATTTATGAGCCATTATATAGTATTTGAATAGATGTTGACCATGTATAAACTAGGTTAATCCTAAGGTGTCATTTATTGAAAATAATGAATCCTGATTTAGGCATCCAATATATAAATGTCATGATTTTATGGTTTATTATTATTATTAAGATTTCTCAAATAATTATTTTTGGTTATATTTAGTGGATAAAATCATAAGAATATATTTAACTCTGAATGTGATAGATAATGCAATGAATTTATTCATAGGAAACGAAATTTTATAAGACATGTAATATGAAAGCACGAAATTATTCCTCCCTAAAAATATTGATACATAATTAACAACGTCATGTTTGGTGGTTTTACTAATTCATCCAATAAGAGAATAATTATTTTACATGGGGTTTTAATTGATATTTAAAATATAAAAATATAGATTTATCATCATACATGTCAAGAATATTAGAAGAATTACCTTGTAAAATGTATCAATTTAAAAAGATTATTATTATTTTATGGAAAATAATTACCAAGGTTATTTAACTTAAAAAAACAATTAAGAGTTAAATGGGAGAAAATAAAGTTCATCCATAGGTATTATCAAAATTAAAATGTCATATGTGTGGGGAACATCAGAATTATCTGATTGAATTCCCTAATTAAAGGGATAACTCATAGACCGTGGAAGGGAATATGAAATTCCAGTAATTTAGGTGGATAAATTGAAGTGTTTTGGTATTATAATTATGTTAATATATATATAAAGTGTATTAAAAGTATATTTTGTTTAGAAGAATAATAAATCATTTCTGGGATCTTTTATAGTAGTTTTATAAGTATTTTCAAGGATATTTCTATTTGTTTTGATAACCTAGAAAATTGGTTTAGAGGAATGGTGATTCTTTTTGATAAAAATATTGAAGGATATATAACACGTAATATTTTATTGATGTTGAGATAATTAAATTTAGTTTGGAAAATGAGTTTATGGATATTGATAATGTAAATTGGACAATATTGGTGTCCATGAAATTTAATGTTGTTTTCATAAAAGATGGAATTTATGATATATATGATGATTTTTTTAATGTTGTATTTAAGGAAGAGATTCAATATTCAATTAATTTATTTTAGAAAAAATGTTTAAGATAAATTTTTAAAGAATATATTTTTTCATTGAAGTTTTATGGTGATTTAAATTATTATAACTTTTTATGAAAATATTTAATATATTTATTCATATATTTGGTATGTTACATTAAGAGTAACTTTATAATATTTATGGATTAAATATTTGTTGATTTTGGATATTGAGGGACCTTTTTGTATAATTTTTTGTGTCATTAAATTTTTTTCATAAATATTTTAGATTAGTATTGAGGTCAAATATTTATAGAATTGTTGAAGTTGAACTTTGGGTGTCATTTTTGAGGATTTAGATATTCATGTATTATTTCATCATATAAATATTTTTCAACATTGGGAAAAGTGGGCAAATCAATTTTTTTGTAAATATCTAGATTTATAAGGATTGACTTGTCATTATATTATGGAAGTTATGCTCTGATAAAAAATAACCTTATTTAATCAAGTATACAAAAATTCATATTGATTATTTATTTTATGTAGTAATAAATAAAAAAGAAGATGAAATAGTTCAACGCACAACCAAATAATGATTTTATTTAAATATAAATAAATTAAGTATTTTTATTTTCATGAATTCTCTATCTTTATAGTAAAAGAATCCCAATAATCTAGTAAAATGACAATAAAATAAAGGTTTTGTCATTTTATCATCATTTAATATGAATTAATTGTCTTCTATATCCCTAATTGATTTAAGGTATTGTGTTAATTAAAATTATAATGATCATATATCCAATCACTATGTATTATTCCAAGGATATTATTTATGTCCTATATGTCCATATTCTCAATTTTTTTAGTTTTATCTTTATTTAAGAATTTGAATATTCTTTTAGGTAACCTTTATTTTTCCCACATTTTTTTATCAAACAATGTTTTATTATCCATTTCAATGATATAGGTTTCCAAAAAATATACTTTAAAATATTTAACTTTTTATTACAATGAAAAAAATTATTAGGGCACAATTTATTTAAGAGGGGGTGAATGTAACACCATGAAAGTGTATTTTAAAATAATATTACGCTTTATAGATTTCTAAACATGTAATAGCGAGGTTGAAAATAACTATGATATTTTATAAAAAAGTTGTTATTTAAATGTGACTATTATAACCTACCCATTAAATTAATAATTTTTAATAGTAAAAAGTAAAACTATAAAATTTAAATTCTTTTTAAAAAATATATTTATTAATTTATAAAAATATATACTCTTTTTTTTATAAAGTAATATTATAGACCAAAAATACATTTACTTCAAAAATGGGTTTAATTAAATTATTTGTGATGAAATTATAATTAATTTATAAAAAATTAGAAATTTAATTTTATGAAATTAATATCATTTTTTGATTCATACTTTCAATATTTTTTACGATAAATTTTTGAGATATTTTTTAATGGATTAATTTTTAAGTGAATAGAGAAAAATAATATTTTTGTAAAACTATCATATTATTTTCTTAAAATAAATTTATTTATCATTACATTAATTTTTTTAATTATATCATAATGCAATATAAGTATCCATTAATTATAAATTATCTATTTAATTACATTGAAATAAAAATTATACTATATTTTGGTATATGTTCAATTTTGGGTTCAAAAACTCATTTTCAAAAAACAATTTTATAAAAACAATGTGTTTTTATCATAAAAAATTAAAATAATCTCTATTTATTAATAATTTTAGTGAATCGTGTGTATTATATAATTAATTAAATATTTTTTCATTCATTTGATATATTTTTACATGGAACAGAACAAATGTAAATTCCGTTTTTATAGTGAAAAATACATTGATCTACAAATGGGGTTTGGTTGTATTTATCACACTTCTTTTAAAATTAATTTTTACTAACTACATAAATTGAACATGATAAAATGAATTGCATATATTTTAACTATATGTTCTTGATTTTTAATAAGGCCACTTTCATTTTTTGAAAATAATAATTTGTAAAAATAGTGATAATTTTTTTCAATGGTTTTAGATAAAACAAGTTTATCAGGGGTTAAACCAGGATATAAGCGTAATCCTACAAAATAAAATATTCTTAATTAATATTTTAAAGAGATATTTAGATCCAATAATAACATAAAATCTAATCCTTTTCCATTTAGAATAATTATACTTGAGAAATCCAATAATTATATCTAAATCATTTTTGTTATTCCAAGTGTAACCTCTTCATCCCTTATAAAAGGACACAACCTATCCTATCTTATACACACCTCCAAATCCATTTTTATTTGAAAATAATTGGAAAATTTTTTCTTATATCTCTTTAATCATCCAATATGTCATGTTTCAATAAAAATACCAACCGTATAAGGATTATGGTGTAAGGAAAATAAGAGTTTCCCAAGTTCAAGAATAACACTTAACTATGTACAATATAATTTATTCCTCAATATTTTTAATACTATTTTATCCACCATAATATGATTAATCTAGTATAATTAATATAAATGTATTTTATTTTGATTATGGAACAACTATATTACTTCTTTTTCAACCTAATGGGAAATGAAAGTATCGATCATGCGTATGTGTGGACAACCGCCTCTATGTAGTGATATGATTAATCTTTTATAACTACCACACATGGATATTTATAATGTTGGATTTAATTTTTATATTTTTTATTAATTAAATAATATTTATTCATGAATTTTAATAACTTATCTACCTTCTTACCATCATATCTATTAGAAAATGATAACTTTGCTCATGCGTATGTGTTGGCTACCACATCCAATAAATAATGTCATTGGTTTTTCATCTTTTAATTACATGGTTTTTAATAATGATAGAATTTATTAATATATATTATATTATTGGTATGATAATTACTCTATAATGTTTAATTATTTTTAACCTTCTTTCATTCAATCCATCAAACAAATTTGAAAATCACATGTGTGTGCGTACATACTACCATCTCTATAATGTTATGTAATTTATTTTTCAAAACAACCTTACATGAATAGTTATAAAGGTTTGAATAAGGATTAGATATGGTAATTATAAAATTTTAATAATTTTAGAGATAATTGAATAATGATCAAATTTTTAGGATAATAATTACCGAAGAGAGACATAGATAAAAAGGTAATAATTTATCATTGAAAATGATAAATTTGATGAAAGAAATTAATAATAAATGAGTGTTAACATGTTATAAATAATATATATATATATATATATGAAATTATAAGTGTTTAATTTTATTTTTATAAATACAATAAATATAAATTTATTATATGAATGTTAGAGTCTTTATGATTCAAGTTATCCATAAGGTAAGGGCTCTTCCTCTGAATATTATTTGATTGATAATTGTTTTATGTTTTGTGCAAATTTATTTTCTTGTAGTGTATATAATAAACTATTGAAATGTTATATCATGTATCTATCATAATTCATGGTACTGTATGTTACAATTCAAATTACTTCATCCAATGGGTTTTGATTCGAATGTCACCAAATTTGTAAGGGTTTATCATCTCAAATTGTCTTCTATGGGACATAAATTATATTATATAGGTAACTTATTTTTTGATTTGTAACTTATTCACTGTAGAGACTTTGTATAGTAAATATGAATATTATTATTTTACTTTATTTTATATTTTATTTTATTTATTTCATGGGGATTACGAATAAATATTTACTAAATATGTAAGGGTTTTATGTTATAATCTCATTTTTTACTCAGACTATTTCTACTAAACATTTATGATGAATAAATTATATTATATATATCATATAAATTTAATTAATTATATATTCATCTTATTATATATATATATATATATTTCATTTTCCCTTTCATTTTACACTATTTGAGTACTCAAGATACAAAAATTATTTTTTTAAGAAGAATCTACTTTATTTCATTGTTCTTTTGGGAGTTGTTTTAATAAATGTCTATATTTTCTTTAAAATGACTTCATGATTTTTTAGTATTCTTATAATATTATTTAAAATAATTTTTACCCATGTTTGAATATTTATATATATTTTTAAAATATTATTATTTTTCTCTAATGTACGTAGTTTTTATTGAGAGTGTGGAAAAAATCATTGTTTAAAGGATTATGATATAGACAAAATATCCCACCATCATGACCACACAATTCTTTCGAAATTACTTTAAAAGATTCTGGAGTTCTTTTAAAATAATATTTTTCGTAATTATTTTTAAAAAAAGTTATATTTCAAAAAAGTTATTTCAAAATTAAACATGTATTTTCCTTAATAATATTCTCCAGCGATACATTAAATGTATTTTCATCTACGTAATCATTTATTTATATTACACTAGGAATACGATCCAATGATTCCATATTTATTCCTCCACATGATGGTTCGTTCTTTTTAAAATGAAATACTATTGAAACCTATTTTATTTTCTTTGGGTTATGTTATAAAGAAATGATTAATGTTTTCATGATCACATATTAAGGATAAGAATTTATTATTATTATGTGATGAGAGGGTACATTACATATGTCTATTTTATTAAATAATGATTAATTTTTATGAACTCAAAGGGTACACAATTGTGTATCCCTAGCCCCAAATTGGGTACACGGCTGGTTAGACCAAATCCTAGAAGGATGTATGGGAGATTATTCCAATCCCAAAAAAGGTAAATGGGGGGTTAGGTAAAGAATAAAATATGTCAACCAAATACTTTCACACATCTTTTTACATTATTATTAAACATAAATATCCATTAATACAACAAAAGGATCATAAATTCCTTTTCCTTTAAAATACTTGGTTTATATATCATAAAATGGAACCTAAAACATAACAACCATATTTTATTCAACACAATGAACTCCTATTATATATTTTGTCTCCTAATACTTCCTAGTATAACATGGGGAATACATTAAGAAAGGGGTGAGAAAAAAATCCATGTGTCGGAATAAACATGATAAGGAAAAAAACATACGTGTAACATCCAAGGTAAATAAAGAATAATACATATTTCAAATTTATTAATATTTTTGAATTAATAATTAATTTTACTTTAAAAGGGTTGCTATGTTCGATAGCATACCCGATACACAACAACGAGTTTCTTTTAAATCTTATGTTAAACACTAATAATATAATATTATTATTTTAAACGGTAGTCAAATCCTAGCCGTTGTATTGGTAGTAATGAACAAAACTAAATAAAATATTATTATACATGTTTGTTAAATTTATTTATATTTATCCAATAAAATTTAGAGGCTTAAATTGTGAATGAATCTAATTTTAATCCTAATTTACATTAAAAGGCCAATTTATCACCTTTTAATAGAAAACCCTATTTAAATATGGTTTTGGTCACATTAATACATTCTAATTGACCAAATAAAATCCTTTTTAGAATGGGGACATCAAAATTTACTTTGTGAATATTTTGGGAATTTTTTCCGATAAAGTTCATTTTTTAATCAATAGTGAAAAATATTGTTTTTTAATTCAAAAGTACCTTTTAGTATAATTTATTTATATGGTAAGATTATCTTTTTAATTTGTTTTAAAGTGAAATTAAAATATATTTTTTCCATTTAATCCAATGTGGGTCATTAGAATTAATTTGACGTTGAAATTGGACATAAACAAATATAAATCTTTTGATAGTTATTATTTTTTAAAAACAAACTATTTGTTTTGATGACAGGGAATTATTATTTTTAAATTAATTTATGCCACTTCTATGTTTTTAATTTGAAAAAATAGACCACAATTTTGAATTCAGAATATCAAATAATTCTTAGGCTGAATTTTTTTTATTTTTCTGAAAAACTTCAATTTTTGATGAATAGTGAAAACACTTAGTGGTAGTTAAAAAACTGACTTTTTCATTTAAATAAAATTTTACCACTTCTGTGAATTGAATTTCAAAAATCCGACATACATGGTTGTTAACAAGAAGTAAAATTTGGTTCATTAAGATGAAAATAATTTTTTGGTGAATAGTAACTTTTGACTTTTATTTACCGTGGTTAAAGGTAAATAATGGAATTCAAGGATAAAAGAATATTATAATAATAAACAATTACCTTAACACTTGTAAAAACATTATTTGTTGAGTCATTTACGACCATTGGCTTCATTGGGTCGATTTTGGGACACCATTGAGCCACTTGGGAGTGATAATGACAATTTAGATTAATTAATTTAATGTGAAGACAAAATTGACATTAACAAAAATCTTTTAGTAATTAATTTTTATATGGTGTTATATATGTCTTATTTTCTACTATAAATATTATTTGGAAAGATAAAACTATTTCCTATACCATGGTATTTGTTTTATAATTTTTAGACATCAAATAAATTAAATTATTTATGACACAATAATGATGCAGTATTACCTCATTAATAAATGATTTCAGTAAATAATACTATAATGATTATAATATTATTAAAAACATGTCCAATTCTAATTGGATCATTTTATTTCGACCATGAATCATATTATATTCGACTATAACGATTTTTGGACTATTAGAAACTGAATATCATTATATTATAAAATAATATTTTCACACATTCCTAAAGAGCCCCTCCTCTCCCTTATAAAAGAAGACAATTTCTAACCAATTCCTCACACCTCTCAAGCCATTTGGCTCAGCCAGAATCTGCCCAATTAATCTCCCTATATCTCTCCCCTTTTCCTAGAAGCCTTACCTTAGGCATAAGGCACTTAAAGAAGTCCTTTGGTTCAAACCAAAGGGAGTTACCCAAATTAAATGTAATAGTTTATCATAAATTGTTTTCTTTTATTTTACTTCTCCATCCCCTAAAATCTTCTTATTCCTTTAATTTGTAACAAAAAAAGTATCCTCAATATACTAGGATGTTTTTATGAGAAGAATTCAAACTACACTTACACACACCTCCATCTAATGGATGAAGAACATAATGTTTATGCCGATGGCAATCAAACGCCTCACGAAACGATGATTGTTCAAATATCTCCAATCGCCTCTCATGGTGGCCATTATGATGGAACTATATTTATATATGATATATATTATGTTTATGTTGTCTTCATGCTTCTTTATTTTCCATTTATAGGATGCCTTTATGGTTTCCATAGTGGGTAAATACGATAATCTCATTTGAAGAGCGCGGACTACCACCCCCTCAAAGTGATGTTACTCGTTAATGCCTTATGTGGAATGTATAAAGGATAAAGTTAATGATATTATATATGATATTATACTTGAATTATAATATACCTATGTATCATTATGTTTTAATTCCATTAAAAGAATAAATAGAAATGAAATTAGCGTTCATGCATACATACGACTTACCGTATCCATGAACGGTGCATTTCATTTCTTACCTCTAAATGTTATGTACCATTATAAATATATGTATATACTGGATATATAGGATATATATGATATCTAAATCATTAATATAATTCTGTATATAATGAACCTTTGACCACATGAACAACATGTAATTATAAGAAGTCCATTTTTGACTCAAGTACCAAATATCGACAAAACGAACATTATTAACTTAAATGATTACATAATGTTTATAACATGGTAATAAGTGATATAAAAGGAATAATAAAATTGAAAATGGTTTTTAATAAAGTATAAATTAACTTTATTTTATTATTTAGGAGATTAAAGAACGATCGAGGCAAGTCGGACACGAGGTAAGGGATCTGACCTCTCTCTTTTCAAGTACACTCTTTTATGTCATTTCATTTATGCTACATGTTCTTATGTTGAAGGATGTTATTTTATATTAACCATACTATAATTTGTATTTTCATATGATGAGATACCCTCTATTACTCTCATCAATTCATTTGATGAATTTTTAAGTGGCACCGTTAGGCTACCGAATTTTTGTAATGGATTTTTTTATCTCACTTTTAATTTCGTGAGATTTCCATTGTGCACCACTTAATCAGTGCAAGTGGTGTATTGTGTTCTTCCATTTGATATATATTATCATTATTATCATTATATTAATGGTATTTCATGATTAATTTGGTGGTTATTAACTTTTGGTCATACGACTTAGTTGATTACAACGTGGGAAAGGGTTTCATCTTACTTTTTATTCCCATGAGATTCAGGCTATATTTGCCACTATTTCTATTTGTGTTATATATGTACTACCCATGATTATACTCTTTGTTTAAAATACTTTAATTTATGAGTATTTAAATCATCCTTGTGTTATCCTTATTTCATGTGGCATATGTTTTGTATGTTACCAAATCTGTAAGGGAACCTTTCTCCCTCCTCTTTATAAAAGACTTATTTTTGTCATGTCTTTTAATTTAGATCTTATTATGTTCGGATATGTTATTATATATCATTATTGAAGTAAAATTTATATACAAGTGATGATATTCCCTTTTTTTAACTCATCAACTCATTTTCTGAATTTTAAAGTGATGCTGTTAGGCTGTCAAATTTTTAAAAGGGAACTTCTTAACCCAATTTCATTTCTTTGGGTTCAACTTGTACTCATTGAATATGTCATCCAATGAATATGTGTGAATGAAATATGATTTTTCTACACATAATATCCACTTATATTGGGATTATTTATATTTTCACACATAATTATGTGACTGATTTATCCATAAGTTAAGGAAACCATCTTTATAAGGGATTTCATCTCAATTCACATTTCCATTGAGACTTCATTGTTGTTATACACCAATTCACTCTTATATGATGTATATAAAATACTTTGACATATTATTTCATGAATCCATTTATACTCATGATTTTATAAAGTTTTGATTAAATATTTTTCCTCAATTATTTGTATTCAAGTGTCTCTCTTTTTGCAAAAAAACTCTTTAACTAAAATATCATTTTAAAGGTTTTAAATATCTATTCTTATAAATATTTCTCATTAATTTCCATGTTTTCAAAATGGTTCTTAGGATTTATTTATATGGAAATTAATGTTTTCAAATGAAAATTCATTAAAAAGATTCAAAGTGGTATGGGACACTTTGATTCACAAATCTTTTTTTAAATGGTTTTGAAAATGATTTGATAAAACATTGTTTATTTCAATATCTTGATTTGATATATTGAAATGTGGAAATGTTATATTTCCATTATACATGTGTCATATGTTATGATTATGTTATGGTTATTGGGAATTGTTTACGTATACGGGTGGTTTCGTGATAAAACTAGGGCAGGTGAGCCCGAGATAGCTCTCTAATGCATTGGGTAACGTGATAGAGGTAAATGCGATGTTTCTCCTAAGATATTTAAGGAATATACTGTGATGGGTATTCCAAGTGTAACTCCCTACATAGCTGTGATATATATAATGTAATTATGATATGGATGCCATAAGTAACCTTAATGATTTATGATTTGTGTGTGTTATTCATAAATCTTATGATTTCATATGGTATGTTATGATAGGAAAGTATGGTTTCATGGATTTGTATTTATTGTTGGGCTAATGTTTTTCCTTACTTATATTATAACCCTTAATTAGCTTTTTATGCTCATCCCATGTTTTTGAAATGTTTTCCACATGACTTAAAGATGAATAGGTTCAAGGATGGGATTAAGGAAAACCCATTCTATCTAAAACTTGGAACTAGACATGTGTCTTTTTAAGAGTTTATTTTATGAAAAAAATGGATACTGAGTAGAAGTGTCTACTTTTAATATTCAAGCTGTTATGTAATAGTTATGGCCTAATTCACTAAAACTCTAAACCTGAAAAGATCCCTAATTTAAATTATTAATTTAATTCAAGATTATGTAATGTTTAAGGCTGGGTCCTTATAGTTGGTATCCGATTTCGGTTTAGATAACTTTAGAGTTTAGGATACAATTTAAGCATAAGTGACATTGCCATAATTTTTAGGATTTTAGAAATATTCATAGTTATTTTCATAAAGTGAATCAGTTTAAGATAACATGAATAAGTATGTCTTAGTGTTTAACCTCATCATAAGATATTATATGATGATTTTACTGATATACTCACACTGACCTTTCTGGTTAGAGTAAATAGCTGGATCTAGTAGGCACCAAAGTAAAAGTGGATGTGAAGAAAACTATGAAAGTTTTCTTAATGAGTAGTTGAATATAATGTGAGCTATAATGAGAACTCTTATGGTTATTCTCAACCAACTATCTGGAGTCATTATTGACCACCTGGACCTTAATTATTTTTATAAGAAATCATATATGTGAGAAACAAATCCGTACGGTTGTTCAGGTAATAATCATAAAGGTATGTATGTTCAAAAACCTATGTGTCAATGATGTGGAAATAAAGACATAGGACAATGTTTCAAATGGACAGAAATATTCTTTAGATGTGGAAATGAAGGTCATAAAGCAAGAACCTGCCATGGAAAAAAGAAGCATCTAGTTGACTCTAGGAACGGGAAAGAAGTTCTTTCTAAAGGATCAATTCACTGTTTTAAATGTAGTGATCATGGTCATTATGAAAACACATGTCCTATAAACATCTTTTGAGAATGGGATCACCAGGATCTTATAAATATTTGTTTAGCAATACCTAATGCCATTCTGATTGAGGATGAAGAAACTGACAATGGCCAATGAAAGGTATGATATATTTCTTAACATATGTTTTCCTATTATTGAAATCTTAGTATATGATTCATGATCTTGTTTGTTGGAAAGATTTATTTCAGAATAAGTTGTTAAAGAATGGTTAATGGTTCATGAAGAACGTTGAATGAGTAAGAGGTCAACATATAAGGGATTCAAGAGTCATGGTAGATTTCAGGATGGTGAAATGCTTAAAAGTATTAAGGCTCTTTTGGTTATGGGATTACATTAGAAGTTTTTTATAGGATGTTTAACCCTAATGTTTGATATATGAAAATTTTATTCTAGGAATAATTATCTTCTCTTTTGTGGATATAGTTATAAAGAACCATTTGGGTTTATATGATCCTTGGATTTGAGGAAAATACCAGTTAATACATTTTGGTATGCAAAACAAAAGTTATTAAACAACCTTTGTGGTTAAAATATGTTATCATAATTTTTGATTAATTTATCTCTTTTGGGAATGTTATAAAATTATGTAGTTTTTGAAAAGGGACAACACGCAAACCTTGTGACAACCCATCACGTCAGACGAAGCTGTGGTAGTCGAACCCAAAACCAAAGTGCGAGTGGTATTTATCACCTACCGCTGGATTACGTGAAGTCCCTGGTTAGTATGACTAATTAATTTTAGTTAGATGATCTTATGAATAATGAATAAGTTTATTTTGGGTTATATATGGAAATGATTAACCTGTCATGGAGGATATGTTATTAGGTTAATTACTTTTCAGTATGAGACTTTCAGAGTAACTGATGTTATTTGGAGATAAATGTTATGATTTACCTTGGAAGAATTTGTGATTAAATCCTTCAGAGATTTGGGTATCAATATTAGGTGGGATTATTTCGAATAATTTTAAGGATAATTATTTATTTAATGGAATTTCTTGAACCTTGGGTTCTTTTTGTTGAATTTTGGAGATTAAGAGTAGTATTTCTTTTTATAAAGGATTATCCTTTTGGTGATTATCTGATTTTATACCAAACATTTTGGTTTTAGTTAATATCTGAAGACATGGGAAATATATAGTTCATATTTTTTTGGATTATGTGATTCTCTCTAAGTTGATTATAGCGCTCTTAATGTGAAAAAAGTCGTCCTGAATATTCATTGTTTGGAGAAAATATTTGTTTGTGTTAGAAATCGAGTAAATATTGAATGTCTACATGGAAAGTAAGTATATTTCCTTATGTTTTTGTTTAATCTCATAAATAAATTCCTCAACGAAAATTAACTTTAAACAAAAACCATGTCTCTTAAGTTTTCCTACTGGGGAATCAAAGACTATTTAACCTGTCACAAGTTTGTGATTTTCAGGTGGGTAACATTCTCCTAAACATGTTTCCTAACAGTATCCATCAAAACATGACCCTTTTTTTCTCCTCCATATCCATGTTTTCATGGAATCATAATATGGGTTAACTTGGGTGACCTTTGTGCTTCTCTTTTTTTTTTAAAGTGATAGTTTTACTAACTCTTTTTCTGATGTGGGACTTTCAATGAAGTTTCCGAGCAATTTTTTTAAAATTGCGAGGACACAATCCCCAAAAGGGGGGAAGGATGTAACATTCCAGGTAAATAAATAATAATACATATTTAATATTTATTAATATTTTTGAATTAAATATTAATTTTACTTTAAAAGGGCTGATATTTTCGATAGCGTACCTGATACGCAACAACTGGTTTCATTGAAATCTTATGTTATACACTAATAATATAATATTATTATTTTAAATAGTAGTCAACTCCTAGCCGTTGTATTGGAAGGAATGAAAAAAAATACAATATGATTATACATGTTTGTTAAATGTATTTACATTTATCCAATTAATGTTAGAGACTTAAATTGTGAATGAATCTAATTTTAAGCCTAATTTACATTAAAAGACCAATTTATCACCTTTTAATGGAATAACCTATGTAAATATATTTTTGGTCACTTTAATACATTCTAATTGACCAAATAAAATCCTTCTTTAGAATGGGGACATCAAAATTTACTTTGTGTAAATTTTTGAAATTGTTTTTCTGATAATGTTCATTTTTTAATGAATAGTGAAAAATATTGTATTTTAATTCAAAAGCGCCTTTTAATATAATTTATTTATATGGTTAGATTATCATTTTAATTGGGTTTAAAGTGGTTTTAAAATATATTTTTACCATTTAATCTAACGTGGGTCATTATAATTAATTTCACTTTGAAATTGGACATAAACAAGTATTAATCTTTTGATAATTGTTCTTTCTTAAAAACACGCTCTTTGTTTTGATAACGGGAATTAATTTTTTTAAATTATTTAATGCCACTACTATGTTTTGAATTTGGAAAAATAAACATCAATTTAAAATTTGGGATATCAAATAAATCTTATTTTGATTTTTTTGTATTTTTTTTGAAAAACATCAATTTTTTATGAATAGTGAAACCACTTAGTGGTAATTAAAAAACATCCTTTTCATTTAAATAAAATTTTACCACTTCTGTGAATTTAATTTCAAAAATTTGACATAAATGGTTTGTAACAAGAAGTAAAATGTGATTCATTAAGATTAAAATAATTTTTTGGTGAATAGAAACTTTTGACTTTTATTTACCGCGGTTAAAGGTATATAAGGTAATTCAATGATAAAAGAATATTATAATAATTCACAATTACCTTAACACTTGTCCAAACCTTATTGTTTGAGTCATTTACGACCATGGGCATCTTTGGGTCCATTTTGGGACCCCATTGAGCCATTTGGGAGTGATAATGACAATATACATTAATTAATTTAATGTGAAGACAAAATTGACATTAACAAAAGTCTTTTAGTAATTAATTTTTATATGTTTTTATATAAGTTTTATTTTCGACTATAAATATTATTTGGAAAGATAAAAATATTTCATATATCATGGTATTTGTTTTATAATTTTTAGACATCAAATAAATTAAATTATT
The DNA here is from genome assembly GCA_963277665.1 of Viscum album. Classification (NCBI taxonomy): domain Eukaryota; kingdom Viridiplantae; phylum Streptophyta; class Magnoliopsida; order Santalales; family Viscaceae; genus Viscum; species Viscum album. The sequence goes on along the minus strand of OY728144.1, from coordinate 148,295,814 downwards.
TATGACACAATAATGATGCAGTATTTACCTCATTAATATAAGATTTAGATAAATAAGATTATAATGATTATAATATTATGCAAAACATGTCCAATTATTATTGGATGATTTTATTTAGACCATGAATCATCTTATCTTCGACTATAATAATTTATGGACCATTAGAAACCAAATATCATTAGATTATAAAATAATATTTTCACACCTTCCTAAAGAGCCCCTCCTCTACCTTATAAAAGGTGACCACTTATAACCAATTCCTCACACCTTTCAATCCGTTTGGCTCATCCAAACTCGGGCCAATTATGCTCCCTACATCCCTACCCTCCTCCTAGAAGCCTTACCATAGAAATAAGGCACTTCAAAAAGTCCTTTGGTTCAAACCAAAGGGAGTTACCCAAATTAAAGGTAACATTTTCTCTTAAATTGTTTTATTTTATTTTACTTCTCCATCCCCTAAAATCTTTTTATTCCTTTATTTTGTAACAACACCAGTATCCTAAATATACTATGATGTTTTTATGATATTTATTCGAACTACACTAACACACACCTCTATCTAATGGACGAAGAAAGTAATATTTCTATGGATGGAAAACTAACACCTCACGAAACAGTGATTGTTCAAATATCTTCAACAGCCTCCCATGATGGCCATTATGATGGACCTATATTTATATATGATAATATTTTTTTATGTTTTCTTTATTATTTTCTATATTCTATTTATATCACACCTTTATGGTTTCCATAGTAGATAAATACGATAATCTCATTTGAGGAAGCGCAGACTACCGCCCCCTCAAAGGGATGTGACTCATTAATGCCTTATGTGGGATATATAAAGAATACAGTTAATGATATTATATATGATATTATACTTTAATTATAATATAACTATGTATCATTATTTTTTAATTCCATTAAAATAAGAAATAGAAATGAAAGTAGCGTTCATGCATACGTACGGCTTACCGTCTCCATGAACGGTGCATTTCATTTCTTACCTATAAATGTTATGTACTATTATAAATACATGTATATACTGGATATATATGATATAAATGATATCTAAATAATGAATATAATTCTGGATATAATGAACCTTTGAACACATGAACAACATGTAATTATAAGAAGTCCATTTTTGACTCAAGTACCAAATATCGAAAAAAACGAACATTATTATCTTAAATGATTACCTAATGTTTATAACATGGTAATAAGTGATATGAAAGGAATAATAAACTTGAAAAAGGTTGTTAAGCAAGTATAAATTAACTTTAGTTTATTATTCAGGAAATTAAAGAATGATCGAGTCAAGTCAGACACGGGTTAAGGGATCTAACCTCTGTCTTTTCAAGTACTCTCTTTTAGGTCATTTAATTTATACTCCACATTCTTTTGCTGGAGAATGTTCTTTTATATTCACCATACTATAATTTGTATTTTAATATGATGATAGACCCTCTATTACTCTCATCAATTAATTTTAAGAATTTTTAAGTGGCGCCGTTAGGCTGCCAAATTTTTATAAGGGATTTTCCTATCTCACTTTTAATTCCGTGAGATTTCCATTGTTCGCCACTTAATCATTTCATGTGGTGTATTGTGTTCTGACATTTGATATATATTATCATGATTCCAATTATATTAATGGTATTTTATGATTAATTTGATTGTTATTAACTTTTGTTCATACGACTCAGTTGATTACAATGTGGTAAAGGGTTTCATCTCACTTTTTATTCCCTTGAGATTCATGTTATATTTTCAACTATTTCCTTTTATTTCAGGTATCTACTACCCATGATTGTACTCTTTGTTTAAAATAATTTCATTTATGGGTATTTACATCTTCATTGTATGATCCTTCTTTCATGTGGCATATGTTTTGTAAGTTACCAAATCAGTAAGGGAACCTTTCACCCTTCTCTTTATAAAAGACTTATTTTTGTCGTGTCTTTTAATTTACATATTATTATGTTGGGATATGTTCTTATATATAATTATTGATGTAAAATTTATATCCAAGTGATGAGATTCCCTTTTTTTATCTCATCAACTCATTTTCCGAATTTTAAAGTGACGTCGTTTGGCTGTCAAATATTTACAAGGGAACTTCTTAACCCAATTTCAATTCTTTGCGTTCAACTTATACTCATTGAATATGTCATCAAATAAATATGTGGGAATGACCTCTAATTGTTTTAAACTTAATATCAACTTATATTGTTTTTATTTATATTTGTCACACATAATTATGTGATTGATGTATCCTTATGTTAAGGAAACCATCTTTATAATGGATTTCATCTCAATTTCCATTTCCATTGAGACTTCACTATTGTTATTCACCAATTCACTCTTATATGGTGTATATACTGTAATTTGATATATGATATCTTGAATCCCTCTATTATCATGATATTATAAGGTCCTTATTAAATGTTATTCCTCAATTATTTTTATTCAAGTGTCTCTCTTTTTGTTAAAAAAACTCTTTAATTAAAATATCATTTTTATGGTTTTAAAGATCCATTCTTCTAAATATTTATCATTATTGTCCATGTTTTAAAAATTGGTTTGAGGATTTATTTTTATGGACATTAATTTTTTAAAATAAAAATTCATTAAAAATCTTCAAAGTGGTATGGGACACTTTGATTCAAAAATATATTTTTAAATGGTTTTGAAAATGATTTGATAAAACATTGTTTATTTCAATATCTTGATTTGATATATTGGAATGTGGAATTGTTATCTTTCCTTTATACATGTGTCATATGTTATGATTATGTTATGGTTATTGGGTATTGATTACGTATACGGGTGGTTTTGTGATAAACCTAGGGCGGGTGACCCCGAGATAGCTCTCCAATGCATTGTGTAACGTGAAGGAGGTAAACGTGATGTTTCTCCTAAGAGATTTATGGAATATACTCTGATGGGTATTACATGTGTAACTCCCTATGTAGCTGTGATAGCTACAATGTATGTTTGATATGGATTCCATAAGTAACCTGAATTATTTATGATTTGTGTGTGTTATTCATAAATCTTATGATTTGATAAGGTATGTTATGATAGAAAAGTATGGCTTCATGGATTTTTATTTATTGTTGCACTAATGTTTTCCTTCCTTATATTATAACCCTTATTGAGCTTTTTATGCTCATCCCATGTTTTTAAAATTTTTATCACATGAATTAAAGATGAATAAGTTAAAGGATGGGATCATGGAAAAGTCATGATGTCTAAAACTTGGAACTTGACATGTGACTTTTTAAGAGTTTTTATTTTTTGAAAAAAATGGATACTGAGTAGAAGATTCTACTTTTAATATTCAAGTTGTTATGTAATGGTTATGGACTAATTTTCTAAAACTCTAAACCTGAAAAGATCCCCAATGTGAACTATTCATTTAATTCAAGATTTTATAATGTTTAAGGCCGAGTCCTTATAATACAAGTCAATGATATAAGATGATATCATAATAATGAAAGATCATGAGTAATACAAAGGAATAATAACACTAAAAACATGGTATCATAAGATAATATAATCATAATAAATGTGGAAGAAACATATAACATGACATAAACACGAGTTAAGTATATCTTCTTATACAACATCACATTGTTGACAAAGTCCCATAACAGAATATGTTTAATCCTTAATCCCATACATAGCACCTCATAAGATAAAATCATTACCCAATTAATTAGAGTGATATATCGGTTTAACCATAATAACATGTTCATGATATATATTTTCCATATAAATTAAATCAACCATACGAAAAATAATAATAATTACCCATGGAATGGAAACGAATTGCATAATATTGCTTCATATCACAATAATAAAAAAATATCATAATGATGGAAGTTAAGAAATAATAATAAATCATGTGTCACCCCATTAAAGTAAGGGGAATAATCTAGGTATATATTTTAGATACACACATATATATTACTTATAATCATTCCACAACAATAAAGATAGATAAAGTGATTTAGAGAGGAAATGGTCATAACCCGATGAAATTAGTGAGTTAGAGATATCCATTACTATTAGTATTTTCATAATTTTTATGAAATATATTATAATATATAATAAATAAATATTTGTTATAAATGTATTACAAAAACATACATATACTTTTTAAACCATAAATGAATTTATTATAACATTTTACAACCAATTTAATTACAATTCCATATTCAAATACAAAATAATGAAAATGAAATATTTATAATATTTATAAAACTATTATAATGTTAAAACAAATAATGAATTATTTTTATGAAAAATGAACTATGTTAAATTCATGAATACGGTAGGTCGTACGTACACGTGAGTAATATTTACATTTTTCAATTACCTTAAATTAAAGAAGGTAGATGTTATTTTAAAATTATTATATTTTAATTATATAATAAATATCATATTATTTATTTAAATTCACGTACATATACCATCCATGTGACTTGGAAAGGGAAAATACACCCCATCGCTACGCGAAGCAGTAGCCCACCGTACAAATGAATGAAATTATCATTCTTTTTAATTGATGGTAAAGTAAAAAAGTTATTTGATATATTAATTTCATAGAATTATCAATATTTCATGAACATATAATAAAACAATAAATACATAATCACAAGTAGCCTTATATGGTGATGATGGAAAATGAATTTACTCAGTTCATGATGTTGTAGTTCACCATACTCACAAACAATGGTTTCTTTGACCATTTTATGAATGTGGGGATGGGCATAAGTTATTACATAAAAATAATAACTTCTAAGTACATTTTGGATATGAATGTTATTATATAATCATTAATTATGTATATTTTATGGAAGAGGAAGAATAAAATAAATCAAAAGGCTCGTATAAAAAATTTACCTCTTCTTGGAAAACCTCTTTAGGATAATACCAGAAGACTTCCATGAGTGGATTTATGAAACAATAGGCCCCAGGGTTTAGGTTATAGATTTAGATAATTTATTTTTATTGGAATTTCTGAAAAAATAGGTTTTGGATGTGTTAATTGGTGGGGAGAGTGGGTGGCCTTTTATGAGTGGGGAGAGGACACACATGGAATGTTTGAAATGAAAAAGTGATAATAAAATTTTAACATTACATAAGGATCTAAAATGAACCATTTTATAAATTTATAATATATATGGTCAAAATATTAATATATAATATGAATTAGACAAGTTTCTAGTTATTTTAACCCTTAAATTTGTAGTTTAACCCCCAATAATCTTGTTTTTAACTTAACCATAGTAAATAATTTTTACTATTTCACTATTCGTTGTTGTAAAAAATAATTTTAAATTATTAGATAATATAAATCATGATGATTAAAAATATTAAATCCATTTTTCTAATTTCAAATAATATAAGTTTCATTTTTAATTTAAAATCTAACCTACAAACGTGATGAAAATGTTTTCTCTAAAGATAAAATATTAATATGTAGAGAATGTTTAATTATTAAAATTTAAGATGAAATCTATTAAACTATCATAAAATAGTTTAATAAATATATAAATGAACTAATTTAATTTAAAACCACATTATAATTTAATTTATCCATATACATTATTTTAATGAAAAATATGTGTTTAATAAAAACCATTATTTTTCACTATTTATCTAAAATTAATCTTTTGAAAAAACACCGAAATTAATAGTAGTTGAATTTTTATATAATTATTTAAAAAATTCATTTCATTTAATCAAATAAATTTCTTATTAGTGGGAAAATCAGCTATTTTATCTTCCCAATTGAAAATAATTTTTGAAGAAAATATATTTTTGATTAATAAAATGGCATCTTAAATTTGAGTGATTTGTTAATAAATTTATGTTTAGTAAGACCTTTACATAAATTTCATAAAATATTAAATCATATTATTACCCAACAATTTAACAGATATTTCATAATGGCTATCAATAATCCTTGTTCTTTTAATCTTGGCGGTGTGTGTCACATAAGCTATCAATAATATTTTTTCTTTTCATAAACATTGTGTGTTAAAAAAAACATGTGATGAATGTATATTTGGTATCCTTAATATAGTATTTCTATGAATTTGGATACTCAACTGATTATTCATCTCTTTTATAACATGATATTATATCAATGTTATGTTCTCACGAACTATATTATTTGATTCCATCACGATTCCTTTATTATGAACAACAAAGCATTATCCCTTTAAATCATAATCATGACATAAGAATTCAAAAATAATATTTTAAAATGTTATTATCATGTTATCATACGCTTACAATCATATTTTTCTTAAATTGTTATTTACATATTTATTGTTACCCTTACCAATCATATGAACTAACAATTTATTATATTTAATTTCTATAGGATTTTGATAACGGTTTTAAGAATGATATATCTAAGAATGTTTTTTGTTGTCTAGAACATAGTCCGAGATGTTTAAAATATTTTATGTAATTTTTTTCATGTATACACGTATTCAAATACACAAAACCTTTATGGTTATACATTGGATCCTAATGATATATAATGAATGTTCATCTAATAATATTTAATATTTATTTATGAAAATCTCCAGTCACTATCACAGTAATGTCATATGAGGTGGAAAAAAATTATTATGGTACTCAGAAACATCCTACGATACTATAGAAAATTAGTTACACATCATAGAAAAAATAATTATGATCCTTGACATATCAAAATTTCTAATCTCATATAACAAATTATTTTTTCTAGAGAAGTCACCAAATCATGATTAAAATAATTTACTGTTCAATAATTTCCATAAATTATTTAAAATATATGAAAATGATAAATTTAACAATACTCGCAATAATTATAAAATGAAATATAAAATATAAAATAATTTAATTCCATTTAAACTTGTAAAAGGAGGGGATATAATCATTTAAATTGAAGTAAAATGTTATGAAAATATCATCTATATCATTAAGATAAGGAATCAAACTGCCCTTGAGATGAATATAACCATTTTAAACGAGTATAAGTTTTCTAAGTATTTCATAGAAGATGATATTATTATAAACACCTATGAATTTGATATAAATCTTCATAGGATAATTCTTCTTAAATATCCAAACGAAGTATGGAAGAGAAGAATACCCTTGGTAATATATATTTGTGTATTTTAAGGTATTACCTTCAATAAAAATGAATCATTGAATAATATATTCCAAGTCAAATGAAGAAAAACTTTTTTGTTAATCCATCCACAAAAAAGATTACTAATTCTAAAATATTAACAGTGTGATTATTAAAGAGATTTTGAATTTTATGATTGAAGGTAATGTAAAATTAAATAATTCATCTATCATGAATATGTTTGATGATTCTTTTTAGATTTTAATCTCAAGGTCTCTAAACTTGTTGGGAAATTTACGAAGAGAGATGATGTACATGTTATTTCAGATCATGAAACTTATCCACTTATAGAGTTATGTTCTCATAGAGATAAACCTATAGAGAAAGTTGTTGGAGATCATTATATTAGATCCAAGATGTAAATTCAATTAGAAATCATTTATCACTCTAAATTCATTTCACTAGCAGTTGATAAATATGTTTTAGAAGATTTAAATGATCAACGTTGGGTGTTATATATGAAATATGAGTTTAATTAGATCTATTGTTACAATCATTAGGATATATTAATCCCAATAATATATAAATTCCATTCGAATCAATTGGACTTTGAAAAATATATTATATGAGTATGGAAATAATTTAAGATACAAGGAAAGGTTGGTTGCTTTTGGATATTTTTATGAAGTATGAATTGATTAGAGTGATGCATTTTAACCTGTTTCCAAACTAGAAGCTAAAATATTACTATTGGTATATTTTTTTCCCATTATGTTTAAGATATACTAAACGTATATAAAGAATTTATTCGATAATGGATTCTTATATGATAGTATATATGTTGGAAAACCACCAATATTTTACATGATAATGATATTTATTATGTTTTCAAACAAACAATATATTTATATTGACTTATGAAAACCCTGAAGCTATAGTATTAAAGAATATATTTATCTCTTTTAGATAACAATTTTTAAAAATGAATATTATATCCTATCTTGTGATTTAAATATTATTCAATGATATTATAATTTTTCAATTTTTTATAGATAACATCAAATTTATATTATCTAATCAATCATTATGTAATGAGTTCAAGATGATCAGCAAGAGTGAACTCAAATTATCTCTATTATTTTTTATTTATCAAAGAGAGTATGTTATAAAATTGAATAAATGTATTAAATGTATTTAGTTAGTTGATTTAAATTGGATTCTTACAATAGTTTATTATCTTAAATTAGAGTATATTATACATTGAATTAAGACACTACATAAAAGACTATAGATCAAAAACATAAATAGGGATGATTGAAAGTCACATATATTTAAAATGAATGTAGAAAAATATTATTTTTATTTTGTGAATGTGTTTAAAATTTAATGAAGATCTAAATGATTCACATATGTTTGCTACTAGATATATCACTATGTATTGTAAAGGGATATATTAATCTTGGGTTTCTTAAACCTTTTAGAACCTCATTTGAGTTGATATGTTTCTCAGATTGTGATTCTAGGGTTTTTAGAAGTTAAGTGAAGATAAAATATGGATTTGTTACTTCCTCGGAAAGAGATTGGTATTATGTGGTTCTATGAAGAAACACTCTATTTAATTGACAATTTTAAAGGGCAAGTATGTGATTTTATACATTATTGTACATAAAATAATTGATTACATATACAGTACCTATCTTTTTAATTTACTATAACAATACTAGTATCATGTGTTATAACAAATTGGTTGTATTTATAGAAAATAATCATCTCCAAAATTTAAGGAAAAAATATATTGAAGTAGAGACAAAAAATTATAATGGATCACATAAAGAAGAATGAAATTTGTATATATTTCTTTTATATTTTTCATTAATAAGAATAAATCTCACAAAATTCTCAAGAACTTAGTATGATTGATTAAAAAATGTTGACACTTGAATTATATAAACATAAATTAAATTCATATTTCATCTAAATAATTATTTTATTTCAAATTTTTATTATTTTTATTTTTTGACTTTTGATATTTCATTTAATTATACAAAAATATTAATTTTATTAAATCCTATGAAATTATTATCAAAATAAAATTTTTTTCATTAGATATCAATCTTGTGGTGGATTTTGGAATCTATAATAATTTTGGGATTGTATAACAGATGATCCAAGTACATTATCTTGTCACACTAAAAATGGAGTGAAGAAATGTTGACCAGATTTATTGATTTGAAATGAGATAATATTTCAACCCTTATTCAATTTTTCTAATCCTATATCTTGGTAAAGATGGATTTTTTTATAATTTTTTTGAAAAAAACATTCTCACAATATGCTATGGCTGAATGGAAATAGATAGAAAAAATGTATTTACAATTCCAAGTCCCAATGTGGTTACCTAGTCATTGTGGTGTAAAATTATTATCTTGATCCATAGTTATCCACCAAATAACTTAAGTTAACATAATAAGATATCACTCGAAAATCCTCTTCTCTCTCCCAACATGTTATATAATCAACCACCATTTTCTTTATATGGGATCGCACTTTGTTATAATGGGTCCACCCAAAATACATATTGAAGAAGATCTTCCATACACTCTTGGATGAATCTTTATCAATAATAGATATTATTCCTCAATATAATTATTATGTTTCAATTTAATAATCAACTTTAACCATAATCATGATAATCGTGTGTTTTATGTTCTACAAATAAATTTCTATATCTCAAAGTTCTTAAAGGAAATATATATCAAAACCATATTTATGATTTAACTTAATGATGGAATTGATCTATCTTCTCATTTCCTATATTAAAGACCAATATTTCTATTATTCATCACATAATGTTCAAAATATTTGATTTCTTCGACTAGGTAGATCTTGTTAAATGCATTGATTGGTTATATATTCTCTAATACTTCCTTCTTAGATAAATAACTCATTACATTTTTTAACCCTAATGAATTGACCCATATAAATATATAAAATCACTATGAAAAATGAAGGTAATGAAGGATTTAGATTTAATAACCCTACTTATTTCATTATTCAATCAATCCCTTCAGATAAATTCAATGATATTAAGATATGACATAAAAAATATTCTAAAAAACATGGCATCAACATTATTAAATTAAAATATAAATGTCAACTAGAATCATGGATTCAACATTAGGAAATTTTTTATCTTTATTATCGAGATTATTAATACCAAATTTTGTTTTTAGATACCATAAATTTTACTTGAAATATTTTAGATTCTTATGGTTTTCTATCATCAATATATTTTACTCAATATCTACTTCTGTATTTTTCTCTATAGTATTGAATCATTCAAAACATTTTAATATTTTAGAAAATTATAATATTGATCATATTCTTCCAGTGTTTTTGTTTCATTTCTCAAATACATTATTCAAATTATATAAAATGGAACCAACTATTCTAGTTAAGCTTCTGAGACCCATAACATTATATTAACACATATTTTTGTTATCTCGACCTCTAATCATCACTTGTTTTTGTCATTTCAACTTATTTTATTATTATTTTATTTTATGATCATTCTTGACTTTCACACTATTTTTTATATTCTAGGTGTATATTATTTAACACCATGAAACACCTACAAAGATTAGATCAAATTCTATCTTCTATGAAAAGGTATTTTCAAATGATCTTTTTTAGAATCAGTGAATCCAAATGATTTCCCTATTTCTACTTGAAATTATTTTACAATCATAAATGTAAAAATCATTTTGTATTAATATGACACATTAAATTTATACTAAAGAAATATCATAAGACATAAATCATTTCATTACCTTCTTCTAATCACCAATCACATTATTCATTTCTTTTTATTCATGACTCTTATATGATATAGTTAATGATTATCAAAAATCATTATTTATGATGAATTACTCATTCACCGATATGTCGATTGAATGAGGGAGTTTTGTGAAATCATTCAAATAGATTTCCATATTTCTAAATTGATTCCAATGGGGTTTTTATTTGAACAAGAAACACTCAGAAGTTCTATATCATTGAGAGACATGTTGGTGGTTTTCATGTCCATATCGAGAAAAACTTCGAGAGAAGGTGGGGGGAGGTGGGTCTTTCCTGAATCTCATTGGAGAATATAACTGTCATTGTTACCGTTGAGAGTCCTTTTTCAAATTTAAATCCTTATAATTGTTGTCATGTGCCAGTGTTGGAAAATCTGGGTGTCCCCCCCAACATCGTCAGTGACTTTTCAGCTCCTCCTTTGGATCCTACGGACCTGATCTTCTAGTCACCTGGCCCGGACTCTCCTAAATGGTAGTACTCAATCGAACCTAATATTGTGTATATATCCATGTCCCATTGGGATTCAGGTGTCTTCATTCCCTGTTCACTGATGAGTCATGCCAAAGCATTGTCTCCCCCCCTTCACCGATTTTTATCATGTCATGGCTTTTGTCAGAGCTTCTCCAACTGTCCCTGTTGAGTAACTAGACTCACTCTATAGATCGGTTGATGATGTTGGGTCTTATGAGTGAAGGTGTCTAGTTAGAGTTGCATGATTTTCAACTATCCCCCCAATGTCTCATGTTTTCCTCCTTAGTGTAAGGAGATCTAGTGTCAAGCACTCTGTGCTAAACTCCGATCAGAAGGGGGACACTTTTGGAAGACATAGATGGTTCATTCATGTAGGTTATTTAATATCCAAAAAGGGATGTCTAAGATACTGGAGCATGAGGTCCAATCACAGACTCCAAATCAAATGAGACATGTTTTTTCAATGCTCTACCTCTATCAATCTTTTGAACCACAAATCTAGACAAGTCTAATTGTGATATTATCTATTATCATCTGGAATACATGAGGCTTGTGGTCCCAAGGCAAGAATTATTTTTTCCCTGGGAATCCAAGAATCACAACCCTTCTCCTTCGGCTATTATCGATCCTAATAATAATCCTAATAATGTTTCTTGGTTGGCCAAGAAAATGGGTTTCTCAAACGATTTCCCTAGAGGCCCCGACAATTCTCAGATTTGGTTATGTTGGAAGAATAACATCTCAGTGTAAGTTTTGAGCCTCATTCCAAAATGCATCAATATGAAAATATCCTACATAGGGTTTTATTTCTTTTTTACCTTCATCATTTCATGTACCAATTTTCATGGGAGGCTAGACTTATGGGGATAACTAGATGATTTTCCAACCCAGTTTCTTCCCATGGTTCTTTGGGGGTGAATTCAACTCTATATTGGACCTCTCAGAGAAAATATGTGTCTCTACTTATATTCATAGAGGCATGCATGATATCTGGTGTTTCATGGTGGCCACAAGGATTCTGGATTTGTGGTTCTCTAGATCCAATTTCACACGATAAAACAATCTAAGGGAACCAAGCCGCATCTGGAGCCACCCGGAAAAATGTCTTGTAAAAATCCAAGGGTTGGAATTATTCTCTAAGATACTATTAACCCATATCACTTGTACTATTTCATACCATTCTTTGCTTCATGTAGAGATTAGGTGTGATACTATGGTTGGACCAACCTTTAGCCATTCCAGCACATGGCATTGTGATTCCTCCTTCATGTAGTTACTAAAAGAGTCCTAGAAAAATGAGGAAAGAAAATGATCTTGGGGAGGCTTGGGGAACCACCTCAAACATCTCATGTATAAAATTAGAATATGTCTAGTCAATAGGCCAAACGATGCGGCTAGGGTGAATAAAATCAAGTCCATGGTTGATATACTGAAATAATCTCTTCATAATTTCTGGCATGATAACACCTCCATTATCCTCTGTGATAAGCGTACTTCCCTTGCTGAAAGCTTTTAGAAATTGAGATAATTTATAAAAAATGCTCCCGAGTAAGATTTTTAATGGGAGGAGATCGTAACAACACATTCGTTCTTGCATTCATGAAGGAGAAGATGATCATGAAGATAAATCTGAACGTTAGAAATGGGACCTTCACATAATATATGGATTTTCAAGAAAAATGGATTTAGAACACTTTGAACGTCTCTTGATGGGATAGGCATCATCTAAATATGAACAGAATGCAATAGATGGTGATGAATTCTTGAGTTGTCTTCCAAAAATTGTGAGGGAGGATGAAAACACCTCCCTTACCGCATTACCAATAGAGAGTGAGATAAAGGAGTTGGTTATGAGAATTCCACATGATAGTGCAGCAGGACCGTATGGATTTCCAGTCTCCTTTTACATGGAATCATGGGATGTGGTTGGACCATAGGTGGTGGAAGCTGTGAATGATTTTTTTGGTGGTGGGGATCTTAATCGTAGAATTTTCTCATTGAGGGTTTTTTATTCCAATGATCAAGAATCCAACCCTCATTAACAAATAATGGCCTATTTTACTCTACAATGTCACCTATAAGATTCATACCACTTTTATTTTAAGAAGGCTAAGGGGGATCATCCCAATGTTGGTGTCCATGGAACAACATGGGTTTATCTAGGGTTGAGGCATTCAAGGGACGGTTGGAATTACTAGCGAGCTTTTGAATGAACTTCGCATATGTTCAATGGGATCAAATGTCATCTTAAAAATTTATATGAACAAGGCCTACGACAATGTTGAATGTAGCTTCATCATCTATGTAATTTGGAGGTTTGGGTACTAGGAGAGGTTTTCTGACAATTTTTTAAGGTGTTATTCCTATCCTTGTATTTTTGTCTCTTTAATGGAGAACTGCTTCAGCTACTTTAAATCAGTTTGGGGTGTCCGCTACGGGGATCATCTATTTACAAACCTCTTCATCTTGGCCCAAGATGCACTATCAATGAACCTGAAATGATATCTAGAGGAGGGAAGGATGAAACTGTTCTACAGTGGGTGAGGTTTGGAGAGTATTTCTCATATATTGTTTTCTTATTATGTGCTGATTTTCATTAACAGCAGGCACATGTCCCTGCTTTATCTTATGGAGATTTTCTATAAGTACGACCACATGAGCATCCAGTGTATCAACCCCATGAAATTTCATATGATCATTTCATACAAATTCCCAGGTAAGCGGTGTAGAGGCATTCAAGAAATCATCAGTTGTCATCAAAAGAAATTACCAATCCTCTATCACGGTGTTTGGGTTTTATAAGGCCGTATTAAGAAGAAACACTTCGATAATACCATTGATCGGCTCCTGGGAAGGATTTTAATTTCCAAGAACAATTTTTTTATTATTTGGAGGGTGGTTTATGCTGATCAACATTGTGTTAAATTCTATACCAATGCATATATTCTCCAGCATTAAACCACCTAATGGAAAGGTTGAGAAAATGGATATAATTCTCAACAATTTCTTGTGGGATGCAAAGTAGGTAAAAAATAGTCCTGAGGCCTCTTGGTAGTTCTTGGATAATCCAGTTGTCGATGGGGGCATTGGAATTCCGGATATCAATGAAGCCATATTGGTTATCCAAGCCTGGTTAGATTTGGAGATTATCGCTGGGGAGTCTCTGTGGGAAAGGTTTTTAAAGGCATGCTACGACATTCCACGGGAAGTGTCTGGTTATCATGGTGCATCTATTTTATCCCGCAACATGTTTTCCCATATTGAGGTTCTGTGTAGTTACATACAGTGGGTCATTGGTAAAGGAGATGTTAACTTCTAGGAAGCCAACTTGTCCAGGGAAATGATGGCTAACCCAGCCTGTCCCACTCCGAACATTTCATTCAGGGAATAAAGTGATCAGTATGATTTAAATCATGCAACATTGAATCTTATAAATATGATTATCTTCAAAAGTATTGTTATAAGTGATGAACCAGACAAATTCTTCTTCACCAGATTGAGTACAGTTATGATCAACATCAGGGATTATATGAGGATCTTCCATGTTGAGGCCTCTTCAGATGAGTGGGCGTCAATGGTATTGTGAAATGATATTCTTACAATCATGATTTTTTTGGTTTGGTGGATCATAAATAACGTTATCTCAACTGAAGATAACATTCAAATAAAGGTCATCCCCATGGATTCCTGCTGTTACTGCTATGTGAACCTGAAAGCGGAGTCGATGCTCCATTTTTTTTAGAGTAACTCATCCACTTACCTATGGTAATTTTTCACCGCTTGTCCAAGGATTTATTGTGATTCCCTGTCCTTATAAGGATTCTTGTCTTCCTGGTTTCATAGATCTGAGAACAGACCCATGGATTGTACGGCTCGGACTGTCATTCATGTGTCTCTATGTAAGACCATATGAGAGGCTCGTAACCATGTTAAGATGGGATCCAGTCACTCACTGTTATTCATACTAATGAGGTTAATATCACTCATCATCAAGTTGGCTTCATTAGTGAAAGGGAGGGAAATATTTAGTTACAATATGAAACCTCTTCAACTAGACCTGCATTCAGAACAGGGTGAGTGATCGTTGGATTAGATAACAACCTCCTAATAGTAGACTGAAAATGAACATGGATGGTTCTTACATGGAGAGCGCCATGTAGGGTTTTGGGGTTCTCATGGACTCTTGGGGTCTTGGTTCACCTAGGTTATAGTTATTTTTATTGTCTAGGAATATCCTTGGGTGAGGAAGTTTGGGACATTCTCTTCGGTTTGATGGTATGCAGGAGGCATGGATTATAAGTGACTGAGACCAAATCTGATTCTCAAATCCTTATGAAGGATTTACATGGATTTCATGCAATAACTTGGGAGTTGATATACTTTATTCTCAGATTCAAGGTGGAGAAAAATCAAAGGCGGATGGGCCACCACAGTTGGAGGGAGGCTAACTTTACTGAGGGCTCACTGGATCAAATGGGTTGGTAGGATTATGAGGTTTTTATTTATGTCTATTTAGACTCTCTTCCCAATGGGTGTAAGAGTATAGTGAATGGGGATAACATTTTTCTACACCACTTTCACCCTCCTTGAAGGGATTGTGCCTTGTACCTTTCCAAAATCAATAAAAAATAACTTTCATCTAGTCAGTGTCATACGGTAAGGATGTCAAGGAGGAAGGTGCCTATTCAAATTTTGGTATGGGAATTATAACAAAGTACCCTAAGGAACTATTAAGGGTTATGGATCCCAAATTTTAAGAGGACCCTACAATGGAAGTGCCCCGAAGAGGCTATGATTGATTTGGGGTTTTGGGTTTGGACCTCAGGGAGGCTTCCTACGTATCCCATTTGGATGGTAACAAAACCCATGTAATTCAATTTCAAGGGACCATGCTTATTGAAACCCTATAAATGATTGTATCCTAGGATAGTATGTCCCATTAAGAATATTAATATGGGGCTTATTTATATGTAATATTATCTATGGTTTTCTAGGGTTTTATTCCTAAGGATGATTCCCAATGGTTTGGTTGGGCCTTCTTCCTATATAGAATTCATGATGGCATGGTTGGGACTTGTTCATAAGGATGAAGCCCATATGAGCTTCGGTTGGGTCTTGTTCTTAAGGAGGATTCCAATTTTATGATTGGTTGGCACTTATTCCTATGTATGATGCTCGGTGGTTTGGTGGGGGTTTATTCTTCAAGAGGATGCTCGATCATTTGGTTGGTACTAATTTTTAAGGAGGATTATTATTTGAAGTGTGGTTATGGATTTTACCTAATAAGGATTCCTGTTTTTCAAAAACCATGTAGAGTTTATTGAGTGATGGTGATTTGGAATGATATGTTGGGTGAATTTTTCATAACCAAAAACATAATATTCATGGGCCTAAAATTTTCAATGTGACACTCCATTTTTTCTTAGGTCTAGTGATGGTAGAGAAGGGACCAGTGTAGAGGGTCAGAACCACAACCCATCCCAAATCACAAGTGGTAGTGAAGGGGTTAATCCCTCATGGTATGGACTAGATTGATCACCTAGGTAGGTAACCGAGGTGGTTTTCCTAGGTGTGGGTAGCCTAGTGGGGTCTTCCAAGAATAGGTTAATCCGATATAGGTTTCCCATGTATGGGTCACCCAAGTGTGGGTCTCCTAC
Source organism: Viscum album (assembly GCA_963277665.1). Taxonomy (NCBI): domain Eukaryota; kingdom Viridiplantae; phylum Streptophyta; class Magnoliopsida; order Santalales; family Viscaceae; genus Viscum; species Viscum album. The sequence goes on along the minus strand of OY728144.1, from coordinate 148,278,687 downwards.
TAGTGTGGGTTTCAGAGTTATGAGTCCCCCGAATGTGGATAAAACAAGTGGTGGGATGAGGGCCTTACCCTAGTGATAATAGTCCATGTTATTTCACCAATGTAGGGATCAAATACTCTAGAGAATGACCTACACCATAAGATCCCTCTCCTTGATTCACCATCTTACAGTTCGTCTGTGATTCAAAAAATTTAGGCTAAGGGGTATATTTATCGAACAAATGGTGGGATAGTGTGAATGGGAACCCTCATATGGGATTCTGTATATGGGCCTATAAAAAGGGGAATGTTCAAAGGGGCTTATTCCCATGGACTTAACGTGAATGAAAATTCCATTAAAAACTTTTATGACTTTTGAGAGCCATAAAAATTTGATTTGTTAGTCTGTTTGGGATCCAAAACATATAAAATCAAATATTTCAATGATATATACACAACTTAATATAGATAATACAACAAATTATATTGAAATGAAATGTGTAAATTTCACTTTAATGTGTTGAAACATTTTTTTCATCGATCTGATAAATCCAAAACCTACTCATAGAGTGGGGTTTAGTTCACATAATCCTCATTGCTGAGTATTGTTGAAACACATGTAAATCCAACCCACAAATTCTTCCAACATGGAGACACATCTCTACTCAGACGTGACATTTTATATCTATTTTAGGTTCACATCATGAAGTTACTGTCAAAGTGCCTAACATGCATTTTTGTGGTGTTAAAAATATCTCCCTTTAATCCATGGGTCCTAGAAATTATTGTTTGAATGTTTCCAGGGTCATATGAATAATCTGAAAAACATTGTGTCTTTTGTGTCATCAACCTAATTATTTTTTATGTCCAATATGAATGCATAGAAGGTGATACATGGATTTTTCTTTAACTTCACATTTATAGTTTTAAGACTAACATGTGTTGAGGCTATTTCATTTCATTTTTCAATTTTTTTTAGTCCATAAAGATTGTAGTTCAAGCGATCTAAGACTAAAAATTTGTTTAGAGTTCCTTTTTGTGGGTATTAAATCTAGTGATTATTGTCTCTTTTTTGGTCTGTTTAATTCCGCAAATGATAGACTAATGAATGTAGTGTTTTTGGTTATAAAACATTGAACATAAGTATTGAGATGATGGCCCAAACATGGCTTTTTTGTCTATTGATGTTATGAAATTTTTTAAATATTTGATGGTGAATATTGATCCATGGTTTTTTGGTTACAGAATCTAAAACATGATATAATTTAATATAGGTGGTATCTCCTAAGGAAGAACTTACCACTAGATAAAATATCTGTTTTGTTGTCTTCATTATGCAACACCAACTGGGGAATGTCACTGCATAGTCAAATAGTGGCAAACATTGGTAGAAAGGCCCCACAACTAATGAGAACCCTGTAAAGATGACAGAGGTGTGTTTTAGTATAGTTAGGAAAAGGATTTATAAATAATTCTATCATTCTATTGTTTATGATTGAAGAGATTTTATAGAGATTCGGGTTTTTCAATGCCATAATGGGTTGTTCTTCCAAAGTAAGATGTATTAAAATCAAGAGAGCATTGAATTGGAATTGGTTTTGAATGGGTAAATGCTCCTACATGAATTTTTCTCATGTGAAGGAGGGTATATTTTGTAAAATACCTAATTTCAATGGGAGGTACATTGCTGAAAAGGATGAAACCTTTTCTATTTTAATGTCATACGACCAGGACATTGATCATGTAGTTTAATTTCTTATAGAGAGAATGTTGTTATACAATTTGACATATTGTGACTAAGATGTTATGATATCCAGTTTAATTTCATATAACAAGGTCATTATGCTATGATGTTTAACATTATACAATAAGGAAATTATGCCATGAAGTTTAAAGTCACAAAATAAGGATATTAGGGGTCTATAATTTATGGAATTTGGCTTTGAATTAATGGTTAATGATTATACCTTTTTTGGTAATTTGTCCGAGAATGTTTCACTATATTCAGGTATGAGGAGGAAATGTTAAAAGATGTAATCTAGGTATCTTTGGATCAAAATATTAGTTTTGGGGGGATTATGGAAATAGTGGAGGTCTCTCCTTGGAGTGAAATTACCAATGGCTGAAAAACCTGTTTTGTGTGTTATTTTTTATAAAGAAAAATACAACGTGTAACTGTAAACTCAATAATGGAATCCTTTGGCTGAAAAACCCCATTTTGTGGCATAATTTATTCAAATTCAACTGGTGTGTATTACATCATAGTAAAAAAATGAGTCATTATGTATTATGATATTCTATTTCCTATGGATGAAGTAATTTTATGGTGATTTAAATTTGATCAGGCACAAAGTTTGGTTGATTGAAGGATATTCCTGAATAAGGGAGGAGTATTTCACATAAAAATTACTGAATAATTGGAGTAAAAGGTTCCCTATGCATGTTTATCCCAAACAAGGTAATTATGGTTTCTGTAGTTTAGGTTATATCCCATAGACCAAACAATTATGGAAATTACAGGTGATGTATGGCCTACCAGGCCAGGATTGATCTCGCATACTACATACATGAGGGATGTAATTGTAAACCATGGTTTTAAGGATTTTCATATTCAAAGAAAGGACATGGGAAAAATAATTGACAGAAAACCAGAGACTAAAATTTAATCATGGGTTCCAAAATAATGTCATCAAATAATACAAGGATAGAGGAGGTTTATCCCAAGGGTGATGTTTCCATTGGTTGACAACCCTCTTTTTGTGGGTAGTTTTGTATAAATACAACTGGGTTGTATTACCATGTAGTCAAATAAAATGAATCCTTTGGCTTCAAAACCCCATTTTGTGGTATATTTTATTAAAATACAATCAGGGAGTACTGCATTCAGAATAAAAAAAACAAGTGTATATGTATTAAAAGTTATATCCAATGAATATGAGGTAAGATTTTGAAGGTAAAAAATCACCCAATATTAGTTGTATGTCATGTGTATGGGATACGTCTAGGAATGAATGAAGTATTTGGGGAAATATTTTCCATTATGTGTACAATCCCTTTCACATATCTAACACATATGTTGAAGGGGTACATCTCTATCTCCTTGGTGAACCCCCTAATTAGGGAACCCTAATTAAGATCCCCTACAAAGATCATTTTTTTATGTTGACAAGGGGGAATTTTTTACCCCATGGTTGGGACAAGGAAATATGTCATAGGGGTCAATTAATATCTAAATAGAATTAGAATTAATACATATGTATTTCTTGAGGTACCATTAAGAGAAATGTCATGTGGTATGGACATTAGCCACATAGTTTAAATTCTAGCAGTAAGGACATGAGCCAAGTAGTTTAAATTCATATTGTAAAGAAATTATAGGACTCTATGTGAAAAATAGTGGAATATGATGGTTGTACTATGGAATAGGATCCCAGAATCACTACATATCTTGTTGGAGAAAAAATCATGAAACATGTAGCTCTATAATGAATCCCAATAGTTATTGAGTTCACATATAGAGAATGGGTTTTTTATTATAGATGGAGCAGAGATTGGGGATCTAGGCCCCAATATGTATCTCACAAGAATGAGAATCAACTCACATGTATTTCATGAATATATCGTACCATTTGTTGTCATGAAACAAGGACATATATTTTCCCCTTTTATGGTCTTATAGCTATGACCATGATATCCTTAATGAAAATTGATATGATTCACTCGGGCAAGAAAATTATTTAAGAAAACTCCAAAGCCCGCAGGAGATATTCTAGGTGATATAAATGAGGAGCAGAAAAGGCTTCTTCCACCACATAAATACCATTCAAGGTAATGATAGGGGTGTTTATATTTTTTGGTGTTTGGGCCGGGAGGTATGATCTAGATATTGCTACGTAACTCAAGGGAACATGAATCAATCCATACGTATATTTTGAATGATTACCCAAATAGGTTTATCCCACACACAAGGTGGGGTAATTGTTCTTATTTTTCCATAGTTTGGCCCAATATTGGATATCTAAGCATCACTACAGATCTTTCTGGAGAAATAATCAGGCCAGACATAGTTCTTTAAGAACCATGCATTTTAACATAGTGCATCGTAGATACAACCTTACCAACATGGAATATAGTATTTCAGCTTGGACAAGGATAATAACTATTCATCACTACATATCCCATCAGAATGAGAATGTAGCCATACATAGTTATTGTATTTAGATCCCCATATAGATCAGGTTCTGATTTGGGTTAACGGGGATTTTATATCCTCTTGAATGGTGGATGATCCTGAGACATATGGTCTATGAATCACTGCCTCTCTAATTGTATTTAGAATAAATACATATGTATTTCTTGAAAGGCTCTCTATTTAGATCTAACTCAAATAAATGGAGTGGGGGATATTTAATTATTTTGGTAGGTCCTGGGATCAGAGATCTGAAAGTAACTACATATCATGTTATAATAATAATCAAGGGCCACATAGTTCTTGAATGTTTTTTCCAATGAAAATAAAATTTGACTTGGGGAAAGGGGATTTAATATTTTCCTGAATGATGGTTGGTCCCATGATATGAGGCATGATAATCAGTACACATCTCACTATAATAATAATCAGGGCATATATTCAATGAAAGTTCCTTGTGTAGATCTAATTTGTATATAGGGATAAAAGGGGGTTTCCTTTTCCTTCATTATGGATAGACTTTAGACGGAAGCTTTGAGAATCACTACAATCTCATTATATTATAGAATCAATAAATACATATCTTGTAAGAGGATCATGCATTTTATATTCATTTAACAAGGATTTTGACCATGGGTTTTATCATATTGTGGAAATGATGTGATAATTTTGGGACTTATACCCATAAAGGGGTCCCAATATCCACTAATTAATGGTAGTTATGTGAGTGGGGAATATGCATGGGGCCTATATGTATTTTCATCATCATGTCTTGAAAAGTTACAATCATGACCCATGTAGGGGTTATATGGATGTGATTGGGACTTACACCTATAATGGAGTCCCATATTTAAGGGATATATGAGGAGTATCTCAACCCATGGTATATTGGGTGGTATCTTATTGTCCAATAAGGGTGACATTAATCATTCAGTTTAATGTCTTGTGGTGAGGAAGAATTGTGTCTTGTAGTTTTTTTTCATATTATGAGGACTGTATGTTGTGATTTTTATCATAATGTGATAATAATGATGTTTCCACATACTTTAACTTCCTATGGTGAAGACGTTATTTTATGGATTTTGAGGTCTTGTGAAAAGGACCCACTACCTAACATAACATCGTGTAACTGGAACGTACTTCGCGTGATTACATGAAATTATTTTATAGGAATATTGAAATCATTAGGGTAATAATTATCTCTCAATCCAATGATATTATGGAATAATCACCATTTGAGTTGAAACTATGTATGGTTTACGGTCACTCCCACATTGGTATAAGATTTAGAGGATTCTTTCCTAGTATCATCAGAGGTATGAAGGCCAATACAGGTTCTCATAGGAGGAAGGAGCAAAGGTAGACATTCTTATGAAATGATCATTCTATACGATTTTGATATACGTCGAAGTGATCTAAGGTATGAAATCATTTTATGTCCAGTCACTGTAATTCATCAATTAATTTTTAGGACTTCTCATTTGTGAATAACTAATTACATATGAAATCATAAAGTGATTAAAATTGGACGTCAATGGGCATGACTTATTCTATTCCATTTACCAAAATATATGGGGTCACCCATGTATCATTATGGTTGGTGGTATGGTAAGACCATAAGCTATGAAAGATAATTTCAAGCCAATCATTTTTTTCTTTACCTACTATATTTTGGTGCATGTTTGATAGGGTCTTGTTGGGATCCTCTCTCTATCCATTATCCACTCCATGATAGCAAGACAAATGTTTGGATTTTATCTTTTATTCTTGATTTATATTATCCACCTCAATATAATAGAAATTGGTTCTTTTGACCATCATTATTTTATGCGGGACACCAAATATGGTAAAACTTCATCTTTTAAAATGTAGAAATTTCTTTTGGCCCTAACATCTTGGAGGGTTATTACCTCATCCCATTTAAAGAATAAGTCGATAACAGTTTGTATATATTAAAACTTATTGGTTGTATATGGGGGATATGTCACCACAACATTCATTACCCATTGAGACAATGGACATGATTATTTGGTTATAAGTAGGAACTATGGGGGTTGGTCAATGAATTTGGCCTTTACATGGTAGGAATGAAATTTCTTGGTGATATTTATACAATCCTATATCATTAAAGGCCATAAGTGTCCATGTCTATGGATTTATCCAAAATGCATATACCCTAATTAGTGGGCACCACAGCCCCCCACATGTACTTCTTCTGTAATATACACTATCTCTTCTCCATCGATACTTTTATAAATGACTCCATCAATGCTTCATTTATAGATGATTTTTTTTTATTTTGGAATTCATAAATAGTTAAATTTACAACTCTCCCAACATATTTTCTCCTTCAAAGCTCAATTTTATGGAAGTAATGAATTATAGAAAGATCCATGATGGGTTCTATCCACCCATTGGTAGGACCATATGGTTCGTGGATGGGATTAAATTATTTAATATCCTCTACTCTGACTTGATCAAAAGGTTAGATTGTCCAGTGATGGAAAATGTTGATGATCGTTTATTCTTGGTTTGGATACAGCAGTGTTGTAGTTGTATTTTACAATGCATGCTCCTGGTAATTTTATGATTATAGGATGTGAGTAATCATTTAATCCTATCAGAATTCATCCAATAATCCTTGGATACCGTCAATTAGAGGGATTAAATCTCTTTTTCGAATGGCGTAATCCTTGTTGATATGATTTATTCCAAAATATGAATTTTCTTTCACCTCTAGATGGTCCAATGATATATAGAGTCCCATATCTACGACTATAATGATATCCTAATACTTTTATTCATTTTTAGTACATCCTTATAATAATAGGAAGGAGTAAAGTAAAATTTACTTTTTAGGATAGATAATAATGATCAATAACCCAACATTGTTGTGTTTGGGATCTTCCATTATCTTCCCTATGGGAACCTTAAATGTTCCTTTATAATAACTTTCACACATTTTGGGTCCATCTTGAATATAAAACATATCATTATCAAGTGGTTTAATATTTAATGGTTTTATTTATATAGATGGGTGTTCTTCATAGAAATCTATCGAGGCCTGGAAATTCATTTCTTTTGGAGGCAAGAATTTTACATCAAATTTCTGCAGAAAAATACCCATTATTCTAGACATCTTATTAACATAGGATGAATAAGTATATATTTCACTAGTTTATTAAGAGAGAAAAATGGACCTCATGGGGCTATTGATAGTGACTATGTTTCTGAACTCAAAATATTAATGCAAAGAAACTCTTCTCAGTGACTAAAACATGAGTCCTAACATCGATTAGGGTTCAAATTAGAAAATAGAGACTGTTTTAACTCTCACATTCATTCATTCATGTGAGGAAGGTACCTAGTGATCATTCTAGGTCTATCACATATATAATTAGTGACTTTCCATCAATGATTTTCATTAAAACTAGTGGGATCAAGTGATATTTATTGATGATATCAAATCCTTATTAATAATAACTAGTCCACGGATATATGACCCCATTATTCAATAGATTGGTGATGGTAAAACACTTTACTAATAGGTTTTATATAAATCATATTATGTAGTAAAAATTCCCTTGATTCCCTCTCAACTCATTATGGTTTCATGGTTGTGACATGCTAAGTATATATTTTTTCTCAATGTCGACTTTAATGCCTTGATGGTTCACTACTATGCTGAGAAACATTCCAAAGGATACCACAAAAGAACATTTGAAGGGGTTTATATTTAGGATATGTTTTCATAGCCTATGGAAGATGGTTTATAAGTCATCCAAGTTGTCAGAACATTTTCAATACTTTTCTAGTATATCATCTACGCATCATTCGACAAAAATGTCGAGTAAGTGAATGAAGATGTGATGTATGATATGTTTGTATGTATCACCAAAATTATTTAAGACAAATGGAATTATCTGATATCATAATAGTCCTTTGAGTCCTTAAATCTATGTAATATTCATCTTTTAGGGTCATCAAAATTCGTTTCTACCATGGATATCCATCCATGAAGTAGTGTTATTGATAACTAGATGTCACATCAATAAGGGGTTCTGTCATTGTAACTGGGAAGCCAACTTCTAGACAATACTAATTAAGATCTCTAAGTTGATGAAAAAATTGATTTATTCCATTCATTATCTTCAAATGGACATTGTTGGATAATCATTTTGGATACTACAACTCACAGAAAATGTCATCCTTTTATGAACTAAACCACTTCAGCCTCCATTTGGGAGGTATGAGTCCAGTGTGTCCTTCTAGCCACATGTTTATATCCTTGATGACCCTATGTAAGTATAGGTGATGGGTGTCCACCTCAGTGGAAAGACCTGAAATATCTTTGTAATTCAAGGAATAAACATCACATTGTTTCTTAAAGAGGGATGTATATGCCTCATCTTCTTCAAAAGTCATGGATACACTAATAAAAATGGGTCAGGGATTTTCATCAACAACCATATTTATCACTCTATGCTCATACAAAGTTGTTCATAAACCTTCCTCAAATACTTGATAATAATCCCTAATGCCTTCTTCCTCTCCCTCTTCCTCACTATTTACCTTTTTTACCTCTCCCTTGGAATAATATGGTGAATCAAGATTCTCAATTATAGGAGAGGAGTGGTCATTTGGACATTACAAAGAAAAAGAAACTATTTCTATCCAATTGATGGTGTGGGGGATTTTTAGAGCTCTGGGTAAGTAATTAAGAAACATTCATCTAGGATTCCATAACTGTTTGTAGATTTGAAAATATCTCATATGCTACCGGGATCAATCATCATGACTAACATCACAGAATCCGCTAAATGTTTTCATGAACTCATGCCCACCCTTTAGATTTGATTGATGGGAAGCACATATGATACATTGAGCCACATGAAAGGATTAGAGGAGATCATTTCATGACCATTCATTGAATTGATTTGATAAACATCACCATCCCTGGATTATTTCCCTCCCTTGTGATATAATCTTGTGTCAATGTACCATGATTCATAAAATTCTAAAGGGGCTTTATTTGCATGAAATGACCAAATTTTTTCATGGATGAAATATTTGAGGCATTGGTGGTATGATGAGGGTATTTCCACATGATGGGGTAGCCAAGGAATTCCTAGTATAATTTTTAAGGCCATAACCTTCCTATTATCCATGAATTATGATTCAAGCACGAGATCCCCAAATTGAGTTCTGAGTTTTATTTTTCCAATAGTGTATTAATCATTATTATTATAAACCTGTAACATCAGAGTAGAGGGGGAAAAGTGGGATTCATTGGAACCCAAATAAAAAAGTGTTTTTATTGTAATAAGGTTGAATCTAGAACTATTCTCAATGAAGGATTGAAAAATATTAAGGTCATTTATCCAATTAGATATATACAAAGGGACGAAATTCCATAGTATGATGTCATCCTCATCCTGTTCTATGAAATAAATGAGCATTTGACATCCTGTGGGATAATTTTCAGCACAATACACTTTGGAAACAAAAACCTCAACCTCTAATTAATGGGGGATTGATATAACCTCTACTAGTGCTTTTTGAAAGACATATGATATAGTTAGAGAATCCAAGATTGAGAAATCAGTTAGTACCAAGGAAAATTTACCCAGAAACCCAAACTTCTAGTCCAAAGGTTTGTTTTTCATATCATGGGGATGTTTTTTCATAGGTTATTTAAGTTATTAAGTAACTTATGTTAATATATTGTCTCTTGGAATATGATCTAATGGACCATATTCTCTCAGTGGATTAGGCCAGTTAGGCCTTCCTACATGATGATGTTGATTAGGTGATGACATACTCTCATACTGATCTTCATGGATGATCATTTCAATGAAAACCATGGTATGAGTGTGGGAATGTACTTTCTCATACCGAACTTACTGGAGATCTCTCACATGAGTTTTGTCTATGTAGACAGTTCGAGCATGGGAATGGCTAAAGTTGTAAATATGGGAAAGACTACGTTATCTGATTTATCTTGTCTCTGAAAACCTCTTCCCATTGTTTACAAATCATGTGTTAGGAATTTGGATTCATAACCACACTCATCATCTGATAAGGGTTACATTTAGTGAATAATATTAATGGAAATGAAGATCAACTCCTCTTCTGATGTATGTTCCATCTGGGGTTGGACACTTGTTGTACCATTTGGGGAGGTGGTTCCCATGCTTTTGTGACAATAGAATTTAAGTACACTAATCTCAAAGACTACTTCAACTTTATTAAATTATCATATTTATATGTTTTATTATTATTATTCTATCCATATCACTTTTTGAGAGACTTGTTTTTAGAGAACTGAGTTGATGATTATGTTGGATGAATTATAGTAGAAGCGATTCAAGGCACAAATGGATGTTTCAACATCATTCAAAGGATTTCATGAGTTCAGTTGATAATATTTTTGACTAACCAATTACTAAACATCTTTGAACCCTTTCTGTTAACATATATCATTTAATTTTCTTCCTCTATATTGGTGGCAGAGACCTATGCTACCAGAGAAGGAATGTTTTTTAGTTTCACATGCCTAAAGTAAACCATTTTTTTATGGTAGGTATTTTAAAATAAAATACTTCTTGATATTTTTCACTTGTAATTTATGTAAGGGGAAATAATGTGGGAGATCTTCATTAACATAGTTTATAGTATTCCTTGGCTTTGGAAATTTGAATAAGTTCCTATCTATTAATGAGTTGAGGTAGTTAAGTAATTCTTCATTTCAAAAAGAATAGATATTTTTTTAATCCCCTGAAACTGTTTCTTACTCTTCTATCTATAATCATTCTAACAAGGAGGGTGTCATTAATATCTCTCAGGAGGTGGAGCCACAACATATAGTTCATTATTTGGAGTGAGAACGAGTATAATGTTCCACTTAGGTGTAATTGTAGTGGCCTCCGCATTCTCAATTATCTTTTTCTAAGATAATGTGATTAATCAACACATGGATTTAGTCTCTACGATGGGTTATTCCTCTATTAGGGGAATTTTAAGAAGTTCTTGAAATCCTCATGTAAATTTTATAGGGATATATTTCATGCACAACTCATCATGACGATTTTATATAAATATGGGTAGCAATTATTCTTGAGTGATTTATAGGATTAATGAGTATGTCAATCCTTTCCACTGAACAATGAAATCCGAAACCCTTTCATTATCTCATTATTTTTAGTTTGAGATATTGAGGTTTTTTTTCTTCTACAATATTGAGTTGAACTAGAATAGAAACTTCTAATAGTGGTCTTTCTAACACTTAATTGATTGATCTTACAAACTCATGTACCATACAATGGTTGGCCCCGATAGTGAAATCACAAAACACCATATTTTCAAGTCCACATTTTTTTCAGGGGTCCCTATCATGGGATACCAGGGACAGAAAAAATGCATCAAATGCTACTCTAGATCTCACAAGAAATTAAAAATTTGAAATTTAGGATTCCCTACATTAGGTAGGGGAAGTGTAAAATCTACCAATTTAGGGAAAGAATTTTTTTCCAGTTTAATTCTCATTTTTTCTCCTCTATGGATTCCAATAATTATATGACTTACATAAGAGTGCCAATAACCCCTTGGGGGATGTATGGACAAACCGGGGATTGAACTAGTTCAGTAGCTAGAATGGACATCTGTAGATGAACTACTAGTATCTTCCATGGGTAGCCTATTGGGAAAGGCCTATAAGGATGTGCTTGGCCCTTTTCTGGCTATGCACCCAACAAAGGGAACTTCCTATATACTATTTAAGGGTCCAATTGTATTGGTGGATGGTAACACACATTGAGAGTATGTAATGTCCCAGAATTTCCATATAACTCTTTTTAATTATATGGAATTATTTCGATACCGTGAAATCTGGCGGTATGTGATTCCGAGAATAGGAGTGCTTGAAATGATCTGTCGAAAAATGTTATATTTTAAATAATATGTTTGAGTGGTTTTCTTGAAAAAGTGGAATAAGTCTTAAATGGGTGTCTGAATCAAAAATCAGTGGGCAACATTGCATTTAGGATGGTGGGTTTACCCATGGAGAGATTTATGTTTAGTCAGTGCATGCCTCTGGTGAGAAAACTGAAAAATGGAATAAATATAAATAAAATTATTTAATAAAAATTATTTTATTTTTCAAATGCTTATTAGTCACAAACAGTGAATCAGACTAAAAATATGAGACCACCACAAAACTCACGAGGGTATGCTTTCTTTATCCATATACTATCATTGGCCGGCGCGGGCCACCGGTGGAAGCTAGTTGGGGGCCGTAAATAAAATACTTAACTGAAAATTATTTTATTGTAGAATCCATAACTTTTAAATGGTATCATGGATTGAAAATATGAGAGTATTGTTGATCTCATGAGGGCGTGTTCCCCTAAGGAGGAGCCTAACCTCAACCGGTGCTGGTCGAGCGTGACTGTTAATAATTTTTTGATTTTTTAAGGTACATTCAGTAAACGTGCAGGAAAAATTTTATAACATTTGAACCGATGATCAGAATTGAAATATGAGGGCACCTTGAATTCACAGTGCCATGATTTTATTATGGGATGTATAACATTGTCTGGAAAAATTCGACTGGAAAAGTAAATTTTTTGAAATTTTGTAAAAAATACTAAAATAACAAAAGGTGTTATTTTATTCATTTTGAAAATTATTGAGAAACGAATGGTAGGACTATGGTGATACCTTGAACAATAAGTGTTGGTCATTTACTGACTTAAACCTCTCATTGTGTAACCCCAACGCCTATGGTTAATTAGGCTCATTTATTTTGATTAATTAACTAATCATAACAATGAACCAACATGGGAGGTTTTCCTCTTTTTTAATTAAATACTTGGTGTGTGTTTTGGGAACCCATGAGAGAACTACTGATGAAGTGCTTGAAACATCTACCTCCAACGAAGAATGATGTTTTGATGACACCCATTGAGGAATCGATCCCGAGGTCGATGGGCGACGAATGACTAGGCACACAAACCTTCTTATTCTTGGGCAAGAAAACCCAATGTGATCAAGGTAGGGGATATTATTAAGGTTTATCTTTAATGAATTAAACTCCTCCCCTCTTGTTATGATTTTAAAACGGACGGCATGGAAAAAACGAACATGTCCTGGACCCTTCGTCGTTTCGTTCTTATTGAGTTCCTTCGGGGATGAATTTAAAATTTTGACAAAACCCTGAATCTGGGAGTTGCGCAGCGATGATGGCATCCTGGGAGGCCCGTAGGCACGAGAAGAAGGGAAAATGGATGGACAGGTGACCGAATCTCATCCGGCCGTAGAGGTGGGAGGTGGCACGTTGTGGTGAGGAAAGCTGTGGCCTCGATGTTGTGGTGAAGGGAGGGGAACCGCTCCCCACGGGTCCCACAGACAAATAGGTAGCACCACCTGGCGCCGCCAACTAAGATCCGAACATCTCTTTAAGCTCTTTGAGAGCCGGAATGCGCAACCCTCACTGGGGTTGCGCTAGTAGACGGGCTGAGTCTTCGTGGCCCCGCCAGGCTGGGGCGGGCTGGGCCGGTCCACGACCCATCCCAGGCCGGTTAGGGCCAAGTCGGGTTGGGTTAGACCTTGACATGGTCGGGTCGGACCGGACCGGGACCCTTTTGGGCACAGATACCCAGACATTTGTTTGATGAACCATCTATGTAGTAGGGATCCTGGGAGAAAGACTATCCTTTTGAGATACTCCACCTTAATTTTTTTGAATTTTGGAGTACAGTCAGGTTGGATCGTACAGGAATCCAACCGGGCCCTCAGCACTAAAATTCTTATACCCCTCAGACTGAGCATCCGATTGACACGACGTCTGTTGTGTTGTAACCCTTACGATATGTCAGGCCTTTGGGTTACTACATTGTGGAATCTTCTAGCTGGATGTCACATAATAGAGACCCTGTATGGATCATCATTCTGAGAGACCCTGTGTGGATCAACATCATAGAGACCCTGTGCGGATCAACATCATAGCAACTTGACGAGGACCGACATTAGAGTTGCCTTTCGTGGATCATCATTCATAGTGACCCCGTGTGGATCATCATTCATAGAGACACTGTGTGGTTGAGTATCATAGCGACCATGTGTGGACCATAATTCATAGCGACCCTATGCGGATCAGCATCATAGAGACCATGTGTGGATCAACATCATAGTGACAAACGAGGACCAGCCTTAGAGTAGCCCATTGTGGATCAGCATTCATAGTGACATTGTGTGGATCAGAATTCATAAAGACCCTATATGGATCAACATATTAGTGACCCCATGTGGATAGGAATTCATAGCGACACTCTGTGGATCAGCATCAGAGAGACCATGTGTGGATCAATGTCATAGCGACCCAAAGAGGACAAGCCTAATAGCGGTCTGTCGTGGATCAGCATCAGAGCAGCCCTATGTGTATTAGCATTTATAACAACCCTGTGTGGATCAAAATCATAGAGAATATGTATGGATAAACATCATTGCGACCCAAAAAGGACCAGCCTTAGATCGGCCCATCGTGGATTAGTGACATAATGACCCAGTGTGGATCAACATCTTATATCATGTTTCCCTGAGTTGTATATCTAGTTTGAGATGAGTATTTTTTCCTACTTTGTTATTGAGATCATGATTTTAGGTTTTCCATTGTGGAAATCTAAGAGATCTTCGGGGGTCTTGGGGTCCCCACTGGGTATTGTTAGACTCACCCCTGAATAGGCTTCGCCCGCACCTTTTTATGTCTTGTGTAGATGACAGGTAGCCTTGACTGAGACTCAAGGAGCTAGGACCTGATGGTGAACAACGATGACAGTTAATATGGAGAGATGTGAAGATGTGCTTTACCGACCCTTTAGGTGGGATCCTTGGAGGATGAACTCAGGAGTTGGTTTCTATTTTTTTTTGTATTGTATCTTTTCATTGGGCTTGTATTACAACCCCTTTAATTTTAGTACACACTTTTACTAATATATTTTTTCATCATGGATGGATCTTATTGTGTTCATGGAATGTTTTTTTGTAAATATTTAAAGAAAATTCCTTACATCTTTAGGCATACGCCTTTCTGGTGCTAGTCGCCAACCTATGGCCATTGGAAGGTGGGTTTGGGGTAGTCACAACACAGGCCCCTAGGGGCAGGTTATGACAATGTTGTATCAAAGGAGTCAGTTCTACTGAAGAAATAGGATACTGATATTTTCAATGGAGCAATATTGTTAAGTGTTTCAAGTGTGGTTTTCAGTTCAGGAAGTCCAATGTTGTTATGGCGGCTGACGTATCAATACACCAGGACCCAAAATTCTGAATTCTTACTCAGGGAATGGAAACACTGATTGCATGTGTTTTGAAATTGTTGTTTTCTTTCTGATATATTTCAGTCATCTCACCAGGTAAAACATATTGACTGTGGTTCATCTTGATTCTCTTTCATGATGTCTGCACGCAGACAGCTAGAAAAGATACCAATTTGTGTCCATGAGGATGGTCCATAGTGTGATGAGGAATTAGTACCAAGACTGTTGCTCAAGATATTAGATTCGGGTGGTGTACCGATGGTACCATTTCCCATTGGTCAGGAGTTACTACCAGCGCTATCAGTAGAGGACACATATTGTCTTCGTGCCTCACATGAGTTTTATTGATAAATACCCCTCAGGTTCCGAGCAAATCCTGACTCACATGTGGCTAAGGACTGGTTTGAGGGGGTTACTGAGTTTCCATCTAGACAGGGAACCATTAGATCTGATGGTGGTCCTGGCATAGAGCATTCTACATGGCTCAGCAGGGCGATGTCAGGGTTTATATTACACCTATCTTTTCATAAGGTGACTTTTTCCTTGAACATAGTTTCAAAACCTTCCTCATATAATGGGGTATCTATTTCCATTAAAAGCTAAGGTTTTTTTGTTTCCAAGAGCTTCTACTGTTTTGACAGGACGACATGTCATTAATTGAGTATTCTTCGAGGTGTAACGACAATTCCACGTACTTGATTAATACGATATGAACAGTTATTCTAGGCTCGGACCACCGAGCGGGACATGGTAATGGACATATGAGAAATAATTATTCCTCCATGCATTCCTATATATGTTAGGGTTATAAAGAGAACCTTAGTGGTTGAAAATTATTTGGATGAGTAGATGTAGCCAGTGAATGTCAGTAGTGGAAGAACTGGAAACTAACTTTAGTTTTAGAGTCTTAAATGTGTAAAATATTTTGAACAGAGGATGTGATAGGGATAAAAGTATCGGTATGGTAGCAGACGTGTAAGAGGAGCTGGGAGAGCAGCTGGAGGTGGTATACATTACGACATGTTACAACCACCACCCAAATGTAGTCCCCTTAAGGGAGATGGATAAAATTGGAAGGGATTAGCTGCATGTGGTCAATAAGTGTGATAAAAGTGATTTAGGAATGATTCAGGTACTGTATTTGTCTAAAACGAGCTGTCGTATTAATAGACATAGGTACTAATCATTCCTTATTGTAACTAATCTTGTTCATGACATAGAGTTTCCACTTAAACTGCTGAATTGACCCTTACGTCTAGAGATACCTATGGGAGGATACTCAATAATAAAACTTATATCGACTGTCTGATCTAACCCTTGAGGTGAGAGTTTCGATTGAAAACACTTAGTGCAAGCATCAAGGCCTTACGATGTTAGTTTGTGTATGGACTGACCATGCATAGTTCATGCTCAGATTGACTATTTTAGGAAAAAAGGTTGTGGTATATCTACTGCATTGGAATGGGGTATTCCTCGGTTTAAAAAAAGGGAACCCAGGGAGAACAGGTTAAACTCATGCATAAGAGGGTGCATCCGATCACTCTTGAGTCTTCTAGACTTACCTTCATGACTGTATGTGTTTTTGAGATTTCAATTCCCAACAGTAGTGGCAGAGTGAGGGAACATCCTTTCAAAAGATGTTTCCAAGGTTACATCCCCATAGGAAGAGTGACTTATGCATTTTCTTGTACCAAAGGATGACTCCAATATCTATAACTACATATCGAATGGCTTCCAAGGATCTCCGAGAGCTGAGAGTATTGTTGGGAGAATAGTTTACTATCTTCTCTGATCACAAAAGTCTCATGTATATATTCTCACAGAAGGACATGAACCTGAGACAACGGTGATGGGTAAGTTACTCCAATATTATGAATTTGAGATAGTCTATACTCTTGGTAAAGGAAATGTGTTGGCAGACACACTTAGAAGGAGGGATGGTCTACAGTAGATGAGTGAGGCGACTACGGAGCTAGCCACGTTGCATTTATCCTTCAAGGATAGTGATGGAGTAGCATATATACAGTCAATGATAGTTACCCCCACACACCTTCAATGGGTTAGGGAGGCACATCTTGGGGACGTTTTCTGCAAGGCCCGAAGATCTCAGATATCCTTAGTACGGTCTCCTGATAGATTTTGTGAAGGTGGGGAGCATCCCATACTCTCCAGAGGACCCGCCATTGTTCCAGTGACGCTACAAGGGGTGGTGTTGAAGGAGTTCAACACATTCCCTTTGGCAGTATATCTAGGTGTGGAAAAGACTTACCGGGACCTCTAGCATCAATAATTGTGGCGATGAATGAATAAATATGTGGTAAATTTCAAATCATGATGCCTCAAATTTTAGAAAATGAATGCAGAGCGTCATATTCTTGCATGTTTGAGCCCAAATTTTACCCCGAGATAGATGGTCAGACAATGCAGACCACACAGTCCATAGAGGGAATGTTTTGTTCTTATATCCTAGATTTTGGATATATTTGGTAGGACCACCTACCACTAGTGGAGTTTCATACAACAATAGTTATCACTCCACTATCGGCATGGATCCATTTGAATCCCTGTATGGGTGACCTTGAATGTCACCTCTATGAAGGAAAGTCCCCGGGGAGTAAGTACTTATGGGTCATGAGTTGGTACATGCTATCATAGAGAAGGTGAAGATCATTCAAGAGCAGATGAGGACTATAGAGAGTACGCAGAAGTCGTATGTTGACCGAAGACAGAGACCCCTAGTGTTCGGGGAAGGAGACCATGTCTTCATACAGGTCTCACACCGAAAAGGAATGTGGATATTTTGAATGGGTGTAAAGATATATCCAAGGTTCATCAGACCTTTCCAGATTCTTATTAGGGCTGTCGAGGGGGTGTACTGCCTAGATCTTCCCCCACAGATGCACCGGGTGGATAATATTTTCCACGTGTCGTTGTTGAGGAGAGGCGTGCATGATCCATCGAATGTTATCGACTAGGTGGAGTTGTACTTTGAATATGGGGGGACATTTACGGAGTTCCCAGTGGAGATAGATGATCGATAGGAGTGACTCTTTACTGGACTGTCGATCCCTCTTGTGCGAGTTCGGTAACAACACGGGAACCTCTAAGAGAATACATGGGATCGGGAGGCTCATATTTGTGCTCTGTACCCTCAGTTGTTTGATTTAAATTTATTTTGGATTTCAGGGATGCAAATCCCTAAGGTGGGGAGAATTTAATATCTTGTAATTTCCGTATAATTTCTTTAATTATATGGAATTATTTCAAGAATGTAAAATCTGACGGCACATGATTCGGAGGCCCTAAATGCCTGGAATGATTTGTTGAAAAATGTTATGTTTTAGATAGTATGTGTGAGTAGTATTATTGAAAAAGTGGAATAACTCTTAAATGGGTTCCTAGATCATAAATCTAAGGGAACCAGTGCATTCAGAATGGCGAGTTTACACTAGGCATGACTTATGTTAATCAGTGCAGGCCTACAAGGAAAAAAACCCGAAAATGGCATAACTGTAAATAAAATAAATAAATAAAAATTATTTTATTTTTCAAATGATTATAACTCAGGAATGGTGACTCAGATTAAAAATCATAGACCAATAATGAACACAGGAGGGTATTATTTCATTAGGCAGATACTAAAATTTTCCGGTGCAGGCTACCAGTGCAAGTTTTTTTTTGGCCATAAATAAAATAATTAAGTGAAAATTATTTTATTGTAGAATACTTAAATTCTAAATGGAAACTAGGATTGAAAATACGATAGTACCATTGATCTCATGAGGTAATATTACCCTTAGGAGGATATAATCCTCAACCTGTGCAGATCGAGGGTGACTGTTAATAATTTTTAGAACTTTTTTATGGTACGTTCGGTAAACATGTGGGTGGCATTTTCTAAATTTTGAACCGGTGCTTGGAATAGAAATCTGAGGACATTGTTAAATTTTCAGCTCCATTACTTGCTTAAGGAAAGATTAATTTTTTTTATGGAAAAAAGTCATATGAAAGAGTTAATTTTTTGGACTTTTGGAAAAAATAATAAAATAACAAAAGGAATTATTTTATTATTTTTTCAAACTATGGAGCGACAAATTGTAGGACCACAGTGCAACATCGAGAAATAAACATGGGTAATTTATTGACATAAACATATCATTTTGTAATAGAAATACTTCTAGTAAATTAGGATCATTGATTATGATCCATTAATAAATCATTATAATTAACCAACATGGGAGGTTTTCTGATTATTTAATTTAATTGTTGGTGTTGGTTTTAGGAAGCCACAGGATAACACCTGATGATATGATGGAAAAAACTACCTCCATTGAAAAATGATGTTTTGACAATGCTTGTTGAGGAAAAGATCTAGAGTTCTACAGGCGATGAACGACTACGCATGGAGACCTTCTTCTTCTTCTACAAGTGAACCCAACATGATCAATGTAGGGGATATTATTAATGTTTATCATTGATGAATTAAATTGCTTACTACTTGTTATGATGTTAATGTGGAGGGATCATGCCAAATTAACAATGCCCGAAACCTTCACTTCTTCATTCTTATTCCATTCTTCAGGGGAAGGATTTAAAAATTTGAAAAAACCTTGAATTCAGGAGCCGCACAGCGACATCTGCATCTAGGGAGGCCTGCAGGCACGAGCAGAAGGGAAAATGGACCACTGGAGCTCACTGGAATGGCACCGATGCAGCGGCATCGATGATCAGCGCTAGAGGTGAAGTTGGTGGTTGGCGCTCTCTGGCTGCCGAAGGGGGGCAGCGCCGCTCGGCGCTGCAGTGGTCAGACATGCGTCCGTAGGTGGCACACCGTCCCGCGCCGTTGGGATGCAAGGCGAGGCTTTGAAGACGAAGTGAAGGGAGGGGACCCACTCCCTATGGGTCCCACAGACAGCCAAACAGCACCACCTGGCACCGCCTATAAAGAGCCAAATGGCTCTTCGAGCCTTTAGCTAGGCGTACCGCGTCGCCCTCACATGGGTTGCCCCAGCCAGTGGGCCGAGCCACCATGACCCAGCCCAGTAGGGGCGGGTCGGTCCATGACCCAACCCATCAGGCGTGGGCCTATCCACAACCTTGAGGACCGAGCCCACTATGGCCCAACCTAGCTGGGCTGGGTTGGGCTGACCGGGCCACGCCAGACCCGAACCCTTTCAGGCACATATACACTTAAAAGGACATATCATTTGAACGAGACGTCCATTGGATGAACAGTCTACGACACTGGGATCCTTAGAGAGTGATGGTCCATTTTCGATACTCTACTTGATTTTTGGATAAAGATGAAGTACTGATGGGTTGGATCGTACGTGAATCCAACCGGGCCCTCGACACTAAAATGTCTGTAACTCTCAGACCAGGCATTTGATTGACGTGTCTTCTATTGTGTTGGAACCCTTACAGAATGGCGGACCATTGGGTTACTCCATTGTGGAATTATATGGCTATATGTAACATCACAGAGACCCTGTATTGATCAACATTCATAGTGAACCTATGTGGATCAGCATCATAGTGACCATGTTTGGATCAAAATCATATCGACCCGAAGAAGACCAGCCTTAGAGCGGACCACCGTGGATCAGCATTCATAGAGACCCTGTGTGGATTCGATTCTTAGCGACCCTGTGGGGACAAGCATTCATAGCGACCCTATGTGGATCAGGATCATAGAGACCCTATGTGGATCAACCTAATAGTGACCCGACAAGGACTAGCCTTAGAGTGGACCATCGTGGATAAACATTCAGAGTGACTTTGTTTCGATCAGTATTCACCATAACCCTGTGTGGATTAGATTTCATAGCATCCCTATTTGTGGCAGGATCATAGAGACCCTGTGTGGATCAATATCATAGCGACCCAATGAGGAACAGCCTTAGATTGATCCATCATGTATAGACGTCATAACAACCCTATGTGGATCAGAATTCATAGTGACCCTGTGTGGATCAACATCATAGAGACCATGTGTTATTCAATATCATAGCGACCCTGTATATAAAAACATCATAGCGACTTGGCAAGGACCAGCCTTAGAGCGGCCATCTTGGATCAATTACATAACCACCCTATGTGGATCAATATATTATTTCCAATTTCTCGGAGTTGTATACCTGTTTTGAGATGATTATTTTTATTTGTGCTTTTTGATTGTGATCATGTTTTTTAGTTTTAGTGTTTGGAATTATGAGAGGCCTCTGAGGGTCTCAGGGTCCCTACTAGGTTTTATTATACTCACCCCTGCATAGGATTCGTCTGCACCTTGTTGTATCTTGTGCAGACAACGGGATGCCTTGACTTAGACTCGGGGAGCTATGACCTAACGGTGGATGGTGGTGAAGGCTTATTTTTAGAGCTATGGAGATGATTTATACCAACCCATCAGGTAGGATCCTTGGAGGATGAACTCAAAAGTATATTTCTATTTTTTTGTATCGTATCTTTCGGTTGGGCTTGTATTTCAGCCCCTTTAATTTCAGTACACACTTTTACTACTGCAGTTTTACTTCATGGTTTCAACTTGTTGTGTTCTTGGATAGTGTGTTTGTATATGTTTATAGACAATGATTTCCCATTTTATGGATTCATCTTTTTGGTTCGAGTCACCAACCCCTGGACTATTGAAGCCAAGATTGGGGTAGTCATGGAATGGGCCCTAGGGGACGGGTTGTGAAAGAGGATTTCTCTGATTCATTTTAGCAGCTACTGAAAACCCTCATTTTTGAGGTATTCTATTTGGGAGTGTGATATGAGGATCTACTTGCAGATTATATACAACAATAAGACTACATCAGAGTAGTTTTTCATTGTGTATCCTTAATTATTTCATCTCTTCCTCCGACTAGGAAAATATTTCTTCCAATGGAAGGGGATTGACCTTACTAGGAGGTTAGTGAGGCTTAATATTCCCCTAAAACCTATCCTATTTGGATTCCTTTCATTGAAGGAATGATTGATTTTCTATGGTAATGATCAAATTTTGAGCGATCAACTGGTTCTGGGTAACCACACCTCCTTCAATTATTTTTTTGTGGAACACATTATGAACCAGAACATCCTCTTCTGACACCAACCCTGAATTGGCCACATGATCTGTAAAATCTATGGGGGAGGTATTGATGACATTTACTGATGTTTAATTCACATCAGGCATTCTATTAGTGTATTTTTTAGATTTTCTTTTTCTACACCCTTTACGAGGTCTTATCCCCTCATTTTCTGACTCTCTAGGATCTATTTGGAAGGAAATAATCAGCATAGAATATCCAGAAAGTTCAATCATGTGCATCCCTAGGAAAGATACAAAATAATAGGATGGTATTTAATGGGGGGATCCATTCTATAATGTTTCACCAACTCAGGATAAGACTAATATCCATTGATGAGGGTATTTTTGAGGTGAAAAATCCACTAGCCCTAAGGGATGGGGTTGTTCCCATTATACTTGCACAACTCTTTCATACCGCTACACTGTCCTTGAGGGTTGGGTTGAAAAATACCCATTCATTACTAGATGGGGTTTCTCCTGATCCACTATGTCTACAAATTCAATAGTTTCACATATTATTTTACGTTGTATTTTCTGAATATGGGTAGGGTACATCATTTTTAATGTGCATGGATCACCAATTTCTTGATGATCATTGTGCAATTTCTGAAATTTGTGTAATATAATGGCTAAATTTCTCTGATAAGGAGGCTTGTTCAATAATTTCATATTCTTAATGAAAATTTCATTCAATATCCTACTCTCTTCTAGCCCGACATCAATGAGAGTAGATCGAGACCTATTTTTGTTGGGCATAACTTCGGTTGTGACCAAGGTTCTCTTGTTAGAACCTGCCTAAAGCTATAAAATTTCATAATAATAATTTTGTAGGGTTTTCGATGTTGGGGAGTGTAGAGAAATTTAGTACTCTATGTGCACCCCATCCTATGATATGGACACCTAACGGGGCGTCTGTGATCAACTATCCTATCATTTTTAACACATTTTGGTATGCATGCTAAGGGGTCCTTTTATGTTTCTCGAGCATTATAAGCTGTACATTTGGGTGATATAACAAGTAAATTTAGTTTTTCAATGCTTCTATTACCTTGAAGTGGAATTGATACTCATCTTAGTGAAATAATTGTTCTCTCTATTTATAAAAGAGTTTTCCATATGTTGAGGTGGATTCCATGCATACAATATTCTGACAACACATCTTTAATGATGTATTGAGGGGTGGAAAAAGGAACAAACATGATATTTATGTCTTCTTTTGTTGGATGTTGCTTTATGTTTAGCATGTATTTTCTGTATTCTTCTAGAGGTTCTTCTACCTGATCCAACCAAAGTGGATGTTTTTTGGATGTTATATCATAAGCGGTGAGATTGGTTGGGACTTCCTCTATTATGTTGGAAGTTAGGAAATCCAAAGCAATCATGGATAATAACCATCACCTTGGGTTGTCTCTAGGTTGAGAAAGGATTTACATTCCAATGAAAAGGCACCA
Source organism: Viscum album (assembly GCA_963277665.1). Classification (NCBI taxonomy): domain Eukaryota; kingdom Viridiplantae; phylum Streptophyta; class Magnoliopsida; order Santalales; family Viscaceae; genus Viscum; species Viscum album. The sequence goes on along the minus strand of OY728144.1, from coordinate 148,254,682 downwards.
GACATGACAAGACTTCTTTTTCCAAGTGCCTCATGGTAAGAGGGATTTTTCATCACTATATCACCTAGAGGATTTTAATGACGTGAAATAATTATATATATAGAAAAATCATAGAAAGTTATATTTTTATGAATAATACCATGGTGGATTATAGTAATGGGAATACCCTCTTTCTATTTGATTTTTTTCCATGGAGAGGGCTGTCGTGACTCTCATCCAGAGATGGACTCTCGAGATCCATCAAATTATGGTCCTGATGAAATACTTCATGGTGATGTGTTTGAGGTATAGCTTCAAAATTACTTCTACCACCCCCATAATTTGGTAATTTGGGAGTAGGATCTTGATCATACACAGTTGAGGGTTTGAGGGATTCACAAAATCTAGTATTGAGTAGGGAAGGATTGTAAATCATATCAGTATTTTTCAGTTTTCTTTAATGAGGTTTCTTCTCAGATTCCTTTATGCAGGTGACTATGGCCACATACTAGGAGAAGGGGTTTTTATAGAGATGTGTTTTTCTTGCATTGGATTGGCTATTGGGATAGTTTAATTACCTCATGTTGGAATGAGTGCATGTTCCAAATCCAGTTGTTTGTATATCATGGGGAAGTTTCCATCCATGGCCCTCCTAGATGGGGGAAGAGGTGTGTGTGTTCTAAGAGGTGGAATTTTGATGAGGAACCCCATTTGTGGGGTTGAGGATTCATTTCCATTCCTTCAATACTAATTTCACCCTCTTTATGATGTCCTTAAAAGTCTGTTTGATGTGGGAAGGGATTTACATCTACCCTTTCACCACTGTTAGGGTATGATGGGTGAAATTAGTGACTAGAACGATGATATATACCCATTCAATATTTTTAGCATGGGTATGTTCCTTCTTCTATCATCACTTTTCTATCAGTGGATACTATCAATACTCTCATGTGGGGTAGAGAGTTATTTCTACCCTCTATTCGACATTGGGACTTTCAGATTGACTTCTTCAGGTGCTATTAGATGAAACTAATACACGTATTGATGAATACAGGAAGTTGGGTGAGACTTTATGTGGTTGGATAAAAAAATGGCTGGTGGGATTATTTTAGAGCTTCCATATGTAGATTCTGGTTGGCTTAGTTAGTGTGGGTAGGTGGATTTTCCTTCTGGCAGTGTGCCAATATATTTTAGCGGCAAGCCTGATTAAATATTTCAAGGCAAGGTTACTATCTAGATGAGTTATGACAGGGATGTGTATGTTTATAATCATATTTTTACAACATATTGAGTTTTTGGGATTCTTCATAGTGGTAAGAGGGGTGAACTTGATTCTTGTTTATCGATTTCTTTCCCCCAGTGGTCCATCTTGCATACCAGAGTCTGAATTACATTGGAAAGATGGTTAAGGAAGTCTCACTCATAATGATGATGGTTCACTACCATGAAATGTTATAATTGGATATTTATGGAAGGATTCATTTGGATAAACCCTTGTCTCTTCTAGATTAGTCCATATGTGGCCTCTTGTTTCTCCTCTCTCAGATAAGGGAGGGGACGGTTATAACATTCCAAGGATAAACTCTCAAATTTTTCTATGATGAAAATATATGATGCCTTGTTCTAGACCAACAAATTTATATAGTTGGGTGATCAATGGGTCTTAATAATATGGATTTATTTTCATGAACCCTCCATGGATGGGATTTTACAATTGTGGTGGTAATCCCATACCAGTTGGTTTGAGACCCAATATTAGAGATGTTGGGTTACTGATGGTATATTTTTAATTAGATGAAGATCCAACCTGAAATGAAGTTGATACATATGGTGGTAGAAACTGGAAGGACACCATTATATTGAAGTGAGTTTTAATTGAATTTACCTAGATATATTACAAACACAAAGAAGAAAAAATCGTCAATGAATTATCTCATTTGAGTGAACATAGGTATGATTGATTATTTTTCGTGGACCTCTTCCATTAATTTATTGTAGTTATGGATTCATGTTGGGTTCACCATTTTTAATTTTTCAAGTATTACATGTTCAGCCGAAGGTCAATTTCAGGGGGTGAGTTTCATTCAATCATTCATGTCAGGTTCACTATTTTTGAATAGTTTCCAATACGTTATTTCAGGGAACTAGAAACCCACAATGTTTTAATATCATGGAGGGACCTCCTTTACAAAGGCATGAACTCATTTGGGTGTTTTTACAAAGATACTTATGAACTCACAATGGATGATAATATGGGATTTCAGGTTCATTACACCCTTTTGGTGGAAATTATTGCATACATTGAGACACTATTATATATTTAAGATATATTTGTAAACCCTTTATTATTTCCAATGTATGATGTTGACTAAACCTGATTTAATAATTTATTATTAGATTTCATGGACCTTAAAAAAATCTCTCTGTATCCATGGATATTCATTGATGTAGATAACTATATGTATCTAAGGTTCTCCATCAATGATACCCTCTTATGTGATGGTCATATAGTCTTTGGTTATTATTACAATTATGATTGTTTTCTTGCCATAAAATGTGGTTCTTGGAGTGTGTTGTAATCCAAGGAGATGGGAGTTGTTTTTATGTTTGGATTATGCCCATGAGAAGACCACATATTTTAATTCCATATAATCCTACAAATCATACCTTTTATGGTCTTGTGGTAATGACCAAACCATTTAGTTTAGCGTCACGCAGACAAGAATTCTAAAAAATATGGGATGTCAAATTATGGTGTGGAAAGTATACTGATGTGACCTAGGGAACATATAAGGAATATAGATTTCTATGTCAAATAATACCCAAATCAGGATGTGTCCTAGAGTGGATAGGATTGATTTTGGGTCTTGGATTAGGACCATTGGGAGGTTTCCTATATATCCCATTTGTATATGAGTCAAATCCCATGTAGTTTGTTTTTGAGGGCATATGATTATGGATGCCCTATAAATGCATTTCTTATAGTGGAGTATGGACCGTTCAAAGGATTAAGGTGGGGATTATTTCTACAGTGGTTTCCCGGTGAAAGAGGCAACAAGGGATATTTTGATTCTTGGTTATTTGGAGGTTTTTATAAGGCTTACACCTAAGAATAAGGCCCATGGATGTGTATAGTGGTATGATTGGGGCTTATTCCTGAAGTGGAATCCCAAAGGAAGGATTTCAATGCTTAATCTTAAGGGGGATTTTCTAGTGATTGGGGAATTAGTTGGGGATTAAACATGGAATGATTCCTTTGGATGAGTTCCTTTTTGGATTACCCTTGAAGAATATGACCATATCATTTTGGATCTTGTGGATATCAAGAACATTTTCAATCTCTTTGACCATATGTGCCATTATCTATGTGACAAACAAGTGGAATTGATTATCCTAGAAGCTACGTAGTCTAAATTTCCCAGAGGATGGATATATGACCTAGAGGACCCATTCTTATAAAGACACTCTAAAAGATGGTGGGAGAAATATTCAGTTAAGGATCCTCTTCCAAAACTAGAATCTAACAGGGTATATTTCAACATAATTTCGATCCTCTAATCCTACATTTGTAAAGATGATTCATGCATGAACAAGATAAAAAAGAGGAAGAATAAGATAAACAAAAAAAACATATCCTCCTACACAGGTGAAAGAGGGCAGGGTGATGGGAGAAGAATAATGGGATTGAATTATCTTGTTCCATCTCCCATTTCATATCTAGGATAGTCAGGTCTGATTACTGGTATAAACACATCCCTTAGGGTGAATATGAGAAAGAGTGAAACCCCTGCAGGAAGGGTAAGGGGATTAATCCTCGAGGGATTCTCTAGTAAGATGTTGGTGATTATACGAAGTAGGAGGACCATTTTATGTTTTATCAGGGATTATTCATAAGATGGTGTCCCATTTGAGGTTTGGTTGTGGCTTATTATTTTTTAGGATTCCCATTTGAGGATTGGATTGGACTTTTTCAAAATGATTATGCACGACTATTTGGTTGGGTATTATTCCCAAAGTGTAATCTTGATGTCTTAGATGGGAGTTATTCCAAATAAGGATTTCCATTTTAGGTTTTCTTGGAACGTAATCCTATAGAGGAATCACATTTGAGGAATTTTTTATACTTATTATTAAAGGGGATATATGAGGTATTGGTTAGAGATTATTCTTATCAAGGATTCTTGATAGTTTGGATGGGACTTATTCTTAAAGGGGATGCCCATTTAAGGTTTGGTTGAGGGTTATCTTCCCATTTTTTATGAGCCATGAGGAGTGTATTTACTCATGATTATTAGGAATTAGTGGTTGGGTTTTATGTGTCACAATCCAAAAACATGATGGTCTTGGGCATAATAGTTTGCATTAGGAATCTCAATTTTTCCTAGGGGTCGGTGATAGTAACGAAGGGACTGACAAGGTGTGCTGAAACTGCACCACAACATTGATCTCATGTAGGGGTGAAGAGGAATTACCGCTACTATATGGAACACTATAATCTCTTAGGTAGGTCTCCAAGGTATGTATCAACCATGATGGTTGCCTATGAATGGGTCAACAAGTTTTCAGTCACCCAAGTATGGGTTTTCTAGGTGTGGGTCACATTGGTGGTTCATGAAAAAATATGGGTCACCTAAGTATGGGTCACCCAAGTGTGGGTCACCCAAGGGAAGGGATAGGGTCCTTTCCCTAGTGAGAGAAGATGGTGGTAGGTCACCAATGTATGGATAGACAACTTGGGTTATGGAGAAACATGAACAAATCTCTCTCTTGGATTCATTGTTCGATATTCCTTTAAATATTTTAGGCTCAAGGGTATATTTATAGACCCTTTGGTGGGACTTTTTGAATGGAACTATTTGAATGTGCCTATGAAAATGGAATGTGCGGTGGAAAAAATTCTTTTACAAAAACTTTTCCACATAAGAGATATATAACATTTGATCCATGAGTAATTATGGTATCTATAACATGTAAAATCAAATATTTCAAATAGTTATACTATTATTGATATTTTTAATTCACCAAATGATCTCAAAATAAAAAGGAACATTAAATTTTAATACATCACCACCTTTTTTTACATCGATCATGGAAATTAACAGCCTAATATTGGAGGCGGTTATTTCCAATTATCTCTAATTGTGGACTAGTCCTCTGGTATATAGAAATCTGACCTTTAACTTCTTTTAATATGGAAACACATCTCTACTCAAACATGGAATTTTCTGTCAGTGTGAGTATCACATCATAAATTTTGCAACAATCTTCATGAAAATCATTTTGCAATGTAAGAAATAATCATTAATTAATATTTTATTTTCCTTTATTTTTTTATCCTTATAATTTATGGTCAATGTATTAATTGATCATCGTCACGTTCCAACAGCCATAGCTTATGATTGAATCAACAACCGATTGGATTATCATATGATCTGTAACTTCAATATTCTTGAAATTTATAACATATGGTAGAATTTTCATCAACCTGTATAACATTAATTACTCTATCAACATGAAACGCTAACTAATCATTTTATAGATCAACCTCTCAAATAATTCTTCATTAATAAAGTTATCCTTTGGATTAGTTAATTCAACTCATCATGAATCATAGTTGATCTGATCGATCACTGTGATGCTTGATTCAATAAAGTACAAGGGTATTAACATCATAATAAATTATCAAAACCGTATGAATGTTTGGACTTTATAATATTCATTTATCCATCATATTTTAAAAAAATTAAAACCCAATATCTATAACTTCTCTTACATTAAAAAAATTCCATATTCTCTAAGACCTAAATCTTTCAAAAACATAAATCATAAATTTTTTGTGATTTTATTTTTATAAGAGTAATGAAATATTATAAACTATTTTTCATTATATCATATTTCCAAAATTTCATTCAGAAATTCATTTTCAAAAGATTAAATAACTCTGACATTATCATATAATATATATTTACACACTTCAATAATGACCCTTACAGAATTGTAATAACATTTATGATAAATATTTTTTCTCATTTCATTATCAATTTTAGAATTAAATCTATGTTTAGTGAAATATATTTATACCTTATAAGAATTCAATTAATATGTTTACATATATATTCATATAAAATAATAATAATCATTCATGACTCTTCTTATAGTATTTTTTGTTATAAAAATGTTTGTTATGGTGAACATTGTCTGACAGATCATCTCTTAACATCTCATTGTATTTTTAACTTCATTCATAATATTTTTATTACACCATATCACTATATCTCATCGTAGTTCAATAGAAAACTAAAAAAGTATAACTTATGGGGTCTACTCCTCCTTTAATATTACTCCTCCATCCTCATCCATGTACATCTTAACATAATACGCTATTTATCATGAAATGTATTCATATTGATGGATTATCAGAATTATATAGAGACCACATGTACATGATATTTCTCTCATAAACCTTTTCACTTTTCATGGATTTCCATTAATAACCAATGCATATTCATCTGGGGTTGTTCACTCTTCTTTATTATTTATGGCGAACCAATTCCTATAATTATACAGATAAAACATGTAGCCTTTATCAGTATAATATTTTAGTAGTATAAAATAAATATACCTATAATACATCTTATGAAGGAATAATATATAGTGTGTAAACATTCATAAAATCCATAGTAAATACCATCTTATTCCTCACTATACCTCTTCATCCAAAGAAATTTTATTTTTTCATCTCATCAAAAATAAATTAAACACTCCAAATCAAAATCCATTTTAGATCATCAATATCCCAAATATATTTATTATCAATACCTATCTCAATTTTATTGTCTATATTCATTTTCACATTATTTATAATAAATAAAATGTTCTACATATGAGGGGGGGAAATCTCATACACTAACACATTTCATCTTCTCCCCTTATTTGAAAGTATATCTTGATGTACTTTAGAGAATGATGGAAATTTTTTTTAATGAAATGAGCCACACTTCCAGAAATTATAAGTCAATATGAGCCATGTCTATTATAGAAAACACAAGTTATTAACTACTCAACCGAATATATGAAGAAAATATTCATTATGGAATATGATTTAAAAGTATTATTTTAGGGTTTTTCTATTCATTTTTCATTAAACTTGTTTCTTATATATATCTCAATAAAAAATTAAAAATATTCAATATTAAAGTAAGAAACTCTGTCTATTGAAGACAATTTTATATTCTTCGTAAAATAATGAAACACTACACATTTAATATAATTTTTTAATATTCATTTAAAAATTGATAAGTAACATCAATATACATCACTATGGGTAGTGTTTTTTTAAATATTAATTTTTGGAACATTCATATCAAACAATACTTATGTGTTCAAACTCATAACATATAGATCTATAATATTCATAACTTCAACCATTTAATGTCAACAATTTAGCTCTTATATTATAAAATATCAAATCACAAGAATCATCAATTCTCCCGTCACTCAGTTTAAAGGGGTGAAATATATCCAACTTATTAATAGAAGTTAATATTAAAAAACATGTCATAAGGTGGTGGCACTATATCAAATGAAATAAATTATTCCATGATGGAAATATTATATTTTGTTATATGATCTGTAGTGTATTAATCAATTTATGTATTTATTCATAGTCAATGTTTGTATGATACAAATAGAGGAAGGGGGTTAATTTTATCCAATTAAATACTCATATGTTTTCATCCCACTCATTAATTATGTTTTTTTGAAGAATGTACATTCTGATCAAATAGGTGTAAAAAAGTTAAAATCCAGTGAAAATTAAATCTTTCCAAAGTTGAACCCATTTTAATAAAATCATTAATGCCAAAACTATTAAAAATGAAAAAAAGAAATAACAAATATTCTTTGACTGTCAAAAAAAAGTTTAGAAATATCAAAAGGATAATATTACACATATAAATCAAATTTATAGAAATAATTTTATTTTACCCTAAGAATCATGGGGATCTATAGACCTAAACATAGGTATTCAATTTCCAAAACCAGAACTTCATCAACTCTAGACCTACTAAAGGGTATCATGTTCTAAAACTAGATCCTCTATGAATGTTATATCTATAGAAAAACAATCTTCGCTAGCCTACAGAACATATTTAATAAAAATATCACCTATAAGTTCACATAATTAAATCAATGAAAACAAATTTAAATATAAATATTTACTCATAAAAACTCAATGACCTCAATGCATCAGAAAAATAGTTTATAGAACCCAAAATCTTCTCATCCTGGGTGGATCATAAAAGGATAATTTCACATGAAATGACATTCATGGGTAGGATAATATGAAATAAATATAAAGAAGTAAATTTGATATTATAGAATGTAAAAGTAGGAATCCAACTCTGAATACGTCATCAGTTGACTTCCAATCATATATCTTCCCTCTATATGGATGATTGCAAGATAAATTTGATGATGGTGACTTGTTGATTATCTCTGATAAAAGAATAAATATTATAGAGGAAATACATACAATAGAAAGAGAATATAGGGAAATATAGAAAGACATAAGTATGTTAGAGTGAGATAAAAACACATATTACTTACAAGCTTGAGTAAGGGAGAAAACTATTGTTAGGAAGATGATCATAAACCATGATGATGAATCTATCACCAGTGTAATTGATAATATTATCCCACTTGTGATATCTCACATCAATACCTTACTCTTGGGCCCCCAAAAAGGATTGATATAGGGTTCATTTAATGTCCCCGACCCATAATCCACTAAACAGATGCTCTGAGTTGAGTCTCAACCTGACCTCAAGTGAGCCTCCCCTTATGCCATAGGTTGGAGAATATAAATGAGGGTCTCATTAGTAATGTGGGGAGACTATACCATCTTTATCAGAGTAATCCACTCCAATTCAAAATATTAATAAATAAAACAAAGAAAAATACCCAAGAACCATGCAGAACCAACCATTTCCCAAAATTGGATCCAACCCATAACAATGGTAAATATTACATTTCATGCAAAAAAATAGAAAGTTATAAGAATAAATAAAATAAGTTCTGAAAAAAGAATCACCAAAATGTATTATAACTGTAATCATGCATCCTCCTCCATGTATATCCCAATGCTTCTTCAATTACCTAGCACCGATCCCTTTACCTTATCTGAACATACAACCATGAAATCTTCTTGGGTACCTTGTGGCAGCCTAAGAAGGGTGTTAGTAAAACTCAGTAGTCCACCACTAATGGTTTCTATAAAATATATAGTCTAAATAGAGATTTCATGGAAGTATCAGGTAAATAAAAAAGTAAAGAAAAGGCTAATTTAGGTTACACTAGATAAATTTTTTCAATTAAACCATTCCCATCATTGTTTCCATTTTAATCACTTACACCATATTTATTACCAAATGCATTTCATAACATGTCCCAGGGGTTAGGCCTTTGAATACTTTACATAATTTCCTAAGATGAAAACTATCATGAACATGGGTATAATTCAATTTTTTTATCTCACTAGGGATAATCCTTTCATAACAATACATCAAACTTTCCACATAGCCTCATTCTAATAAATCTCATCAAATGGAACCATTAGGGGCATATATCATAGATCTTACTCCATAACAATTTTATTTATGGGTGGGGTTAGAGAATTAGTCCAACCTGACTCAATGTAAGAGCCTCGATCCTTTTTCCCACAACCAGTGTTCACATTATTATTTATTGATTTACTATATATACCATACCACGATCCAAGCACAATCATTAATCATGACACTCAAATTTCACATTTCACTTCAACATCTAAATAATAATTATGATTTAACCCATTTATACATTATCATTCACTTATCATAGTTAATTTAACCCATTCCCCATTCCCATTCCTTATCCCATTAAGCACAATAAAAAATTTCCATACATTAACCCATTAATCATTTTTATTCAATTAAAAATCCTTATTCCATCAACACATTTACATAAAATGTTCTAATTCTATTTGTCACATTAACAATAATATGTTTAATAATTTTTTAAATTATATAAAAAAATTAATTATGACATTATCCAAGTATAGAAATATTCCAAAAAACAACAATTAATCTCATAATGACCTATTAACATGATCATTTTGGGATCTATATAATTTGAAGTCAATGTTATGGTCAGCATTACAAGTTCCTTGTTCAGGAATTTCGGCTCACCCCATTGGTGGCCGAAATCTTCCACATGATCCTTAACACATCCAACATGGATCATGAGGGGTTCAAATACTCACTTAGACAACCATTTTCCAATGTGTTACTAACAAATTTGAAAGAATAACAAGCGAAAGGAAAAGGCACCGCCATACAACCACAAATCAACATTAAGACTGTGATATATAACTTGTAGACCACCTACCTAAAATACAAAGACAACCACATGATTAATCATAGATTTAGACCTAGATTTAAACACCCCTTGAATACATATACTATTATGCAACAAAAATAAGGGTTTTAAGGCTTCAGATAGATAAGATCTAAATAACAAACCCTAAACTGGAAAAGGGAAGAAACTGGGAGATTAGACACACCCAAAGCTTTGTTCTGTAACCAACGGTTCTCCAAACGGCATAGAATCGAAATATATTCATCCTTGGTAATATTTGGGGCTTTGAGTTCATCACTAAGGATGGATGATAATAAATGGGAAGAAAAATTGGGTGGAATCATAAAAGTCCAGAGATGCAGAAACTATAATTTTCAGCTTTTGAAGGGGATCACGATTTATTCACACAGTTTCCCAAACCATGCACAAACCATGCTATAGACACTATCCAATAGGGGTGATGTCACATAATTACTTGGGTTTCTTCACACTGTCTAAAAAAATGTGCACCAAACATGTGGAATGACACTCTCCAAGGCCGCACGGTTTGACCACCTCTTGCCTGGTTTTCCCTAACCATGCCACTGGCATAGAAATGACCTTTTATTTTTCATCCACATCCGAAAACCCCTGAAACACCTCAAATACTCATCTCAAACATAGGAAATATTTATTAAACAAAATTAAGTGTCTTGAAATGAATCTTTACTGAATCATTTGTCAAGAAAAAACAATATCATACAACCACACCACTTTATAATGAATTTTCCTCGAACCACTATTCCAATAATTACCAAGATTCCATAAAAATATATTGGGATACTAAGAGAAAATATCTGACTCTCTATCCCAATTCACATCCTGCACATTACTATTATTCCACAAAATCATCACTTAACTAATTCGTAAATGCAAGGCTCTCCTCTCCCATAATACCGAGATACTGCATACGTGGTGTGAAGGTAATCATGAAGATGACTTCTTGGCCTCTAAGGATACTTAGGAATCCCCTCTTTCAGTTCTCTGTACTATCAGTTCCCTCCCCCAAGGTGGAGTGGAAATGGTTATTGGGGATTTCCTTGGTCTTTACTTCTATAGACCACCATGATGTGAATCTAATTATTTTTATTATAAATAAAAAAGTAGTCAATTTGTAGTATTAGTATGCCACCTACCTATTCCAATCCACAATCTCAAACATCCTCACGTACCTGGTCCCCAAAATTCCCTATTTTTGAATTTTCTAGTGACCAAACCTCAGAGTCACCCAAAGAAACACATGATCACCAATGAAAAAATCATGAGTTCTATGATTCTTATATGAATATGAATTCTTTTAAGATTGAGTCATTTACATAAATTTTTGGATAAACTGAATATGTTTTGAAGTCTCTTATATAAGAATCAATCCAAACAATTCTGATTCCTAAGATTCTATCCTACATAAAAAAAAAATATATTGTCTAAAATAGAGTCCGTAATATGGTGACATGTAAATCGTAGCTTGAATGCTTTCGTGTTAGGTGAACCCAACAAGCGATAATTGTTTTTCCAATGATCCACCAAAATCCAGGACATAAGCTCTCAATATGTCCTCTAGTACCTGAATTATACATTATGGATTCTTGTATGTTTGCGGGTGGAAGGACATACTGAAAAATACCTTGGTAAAAAGTTCCTTATGAAATCCCATCAGTAATTTTGATATCAAACATGGATCATGATCAGACACTATGGTCTGTGTTACCCCATGAAACCGCACGATTTCCCGAACATATAACTCAACTTTCTCGTCCACTGCGAAGCTCTCATTGATTGGAAAGACATGTACCACCATTGTCAACTAATCTAGAACAACCCAAATCAAATCATTCTTCCATGTTCCCCTTATAATTACCACCATAAAATCCATCATCACATCATCTCACTTCCATTATGGAATGGGAAATGGATGAACCAAACCACTAAATCGCTAATTCTCAGACTTAACCTACTGACAGTTAAGGAATTACACCATGAAACCTATAACCTCTTTCTTCATTCTTGCCACCAATACTGCTTCACAATTTCACAAAACATTTTGGTCATACATGGATTCACACCCCTCATAGATTTATGAAACTCACGATTCAACTATTCTCACACACATACAAACACAAAAATGCAGCCACAAAAATAAATAATATCCTCATCACCAATAACCCAACTAGAGGGTGACTACCTACATTTAAGACATTAACTAAAAGACAAACATTATGAATCATTATGTTTCTTATCTTTGATCTGGTTCATAATCACAGACTCAACTTCCAAGGATGTAAGGGCCATCTACACTTTGGTATCCTATACCTCCAAATTCATCTCAGCAAACAATGCCATCATCTTCCACTCAGAATTGGATTCCTGGACCATCTGACATTTATTTTTGAAGATAAATTCATCTAAAATAGTATTTTAATTTCTTGGTGTGTAAACCATAACAAAGTCAGTAGATTATATGTATTCAACCCATCTTTTCTTCCTGAGGACCAAATCATGGTGGGAAAATATGTACTGAAGTATTTTGTGATTGGTATACATGATAATCCTCTCTCCCAACAAGTAGTTCCACAAAAACTTCAAGGCATAAATACCTGCAGACATTTCAGGATCATTGGTAGGGTAATTTATTTCATGATTTCTCAATTTTAATTAACCATACCACAATGACCTACAAATTATATGCATCATTTTATTTTAATAAATGTTTATTGATTTATTTTTTTTTATAAATTTATATTATATATTACCTTTAAGGGTAAGAATATTTATTTTTATATATTATTTATAATTTAAATCTATGAATGAATGTTTTATTCTTCCTGGAATTATTTTATTACCTTTATTAAACATATATTTTAATTATAATATAATTTTTTATATAGTATTTTATGAGACACAATAAATCATACTTATCAATAATTATATCATGTAAAAATAAAGATGATACATTTCAACGTTGTAGTAGAACACATCATTATACTTGGGACTTTGTAATTTTAAATATACAACAACTATTAGAAATAAAAGAGGAAAATGTTGAACAAAATTTCCAGTAGGGATATTATAGCATGCATCGTCTGGATCCATCATCAATAAGAGCCCTCCAAGAATGGTGAAAATAAATATAAAAATAAGTGGGAAAAGGTGAATCATGCTCTTAATAAGTGTTCTTATATGTGTAGAGTATAGATACTAAAATTATTTATATGTGAGATATTTAGAGAAAAACAAATTTATGTGATCGGTGGGTCAAAACCGTGAATGTATAAAAAAGAAAGGATGAAACAAGAACATAGCCATTGAAATAATATTTTAAAGTATTCATGTACATGAATATTTCATTTGAAAAAACGTTCCATTATTAAATTGAATAAAAATACCAAATATTCAAAATACAAGATGCTGATATTAGAATTAATAGATGTATTTTTCAATATATTTAAATTCACTTTTTATTTTGTTTTTCAAAAATGATATTATAAGTGGTTGTGGAAAATGAATAACTTATGTTAATAATAATGTTTGACTATAGAAATATAGATTATATTATTTTACAGAACAATATAATAATAAAAATTTTATTTCATGAAATTATTGATTATAAATTTAAAAATTGAGTTTATTTCTATAGATATCTATATATGAATAAAAATGTAATAATAAACAATAAATTATTTGAATGAATAATAATTTTGATTGTAATTAGGAAATTTATTAATATTTTAAATGTATTATTATATTATATTTCTATACATAAAATATATATATACATATTGAATATATATATATATATATACAAATATATATATATATATCATTAAAAGTGTAAAATATAAACTGATAAAATGAAAAAAAATGAAAAAGTTGTGTCATCTTCACGAAGCCGCCAGAACGCTCTTTAGACCACCTCAAAACTCACCAACACTGACATAGGAACCACATTCATCCACCAATAAAACACACCCCAGCCCCAATCTACCACATAGATGCTGTGGACCCTAGATCTCTCCACAATTATTTGATGGTTCCGCCTCCCTCATTATGCTTACGACTCTTCCCTCACAAGAAATGTGGATCCACTATAGGTGTCCCTTTAAATTAGTATCATTATATTCCTCCCTCCACTAATGAACAAATTATTACCTAACTATATATCAGCCTCACCCACAAGACATAGTCTAGTTAATAGGAAATTTAAACCTGATTGTCTTTATCTACTTCTTTGCTCGCAAGTAATCTACAACACACAAGTTTACCAATTTTCCCCCAGCATCTATTTGAAGATAAATGTGTGGGATATATATATATGGTCATCAAAGGATCCCTTGCTGATTGGAAATACCTTCCATGATGAAGCCATCATTTTATCTTACTCCTCCTTATTCCACTAGTTTGAATTCCATCAAGCAAGGAAGAAGAAAATTTCCTTCATTTGGATCAAACACCCATTGGTAGAATCTCCTCCCTATGGTCTCCATATTATAAGGGGACAAATTTATTTTAAACGTATTATTATATAAATTTAGTTTATATATATATACTTATGTTGGATACAAATTTTAAATTAATTTTATACTCATATATATCTATCAATTCAAGGGTAACTTATTTATTCAAGAGTTTTAGTTTCAAAATTGTTGTCTTTTAAGGGAGTATTATGTTATCATTCAAAATTTCATTTTTTTCAATTATATATGTACATAGTAACATAGATATATATATATAATGTTTTTAATTAAATTTTTTCATATATATATATATTATACACATGATGATTTTCTATTTGTTCAAGTTAATGTTTTAGAATTAAAATATATGATATATATATATACATGTATACTCATTTTTATGTACCAAATATATGTAATTAATTATGAGTATATACTTCATGTGATATAAGTATTTTAGTACTCACATTTTAAGAATCTGATGTGTGCATGTGTTACATTATTCTCTAAATCATTCATGTTTATACTCCTTAGGTATATATAAATACATGTGTGTGTGTCTATATAAATGTATACTAATTATAAAGTTAATGTTTTTAAAAGTATTACATCTTACTAAAATATTCAAATTAGTAATGAAAGTTATGTAAATTTATGTAATGGGTTTATTTCATTATATATACAAATTTTTGAATATATATATATATAAATTTTATCGTCATTTCATGATTCATAATGAATTTTCAATTCCTTTCAAAACAAGAAATATTAAAACGTAATATTTTTAAATTATGAAATGATTAATTGTTTATTTTGAAAATATTACTTTTATAATTATTATATGTGTTATTTACTTTTTATTTTAATGTTATATGTTAAGGTTATATTTAATTTTTATTATAATTTTTCTTGAAATAAAAATTATAATTTTTAATACCTTTTATTGGAATAATTTTGTGAAAATAGTTATTTAATAATTACTATTATATACTCTATTATTTTACGTTCTTATATTTTATGTCCTTGTGATAATTATATGAAAATGAAATTTATACCTATAATTTCATGTGATCTTCAATTGAAAATTGGTTTCATATTATGTGAAAATGTTATAAATTATTTAATTTGTTAAAAAATCAAGCTGGGATTTAATAAAATTTGTATTTAATATGTTTATTTAAGAATTATTTTTAAATTATAGAGTTTAATGTTTTAACAAAAAATAATTTTATGGGGTATTCTAAATTTAAGAATGTTAATTATTTTTTTTAATATACCATGAAAAAGAAAAATGAAATGAGATTTTGTAGTACCAAATCCAACAAGATATATCCTATGAATGTTAATATTTATATATTTATAATTTTTCATATATAATTAAATATTTTTTTTGTTATTAAAATAAAATCCATGGTGGAAAATGTATAAATGTAATGAAATGTAAAATTTCATTCATAAAAAATGTCACTTTGATATTATAAATTGGAAGGGGATGAAGAGGGAACCCATTCCTAAAGAACTGGGTTGTCCCAAGTCAGCTTTCAACATTTAAGTGTTCTCATTGTTCTATTTTCAAGATCTTGGTTAGTATTTTTGGAAAAACCACTAGATTATTTTAACGTATAATCAAAGCGTATGAATTTTCAAAAGCAATAAAATGTGACAAAAAGTGTAACTATTTTCAAATGAAATATGGAATTTCCAAAAGTGTAAGTATTTTAAGGAATTCATTTTTACGTTTTCAAAGATGTAATTATTTTCAAAGGAATTTTCAAAATTTTATTTTCAAAGGATTATGAAAATAGTTTTCAAAAACCTATTTTATTAATAATTGGTTTTACAAAAATATGCTTCAAAGAATTATATGTGTTTAAAATTTATTTCTAAAGTGTTTCACAACGATATATATTTATTAAATGATTTATCAAAAGTAATTTTAAAAAAAAATCAAAAAAATTTCAAAGGTATTTTCAAAAGGTATAAGTATTTTCAAAAAGGGTTTTCATATGCATTTCCAAAATGTATTTCTAGGAAAGTTTTCTCACCATATTTTTTTATAAACTATTTTCATGTTCATAAAAAGCATTCATGGAGTTATCTTGATAACGAAATATAATGAGTAATGTTTTTATGATGCCTTTTATTTAATATTTTACATTTTATAATATGTTAAACTAAACTTTTTCCTGTAAATCATAAACCAGAAAAGATCCTTATCTATAATTGTATTTATATATTTTTAGTTACATTTAAATAAAATATTTATAAAACATTTTTATGTACAGAATCCGAAAGCACGAGTCTATGAAATTACATGTACACAACAACTTCCTCATCCTGCATCAACACTATCGCAATTGCAAGACCAGAAACATAACAAAACAGGGAATACCCCTTCCCTTGATCATAAAAAATTAGATTCAGTACTATTGTCAAGAATTCATTCAACTCTTGGAAATGATTCTCACATTATATAGACCACTCTAACCTAATACCATTATTGGTTAAAATTGAATGTGGAGATTCTAAAAACAATGAATTCTTGATGGAAATTTAGTAATAATAGACCAGTCCCAAAAAACATCGGACATCAAAAACATTATTAGGTTGATCCCAAGACACCAGAACATGTACTTTCTCTAGGTCCACTAATACTCCTTCCTCACAGATAATGTGAACCATGAAATGCACCCTATCGATTCATAATTGAAATTTGGATATGATAGAATAGATCCTTTGATTTCAAAGAGTACTCAGGATGATGTCACGATGTTAGGAAGTATCATTGGGAGTCCTAGAGTACACCAAGATGACATCAATGAAGACAACCACAAACTAATCTAGGAAAGGGTGAACCATTCTCTTCATTAGAGACATAAACACTCTTAGTAAATTTTTCAACCCAAAACACATCACAATAAACTCATATAATATTTTCCAACTCCTAAATGAAGTCCACAATATATCTATATATATCACCCTCAACTAGTAATATCCCGATATCAGATCAATCATAGAAAACACTGAATCACCCCTTACTTGGTCAAACAAATCACATATTCATGGAAGAGGATATATATTATTAACTAGCATCTGATTTAGCTTATTTTAACTGACACACAATCTCAAGGACCCATCAACATTCTTGGAAAATAACAACAGATTTTCCCAAGGTTTCGTACTATGATGTATAAAACAATTCCACTATAATTCCTCCAACAGAACCATAATATCTTAGTGTTCTATTGGAACCATTATATATGGAGGTATGGAAACTAGATCTTCCCCTAGAATCATCATGATTATTAACTCAACATGTCTCTTGGGAGGCATCTCAGAGAATTCATGAGGAAACACATCCAATAATTGATCCACCATAGAAAAAACAAGCAGTTCTACTCCCCCATAATGATGAATAATACCATCCAATTGGGCTGTAAGTTCACCCATATGTAGAAATATATATCATGAATGACATTCCCTGACATCACATTCACCATTTTGGACATATGTGTCTCCTTCAAGGGATGTGAACGTAACCCTATGATGGTAACATTCAATTTGGTCCTAGTACAAAATAAACCAATCCATTCCCAAAATCATATCAAAACCTGACATCTCTAGAACAAAAAAATCCCACCAAAATAAATTTCCCACCAAGCTTAAGATTAAAACCATTATATTTCATAATATACTCTTCCTTCACCCCTAACAATGTATCAATTGGCATAAACCCACACATTCATTCCACCACTAGGCCCATGGAAACTATAAAAGTAGAAGATATAAAAGAACGTGAAAAACCTATATCAAATAAAGCACTAAAAAGTGTAGAATATACATGGATCATAGCTCCTACCATTGATGGCCTAGCCTCACCACCCCCAGGGCTAGACTAAACTACCTGAAATAGACCTACCCTTATAATTTGGGACCTGTTTTGAGTTCTTGATGCTACACCATCGTACTAATGTGGGTTTTCCTGCACTGGAGTACCACATACTCCACCTATGAATGTATAGATGGTTGAGATCCAACTACATTCTTGACATGGTGTAATCAAACCCTATGTGTAAAATGTACTTTTCTCATTCATTCCACATTTCCAAACTATTATAGGTTCCTACATAACGTTTTCACATTCCTCAACCTACTGCATGCTCAACACTCAACCGGTGGTTAGGAGAACTGAATACATAAATGACATGGAATACCACACTGATATTAGAAACCTCAATAACTAACATGAGAGACTGATTCCTACTTCTATATTTCATGTCCACCACTTCCCTAGTGAAATATCTCAAAGAAGAACTTCCTACTATCAAAAGCCACACCATTAGTTTACCCCACTAGAACTGTATGTCTTCTTCTGGAATCCTCCATGATTTTTCCTTTTGATATAATGTCTTGATTCACCACATTAACAATACTATTCAAGAGAATGATACATACTTATGACCTAATCTCAGACTTGAGTCCTTATTGGAAACGTTTTCCATGGATGCCTCATCCCCCATAAAAATTGGAACAAAAAATTGCAAGTCAGTGAAATTGATAGCATATAACATTATAGTTATATATCCATTGGTAAATTTCAAAAATTCTACATCATTTTCCTACCTTAAGGTTTCATGATAGAAATGATCTATACAATTATCATGAAAATCATTCCAAACTATACTATCATCTTGCTAGTTCTGAACTAGAATATCCCACTAGTTCTTTAACTGGCCTCAGAGCATGCCAGTTTCCAACTTCACACTCTTATCTATAGGATTATCCATGTGTTTACGAATTTTCTTAATATAATCTATCTAGAATTTTGTAGCCTCATTTCCACCTTTTCCAGAAAACATTGGAGGGAGTTGTAGTTGAAACTCCCTGGTCAGTTCAAACATTATCAGTAGAACCCACCTTAGTCCCCTTTCCACCATCTTCATGAAAACGAGGAAAGTCCTAATGGAAATTATCTTCTCCTAAATTAACGTAAATCACCTAGTTTTCTTGCTCCACTTTTTGATGATCATTCTGAAAATCATCATCTTATTGATTGACTAGCACATGTTTTTGTAGTGGAATTTTCCCATAATTCCAAGCACACATCTCAGAACACATAACACAAGGACTTCACCATTTACACGAAAGAAAACATTCCCACCAGCCATAAGAAACCCATATTGAACACTCGTTCCTGATGGGCACCATTAGAAATATAACAATACCCTTATCCATGCCTACTATGTTTCATGATCAACATGGGCAAACCAAATCAATTATTCACAAGTATTTTTTTATACACCTCTTTAAATCATTTACTCTTAGGAACATTTCCATTTCACAAATTGTTACGAATGTAAATTTTACTCATTTTCACCTTTAATTAAACACAATTATTTAACCCTTATGTAACTTAATTATTATTATACCATTTACACAATTCATATTAGACTCCATTTTCTTCGAATTTTTATATAATTGAAAATCATTCTAATATTTATACCCTACACACCCATCACATCTATGGGCCTATCATGATGCATGGAAGCTATATCCATATATGGATAAAATGATACATGAATGCACAATCTCATGGAATTTAGTCCATGAGAAAAATATTATAAAATTGTTAAATCATAGAACAAGTGAATCACCAAATGGTTAAATATCATTCAACTATAACAACACAAATCAAGAACAAAAAATTAGACCCTAGGAACTTGGTGTAACAAATGGGCCCAATTTTTAGTATAAAACACCCCTCCTTTACAAGGTCATTATTTCTTGGCTCGTGATGCACCACCAGTTACCTTAAAAAATTGTGGTCCCCTCCAAAGGGTCCAACCATGAGCCCAAATTGTTCATTTCACTAATGAATATACCATAGGCTAACAAATGTTTTTTAGTGTGTTTTTTCCTCACTCACACACATCCTATGAAACTTCACAGAAAGTCAACAATCCTAATCACTACTTCTGGACAAGATCAATTAACTGTGTAGTAGCACCCAACCCTTACCCTTATCCTAACCTGAAAACATGATATATGATTGGTTACCCAATGGAGGCCTAATTAGGGTGTTAGTATTACTCAGTAGGCCCCCACCAACGATGATTACAAAATATCCAATCTAAATAGATTGTGTATGAAAGTATCATGTTAATGGAAAAGGGAAGAAAAAGGATAAATCTAATGCCACTAGAAAACATTTTCCACTTTTTCCCTTCCAATCATTATTACCATTTTCATAACATACAACATCTTTATTAATAAACTCATTTCATTACATGTTCTATTGGTCAAGTATTTACATCATTTACCTAATGGGATAAGATGAAAACCATCCTTTAAAACTCTATAAGTAAGGTTCTTTATCTCACTAGGGGTATGCATTGCATAAATATACATCACACTTACCATGGAGCCTTAGTTTGGAAAATCAAATCCAATGAAACCATTAGGGTCATATAGAATTAGTATGAACCCCTAACCTATGCATTCCTAGGTAGGGTTAGAGCATCATTCCAAACTGACCTGAGGGAGGATTCTCAGTCCATTATCCCACCAGAAAGCCAAGTGAACATACTTATTTATTTATTTACCACATATACCATACCATAATACAATAATAATCAATAACTATAACATTAAAATTTCACATTTGACTTCAACACATAAATAATACTTATGAATTATCCCATTTAAACATTATAATTCACTGAGCATAGTCCATTTAACCCATTTAACCCATTCCCCTTTTAACTTTCATATCCTATTAAGAGTAATAATCAAATTCAATACACTAGACCATTTATATTATTCAAAAATTCCTCTGAATTATTCCATTAACACATTTCCGGTACATATTCATAGGCTAATTTTCACATTCATAATAATCCATTTAATCCTTTTAGAATTATAAAAAACATTATATTATTCCATTTTCAATTTCTAGAGAGACTTCCAAACCCACATTTTAATATCAAACCAACATAATAACCTGTTCATTATGGGATATAATTAATTTCAAGTAAAAAAATGATTAACAATACAGGTTCTGTGTTCAAAAATGTCATCTTATTCCATGGGTGGCCTTGAATCAGTCACTTCTTCCTTAATTAATACCACATGGATCATGAGTGGCTAAAATACTCATTTACACAACTATTTTTCCAAGTGTTAATAAAGTCATTAAATTCAAAACAACAAGAACAAAAACACATCAACCTGGAACCAAAAATCAACATCAATACTATATGATATAACTACAAGACCACCTACCTCAATGTAAGAGAGTGAGTGGACATACACAGAGCATTGATCCACAACCAATGATGTTAAAAACCGACTTGAATCAAGGGACATACACCATTGATAAAATTTCGGGCCTTGAGTTCATCACTAGGGATAGAGGAGAATAAATATAAAGGAAAATTGGATGGAAACCTAGAAATCCCAAGATGAAAAAAGATACTTTTTTTACATTTAGTTGGGAGCACTGTAACATTCCAAGTAAATAAAGAATAGGAAATTTTCATATTTTTAAATATTTGGGAATTAAATATTAATTTTAATTTAAAAGGGATGTTATTTTTAATGGCATACCCTATATAAAACAACAAGTTTCTTTGAAATCTTACATTGCACACTAACAATATAATATTATTATTTTAAATGTTAGTTTACACCTAGTCGTTATATTGGAGGGAATGAATAGAAAAAAATGAAATATTATTATATTTTTTTTAAATGTTTTTACTTTTATCTTATAAATTTTAGAGGCTTAAAATAAGAAAGGATCCGATTTTGAGAAAAATACTCTAATATTATTTAAAAGGTTGATTTACCGCCTATTGATGAAGAACCCTTTTTAAAACTAGTTTTTTTTAAATTTTATGTGTTATATTTGTGAAAATAATATCCTTCTTTAGAATCAGGAAATAAAAATTTTCTTTGTGTAAATGTTTGGTATTTTTATTATAAAGTTTAATTTTTAATGAATAGTGAAAAATACTGTATTTTAATTCAAAACTGCCTTTTAATATAATTTATTTATATATTTAGATGATATTTTTATTTGTTTTTAAAATTTAATTAGATTAATTTTTTTACCATTTAATCCAATGTTGGTCATTGGAAATAATTTCAAATTGATATTGGACATAAACAAGTGACACTCTTTAGATAGTTATTATTTCTTAAAAACAAGCATTTTTGTTTTGACAACGGGAATTAATTTTAAATTAACTTCTACCACTTATGTGTTTTGAATTTGAAAAATTGAATTACATATTAGGAATCAGGAGGTCCAAATTGTGTATATATGTAACTTTTTTTTGTAGACATCTTAAATATTTACTTCAGTAAATATTTTAATTACCATGGTTAAAGGGTAAATCTGGTAAATAAGGGTAAACAATAATATTATAATAATATTAAATTACCCTAACATGTGTCCTAAATCTATTGGTTGATTCCTATCCAACCATGGTCATCCTTGGGTCGATTTGGGGACCCCATGAGGCCATATGGAAGTAATAATGGCACATTATATTAATTAATTTAATGTGAAGACAAAAATGACCTAAACAAATATCCTTTAGTAGATAAATTTTTATGTGGGGTTATATATGTTATACCTTAGACTATAAATATTAATTTTAAAGCTAAAAATAGTTTCTACATCATGATATTTATTTTATAATTTTTAGATATAAAATAAATAAAATTATTTATGACATAATAATGATGCAGTATTTACCTCATTAATGAATGTTATAAAGAAATAAGATAATAAATATTAAAAATGTATCCCAAAACTGTCCAATTCTTATTGGATGATTTTATTTCAAACAGGAATCATCTTAGATTCGTCTTTAATAAGTTTTGGACCTTAAAAACCCGAAAATAATTATATAATAAAATAATATTTTTAAACATTCATAAAGATCCCCCTATATAAATCCATCACTTCTAACCCATTCCTCACACATCTAAAGCCCCTTGTCTTGTCCAAACTCTACCCAATTAAGCTCCCTATATACCCCTATTCATCTAAGAAGCCTCACCTTTGTTAGATGTCACTTCAAGTAAACCTTTTGGTTCCAACCAAAAAGAGATACCCAACTTAAAGGTAACGTCTCCTCTTATGTTCTTTTGTATTATTTTACATATCCAACCCCAAAACTCTCTTTATTCTTAATTTTATTGAAAAACCATTATACTGAATATATTAGGTTGTTGTTATGAGATTTATTGAACTAAGCTTACACACACCTCAATCTAATGGATAAAGAACATACTGTTTCTGTGGATGTAAAACTAACGCCTCACGAAATGATGATTGTTCAATATTCTCCTATCACCTCTCATGGAGACCATTATGATGGAACTATATTTATATATGATATATATTATGTTTAGGATTTATTTATTCTTCTATATTTCTTCTTTATAGGATACCTTTATGGATTCCATTATGGGTAAACAAGATAATATCATTTGAGGAAATGTAAACTACCGCCCCTCAATGTGATATGACTCATTCATACCATATATGAGACATATAAAGGATGGAGTTATTTAAATTATATATGATACTATACTGGAATTATAATCTACCTATGCATCATTTTGTTTTCATTCCATTAAAATACGAAATAGAAATGAAAGTAGAGTTCATGCTTACATACGACATATTGTATCCATGAATGGTGCATTTAATTTCCTATCTCCAAATGTTATGTACTATTATAAATACATATATATACTGGATATATATGATATATGTGATATCTAAATCATTAATATAATTCTAGAGATAATGGAATTTTGACCACATGAACAACATGTAATTATAAGAAGTCCATTTTTCACTCAGGTACAAAACATCAACCAAATGATGGTTATTAACATAAATTATTGCATAATGTTTATAACATGGTAATAAGTGATATTAAAGGAATAATAAACATGATAAATGTTTTTAAGAAATTATAAATTAAATTAAATTTATTATTCAATAGATTAAAGAATGGACGTGTCAAGTCGGATACGAGTTAAGGGACTTCGTCTCAATCTCATTTCATTGAGACATATTTTGTTTTATACACGAATTTCTTTTATATATTTTATAGACACCTTTGACTTTTTATTTCATTGAAAGGGATAATTTTCTACAAATAATTTTACTAAAAAACAAAAAATAATTTTTTTAATGTAAGCGGTGACAATGTCCTTTTCCATTGCCGCGAGTATTGTTTCATCTTTGGCTTCCTTAAAAAGTCGTAACGTTTTTAAAAGGAAAATAAATACCACATACTATTTTACATATTTTAGTATGGAAAATTGTTTTGATAATGATTTTTTATGTAAATATATTTAAATAATATATTGTTATTGAAATGTGGAAATGTTATATTTCCTTTATATTTGTTTTATGATTTATGATTTTATAATGTTACTTGGACATTTGAGGGGTTGTTACGTGACCAAACCAAATGACGAGTGGTGATGTGATAAACCAAGATGGGTGGTTACATTATAAGCTCAAATTAATTGGGTATTGAAGTCAGCCATATGGCTATTCTATTTAGTGATACGTGTGGAGGTCGACCGTATAGTTATTCCATTTTTGTATGTTTATGTGCCAAGTTACCTTTATATATCTTGTGTTCTTTCTATGGGTTTTATGGTAATATTTTCGTTACAAAAGGGTAATAAATGATCTTTTTTTAGTGAAGAGTATTTAATACTTCTTAGAGTTAAAATTATTAATTAGGATAAATTATTCATAGTTTACGTGTTGTTTTGAAAAACTAACAGTTTTCTTTCTTTATGTATCCCTTACTGAGACTTTTGTGCTCATCTCAAATTTTTTGGAAATGTTTTTCACTGGAAATAAAGTGGAATAGTGTAAAGGATGGGGTCAACAAAAAGTCATGCTATCTAAAACATGGAACTAGACATGAATCTTTATTTTGAAGAGTTTTTATTTTATGAAAAATAGATATTGATTAGACGTTTCTACATGTAATGTTCATGTTGTTATGTTTATGTAATGGCCTAATTCTGAAAATCTCTAAACCTGAAATGATATTAAATGTGAATTATTAAATTAATTCAAGATTATGTAATTTTTATTTCTGAGTAATTATAGTTGATAATAGTTGTCGGTATAGACAAGTTTAGGAGTTAGATTATTGTTAAATTAATGTCCATAAATAAATTTGTTATATGATTGAAATGATATATCATTTAAATATTACCATGTTGATTCGCCTAAAATATTTCTGTGTTTAGAATGGTTTTTTCATATAGGAAACACGGTAGTTGTGCTGGGAAGAAATACATAGGAGAACGACATTCCAAGTTAGTAACCTAAGATGGTCAAAATATAAATTGAACAGTTTGTTGTAGTGATGGATCAGTTGACCTAGGTGATAAGTTTGTGGTTGTGTTTATTCATGATTTTTTGGATTATTCTAAAAGTAAATAAGAGCATGAAATTCATTTAAGGGTTGTATTTAAAACCTTAAAATAAAATAAACTGTATGGTAAATCTAGGAAGTGTGAGTTTTTGTTACAAGAAATTTCTTTCCTTGGTTACATTGTTTAGAAAAATAGCGTAACTATTGATCCAGATAAAACAAAAGATGGTAAAGAATAGGAAATACCCACAAGTATAACCCAGATTCATAGTTTTATTGGATTGGTAGTTTATTACCGGAGGTTTTTTGAAATGTTTTCATGGTTATCTATCCCAATGAATAAGTTAAATTGAAAAGGTGTTAAGTTCATTTTGAAGAAAGAATGTGACAGTTGTTTTTAGGAATTGGAAAGATGATTTTTGAATGCTCTAGTTTTGGAACTGCCTTCCAAAAATGGTGAGTTTGTTATCTATGGTGATTCTTTATTAAAAGGACTTGGTTGTGTCCTTATGAAGAATGATCAGGTAATTTCTTATTCTTTACATTAGTTGAAACCTCATGAGTTAAATTTCCCTACACATGATTTGGAATTAGTTGTTGTTGTTTTTTCCATAAAAATTTAGAGGCATCATTTTTATAGAGTAAAATGTGAAATATATAATTATCACAAAATTTTAAGTATATATTCACTTAGAAAGAATTAAACATGTGACATATGAGATAGTTGGAATTAATCAAGGATTATTATTGCAAGATCCATTACCATCAAGGAAATACAAATAAAGTGGCCGATGCTTTGAGTTGAAAAAGTAATGCTTCATTAACCATGCTAAGTTTAGAACAAGATTATTTGGTTTATGATTTGATGAAATTTGGAATAGAAGTTGTTGGTGTAGGAAATTCCTCTTTTTTGTTTCAGTTTTCAGTTAAATCATCTCCATCAGACAGAATTAAGCAAGTGCAGAAGGAAAATAGAGAGTGGCAGAAAAAGGTAGAGTTGGTTTATAAGGGAAAGTTTCCTGAATTTAAGATTGATAATGATTGTGTTTTGAGGTTTGGGTAGAGATTATGTGTGGCATGTGCTTCACAGTTTAAGAATCAGTTGTTATGTAAAGCTCATAGTTCTCCATTTTTAGTTTATCATTGCTATACTAAGATGTACAAATATCTTCGGGAGTATTACTAGTGGGATGGAATGAAAAAGATATTGCTGATTTTACTGTGAAGTGTCTAACATGTCAATAGGTTAAAGAAGAGAGATAATTACTGAATGGGATGCTTCATCTTATACCAGTGCTAGAGTGGAAATGAAAAAAATATATCCATGGAATTCTTTGTGGGATTACCAAAGACATCTCGAGGTAATAACGTAATCTGGGTTATTATTGATCGATTGAATAAATATGCTTATTTCCTTCCTATTCGAGATACATTGTATCTAGATCCAATTTCTTAGTTGTATGTTAAGGAGATAGTCAGTTTTCATGGAGTTCCTCTCTCCATTGTATCTGATCGTGATCCCAGGTTTACTTCTAACTTTTGAAAAGGACTTCAGAAGTCATTGGGTACAGAATTCAATTTTAGTACGGCTTTTCAACCTCAATCAGATGGGAAGTCAGAATGAACAATCGAGACCTTGGATGATATGTTATGTTCTTGCTCTATGAATTACTGGGAAAGATGTGACCAACATTTTTCTCTAGTTAAATTTTATTATAATAACTATTTTTATTACAGTATACTGATGACTCCATTTGAGACATTATATTGAATGTGGTGTCGAACATTAGCTTTTTGGGATGAAGTTGGTGAAAGGGAACTGATGGGACCAGAATTGTTAGAAGAGATGGCAGAAAAAGTTCAGTTGATTCGGAAACACCTGAGAACAACACAAAGTAGGCAGAAAAGTTATGCGGACAACACGAGGAAGGATAATTCTTTCATGGTTGGTGATCATGTCTTTCTCAAAATTTCTCCATGGAAAAGTGTGCTAAGTTTTGGTAAGAAGGAAAAGTTGAGTCTGAGGTTCATTGGACCTTATGAAATTCCGTATAATGTTGGATCAGTTGTATACAGAGTGGAATTACCTCCAATTTTTTCCCAGGTATGCAATGCTTTTAATGTTTTAATATTGAGAAAGTATATGCCAGATCCATCTCATGTTTTTGAGCCCAGAGGTAGTTTGGTTGGAAGAGAATCTCTTTTACGAGGAACAACCAATCTAGATTCAAGACTGAAGAGAGAAATTTTGGAAAAATAAGGTAATTCTCTAGTTAAAGTTTTTTCGGAAAAACCAAATAGTTGAAGAGGCAATGTGGGAATCTAAAAATTATATGAGGTATAAATACCCCCACTTTTTTGATAAGTGAATAAAAATTGCGAGAAATCAATTTCCAAAAGAGGGAAGTATGTAACATCCCAGGTAAATAAAGAATAGGAAATTTTCATATTTTTTAATATTTTTTAATTAAATATTAATTTTACATTAAAAGGGATGTTATGTTTGATGGCGTACCCGATACGCAACAACGATTTTCTTTGAAATCTTACATTTCACACTAAAAATATAATATTATTATTTTAAATGGTAGTTAACGCCTAGCCATTGTATTGGAGGGAATGAATATAACTAACTAAAATATTATTATATATTTTTGTTAAATGTTTTTACATTTATCCAATAAATTATAGAATCATAAAATATGAAAGAATCTGATTTTGGGGAAAATACTCTAATATTCTTTAAATGGTCGATTTTCCGCCTTTTGATGGATAAACCCATTTAAAACTAGTATTATTTCACTATTATATTATATATTTGACAAAATAAAATCCTTCTATAGAATCGGGAAATCAAAATTTACATTGGGTAAATTTTTGGTATTTTTCTGATAAAGTTCACTTTTTAATGAATAGTGAAAAATTCTATATTTTATTTCAAAACTTCCTTTTAATATAATTTATTTATATGGTTAGGTCATCTTTTTAATTGGTTTTAAAGTGTAATTCAATTATTTTTTACCATTTAATCAAATTTTGGTCATTGGAAGTAATTTCAATTTGAAATTGAACATAAACAAGTGTCATTATTTCGATAGTTATTATTTCTTAAAAACACGCTTTTTATTTTGACAATGAGAATTAAATTTAAAATAACTTCTGCCACTTATTTTTTTTAATTTTGAAAAATTTAGTCTATATTTGTAATCATGAGGTCCAAATTGTGTATATAGGTAACTTTTATTTTTAGAAATTTTAAATATTTACTTCAGTAAAGTTTTTAGTTACCATGGTTAAAGTGTAAATCTGGTAAATAAGGGTAAAAATTAATATTATAATAATATTAAATTACCCTAACATGTGTCATAATACTATTGGTTGATTAATTTCTAACCATGGTCATCCTTGGGTCAATTTCGGGACCCCATGGAGCCACATGGGAGTAACAATGACACTTTATATTAATTAATTTAAAGTAAAGATAAAAATGACATAAAAAAATATCTTTTGGTAAATCAATTTTTACATAGAGATATATAAGTTTAATCTTTGACTATAAATATTAATTTGAAATCTAAAAAATGTTACTACATCATGATATTTTTTTTATAATTTTTATATATCAAATAATCAAAATTACTTTTGACATATAAATGTTTTCGTATTTACCTCATTAATGAATGATTTAAATAAATAAGATTATAAATATTAAAATAATATCCCAAACCTGTCCAATTGTTATTGGATGATTTTATTTTGAACATGATTCATCTTATATTACAATTTAATATGTTTTGACTTTTAGAAACTAAAAAATATTATATAATAAAATAATATTTTAAAACATTCCTAAAGAGCCCCTTCTCCCCCTTATAAAAATCCATCAATTCTAATCCATTACTCGCACCTATCAAAACCCGTTTCTCATAAAATATTTTCCCAATTAATATCCTTACATCCCTATATTCCTCTTAGAAGCCTTGCCTTAGGCCGAAGGTACTCTATGTAATCATTTTGTTTCAAACCAAAGGGAGATACCCAATTTAAAGGCAACATCTTCTATAAAGTTATTTTGTTTTATTTTACTTATCCAACCCCTAACCTCTTTGTATTCCTTATTTTATAGAAACATTAGTATCCCAAATAAACCGATTTTTTTATGATAAGTATTATAAATACACTTACACACACCTCCACCTAATTGGTAAAGAACGTATTGTTTCTGTGGACGGAAAACTAACACCTCACGAAATGATGATTGCTCAATATTCTCCTACCACCTCTCATGGTGGTAATTATGATAGGAAATTATTTATATATGATATATATAATTTTTATGAATTCTTAATGCTTATGTATTTTTCATTTATAGCATGCCTTTTGGTTTTTATTATGGTTAAATGCGATAATTTCATTTGAGGAAGTGCAGACTACCATCCCCTCAAAGAGATATGACTCGTTCATACCATATGTGGGAAATATAAATGGGAGATTTAATTAAATTATATATGATATTATACTGGAATAATAATATACCTATGTATCATTATGTTTTCATTATACTAAAATACAAAATAGAAAGGAAAGTAGCGTTCATACGTACGTACCTCTTACCATCTCCATAAACATTGAATTTCATTTCTTATCTACAAATGTTATGTACTATTATAAATACACACATATATATACTGGATATATATATGATATATGTGACATCTAAATTATGAATATCATTATGGAGATAATGGAATTTTTACCACATGAACAACATGTAATTATAAGAAGCCCATTGTTGACACAAGTACCAAACATCAACCAAATGACTGTTATTTACATAAATGATTGCATAATGTTTATAACATGGTAATAAATGATAGAAAAGAAATAATAAACATGAAAAAGGTTCTTAATAATGTATAAATTAACTTTAGTTTTTTATTCATGAGATTAAAGAATGAATGGGTCAAGTCAGACACGAGTTAAGGGACTTCATCTCAATCTCCTTTCATTGAGCCATATTTTGTTCTATACATGAATTTATTTTATACATTGTATAAAAACCATTGAATTTTAATTTTATTAAGAGGAAATATTTTTATATGAGGCATTTTACTAAATGAAAAAAATAATGTTTTTTAACGTAAGAAGTGACAACGACCTTTTTCGTCGTCATGAGTCTTATTTGATCTTTGGCTTTCTTAACAAGCCGTAACGTTTTTAAAAGGAAAATAAATACCATATATTCTTTTACATATTTTGGTATTGAAAATGGTTTTGATAATGAATTTGTTATGCCAATATTTTTAAATGATATATTTTGATTGAAATGTGGAAATGTTATCTTTCCTTTATATTTGTTTTATGATTTATGATTTTATAATGGTACATGGACATTTGATGGGTGGTTACGTGATAAAACAAATGACGGGTGGTGCTGTGATAAACCAAGATGGGTGGTTACATTATATCCCCAAAGGCATTGGGTATATAAGTTGGCCATATGTATATTCCATTTAGTGATATGTGTTGAAGTCGACCATATGGTTATTCCATTTAAGTATGTTTATGTACAAAGTAACCTTTATATGTCATGTATTATTTCTATAGGTTTTATGGTAATATTTTGGTTATAAAAGGGTAAGAAATGATCTTTTTTTAGTGAAGAGTATTTACTAATTCATAAAGGTGAAACGTATTACATAGGATAAAGTATTCATGGTTTACCTGTTGTTTTGAAAAACTAACAGTTTTCCTTCTTTGTGTATCCATTAATGAGATTTTTGTGCCCATCCAAAGTTTTTGAAATGTTTTTCATAAGAAATAAAGTGGAATAAGGTCAAGGAAGGGATCAAGGAAAAGTCATGATATCTAAAACCTGGAACTGGACATGACACATTTTTTAAGAGTTTTTATTTTATAAAAAATTGGATACTGGGTAGAAGTGTCTACATATAATATTCAAGTTGTTATGATTATGTTATGGCCTAATTCTCAAAATATATAAACATAAAAATATCCCCAATTTGAATTATTAACTTAATTCAAGATTATGTAATGTTTAAGGCCCGATCCTTATAAGCACGGTTTGTCCACACAGTTTTCGAAACCGTGAAAAAACTATGAGATCAAAAATTTCAAAGAGGGCTTAGGTCACAAAATTACATCGGGATCTCTATACTATTTGAAAAAACCATTCTTGAACCATATATAATTCCACTGTCCAATACCACACCGT
Source organism: Viscum album (assembly GCA_963277665.1). Classification (NCBI taxonomy): domain Eukaryota; kingdom Viridiplantae; phylum Streptophyta; class Magnoliopsida; order Santalales; family Viscaceae; genus Viscum; species Viscum album. Next base: position 148,222,154 of record OY728144.1, on the reverse strand, counting down.
TTTTCCTTCCCTACACACGGTTTGCACTAAAGTTGTGTAAACCGTGAAACATGAACAGAAATAACCTTTTTTAAATTTTCTTCCATGTCCCAAACCACCAGAACACATCCGAGCATCCATATTAGCTTAAGAAACATTTATTTAACAGAAATAAGAGGCATAAACCAAATATTAACTGAATAATTCCTGAGGAAAAACAAGGATATTACATGTCCTCTATTAATGAAAACAATGATTAATTCCATAATAATATTACATGAATATTTGGGGCATGTGATAATGACTTTATAAAATGCATTCTAGGGGATGAAGAAATATCAAAGGCCACTAGTAGTATTATTATAGATGACACCGTGGGTTCATATGGATTCGAATTCTCTTTTTAAATCGTTTCATGGGTCCACATCAAACATTTTTTAATAAAATATGTGAATGATTTCAGTAATAGATGATCATTTCCATGAGACGCCACTATTATAATTATTGATTTAATTCCCAAGGTGAATCAACCAAGTAGAATTTTTCAGTTTCAACTAATAACATGTTCAATTTTTTATAAAAAGTTTTTACTGAAATACATAATAATAGGACCAAACTTCTCCTTCTATATAAAATATATAACAAATAATATGGTATATTTAAAATAAGAAGTATACATATAGAAATCTTGGCATAGGAAATGATAATTAATAATAACATAAATGTTTTTGGATCCCATATCATGTTAAGGATTTGAATGGAAATATAATATGATCTAGTGGAATGGATCTCTTTTATGAGAGTCCTAAGATGTTGTGGGTTTTAAGAGGGTTTAAATGACCCATTATTTCATTGAAACTCTTAACCATGGTTATTGATCTCCCTTATAGGAAATATAATCATATTCTAAATTTTATTCCAGGGTATATTTCATGGAGATTGACCACATTTAATCCTATTTTTCAAGGCATAAGATGCTCTTAATTGGAATCTCAATAGTGAGATTTCTAAAGGGATGTCATAGTTGTTTTTGATGTTGGAATAGATTCACTATCACATATTTATATTTTTTCTGGAATGAAATGTCATTATTAATTAATGGTAAAATAAACTCAATCTAAATATTTAGGATTATATTAAATTCATATTAATGACCTTGTTAATAGAATTATATAGAATGAAGTTTTTTTCATTATGAATTTACCAACGGTTAGTATGAATAAATAACTAATATCATTCAAATTTTACAATACCATTGCATTTTTATAAATTTATTCAACATCATAAAACTCTACCCCTTTATTGAATAAAAAATTAAACTTTTCAACTCAAATACATTTTCCCCCTTAATGAAAAAATATACCAAATTTTCCACTGAAAAAGCACATTATGTTTGATCTTCTTTTGATTTGGTTAAAAAATAGAGAAAGGATAAGAAACAAAATTAAGAGTATGAATTTGTTATAGGATAGTAAAGAAATGAGACACTTTTTCATATATTTCATAGGATATATAATTAATACATATGGTTAAACAAATATTTTCATCCTAATTTATTTTTATAATATAATATACCTCTCATGATTACTAAATAAATACAATGAAATTTTTTTCTCATTATGTTTTCATTATCGAACCTGAAATGAGTCCATGATGAATATAAATAACATATAAAAAAATATACATTTTTATAGTTATCTTCCAATGGATATATATTATCTTATTTTAATGAAGTTTATTTTGTACAATATTAAAAAATTATCCTCTTATCCTATATAGAAAATATTTCTATGAAAATATATTGATTTTTTCAATTTTATAAGAGTTAATAAAATTATACTAAATTATGTTATATCTAAAATGAGCTTAATAAATTCACAGGGGTAAATATAATATGAAAATAAAATAAATTTAGAGATTCATTTAATAAAAAATATATAACAAGTTTTGAATTTTCTAAAAGATGATAGCTTCTAAAAACATATTTAATAAGATATCATGAAGTAAATTTTACCATATAGAATATAATTTTACTTAAAATAAACTTTAAAAGGGAATCATTCATTATATTCTACATCATAAAAATTTTAGATTTCTTTTAATAAGCTTTATTTAATGAACTTCTATTCAGGGAATATTTTTTAAAAAAAAGCACCTACATAAAAAATCAGTACATATAAAAATAAAACATTTCCTTCTCATTTCTTGAATATTTTTTAATATATGACGTAATAAATAGATGTAGAACATATAATCACCTTCCTTGATTACAAATAACTTAATATTAATATATTCAAATATATCAAAATTAATGGTTTAGTGAAAATTTCACCAAGTCAATTTTCTATTTCAGTAATCATTAAAATAATATCCCTATTTATGAGTTATATTAATGGATGTAATGTTTTATTTATACATATTTTTCACATTTATGACGTGTTGTGTTACTAGAAAAATGGGTAACAAATTCTCTATAAAACATAATAAGTCATTTAGTAAAATTTAATCTAATGTTTGTTAGTGTCTGTTGTATCTTCAATAGTTTTGTGAAAAAAATTCTAGTCATTACATATGTATATTAATTAATAAAAAGTGAAATATAATATGGTTACATAATGGACACTAAAACTAATGACACTCAAAATAAATTATATTTTTTTAAATGCCATACTGATTAATTTTACATGTTCCAAAACACGCATCAAAATAACTATATAATGTGAACTCATTTCCTGATGAGTAAGAAATCTCATATTTTGAAGTCCCTTCAACATGGAAGAAAATAAAATTTCTAATTTATGATAGGATTCATTTTTATTTTCTTTCAAACCTATACATAATCATAAAAAATTAATAATTTGGTGTTTATTGGTCTACAAATAGATTAATCTTCTCATCAACCCACTCAATAACATTTGATCAATTAGTTTCATGAATCCATCATAGTGATTTTTAAAATACATAAAAATTAATTTACTTGTAGTAGAGGCATCATAAAAAATAAAAACTATTTAAATAAATTTATTAATTAATAATTTTGATTGAAAATAGTTTCTTTTGGTATTTGTGTTATTTGGAATCAAATAAAATATTTATGTACACCCATCATTATCGTCATGAACACACACTATATACGTTTTGAGAAACTATATTTGATATTTTCTTTATGTTGAGACAATGGTAATGTCATTAACATAAAATTGAATAATTATAGTATCCTTAAAAACAATACTATTAAATGTATTTAGATCTACCTTTCCATTTAAAAATTATTCTCATGTAAGAAATCATATATTCAGCCATACCAGGATATCATTGATTTAATAAGACTATAAATAAAAATTTTATTTTTAAATAAATAATTAGGTAAATATAGATATTCAAAATAAAGCGGTTATTCTACATAAAACTCATCTAAACAATATTAATTTTTCAATGTATTATTCACATAAATTTGAAATAAATTGAAAATAAAATGAAATGTAAAAGATAAAAGCACCAAACATGACATGAATTGTTTCATCAAATCATGATATATAATAATAATATAGGTGGGGTTTTGAATCCAACATTTAATAATAAGTTAATATTTGAAATATTTAATCCAACTTATAATAATAATATAGATGGTGTTTTTAATTTCATATCATGATATATAACTTCTTGAAATTTTAAGTTTGAGTAATGATCAATTTCACCAAGCATGACATATATTGTTTCATCAATAGTCTATTTTCATTTGTTAAAAACTCAATATTCTAAAAAAATATGTGGAATCACCATGAAATACACCTTTTGAAGAATTTGGATAATATTTATGAAGATTACATGTAGTATTCTGAAGTAATACATTGAATAAAAAATGTTTGATTAAATAAGTTTAGATTTTAATAAATTCTGAAATTCATAATAGGTTTTTAAAGACCGAATGAAATAAAAAATAATTTAAAGTGTAGAAGGCCTTGATCTTTACTTCAACCGAAAATTACTTACCTAAAACATTTTCAGACATAATAATCACAGAAATTTACAATAGAGTTCTATTATTTTTTTTGAACTACTCCATTTTTATATAGAGTACTTGATGCTAAGAAATTTAAATATACTAATTTTTACTACAAAAATATTCAAAAAAAATTACAAAATCACAGCTTGGATCAATCTATAAATTGACTAATATTAGTTTTCACTAGATTTTATAATGGTAAATAAAACAACTGAATATTGAAAGGTCTTACGATTAATGTTTTGAAAAATAGGTCTCTGTATACCTAGTGTAATAATAAAAAAACAATACAAGAAGTTCATTATTATGATTCTTTTATTTTTATAGGGAAAAAATATTTATGTGCTCTAAATATAATAAAAAATTTTGATACTTAAAAAATGTACTTTAAACATAACTTGTTTTTCTTACCCAATTGAAAAGGGTTAAACTCATTAGAATGATTAATTTTATGTTCTTATAGATCACAGACATGTCTTATCAAAGATAAAATATTTAAAATCTCAAATTTAATGTGTATTAATTTACCATCCCAAGTCCATGGAGAATAATTTATTTCACTAGGATAGGGTAAATTTGGATTACTAAGGTATTTTAAGTGTACTGAGTAAATATTATCATTCATATCAACATATAACATGTGATATACTTACAAACATATAAAAAACATTTTTTCATTCCCAACATTAAATTAAAACATTCGACAAATAGTTTTGAAATGATAATGAAATTTTATATTTGTCCTAAAATAGAAAAGAATTTATAAATTAATGTGTTATATTGAAAAAAAACACCATCCATTCCTTAAATCTAAATATATGTATTGTATCCAAAATCGACTTCCCATCCATTCTATTATTAAATGTTATAGAAATTATACTTTCCTCCTATCATGTATAGAGGGAAACTATTTTCTTGTACCATGTGTTTTGGATGTTGGTACATAATTTATAATCCTAAAAAAAATTAATATTGTGTTCTTGATAACCAAACATTATTTGTTATGTCAATGTTAGAAAATACCTATTTATGGACCATATTTTTTCCAACCATTCATTGTTGTATAATATTGAGCCTGTTAAAATTATAAGGAAAATGTGTTCAAATATATTGAATATTGATCGATGAAAAATGTTTATCTAATTCAAAAATCTATGAAATTTTGTACAAAAAGGTTCATTACTCAACACATATAAGATATTTTGAAAAATTTTGTTTCTAGTTATTTTATGAACAAGTTAAAAAATTATATGTTTAAAACTAAATTTATTGCACAGTTTTTCAATCAAATTTATTCCACTAGTAAAATTTGATATTAATTTCATCAATCATCCAATTTATAATTTTAGATCAATATTATCATTCATATCATCCCATGTATTTGAATTTTATTATTATTATTAAAAAGTTGTTAGGTTGTGATATACCAGGACTATTTTATTATTCAATTCACTAGTTTCTAAAATAATATCTCTCTTATATTCATTAAACTCATTGATGAGATTACTATTATCCTTATTCATCTCATAAATTATAATATTTTTTATTAATTTATTCAAAATAAATTTTAGAAATCATATCTTCCAATTTATATACATCATCAATATAAATATTTAAGTTTATTAAAAATATTATTTTTCTTTTTGAGGAATGACATATATCTAGAAATTTGACCAAATGATTGAATATCATCTAAATATTCCAATCAAATTGAACTATTTTCATTATTTAATAAAAATGAAACATTACTATTAAGGTATAATTATGTGTGGATATCTATAGTTACATTCTCCATTAATCAAATATAGTTTTGAGGATAACTATCTTAAATGTAAATTAATTTGATGAAATAAAAATCCTTAAAATAAATTATTCTATTTGATGATAGATCCTCACTAAGACTCCATATATAATTATTTTTCCTAGGAATCACTTATATCTTTTCTCTTTGAGGATTTTTATTCCTTATTCTTATTCTATATCCAAGGAAAATCCATTTGATTTTACTTAGTATCTTATACTCATTAAAAATATTATTTCATGTGTCAATATTTCATTCATTTAATTTTAAAACTTTTTTATAATCAAACCATGTGTTATTATATCTGATAATCTTGTTCAACCACCTTTAAATTTGATTTGTATCTCCTTCAAAATATTATGAATTACAAAAATTAGGATGATGTTTAGATTTTACCTTAATAATAGTTATCTTTATATAGATTCACATTACTTAAAAAAATATAAATATTATTTCCACAAGATATTCATCAGTAATTTTATTCCTTCGAAAATATTTATTTCCATTCACAACTCTCATATACTATTTAAGAACTATAACAATTGTTTCATCGATTAAAAATTAGAAAGGCTGATAATCAACACTCACAATCGATTTATGAGTCTCAAGAAGTATTTCCATTTTCCATTCATAGATTCAATTAATTATAAATTAGTATATTTATTTTATTTCATATAGTAAATAAAAGTATTCCAGACTTTTAAATTCTCTTAATACTCTATCTTCTCTTCAAGAGTAAATTTAGATATATTTTTCCCTATATTTATATAATTAATAAACATCATATGAAATTAATCAACACTTATTTTGATAATATGATACATCATTATGTCACAAAAATATTCATATTCCACACCATCATAGATCTATGGTCGAATCTGTTTCAAATTCTAAAGGGTTTTGATTAGAAATCCTACTATATCAATACAATAATATCATTCTTATTTAACATATTAATGTAATGAAACTATAAAATATTCTAATAAAATTTAAACAAAACAATAAACTATAAAAACTAGATAAAATGAATAGTTTCTCTATGGACCATGTTTTATACCAATAATGTAGGATATGGAACAATAAGAGGGGGTTAATTATAATAAAAAAAGTCCACATATTTTTTCATCTCATGCAATAATTATATTGATTAGATAATGTACATTGTGATCAAATCAAAGTATAAAAATTGTATTCAGTGGAAATTATTTATATAAAAACCCAATTTGATGAAATAATTAAGGAATTATAAATTATAAATGATTAATATTCAAAGTATAAATAATGGATGGATTATTGAAATGAAATTGATAATCATATTAAAGAATATTGTTAATAGTCAAGGTAAAATACATAGTAAACCTATACATTATACCAATTGAAATGAGGATTATTAAGGATAATTTATCCTATCCCAGCTCCACACCCAATACATCTTTAATTATGCTCTTATTTTAATGTAACAAGTTTAAAACATTGAACCTCATCCATTATAACATCATCAATACTGACATCACTAGTCATGAGTACCTCTTCAATATAACAATCAATAGAAGGCATGTGTCAAGACATTGAAAAAAAGTTAGAAGCTTAAACTAACCAGATGGATGTTCATAGATCAAGATGGATTGGAAAACTAATCCTCCATAACTTTTCCTTCCATAATCACAATGAATCATACAAAGAATTATTAAAATTCTATATTCTATGAGCTTTATAAAATAAAAATCAGTATACAGTATCTATTAACATGTAAAAATAAATATTACAAACATATAAAATCAATGTAAGTGAAATGATTTCACTAATTATCTAACAATATATTATTATAAAAATTAAGTTATCAATATGATTCTATTCTTGAAATACCATAGTACAATTTATCGATCTTATTTTTAACAAACTCCAAGGTTGAAATTTTGAAATTTTTGGTTTTAGATGAAAATGAATCAGAAACAGGGTTTCATATTATAATATATTTATAATTTAGAACTATTATACAGTGATGTTATTAATTGTTTTATCACATTATCTTTTTATATTATAATATATATATATCACTTCAGTATATTGGAATACAATGTTAAGAAGTTAGAAACCAAACATCATACAGTTCATGGTCTATCTTTTTTCATTTTAATTTATTATATTTCATTATATTTTTAAATTTTATGGTTTCCCCTCTTTATTTGTAAATAAATAGAATATATTAATTTTTTTGAAATGATGTGTATTGTGATTTTTTAAAACCAAGAATAATAAGATTGATTGACTCTAGAAGGCCTCACTATAAATTGTTTCGACATCATTCACATGCTCTATAAAGATATTGGGAATACAAAAGGGAATATGTTTATGTTAAAATTACAACTTAATTAGTGAAATGTTGTTGAGAAATGTTTCTCAACCCAAAAACTTATTATAATTCAACATTATTGAGCCCATTTTTTATTTTATAGTATTTTTATGTCAATGTGTGTAAATATGTAATGGATAAAATATATTGGATATAAGTTTAAGGTCCTTTAATAACATGTGATATGGTAAGAGTCCCCAAGTCTATATTTTTCAATGTGTTGAATCCGGAACAATTAATGTCGATCAGAGTTGAAAAACATGGAAGAATTGTGAGATCCTTCATATTTATATAAAATTCAATGTAATAAAAAATAATTTCTTATAGAACTAATATTTGATGGGAATTATAGTCATAAGATGATATTTACTCGTATTTGTAATATATATTGGTTTCAAGAATAGTTGGTAAAATGAAGAGTTTCATTCATGTGAAAATATACTTAGATTTAGTTAGAATAAACTCTATTGGTTAAAGGTATTTATATTCCAATAATGATTTAGGATAGCCATAGTATAATTTAAAAGAAATATAAATAACTACTTATGTCCATGTTCTTTTTAAGAATGAAATGTTTTTTGGTATCCATCATTAGTAACAATTTACATTGCAATTGTTCTGCATAAAAATTATCTGATATAGTGTATATACATCATCCATGTAACCATAATGTGTGTAATAATCCTCTCCTAATTCTCATGGATGAGGAGAACCTATTTAGTAAACATACATATTCTGTAAAAAATATTATCTTCCACATATGTAAATTTCATTCTTATTGAAGATCAATGAGCAAATTAGATCTTTATAGTTTATTGAGTTTATACATATGGTCAATCAAAAGGTCTCTTATCTATGTCATGGTTGATCAGAATACTTTTTTTTTGACTTGATTTGTATGTTTAGTTGAATGATATATTCACTTAACATGAATGATCTTGAGGGAAGAGATTGATATAGTTGTTAGATAATTTTTAGTTTACCTATTGAGTTTCCATAATATTATATATTTTTAAATATGAAATAATTTTAATGATGAAATTCATTTTTATTCATTAAAAAATTAACATTCTACGTATAAGAAATTGATTATTAAAATTTTATATCAGTGGTAAATAATGGATATATATTATTTTGAGGTCATATAGTTTACTAAAAAGAGGAAATACTAAAGGATTAGATACCACAAAGTAGAGAATCTCTAGGTCACTGAAAAATTTGAAAACATTTTGGACCGTTCCATTGAAAAATTTATTTTGAATTTTTTGGGTTTAATACGTAATGTTGAAAAACAATGGATTGTATTGATTATTTTGAAATTGGATTCTCAATAACAAATATAATGAAAATGAACAATTTTAAAGGCTGAGTTTTATGAGATATTTCAATGAGCATAAAACATTCATCAAAATAATTTATGATAAATCATAACACTTCTATAAATTTATTTGAAATAAAGGGGAAAATATTTTTCATCATAATATAGATTTATTTTATCATAAGTATTTGAGTGTAAAAATATGATCATATTTCATTGATCATGTATATTTTAGTCGTAAGTACTTAGTTTATAAACCTTTTAAATACTTATGATATCCTAACATCATGATTAATTTACGTGTTAATAAATTCATAACATCGAGATATATAATTTCATTTAGTGATTCTATATGAAGATATAATAAAGTTATTTATATATTGTCATTAAATACAAATCATGCTAAAACTATAACTATGAAATATGAATGAAATTCATGCATATGTTGAGGATTTAGAAGCGAGTAAAAATATTCATATTATTTTATGGAAAAAGAATAAAACAAGATAAGTAATATTTATGATCTAAAATAAATTACTTATGATATTAAAGATTAACATTTGTGATGTTTGAATGACAATAATTATGAAAACTGAGTTCTATGTATTTAGGACAGAAAATAAGAAAATGATATATTATTCTAGTGTGTTTTGAATATATATATGGCTTGATAATATACAATATATATATATATATATATTAATATTTTTATAAGGGGGTTATATGTGATAGATATTTTATATAATCATTGAACATTATGTAATTAAATTTAAAAAATATAAATGTCTAGTATATATAGTACAAATTTAAGACTCAATGTATCATGGAAATAGAGAAAGAGAAAAAAAGTATTTCTTTAAGAGAAATTTCCATTCACACTGAAGAAGAAGAGGAAGACAAAGAGTATGTTATACATTTATGAAATGATACACTTTAGCTGAGAAGATGATATATGAAACCTATAGTTTCCTTATTCAATATAATCATGAATAATAATGAAGAATCCCACTTTATTTCTACCATATTTGTAGAGTATCAATCCATATAGTCAATGAGTGATTTAAGAAATGATATGTGATCATTATTCAATGAGTAAAAATATAATTCTCTTCAATAAATGGGAATCAATCTAAATATTTCATTAAAGCTAGAGTATTCCAGGAAAATGGGTCAAATAATATACCATTTCTAATTTTTTATTGGATGAAAAGAATGTAGTTGTGCATTCTGGGTAATAAAAATGATGTACCCTAAACATATTCATACTTATGGAGTTAAACCATGTTAAAGGTTAGATTTGATGAAATTTATGAGTATCCTAATGATGAAAATGTAGATGACATATCTACCATAAAAATTAGAAACATCAAGAAAAAATAAGTAATGACGTTATGGAAGGCCTTTACTAAAAAATTATATAATAATGTTTTAATTATTATTTTTGAATCCGTAAAAATATTTAATAGGAAATCAACCATATTGAAGAATGGAAAAATATTTTAAATAATGATTTGGAATAAAGGTTGATAAATATTATAAAGCTCTCAAAACTGGTAGGATCTTTATAAAACATGCAAGTGGATCTGAAAGAATGATTCCCTAGTTTTGATCATGAATGGATCATTTCAATTCAACATATATATTAATAAAGGAATGATATTTAGGAATGAATCCATACATTTGAATATGTAAAAGAAGTTGAAAATTCTAAACAAGAGGTCAATGTTAAGAGGAATGCAGATATTGACCATGTATGGTAAGAAAATTTAAAAATGAATGAAGATCAAATTGTGTAGATGGAAATGGTATATTAATAAAAAATATATATATTGAATGATGAAATAATTAAAATAAATATAAAATTATTACATCCTTTAATGAAATTGAAGGATTTGGAATTAGATGAATTATGACATTACAACATGTTGAAAGGATATTTGTTCCCATACAAACTACATAGGTGGAATCTAATAATGGAATATAAAAATTTCATGGAATTATATTTTAATTAATATATATAATCCTCAAAGTAGAAGGTACCATTCACTATTGAAAATAATATTAATTTTAAGTCTAAATACATGTGTAATGTAGGTTTGAAACCCAAATCAGTAGAAAATCGGTTGAAGAAAAATGATTTGGAACCCACCACAACATCCAAGGAGATGGAATAATTTGAATGAGAAGTTTGTGGGGTGACCCAAAATTTCATTCCTATATATTACATCATTGCAGATTAATATTAAATATATATCATAAAAACACACCCCATGAATGTATTATTATGATTTTATATATACTAGATACATAATAAACTTATTTCATCAAATTCATTCAATAATTTTCTAAGAAATATTTTCACAATGCACTCTTTGGATAAATACATTATATAAAACATTTCTTCTTAACTTGGGGAAATGATAAATAAGAAAGGGTGATATCAAATTCTCAGTAAGGGAAAACATAAGATATTTCAATTGATTTTCATAAGTGAACATAAGTTAATAATAAGGGTATTAGAACATGATTATAACTTAAAATAATAATACCCTACCATTAAAAGATAATTAATCATAAATCATGATAGTAGTTATTTTTTTAAAAGGTCATAAGTTTTAAATTTGAAAAATTATCAATAATCAATAATGACCTATGAGAACATATCATAAACATTAGAAATAAATTTCATTCTATGTATAAATATGGAAAATTATTCTTTATTCATGGTACTATTTCAATGCTAAGATAGTAGAATGGTTTCACTCCCAATTCCATAATTCCACTTATTTACCTTCTAATCCCTAGACTATCATAGTATAGGAAGTCAATTACTAAATTAGGTTGACTCCCCATTATAGTCCTTATTGTTTGATGAGATATACATTATTACCTAATTAATTTGAGGGATATACTATGTTTTTTCAACCCATAAAATAAGATTAATCCATACATATTTTTAAAAAAATATCATAAAACATTTATCTTATAATAATATAATAACATAAAAAAAAGAAATGGGTTTAATAAAAATTTTATCCTAATAAAACTCATAGAAAGGAAATGGGTTTCATAATGGTTTCATCATAACATAGTTAAACCATATGAAGTAAAATGGTTTTATAGAATCATCACTAAATCATTATCGTCATGAGACACATAGTAAAATAAATTTTATAGTTTCATAAGATTATATCACTATTGAATGATAAATATTACAAAATATGTTTATATAGATGAAATATAACATTTCAAAATCATTCAAACTATTCATCAAATGCATGATAAAATATTAATTTATTTTTTAAAATTTGTAATTAAAAATTTCCAGAATATAGAAAAAATTATTTTATTTAAAAAAAACTAAAATGTGAAGTAATATTTAATTACATTAGTGGTCATGATTTTTCTAAATTTCATTCACATCATATTTTTTAAAACCACTTATTCATTTCATAAATTTGTTAAGAAAAACCCTATTTAGAAAATGAAAAGAACATTATCTTAAAACCATTGCATAGAATGAAAAATAATGAATAAAAATGAATTTATACAATCCTTATATCATTTTAATAACATTCTAAAAAACATTATATATAACATGGATATAGAAGAAATATATACTTGGATTAAAGAGGAGAAACAAAGCCAGCTTTTCATAAAAACATTTTGAACCATTTTGAGGGAAAAGAAAGGAAAATGGTAATAAAACATCAAAATAATAGAAAAAAATATAGAATAATAATATTCAATTTCATTTATTATATATTTATCTTATAATTTCTTTCAATTAATGTTCACATATAATCAACCCTGATAAATATGAGATAGAAACATAAATTCCTCAACACAATCTCAATTACTCTTTATACACATTAAAATATAATATATAATAAATATTTAATTATCATACCTATATTACTGAACAAAATTATTACATAAAGTTATATAATCCATTGTTTTATAATTTCTAATTATCTATTTTTTAATAATTTATTCATTAATACAATCACTCAGATGAAAACAAGTCTATTCTCCATGCGTGTTACAGTTCCATGGTTCTAGTAATTGTACCTTAGTCATATTTTCAACATATATTGAACATTTATCATGATATAATTATTATAGTTATTCGTAATATTTTATTTTATATTTATTAATGTGATGAAAAAGGAACTGCATCACTCTGTGTATGTGGTATTCAACACTTATTCATTAGAGACATTATTTTTTCCAAATGAATAGAATTTAAAAAAAAGTATGGACGTTATTAAAATTATAGAATTTTAATTATTTCATAGATATTATATATATAATTAAATACCTCATAATAACCAACCATGAATTATGTGGATGGAAAACAAATCACATCTCCATGTTGAGGAAGTAGTCACATGTATGCATGACTTATACATTCATTTCCCATTTAATTGAAATAAGGTAAAAAATGATTGAAAAATAATCATAATAAAAATAAATTGCATCTAATATAATAAACTAATGATTTTATAACTAATACAATAGTCTTATAGGTGGTAGATGAAGAAATAAAATTGAAAGTACTCATCTAAGAGTTGTATATCTTTTTTGAGAAACCACCATTGGATAACACCACTAGACCTGAATGGTTGGTAGCCATATAATACTAAGGAACTATAGAATATGTGGATGGTTTTTTGTAAGTGATTATCTTAGGGGTTCTATTATATATGGGGATCTCGATGTTTCAGTAAGAGAATAGTGGTTGTGTCCTTTTATATGGGATGAAGAGGACATACTTAGAATTTTTCAAGAGATTAATATACAGTAATGAATTAGTCAAGTCATGTTTCACCAAAATGAAAAATAATATAATATATGAATGTTTTTATTGATATACCATAAACCAATACAAATAAATAATTTTTATGTGATATTTTACACCATATTTCTTTGGTTAACTCCCTCGGTAAAAACATTTTAACAATATCCAGTATAACTCATTTTTATTATATTTGTTATTAATTATGATTGAAAAATAAAATAAAATTGTTAAATTATATTAATTATTATGATTATTATTATTTAAAACATTTCACAAGTGTCGTCTTAATTAAGTGACTTAAAATAATTTGAAAGTAAATGTGGAAAACACCACAAAACCATTTTTAGAAAAATATATTTTTAAGAATAAAAATGAGTTTACTATTATTCCATTAGAGGTAAAAAATGTGATTAGATTTTTGGTTATATTTTTTTAAATGTATTACCTAATAAATTAAATAAAATCATTAATCACAATGGATTAATTTAATTTATTATGATAATAACACATTGTGTGTACAATAACTAATTTTCTATAAACACCTCTTTTTTACCTTCAAATTATTTTATTTTAATTTATAATATAAAAAAATTAATTAATCCATTATTTACATATATAAAAAATAATTTTTCATAATATAGTTATTCATATTTATACCAACCAATCCAACATATATGATATAACTTTCATATTAAATAAAAATATTTTTATCACAGTTTGTTTAAACTCATTATTCTATCTAATGAAAGCTATCAAAGGAATAAAATATATTTAAATAGAAATATATCCTAAAATCA
Organism: Viscum album; assembly: GCA_963277665.1. Lineage (NCBI taxonomy): Eukaryota > Viridiplantae > Streptophyta > Magnoliopsida > Santalales > Viscaceae > Viscum > Viscum album. The sequence goes on along the minus strand of OY728144.1, from coordinate 148,207,099 downwards.
TGGGGTATTACAGAATAAACCAATCATAATAATTTCCCCAACAAAATTACATCACTCTAATAAAAACTACTTGGGATACATATAAATCATTACATCTTCTAGTTCCCAATTGGCATTATCACTTTTATGGGTTTCCTATAAAACATTGAGTGTGTGAGTGGTCTTATTCAAATATAAATTATCTCATTGATCTAAAATATCCATTTTTCGTTCTTTATAAGATAGATAATGATCTATTGGTATGAATTATGAGTTCAGTGCATGTAAATTATTTTGTATGTACTTCCTCGGGAGAGATACATGGAACACATCATGCACTTGAGAGAGACACGATGAAAATAATAAGAGATAACAAGTTGTCCCAGAAAGATCAAGAATTTATATGGGACTCAAATGTCTATATTTCAGTTTGATATACATCAAAAATATTGTATCTTTCATCCATTGATCAATTTTACATAATATATTCTCACGAAATTATAACTATAGATATAACGGATGATTGACATAATGAATTTTTGGTCGAGACTGAGTTTCCCAAAATGTTCTACTTAATGATTGAAACATTATCTTCGAATTCCATTTCTAGAACATTTCCCAAAAGCATTCATTCCAAAATTTAATCTATGGATTTTGTAGTTATTAACATTCATCCATAGAGTTATTTATCAGGATCCATATGAATGATTGAGGGAAAAAAATTGTTTTATGAAAATTATACCATTAATAGGTGTTGATCCCAACCACCTTTAAAATCCATAGAACATGTTTTCAATATATGTTTAATAGTTTGAGTGTTATATTCAAACTAACCATATATATGAGGTTGATGTATATTAATGAACCTAAACACTATATCTAAAGCCTATGAATAGTTATCTAGACCATAAAGGTTGACCTTTGATCCAGATTAGATCCAATAAAATGTTGTACTCCCTGAAACTTTATTACAACCATAATGAATATCCCACAAAGAGGATCAAGAGATGAATATTCACTGACTGTAATGAAATGTGATTATTTCAAAAGGAAATCTATTACAAGAAAAATATCATTATTGCCCTAAGGTTTTAAGGGGATTTTTTGACGATATCCAGGGCAATGTTTTTCTATTTCCTTGATGGTATAGGGAGTTGTTGTAAAAACCCCTTAAACATCCCTATATAATATTTAACTTTATGAAACACCATAAATAATTATACATACTCTAGACCAATACATTTATTGTTATCCCATCATAAATACAATATAAATTCACTATATATCATTTTACTCCTCAGATGAATAGAGAATGATAAACAATAATATTTATCTAATAACTCATTCTTCAGGTCTAGTATTTATTTGAAAAATAAAGGGTTCCCAAAAAAATCATTTAACAATAATTATTTTTTATATCAATAAAATTTCTCACTATTCTCTATAGTCCCATGTAATCCTTCTATACCTTTTCAATCCTCACATGGATTTATGTTTTTATTGGTCATAGTGTTGTATTTTTTGTCAACAATATGTCATTATGTGTTCGATAAGATGGCGATGAGAGGTGTAGATGCCCGAATAATTCTAGTGGATTCATTTTATGGAATTTTTTGTCACGAATGGACAACTATACTTGTTTTTATCCTATATAAAATGATTGAATACATGTTCCAAGGAGCATTCAAATTATTTAAAATAAGTTAAGGCCATGAAAAAAGTAATTGCATAAATTAATAATTCCCATGCATTGTATTTTAATGTATGAGGATGTGAGGGTGAGGGCATGAAATGATATAAGTTCATATACAATTTTGAATGAATTTTGGTGGTGAAGAGAAGAATATTTAGTGGCATCTTATGGAAGATGTATTTTTAAATCATTTGATACATTTTTTATTTGAAGTAATTTTTAATAGTTCACTTTATTAAAAATGTGGCCAACCCACATAGAATCGAAGGCCATCTCAACTCTTCTACACATTTAAGACCAAGAGGGCCAACCATGCTCTATAAGAATTTTCCCAAGATAATATAAGAGTAATTAGTAGTACTTTGAGAGAATTGTAATGGGGATATGTGTAAGGATTACAAGAGTAAGGTCATGGAGGTGGCACCACTGTGTAGGGTGCCACGACGGTAGTGGGTTCTAGATTTGATGCCTTGTCTATACACCACGTTTATTGATATACCAAAGCATAGCCACCTATGAGTTTTGATATGGGAATCAAGGAACATGTTGATTGTTCATAGATTATTTATAAGGCATACATTATGAGGTCTATTATATGTTATCTATATCATCCATCCATTTAATCCTGTGAATAGATTATTTTAATTGGACATTATATTTCACCAATTTACTTGGTTTTTTATTTCATGATCTGATATAATAAGATAACTACATCACAATAAAACTAATCTTTCTCACTTGAAATGTCGAATGATAAAATCCTAGAAGAATGAACCGAAGAAAGAATGAAACTTCATTATTTCTGAAAATGATTTTCTTTAATACATTACATGAATTTCATCACATGTTTCTATGTCATCTCAAGAAGATAATGCCTGATTAATTTTTAGGAACAAGTGATATAACGAAGACAATGAAGATGGAATTCAGAATTCCATCAAATATATCACAAGGGGATGAACATATTCATGATGGAATGAAGACTCCTTCACATGGAGGTATTATATCATGGACATTTTAGGATTACCAAGACGCTCACATAAATAAATGAGTCATCACATGATTAAAAATGTAATCATGGCAATAAGAGAAATGATTTATCGCACCAAACTTGTGATTTTATTAATGTGAAAGGAGGATCAAAGAAGATGAAAGTATTAGAAATTAAATATAATCCACTAATCCCAACGAGTTATTGAAATGTTTATTGACATATAAAATATTTCATGAACCCTATTCCATTAAAAAATATTTATTTATAGATAGAAATGATTTCTACAAGCATTAAAAATAATGAGAGAAATAGAACACACATAACAATAGAGAGAAGCTATGTGATCCAATCACATGAAAGATGAATCAGAAGACAACCCGATCTTGTGAAGAGGGTCAAATGATACAATATATAACCCCTTATATTCTAATGAAAGAGTTTTGGGAGACATCTATGAATAAAACCTTATGTCTTGTGAAGCCTCCCATAGACAAAATATGTGTCACTTAAGAAAAATGTGAACGAAATTTAGTATAATGTGAAGGGTTTTTTTATATATAAACATACATAATGTTTCTCAGGGAGGGTTATAGAGACAACCATCATACACCACCTATGTCACATGAAGGAAGGTGGAAGACAATGCACATACACTACTTGTCACATGTGAGAGGACCAGTGAACGTGAACTTGTCTCGCATAGGAGTGATTGTGTACAAAACCAGTGTCTTGAAAAATAACACCCATGATTCATCAACATCTTGCATATGGGTTGAAGACAACATGAACACACAACCTATGCTTCAAATATTAAATTTTTGAGGTAACATTGGTTATGTAAAGAGACTTGTTTAGACACACCAAGATCATGTGATGTTACAAAAAATATCACTTAAAATTTGATAGATCATAAACATTGTATGTTTCAATGAAAAAGTAAGGGAAATAATTTTTTCCATGTAAATCATGATATATATTTCAAAAAAATGTGAATAATAATTTTAGAAGATTATATACTAGAAATAAAATTATTTTCGACACAAAATAATATGGATTCTTATTCTATGAAATTTATTCATGAAATGTTCTTAATTTGAGACTATAGTAAGACAAAATATCAAAATAGATAACATATGAGTTTTTAGTGTTTCAAAATTCAAGAAGATAGGTTGGGATGACACTGTGAATGTAGATTATTTCTTATAAAAAATTCCTGAATAAATTGTCTTCACAACTTGCACACTTTTGGCCAGGATGAGACATTATTCCAAAAGAAGCATAGCCAGTGAATTTTTTGAATTTTGGAAAATGATCAGAAATAGGTTATCATAATGAATTGAGTAAGTCCAAAAGAAATATGTATTACATTTCTATGAAACATGAAAAGTAAATGAAAAAGTACAATAATAAAATCTCATTGAGGACAAATGAAGATCATCCTGTAGTGGATCCGTCCTTAATTAGAGTTAATGACATCTTGTTGGTGCTGGGAGTAGTAGAAGTATTCAGTTTTGATATAGGAGGAGAATATGTATCTTGTTTGGATTTTGAGTAGATTCCTTTAAGTTGGATATGTAAGAAAATAGTGTCACTCAGTTTGATCTGGATCATTGTAATCACTTATTTGATGGAAAAGAATCCATTTTGGGGAACCAACATGGAAATGAGTAGGTCTTTGTTACAAATTATTTAAATACTATGTGTTTCTATCTCTCTTACTATAATTTCACACAAAGTACAATTGATAGATATGTATTTTTTGATTAAGAACCTTATCATGTTTGAGATATTGAATTTGAAATATAATTAATTCATAAAACATAACCCCTCATTCACCACTCCCCTCTCAATGATAAATCCAGCCTAGGGAACTACATTTGGAATCAAAGAATTAGGTTCTCCATAAAGATCCTAGAATAATTTTTATTGATTTATAATATTAGCTAAGTCCATAGCCTAGGTGTTCTATAATTATATGGGAATAATTATCATAGTTTTAAGAATGAGATGATACCCTATCTTTTATCACTCGTCCTAGAAGTGATAGACGTTGCAATAGTTTTTTTCACCCATTGATGGTGATTCTACCACTAAACACAAAAATAAGAGAAATATGTATTTATATTTAAAGGATCAAAATTTTATCTTTATTTCTCTAACTTAAATGGTCTACAAAAAGGTCATGGTTTATCAAAATCCTAAGGTGATATGTGATAAAAACAGATGTAAATATTAAAGAAATTCCAATGTTAAAGAATCCAAACTAAAATTTTAGAGGATTATTTTAGAGAAACTATAGTGGATTAATGAGAAATTACATATTAATATTTTACCAGAGTAAATGAGATAGTCATAAAATTTCAAGGATTTGTTAAGAAACTAAATGGATCTATCATTACCAAGAAACCGATGACTAATTTTCTAAATAGTTTTGATTCAAATGCCTCATACTTAAAAAATGAAAGGATTTATATCTTCATGACTAATAAAATCTTCATATGTTTTAATATGAGGAAAATTATATATTTCTAGGGGAAAGATAAAATAAAAATGGACTTTAAAGCCATGAGAAATGGAAATGTCAAAGAAGAAGAGGTTGAAGAATTTGAGTATTCTAAAATTAATAAGGATGATGAGGACATCAATTGGATGTTTTCTCTTATATAAAAATCATTTAGGAAGGGAGAGAATAAATAACCCCATAAATGCTTCAACTTGGTAATACTGGTCATTTTTCAAATAAATGTTAAAAGAAGAGGTTTGCTGAAGTAAATTCAGAATCAAAATCAAATTATGATAGAACCGATAAATAAAAATATGAAATGAATAATAATAAACACTATAGTATAAAGAATATAAATATTAAGAGAAGTTATAAGAAATATTCATCATCAAGTCTGTCATCAGATAATGATGATTATTTCTTATCCCATGAAAATAGTGGAACATATTCATAATGTAGTAGTGATGATGAAGAGAAAAAAATAGATATTAAGTGTAAAACGAATAAAAATTTAGAAGTTTTTATTGAGTAGATAAAATAATCGAATAATGAAATGAAGAATCATGAAAAAACAAGAAATTAACTGCTAAAAATACTAATGAAGAAATAATTATTTTAGATGAAAAATGTAGTTGATTTAGAAAGAATTATCATCAGACAGGGAAATCAAGATGAAAAAAAGTTCTAAACATGATATGTTGTTACATGATCATTAAGATAATTTGAATGACAGAGAAACTTTTTTTTTGAGATAAAATCCATTTGTGTCATAGTTTAACATGACTTGAATATGGTCATAGAATATTTAAATAAATAAATTTAGATTATGGGAGAAAATTCTCAAGCTGGAGAGAAGAAAGGTGAAAGGTCACATAATTGTTTTGATGGATATGCTTCTTCAAATAGTATATATGCGGAATCCAAATCTGTTAATATGAAGGATAAATAGAATGAGAGGAAATCTCAAATGTTTAGGGGAAAGAAATTTACATAAAAGATAACAAAAGTCCCCAAACAAAGACATCAAAAACAAAAATTTGGATTCCACCAGATCCAATCTATTAAAACAATGTTACAATTCTTTTTTTATTAAAGTAAGCATGGTCACAAATAAAACTTTTAATGTGTCAAAATTTCAAATCAAATAATTACATAAGAATTAAAGGAGTGTTTCAATTACAATAAGATGAAAACTTATTAGAGAAAATAACATGTAGAAAGATATAAACCAAAACTATCTTGAAAAAACAACATTCATATTTTTGAAGAGGTTTGTGGTAGATGTAGTTTTGAAGGCCATAATGATAAGGTGTTCATGTAAAAGTTCTAATGAGAAGTTTCTTATGCATTTCCAGGGGAGAAGATCCAAAATAAAAGTGATGAAAAGTCACATAAATATTTTTAGAAAACTGAGAGTGTAATAAAAGACTACATAGTTGTATTTCTACATCAGTTGGAACTAGCTACACAATTTGAGGAATATGAGAACCATTATAAATATAATGTAAAGTAAGTGGTTTTAGAAAATTAGGGAGAAGTTGATCAAAAGTTATCCAAACAAGGAAACATGAAGATTCTGAAAAATGATACTGAAATACTTGTCAACGCAATGATAATGTTCAAAGCAATAAAGAATTTTGTCAAACTGATGAGACTCAAAACAACAGAAATATTCCAAAGAAATATTTTCAAGATGAAGAGTTGGTTTATTCTTACTGAGGATGGATTTGAAATTCATTTGATACTTTGTTTATTCTTTTTAAATTTTTATGGTAGAATTTATTAAAAAAGTTACTGACCCACATGGAATCTAAGGCCAGATCAACTATTCATCTCATATGTGATCTAGAGTGTCAACCAAGATCAATAAGATCCATCTAGGGCCTAGCTAGTTGGTTAAATTAGTGGGATCTAGAGCATTCTCTCATATGCTAGTATTTATGGAATGTAGAAGAAATGGAATCAAGGTGAAATCATCATGCGAGGTGGCACAAAAGAAGTGGTTCTGGAAATATAGATGATCTATGTAATCAATTGATTGATATAGTGGAGTGGATGAACTTTTTAATTTTTACATGGGACTTATGGTATACATGAACTATTCCCAAATCATTTAAAGGTCAGAAATTATGAGGGTAATCAGAAGCTATCAACATCATCCATATCGTGAATGAAGTGAATATATTATTTTAATTGGTTGATTCCTTCCACATCTTGATGAGGTGTTTTCCCACATGATCTGAGATAGTCGGACACTAAGAGATCGGGACAACATATCCACCTCACTGAACTTGTTGAAGGCTTGTGGTAAGCACAAATGAACCAATGTGAGCATGAAGAAAATGTATTACATGAAAAATAATTGACTTGAAGGAATGTCATGAGTTATATATTCAAGATACATCAATGTCACAAGAATAAAGTGCATGTGTACTCTATAATAACAAGTGATACGAGGAAGACAAATAATATTTCATGAAGGCATCCATCGAGTCCATTGTAAAAGGATTAAATTTTTCTTGATTTCATGAATCCTTCTTCGTAGGTAGTAATTATAACATTGATATCTCACAAATATCGAGAATATTAGCTGATGGATGTATTAATTTCATGATAAATGAAGTTATCATGTGAAGAAGTGGAGAAAACTATGACATGAAACATATGATTTTCTCATCATGGAAGGATGGTTAAATAATTCAAACATATCATCCATAAAAGAAAATCCAAAGATCCTCAAGAGAATTTAAATAGGTCCCCAATGTTGTTTAAATTTCAAATAACCTATGCCTATTTAAATCATGTATTGTTCATGGGAAATGGTATCTACGGACAATGAGATAATTATAGAAAGATATTTTTTTAAGAAAAAAGAGTAGTTTCATGATCCACTCGTAAGAAAGAGAAGTTGTGTGAAAAACATATCGTGTGAAGTGGGTTAGGAGAGACATGTTGAAAATAACTTCTTATCATATGAAGAAGTTTATTGATATAGTTTTAGAATAATTCTTTAGTATTGGGATGGAACCAGTCGAAAAAATCTATGTCACCTGAATAAAATGTTTAATACATATTTGATCTTATGAAGGGTTTGTTGTGTTATGTAAAAACAATCCTTGTCTCTCAAAGGGGTTGAGGAGACATCATATTGATTCCAGTTCTGTACTATGATGGGAGGTGAAAGAAATACATGGACACAAATTTTTAGGTGAGATAGTACCTATAAAAATCAACCTCTCTCATATAAGATAACTTTCTGACACATCAATTATCAGGAAAAATACCACCCACTAGCCATCTGAGTCCAATGAAGGGGTTGAGGAAAACTTCTAGACACACCCTATGTCACACAAATAATGTATGTGATAAACCATTGATATTAATAAGACACATGGATATCCACACTTTAATCACATGAAGTCAATGAGAATGTCATATAAATAATGATACATCATGTGATTCATACGATTAAGTTAAAAAGTGAGGAAAACAATTTGGTTGCATGCAGCTCGTGCAATGAATTGAATTTACACATGAATAATCATTTTAGAAGATGATATTCCCAAATAATAATTAAATTTCACATAAAAGTATATGGTTATATATCCCATGAAATACATTGATGATGTGTGCTTTACTTGAGACTAAAATTGGAAAAATTTTCTTAAGATATTACATATCAGTTGATAGTTGTTGTGGATTCAAGAAGATTGATTGGGATGATATTTTTCAAGATTAATTTTTGTTATAAATATTATTGAATAAATTTTGTATAACACTTGAACACGTTTAGTGAGGTTGGGACATAATTTAGAAAGAAGCATATCCTAGGAATTTGTTTGACTAAAAAAATTGAACGAATACTATTGTCAAGATTTAATCTAGTAAGGATAAAAAATTACTTCATTGGCTATAAAGTACACTTGATGAGTATAGAATAAATTTGTCTCCAAGAAGATCATTGAGTAACATTTAAGATTAACCTAATGTAGATCAATCCTTCATCAAAGTTGATGTATCCTTGTTGGTGCTGGGAGCTGTTGATGTCTTTTTGTTATAACCAAGATTAGAATATTTTTTTTGGTTGGAGCTAGAGAATACGTCTTTCTGTTAGTGGTGTACAAAAATAGAGTCTCTTAGTTAGATACAGAGTGTTGTAGTCACATGTTTTATAGTGATGAATCCATTTTGGGGGAACAACGTGGCATGGAATTGGTCTTTTCACATATAATATTAAATATTTTCATTGAATCTCTATTTTACTACCATTTAAGCGAAATTTTTATTTATAGATAATATATAGTTGATTAAGAATCATATCATGTTATATAGGTTCACTTTTATTGAATATTAATTCATAAAAATTAACCATTGAATCACTCCTCCCCTCTTAGTGGTAAATCTGGACTAGTGAACTACAAGTGGTATCAGAGCATTATGTTCCCTATAATGATACAATAACCAATATAAAAGAGTTATAGTATCAATTATTTCAATAACGTAAGTGTTACAACATTTTATGGGAAGAATTAACATAGTGGGGAGAATAAGATGCAAACTTATCTACTATCACTCAACCTAGAAGTCATCGATGCTATGAAAATGTATTTTCCACCCAATGTTGATAATGTTTCCATACCACAAGATGATAAGAGAAAATGGAGTAATATATAAAGGCCCATAATTCCATCTTGACGTCTCAAAAAATGGTCTACATAAAGTTCATTTATCTCTATGTTGCAAAGGAGATGTGGGACAAACTTGAAAATAACTATGAAGAAAATGTCAAAGTCAAGGAAGTCAAAATAAATGATTGGAGGAGTAAGTTTTATGTTTTTAAAATGAAGCATGAAGAATGTATTGATTACTATTTTAATACAGTAAATGATGTAGTCAATAATATAAGAGGATTTGGATAAAAGTTTGATGACTATATCATTATCAAAAAAACTGATGAGGAATTTTATAGATTATTTTGATTCAAAGGACTCAAAGTTGAAAAAGGGAGGTGATTTATCTTTTTATGGACTATAAAAAATCGTCATAGATTATGGGATGATGAAAATTACCTATTTCAAGAAGATAGATAAACTTTTAGTGGCCTTTTATGCCATTCGAATAGGAAAAGTAAGAGAAGAAGATGATATATTGTCTAGATATTTATAGATGGATTAGGATCTTTATGAATTCAATAATATTACTTCCATTATATAAAACATTTTTGAAAAATGAAAATTGATGTTCTAGAATAATAAACCACCTAAATTCATCAACTATGTTAGGACTAGTCTTTTTTCCATGAAATTCTTGTGAGAACAGGGTTGAAGAATCCTATTCAAAATCAGAATCAAATGACGATTGATATAATACAAACAAGTGAGATAAGAAAAATAAGAGGTAATATAATAGAAATAATAGAAATATTAAAAGAATGAATAAAAAATATTCATTTTTATGTTGTTCATTAGAAAATAATATTTTTCTTCTTCTCAAAAGTAATGACAACAACTAATACCTCAAGCGGTTGTGATGGTGAAGTGGAACGAATTAGACTTGAGTAGAAGCTACAAAAACTATTAACATTCTGTATTGAAAAGATCAAATACCTCAAGAATAAAAGGATGAAGCTTGATAATGAAAACAAGAAATTAACTTCTCAAAATAAAAAGGAATCAACAGTTCCTTTTGATGAAGAAAATAAAGTGTTTATCAAGTATGTAGTATATTATTTATGGGAGATCAAGATGAAAAATTAAAAATCTCTGAATAAGTTATGGGGATATGTGATATTGACTGAATGTTTACTACCATTCAGAAATAGTTTTTCAATATATATTACGTATGTGTCACTTCCCAATATTATTTTAATATTTCTGAGGAAGGATTAAATAAATATTTTGATATTAATAAAGAGACTTATCATAATGGAGAGAAGAAATGTAAACCATTACTTAATAATTTTGATGGATATGATACTTCAAATAGTATAGGTTTAAAATCTATTTTTGAGAATATAATGGCCAAAAGTAATGAGTTAAAATATCCCACGTCTATAAAATATAAATTTTTGTCAAAAAGGATACAACCCCTAAATAAAAGAGAACCACAACACAAATTTGGATTCAACTAGAACCAATATGGTTAAATATTATTTCAAGTATTTTTTTTACATTTCTGGTAGTAATGGTCATAATTCATACTCCTTATTGTTCATCATGTCATTACCATGAATGATAATTTAATCAAGTTAAATATTCCATTTGAATCCATGGATAATCATAGAGAAAAAAACCTATGATTATATATCCACCAAAACGATCTAAAAAAATCATATTTTGGAAGAAATTTTCTATAGATGCAGTTTATAAGGTCACAATGCTAAGGTATTCATGCAAATTATGGAATTAGAGGTTCTCTATTTTGTGAAAGGTAATTTGTTACAAAATAAAACCAATGTAAATTCATGTAATTATTTTTATAAAAATGAATAATAGGAAAGATTGAGTAGCAGTTTTTACACATCTATTGAAACTGGATAAAAAATTAGAGGAGGAAAAGATAATAGATAAATATAAATAAAATAAATTTTTCATAAAATTAGGTTGAAGTTGAAGATAAATTATAAAAAATTATAGACCTAATGTTTCAGAAATCTTATATTGAAATATATAACCAACTCAAAGATGTAGTTCAATGTAAATAAAAAGATTGTTAAACTGAAGTTACTCAAAACAAAAGAGAGTGTCCAAAGAAATATTACCATGCTAAGATTAGAATAAAATAATGTACTATATTTAGTAGAATCTCTCTGTCAAAATGTTATTTTTGAGAAACTATGAGGTCACTCCTTATCCTCTATTTTGTATTTGTTTTGAACTAACAATGTAGGGAATTGAAAATGATGTTTGAGGCTTTCATTTTTTGGACAGAATGATGAGATTATTTTTTATGGATTCTCGTGAATTCCATAAAATGGAAGAAATGTGTGCATCTCTTGAGGTTGATCTTGATATTTTTCACTTGAACTTATTGATTTGTTTTGGGAAGTATGTGAAAGATTTATTATTTCACCGATGAATATTATTATTTATTTCTCCTTGAATGACATAATAAAAGCATGATTTCATAGGCATTGATTTTTTGGACAACAATGGAAACATCCGTCACATATATTTTTTTCTACATCAGTGTTTCCCAATTAGACTTATATTTGATTAACGGACTACTCTTTTCTAATTAAACCAAGTGATATCATCCCTCCCTCATAGTTATTTAATAAATAATCTTTAAAGAGAGGGGAAATGTTTTTTTATAAATCTACAGATCTCTATTTCACTTGATTACCAGTATAGTGGATAAAATTTTATGAACACATATCGTCTCTTACAAAGTGTGATTCAATGGTATTTACAACAAAATATAAAGGGGAGATTGTTTGGACCAGTTTCTCATTTGATTACAATAATATGTCAACATGTGTTTGGTAAGCTGCTAATGAGAAATGGTGATACCTGAATAAATGCTATGGATTCATTTATAAAAATGGATTTCATTTTGATACAATTATCTATTTTAACTATGATGATTGTTTAACTGATCTTCAATGATTAAACACATTTTATAAGGATCTTGAGCACTATTTACAACTACTATAGGTCATAGAAAAGTAATTTCATGAATAGAATAATCCAATTAAAATTTTAATTTCCTAATAATGTGAATATGATGCCATCAAAAACTGTAATTTAATATATAATTTTTGATGAAGATTATTTTATTAGGGAAGAAGAGTTGGTTTTATCTTATTGAGGATGGATTTTAATTCATTTTATTTATGTTTATTATATGTAATTTTAAATGGGTTCCTTTATTAAAAATGTGATCAACCCATATAGAAGCTAAGGCCATCTCATATCTTTGGAAAATGTGGGACTCAGCTGTTCAACTATGATTTAGGGGAACCATCCCATTCCAAGCCAATAGGCGGCATGGGTGGGTGTGTGAGGGTGCCACATGAGATTATGTGTATTGCGAGGAAGAGAAATGGTGTTGAGGTGTTTCCACTATGTGTGCCTATACAAGGGTAGTGGGTTATGGATTTATCTCTAGTTCATGCCATTCCATGATTGATATACTAGAGTAAAGGTTAATTGGAGCTTTTATACGGGACTCAAGGAACACTATAACTATTCTCATGTCATTTAATAATAGGACATTATAAGGACCTTCAGATGCGATCGATATTTGTCATATATTGAATCCCATAAATCACTTATTTAAATTGATTTTCATCTCATACCTATTGATGAGGATTTTTCCAAAATGATATTAGATAGTTTTCCACCAAGATTTGAAGACAAATGATCCTCCATGTTCGACATGCCGAATGCTCAAGGAATGAAAGAACAAACTGAAGTGAGAATACATCTTTTTATTTTATGTGGATTATTATCTTGAATACATTTCATGAATTATGTCAAAAGATAAAATGAAATCTCAAGAATCCATATAATATTCATGTCACATGAACCAATGATAAATGGAATACATAGAAGTTCACATGTAGACATCTATTGAAGACATCGTAATAGGATGGATATATTCTCTATCGCATGAAGCCTCCATCATGGGAAGGTATTAACGTATGGATATTTCATGATTATTAAAAAAATAACATGATGAAATGAGTAATAACATGATAAAAGAAGTGTTCAATCAATGAAGAAGAAGAAACTATCATGAGAAATTCATGATTGTCCCATCATAGAAAAAGGCTAAATTTTTCCGAGAGACTTGGCCATTAAAGAAGATCTCAAGATACTGGGGAGCGATTTTAACATTCCTTTGATTTGACTAAATTTCACATCATTATACCTATATAATTTGTTTTTTGGATGAGGGAACATTTTGCTGTAAACATTGAAATAACGAGAGAAAGGGATATCTCATAACAAAATAGTGTATCTACATGATCTATTCACATGAAATAGAATCCGCAAGATAACAAGATCTTGCAAAAAGGGATAGAAGAAACATGAAGACAAAAACTTATGATATTTTAAAGAATTTTGTGGAGATATTCATGAAAATAAACTTTAGTGTTGTGAAGGTACCGATTGAAAAAATCTATGTCACAAGAAGCAAATTCTTATGAACTCTTTGATCGTTTGAATAGTTTGCTGAGAGATCTACTAAAATCATTTGTCTCATGAAGTGATTGGGGATAAAATACATAGACATGACCTATGTCATGTGAAGGAAGGTGAAATACAACCCACATGAATAACAATTCAAAATACAGGGAACCTATGAACATAAATGTTTCTCTCATCAGAGAACATACAGACACACCCAGTGTCACATGAAAGACCATCAGTGAGCCATCCAAGAATTGTGAATGGGTTGAGGATAATAAGAAGAAAAATCCTATGTATTTAAAATAATATACATGAGACATATTTTATCTTTTCAAGATACATTATTAGCCACAAACGGATCATGTGAATTAATAGAAAATATGACATAAAATTTGATACATCATGTGGTTTTCATCATTCAGTGAATAAGTGATGAAAAATGTGTTTCCATGTAGATTTTGAAATACTTATCATGAACACAAGAATAATCATTTTGGAAGATGAGAAACTAGAAACATAAATAAATTTTAAATAAAATAAAATCATTTAGGATTAAATGAATTATATGAATTAAGTGTGATTTATTTGGGATTGAAGAAAAATAGATTATCATAAGAGTTTACTTATATTTTGTCATTGTTTGAGGAATCAAGATGACATATTATGTTGAAATTGAAAAAGATCATTCATGGTTATAAATATTTTTGAGGAAATTGTGTGCACCATGTGAAATGTTTTTTGAGGATGGGACTTCAATCAAATGGATACATATCCCATGAATTTTGTTGCACTGGGGAAGTTGATTAGATACAGGTGGTGATATTTAATTTAATCTGGATAATATCCATATTCATTAGAAGGAGAGGATTGATGAACCTTAAAAAATAGTTTAACATCCTAAATTATGTTGTATTAAGATTGAAGATCATATAATAGTTGATGAATCTCAAATCTTGGGTGAAGTATTTTGGTCAGTGATAAGATTTGTTGATGTATTTTGGTTGGAACCCATAGCATAAAGAGACTCTTAGTTAGATCAAGAGCATTGTAATCACTTGTCTAAAAGTGATGAATCAATTATGGGGAACCAATGTGGTAAGGACAAGATTTATACACCAAACATGTAATTTTTTTTTGATTCTATATCTCTTACTACCATTGTATATAAATTAAGATTAAGAGATAATATTGAGTGTATCAGCAACCATGAAAGTTTCAAGGGGTTGAATTTGAAGGAAAATGAATCCATAAAAAGTAACCACTGATTCACCCAACCTCTCTCATTAGTCAGCTCTTCCCAGGGAACTACAATTTGAAAATTCAATTGAGATATATATGATATGAACCCTTTCAACTTGATTTATATATCAATACTAAAAAATCGATATATATATATATATATATCATATATTTCAATCATCATAATAGACAAACTAGTATGGTCTTTCAAACATAGAGAGTCAGCAAAAGTTTTTTCCTTTACATTGTGGTATTGTATACGACCATCACAATATTTATTCAAATCCTACTATATCCTTCTATGAATATTTAAATATTTATATGTGAATATATAATTCAATATTTTATAATCAGTGTATATATCACTCTATTAACTATAAATATAAATATTTTACATTTCTGGTGAAAATATTATTTCTTCCAACTCTAAATAATGATTCTGGTAAATTTTCTATTTAATTTTCCATTGTTGTGAGAAAATTGATAACACCATTCCATTATACATGAGGATATATCCGAATCTCTTCTTTGATAAATCACTGAAAAATACAATCCCTTATCTAAAATTGGGTATTGTAAATAAAAGTGCACTAAACGACCACCTTCTAATTTTCTTCAAATTTTACTGACATTTATCTTTTAAAAGAAACATGGATTTGTTTGAGTTATCATGGTTATTATAATAGATCTAGATATGAAATCTCTCACAATGAATTGTTAGTATGCTACAAACATAATTAAACTGGGGATCCCAATTAGCATTGTTGGGCTAATCCATTACTTAATATCTTTTTACATTTAAGGATCCATCAATACACTCTCACATGAAATTATATGACCAAGGAATGAAACATTCAAAATAAAAAATCATAAATTTTTAAATTTATCATAAAATTTATCCTTTCATAGGGTATTCATAAAAATCCTAAAATGAACTTAAAATTATTCCATTATATTGTAATATATAATAATATCATCTATAAATACTCCCAAAAACTGATCAAGTTAATCTAAAGAGAGATAATTTATAAGATTCATAAATTTAGTATATGAACTAGTAAGTTCAAATGGAATCACTATAAATTAATAATGATCATACCTCACATTGAAGGATGTAGTGAATATGTAATACATAATTTCCCTCAATTGATGGCTTCTAGAATAAATGTCAACATTGGAAATTTATTTTCCGCTAAACAATCTAGAAAAAAAGTCATCAATATGGGGTAGATGATATATGTTCTTGAGAATGATATTTTTATGTTCTTGATAGTCAATACAAATACGCATTGAACTATATCTTATATTAACTAATCAGATTAGGATCACCCTATGGTGATAGACTAGGGGATATGAATCCATACTCATGCTTATCATAAAGTTTATTCTTTAATTATTGAAACTCATTGAATAAAATTATATATAGAATCTTTGAAATAGGTGTATCAACATTAATGAGTCATATTGAGAAATCCACACCCTGGTATAGGTGTAGAAAAGAATGTATTTAAGAAATAAATTGGTGTAAGTCTCACTAATAAAAATTTATTTAACGGTGAATTTTTTCCTAACCATTTAAGATATATATCACTCATGAATAGGTAGTAACACCTTTAAAATGGAAGTATCATAGATTATAAGTTCATATTTATACTCACACCAAAATCTGACAATAAGTTAATTCAAAATATCAAATTTGAGTTCCTTTTTTATGAAACATATATAGAATATATATATGGAAAGTCAATCAAGGATAAAACATCACATCAAATTACCCTAAATATGAACAATATCATTTTCATAGGTAACATTAAAACAATATTTAACACTACATAATCAACTCTAAAGTATAGGATATGTATTACTTATCAATCATGAATCACTTCAATATTTTACATAGTACATGACCTCTGTTACATGTTTTCTATTTGATTAAGTAATTGACCCAGATAATGTTGAATATCCCCACACATTAGACATTGATCTATAAATTTTACCTTTGGATTTAATTTATTTTCTTCCATCAAACTATTTATGTTTCGTCATTGATTAAATTATATATTCTATTATTTTTCACTCAAAAAATAACTTCATCTACCTTTGAGATACTTTATCATGTCATTCTTCCCAGATTATTGACTTAGAGGATAGAAAATCATCATTAACCCATAGTCTTCATCAATAGAACTCCCATGAATCTCTAAGTATATATTATTAAATTTAGTAAGAAATTCACTGATATTGAGGTTTGAATTATATATTGAGGTGGATTGTTAGGAATAACTACAAGGATTCTCATTCTATCTCCAATGTAATTTGGTTTCTCATAAGTAAAATTGTTTCACGTTCTGACACATTTAGTGTCGACATGATTCCTCATAGTTTCTTCCATTGTATAAATCTAGGAATAAATGTGTGAGAAAAAATTATCACAATGTGAAATAATTTAATCATGAAAAAACAATAATGGGATTTCTGAATCATGACCCCTACTTTCCAATCTAAGGAACCTTATGTTTAACTGAAGTCATTCATGGTCATCATTTACTAAAATACTTTATAATGTTTTATAAATATCTTTTTAATTTACCCCTGAATATTCCATAAGAGTTTCTATCCATGTGTGAATTATTAGGCCCACTCATCGTGAAATGGAGATGATTGAGTTAAAACACAATTGATATCTATATTTTATTCATAAATTTTATTGTGTTTTAATATAAAATTTCTATAATTTAATTGATATTCATTCTAATATTTGACAGGTTTAACTATTTTTTGTTTTATAAAAGGATACAACTACTATATTGAATATGAACATAAATTAATTAATTTAAGGGGTGTGAAAAAACAATGGAAAATTAGAAATATTTTTTTGACATTGAATATATGTGGGATGTTCTCAGGCATTAAAACTGAATGAACAAGAAAGAACAATGCTTCTATTGCTAGATATTGAACATTCACATCATGTAAATATTAAATAACATGAAATAATTACATTGAGTGAACCCATTAGATGATGTGAAGTGAAGAAACTTACATGTAATTAAACCCATAAACATAACATGTAATTCAATACTTATATGATGTGTATATGTCAGACATACCATATTACAAGAGTTTGATAAGATATTCAATGAAAATATAAAATCTCATGACCCATGGACACACCAAGGAGCCTTTATGATGAGATTTTAATTCCATTGAATGAATATTGATCCCCTAGGAGTTCTATAAATTGATGTCCATACTGGTGTTATCCCGATAGAACTAGGAGACCGCATTCTAATAAGACAAGTTGCACTATTCCAGGACCCTCCACTGCATTCTCTACTATTTTATATTATTCTTAATTTTATTTCTTTCAAAAAAATATTCATCACTCAACACTAGGATGAGAGAATAAAACTACCATGTAATATGGTTATTTAGCTAAAGGGTGAAGGTAGCATTAGATCTATTCATTTCTAATTCTTGTATTTATATTTCCTCAGTTTATTCAATCCATTTTCATATCCATTTATTTTAATTTTCTCATGAATATTGGGATTTTAATATAAATGGAACACCATAATTGTGAAACTTGTTAACTAGAATTAAGGCCTGACCATTGTCATACTCAGGAAAACAAGGTTTTAAAATTCTTTCAAGGAAAATATTATTTGTAAAAACAATAATCTAGAAGATTGAAGGAAATATGGGATCTCCTCATTGAAGAGGGGAATCCATTGCCATTAGACCCACTTTGTCTTGAATCTGATGCCAAACATGGATTAATTGTCATATATTCAAAAAACCAAATATACAAGAACTTTGAAACTACACATCCTCAATACACCTTCAAAACCATATTTAAATCCAACAAATCTCATTCTCATTCATTTCATTCTTTCTTTAAAAAATTTTTAAAAACCTAATATGATTATTAACATATTGTTAAATTTAGTAAAATCAGTTCTTTAGAATCCCAATTAATCTAGTTTCAAAATCATTGCGTGATTGATTTCTATTATTAATATATATTCTTTTTAATAAATTAATTATCAATAATATGAGTTTTATATAATTCCATTTTGATTATACCCAAGGTAAATAATTATTCCCATTAGTATGGTCAAGAATTCATCACTTCTAGAGTTGTTACCCATCAATGTAGTTTTTCCATAGTTGTATCCACATTCCAATATCTAGAGATGGATGTATTTTAATTGAAAATAATAATATCTACACTTTACCAAAGTTTCAACTTATTACCATATACTTAGACTTATCCATATGATTTTAAACTAAGTTTTATAATCCAAATCATTAAAGTCAAACTAAAAAAACCTATGATACAAACTACATTAATCTAAGCATTTAATACATATATATATATATGTATGTGTGTGTGTGTGTGTTTTATATCATCATAGATGGATATTGAATACATCTTACAGAGAAACATGCCCAAAAACCATATTGGTTTGTACTATTTTGAAACTATTTACATAATAATTATATTTCTTGAAAGAGCCTCAAAAAATCCAACAAATATCCTCTCATATGTTACAGTTCTCCGACATACCCTATATAAATCCTTTCTCCATAACCCAGGGAAAGAGAACATAAGAAATTTTGTTATCAATATATTAGTAATTAAAATAGGATACATCAATCAGTGATCATAAGTGAGCATAATATAAGTATAAGGGTATGATAACTTGATCATAACTTAAATTAATCATTCCCAATCATTCAGTGACCATTAATCATAAATCATGGATTATTATATTATCATAATAACTGATACGAGTCAAATGTATAAGAAAAAATTAATAATCCATAGTCAAGGATCACAGATAGGGATACCATAGTAGATCGGGTTCACTCATCATTCTATTATTTCCATTAGTTATTGTTCACTCCATTAACTATCATATTGGAAAAATCCCCTTACTGAATCGGGTTCACACCCCATTCATATCCTTATTTTCTCACGAGATATCTATTATTACCCAATAAAATAATGATCTATATATTTCCATCAAAGATATTAAATAATAAAAATATATACATATATTTTACAAAATTTCATATATTATAATGACATATAATTTTTTCAAAGAATGATCCCTTATAAATATAAATCATTTTCAAATTTAGCAAAATAATATTTTTTAATGTTGATAAACCACAAAGTAAAATCAAAATAAAATTATTATAATATATTTGACATAAAATTTGAGAATAAATATATCGATAAGAGTATAAATCAATGGTACAATAAATAGAATATAATATAAAAATAATATGAAAATTTTGATAGATTTGATAACCTAGAATTGTCTTACTCGCGAAAAAAAACTATAGAAATGAACCCAAATTTTAGAATCCAATATGAATTTTGAAAATGAAAATATATAAGAGCATGAGAGGAAGTAGAAGTGAATGATGAATGAATGATGTATAAGGTATTTATGGGAAGTAGAAAACCAATATAGATGTTAAAAATATGATCATTGGAACAATAATCAGATAGATATGAATAGTAACATAATCGTTAAAATAATATTCTCACATATAGAAATGTAAAAGTATGTATACATATCTTTTAAAATAAAAATATTATATATTTATATCATGATTATGGTAAATATGTGTTTCAAAAATGATAATTTTAGTGTATTTATATTTTAAAAAAATAAATGTTTTCATAGAAATTTTATAAAAAATAAAATCAATTAAAAGAAAACGCATATTCATGAAACCGATTTATGAATTTATATTATTTTTATAATATTTTTGTGATTATTTTATGACTCCATAATTAACTTTTCAAATGGTTATAAAATTACTCATAATATTAAATTTCTTATTTTTAAATTAATATATAATTTTTTCTTAAAATTAAATTTCTCATATTTATAAAATTATTTTCATAAATAGTTTTAATTGTTTTAATCTACATGTTTAAAAATTATTAGGTTTAATAATAGGTATTTTTATAAAATTATTGTATTTTCCTTGAATAGTGAAATGATGTAAAAGATTGTATTTAACACTATAATCTAAATTAACTAATTTTTTAGTCGTAGATGATGAAAGAACCCATAATGTCAAACTCACATGCCCAATTTACATTATATAGTCACAAGAATCAATAATATTGGTAGTCATGAGCATAAATAATTAAATAATGGATATATTATTAAAAAAATTGCTCTTCTACCTTATAAATACAACCCCTCACAACGGTTTCTACTAAAAACATCTAAACTATATAGGTTTCTAAATTTCAACCAAATTCATTTCCGAACCCACTACCCCATGTCATAGATCCTATAGTATCACATAAATACCATTTCAATGAGGGTTAATGGGTATCCTAAGCAGATAAAACCAAAGGAAGAGGTATAATTCCTGATTAATCACATAAATTTTTATTCTTCCTCTAGCACCCACATATAATCCCCATCCACCTAAAAATAGCGACATAAATATTATAAATATATTTATATTTAATTATAATTTTTGACTTTTAATTTTTTAACAACCACTTTTTTTCTTTAAATGAAATTAGTGTTCAGAATATGGTGGGATCACCACCTCCATGAACAACAAAGTTCATTTTTTACATTGCATTAAATGATGGCTATAAAGGTAATATTGTGGTTAAATGTGATTATAATAAGTTTAATATAACTTATTTAATTATATTTCATGTGTTTGTAAATATTTAGTTAAATTAAATGAATCTAGTTCTTAACTGTCGGTAAAACGACCTAATTGAACTAACCACATACCATAAATTTTTTTACTAAGTGAATTGTCCATATACCAGAAAAATGATATTTGGGACCATTAATACAAATGGAATGACATTGATATAAATTAATTTCATATATGGAGTTTTATTCCAATTTCCCAAGAACATACACAATTATGCACTGTTGATTTGACCTACAAACCAAGAAACTAATAGCCTAAGAACAATGAAATAATAGTCTTATATCAATGAAATATTAATAAATGAACATAATAAAAATATAATAATTTAAAAATATAATAAAATGGTTCTGAATAAATAAATAAATTAATTAATCTTATTATCCCTGAAATTATGTGAAAGTGAATAATGATTCTGGAACACAATGCATGAGATCTATTTGAACACCCCTTTTTGGAGTCTGAAAATACATCCTATTACACCAATTTATCAATTGAATTTAGTTATTTACTTATTATATAATATGTTTTTAGGTAACATAAATATATACCTAGCTTAATTTATATTTCCATTATTTGTATATACATGTTTTAAATTGTTCCATTCCCAATTACTCTCAAAACGGAAACCCAATTAAAGAGAAATTATATTTTTATTACCCCTTTTATATTACCTATCCATAAAATCTATGAAAAAATTATTTTTTCTAAAATCACTCAGTATATCATTGAATACTATTTTAGTTCATTTCTAGTTTTGTGGAAATTATTATGCCCATACCCTCTTTAAATCCATCTAATAACATTTTCTTAAATCCTTAATTAAGATGATGTTTCCAAAGATATTTCTCTAATTTTTTTCGTGTCTTGATTTCACATTGAAATTATTTCTCATGAAATATTATTTTAAAATTTCCATGAATTTTTATATACATTATTTCATGGAAACCCTTACAATATTATATATGGTTATGCTTTATGACATTGTTATGTAACCCTTTTATTTTCTTGGGTAATTATTATGTTTATGTATTATGATTGATTTCTTTTTTGGAAAACATAAACATGTACATGTCAATATGAATGAAAAAATAGCCATTGAATGAATTAGGTAATGTTTTTGGCTCATGAGATGGTATGTATGTGATTAAGGAGTGCATGTAATCCATGATTAGACTCTCTCCACCAAGAGATGTTGTCATTTTAGTTAGCCTTGACATATGATTATTCCATGGTTTATTTTAGTACCACATATCAGGGTTTCCATGATATTATTATTCCATTTTTCTTAATGTTAAGATCCAAAGTGATTATTTCATGCCCTTCCCTATTATGATATCATGTTATGTCCTTTAACACATGTGTTATGCTTCATTTTCATGTTTATTCCATTAATGGGATTTACAGTCCAGCCATTAAATTTTAAATATTTACTAGGTTATATAATTATTTTCAGAAGATAAATCATGATTTCAGATATCATTGAGGATATTAAAATAAGTATATTCTGTATTATTTTTTTATTATGTATCATGAACAGAGACATAAAAATACATAAGGCCTCATGACCATTGGGTTGTATTTATTGGATGTTTATGTTAAAAACATATAATAATATGCATGTAAGGATTGGTTAATGTTTATATTTTATCAAAAAAAGGTCTTGTTATTTTGGGGGATTAGGAATAGAATTATTCAATGATAACCTTAAGGATATGTTTAATTCTTTAAAAATAAACTAAAATTTCGTTGAAGTATACAGGGAGTAGTTTCAATGAAATTGCATCTCTTTATGGATGAAAAAAATTAGATATGGATATGGAAGATTTTTACCTAGGGGTAATAAACCTGAAAAAGGTGCATTGGGTTTTTAACTCGATCATCACCTGATGTATGATAATCATTCCATTCTGCATACATCATTTGACACTCCCAAGTGATATGGTTTGGGTAAAATACAACTCTTTTTGAACCATTGTGAATGACTTGAATATATTGTTTGTTTTGAAATCATAAAAGGTAATTAATATGTATAACCAATGATAAAACATAGAGTATCATATATTAGTATTTATGTGTCATTTAAATGTTATTCATTATATGTTAAATGTTTTCCTTTTATATTACTTTTAGTTTATGTATTCTCATCAATGTGATTACTTTGGATATCGTAAATGAATAGAACCCAGATAAAATAGTTAATTATGAAATAATTATCCATTAATGATATTATAAATATTAAATATGATCACAGTTTTATTAATGATTTCATATCAGTCATATTACTAGAAAAATTCAGACACCAACTTAAAACATGGTGGTTAGGCTACCTGTGAGAATAGTAAATGGAGGAATTGTTTACTCCAAAGTATATAAATCCTCCCTGATCAATGTTTATGGATATAACCTATATAAAAATATTTCTTTACCTAATTTAGTTCATTTATATTCTAAAATCTACATATATTTTTTGTCCTTATAAAAAGTCAACATCAGCTTTCACGGGAGGGTGATCACACTTCACATCTCGAGTAATCCTTAGATTCTATTCAAGTGTAAAGAAGACTATGAATCGACAATGGAATCTTCAACCCATGTGTCAATATTAATTTTTCATGAGAAGTAATATCTAGATCATATTTTTGAAACATAGGAGAGAATCATTATTTAATATATTCCCATTGATAGGTACTATATTTATGCATTCCCTTATGAATTGACTAGTTTTCCACCCATATGAGAGAATGATTTCTAAATTGAACATATATGTTTATCTATTACTATATCAAAGTCTCACTATAGAATTTTCACCGTTGAATTGGATGAATTGGAGAATAAATTATATGAGAATCAAGAAAGGGATTTATATGACTATGTTCTTCTCCATGGGGTTCATCGTTCCACTTCATCAATAAGAATCATGGGACAATGTACCACGGTATTGATTTCCATGATATTGAAAAAATCATTATATTGAAAAAGTATCCATTTCCATGGATATATGGCTTGCTGGATCAGCTACATGGGGCCCATCTTCTCTCTATGGAGGACCATTGGTTGGGATATGATCAATTAATGGTGAAGAAGGATGATATTCCAAATATTTCCAATTAGACATGGCATGGACACAATGAGTTCATAGTAATTGCGTTTTGACTCAATGATCCTCCAAAAAACATTTTTAGACATAATTATTAGCCTCTTTAGAGAATATAATGAAATATTTTATGTTGAATTTAAAGTTTATATTATAATATACTCCAAATTCATGGAGGAAAATGAAGACCATTTGAATACAGTGACAAAGGATTTTTGAAATGAGAATAATTATATAAAATATAACCACTGTGATTTTACGATTGAAGAAATAAATTTCTAGGTTGATTTTATCACTACATAAAAGTATATGTAATCTCATTATACAATAAGTAAAATGAGTAGGATCCATGAACATCATCTGTTAAAGATATCCATAGATTCCTTCTACAAGAAGGGTATTAATGATGAATTGTAAAAAATGTGTCATAATTATAAATCCTAAAAACTAATATGACAAGGGGTAAAAATTTTCTTGACTAATTAATTATAAGAGAACTTCAAGTATTTAAATTAGGTTCGTCTCACTACACTAGTTCTTACATTACCCACAAGCGGGGAACCATTCATGGAATATAGTCATCCTTCAAAAAATGGATCGGGCTATATACTAATGTTGAAGGATAATTTAATAACCTATTCCTCATGGAAGTTATAGTCACATGAGAATAACTATCCAATACACAATATTTAGTTGGATGTGGTGATATGTTTTTGAATATGTGGAGGCATTATCTCTATTTAGATAAGTGTGAAATATAAATGAATTATAAGTGCCTAAAAAAATTACATAAATAGAATGTGATTAATATATTCTATTAAATATGGTAAAACATTATCAAGGACTATGACTACTCAATACACTACAATCCTAGGTAATAAAATAAATTATAATATGCTCTAAGAGAAAAATATTTGTAAATATAATCGATGATGATAATTGATAAGGATGAAATACTATTTTCCTTAGAAAGGATGGATATGGGGAACATAAAAGAAGGAAAATCATCAATTATTATCAAATTATTCCTTAAGCATACATTCTAGAGAATATAATGTTTTATCAAAGAGGTTATTTAGATATACATATTATGGTGGAAGCTATATGAAAAACAATATCCTTAATGTCTGAAAGTTATGAAGGAGTTGTAAGATTCGGGTCATCACTATGTATGAAATCATGTAATGATACAAATAAGGACTTATTGAATAATGAAAATATATTTACCTTCTACATCTACTAATGGATCATAGAGATGAGTCGAGATCTTTGAGAGTACAATTAATGGGACAATATAAAAATGGATATCACATAATATTCATCAATGTTCTTTGAATGTTCTCAAGTAAAGGATGATAGGGAAATGGTATAAGAAGATGATATATCCAATTACTACTTGGAAATGGGAAAACATTTATATGGACATTACGATTGGTATTTTGAATATATCCCAAGGAAATAATTCTATGGGGGTGTGGTCTATTGTTATAAAATTTCTACAGAATTCATTGAAATTCTAGAGGACTTCTCTCTAGAATAACATAAAAGAATATACAAGATATAGGTAGTGGGGATGCATCAGAAACCATTAATGATTATATATTATTGAGATACAAGTTTAAAATATGAGTTATGGAATATTTTTAAGTATTATATTTACATAGAATTGAAAATTAGTATGTATTATCAGCCCTAAACTAATTTACAATATGAGAGGACTAACTAGACTTTGGAAGACATGTTGATAGAATGTTCGATGTACTTCAAAGGGTGATTGGATCATCATCATAAAATGATCAATTTCTCATAACAATTTTATCCTCTAATCAAAAAAATGGATATATATGAATCCCTTTATCTAAATATATACATAACACCTTCATAATAAGATGGTGTTAAAAAGTACATGCTACTAGGACCTGAAATGATCAATGAAAGTTTCTAAAAGGTCAAGACTCTTCAACAACACATCAAGTCTTTTAAATTTTCACATACGATCTATGATAAAAGTCAATGAAATGTCTATAAGTCGTAGGATGGAGATAATGTACTTCTACAAATATTTCTATGGAAGGAAGTTATGATATTTTAATAAAATGGAAATTTATGTCCTAGTTATGTTGAATCATTTTATATTATTTATCCCATCAGAGTTGTGTCCGATATAATATAAATCCCTATAACCCTTTATCATGTAAAAAACATTTACCATGAATTCATATTGAGAATGTACATATAAGAACTTTCACATTTACTATATTTAAAGGGGGTATAACTATAAAATCATCTTTCTTACGAGGAGAAACTGATGATGGTCATGGTCCATAGAGATAATGATTTATACAACATGAAAAATAATATAGTCAAAGTAATATGATGAAACCATAAGTATGAGGAGTTATTAAGGGGAAATCAGAAACCATAAGGTATACATACCCTCATGTGTTTTTGGATTAGAATAAAAAATGAAATTTCAAGGGTGAAATTTCATAAATGTGGGTGACTGTAATGACCCATAATTTTTTTAATCCAATTTTCCTTATGGATATATAAAATTTTAATATTTACTAATATAATATTTTATATTGTTGAAGTACCACATGATAATGCAATGTTTTTTATATTAATTATGAAATTACATTTAATGAATAAAAATGGATATGTACATTGAATGTATTAAAGTGGAATTAAAAATAAAAAATAATTAAAAAAAATTAAAAAAAATTGGATATACTTAATCCCTCCGAATAATCGCACTCTTGACTAACAATTTAGAAATTAAGTAGAACGATAAAAATCTAATACGAATTTGGGAAATGAAAATATTTACAATGTTGAGAGAAAATATTTGTGAATGAATATTGAATGAAATATAAGATATTTATAGATAGTAGCGAACCCATATGGCCCTTGAAAATATTTCTATAAGAATATTAACATAGCCATTGGAATAGAAATCTAACCATTATGAATAGTAACCCAACTGCTAGAATAATGACCAACATATGGAAATGTAAAATAATAGTTAGTTATCTTATAAAATAAAATTATGACATATTTCTATCATGATACAAGTAATAATTGTTCATATTTTTGAAAAACACATATATATATTTTTATTTTTTAATAAAATAATGATTTTAAATAATGTTTATTTTACTAAAATTAAAATCCTTTTAGGAATCTAAACATTAAAAATTGGTTATGACGAATTGATGGTATTTTTATAAAATAGTTAAAGTTTTTTTGGATAGTGAAATATGGTAAAATATGGTATTTTACATTATTTTTTAATTACATTAATTTTTGTGTGATCGATGATGTAATCATCAATTAGTTTGAAATAAAATTAAAATTTTAATATATAGTGTCGCAATAATCAATTTTATGGATAGTATATAACCAAGAGAATCAACTAAGGAATATAAATTTAAAAAATACTCATCTCTTGTCGTTATAAAAACACTCCCCTCACCACCCTATCTCCTCATAACTTATAATACATAGAGATTGGGTAATATCATTCAAATTGACCTCTTAAAACTCTCACCCACACAATTCTGCAAATAGTATCACTGTAAAACTATTTAATGATAGATTAGGGGTAACCTATGAAAAGATAATCAAATATAAGGTAACATTGTTGACTAATAACATTAATTTTTTTCATCTACCACCCCCATATGATCAAAATAAACCTAAAAACAATAATATAAATATCATAAATATAATTTTATCTTATAATTATAGTGAAATATTAACATTATACCAATTTAATATATTTTTTATAATAAATATATGTTCATAATATAGTTGGTTAACTCTTCCATGAACAACACACTTTGTTTTTTTCCACAGCATCCTAAGATGTTTAAAAAAATATTATTATGGTTAAACATGATTATAATATTTATAATATAACTTATAATAATTTTATTTTCTGTTTCATTAATCATTAAATTCAATAAAAAAATCTTGTTTATGAACACTGGTAAAACGACTCAATTGAACTAATTGTGTAACATTATCATTTTTACAATGTTCACTGTCCCATTGTTAGAATCAAAAAAGGATATTTTGGACCATAAAATCAACTATAATGACATGAATATTATTTAATTTAACTTTTGGAGCTATATTTCTATTTTACCCAAACATCAACAATTATCAACAACTGTTCTACCTTAGAACTAAAAAATGAATAACGTCATAATAGTGAAATTAGTCTTCATGTCTTTATGAAATGGTTAAAAATAAAAATAATACAATTAAAAAAATCAATTATATTTGAAAAATCATATTAATTATGTACTTCATTTATTTTATATGATTATCCAAGACATTTAGAGCAAGTATATAATGATTTCGAGACATATGGTAAGGGATCTCTTTGAACCACCATTTTTATTTTGGTCATAAAAATTCACTCTATTACATTACTTTACTACTCTATTATTAATATTTAATTATTTTTTATTATAGTTATATTTCCAACAAATATATAACTAGATTGATTCATATTTCCTTGAAGTGGGTATACATGTTTTCTAACAATCCCTTCAAATTTCATCGGACAAGGAAACCTGATTAAAGGGAACTTATCTACTAGTTACCAATTTTATTGTATAACTATTTAAAATGTTTTAATCAATTAATGTTTTATCAAATCACATATTTTTCATGGCAAACTATTTTATTCCAATTCTGGTTTTATAGAAATTATTACACGCATACCCTCTTGAAACACTCATACCCTTTTTTCTTAAACTCCACTTAAGATGTACTTTTCAGATGTGATATATCTATATTTTTGATGTATTCATTTCACATGGAGATAATTTCAACAAAACATTATGATTATAAAACATACAAGTATTATTAAATTCCTTATTTCATGAAAACCCTTAATATATTCCATCTAGTTATTCTTATTGATGTTGTTGTGAAACCCATGTCCATATATGGGTAACTCTTATGTATATTCCATATGATTGACTTCATTTTGGGGAAAAATAACCATTCACATGTTAACATTTTTTTACAATATTGTTCTTTGAGTAATTCGGTAATGATTTTTCCCATGAGGCATTATGAATGGGATTAGGGAGTGATTGTAATTCAAAATAAGTGTATTTCCACTATGTGATGTTGTCTTGGTGGTTATCATTGACCAATTATTATTTTATGTTTTATGTTGCTGCCGCATTCCTATATTTTCATGATATTATGAGTCAATTTTATTTATTTTATTCCAACATTTTATTATTCTGGTTCATTCTCTTATATAATATCATGTTATGTTTTTTGAGTCATATATTATTATTTATTAACATGTTTATTACCTTACTGTGATTTGTACAACAACACTCCATTTTAGGTATTCCCCAAGTAATCCTATATATTATTAAGATTTAATGGGATTTAGGATCGAAATAATTATAATAAAGTCAATATATTATTTTATAGTTTGTTTTGATGTATTATGATCCCAGTCTTCCAAAGACATTATGCCTCATGATCTTTGGGATATACTTATTTGATGTTAATGATAAAAATAATTTGATACTTTATGTGAAATGATTTTATAACCATATAAATCACTCATTATACAATATTATAATTACTCAAGGAGACAAAATGGGTATAATATACATTTCAACATATCATAAAATGTGTAAAATAAATGGGTTTTAGGATGATTTCTCCACAATTTAGTTAACCTAAGTACGGAAAAGACTTTCATAGAGTCATCCATAAATTATCAACATAATAATACATATAGATAGTTGAAATGGGTAGTATCATAAGATTATATCCCTATTGAGGCATAAAAAATTAAATGTATTTGACACATATGATAAATTCCATTAAAAGATCAATCAAACTATTATCTAAAAATATGAGATAATATCATTCTATTTTGATAAAAATTTAAATAATAATTTCCATAATATCCAGAAAATAATTATATTTTAAAAAATAAATGGGAAACTATAAATGTTTTTTAAAATATTTATGTAATCATGACAACAGATAATTTCATTAATGTCATAATCGTTAAAAGAAAATACTGTATTCACAATTTTGGTAAAACACACCATATTTTAGAATTAAAAAAAGATATTTAAAAACATTTTAATTTAAAGTAAATCATGTGAAAAAATTAAATTTAAAAAACACTATATAATTTAAAAATAATTCTTGAAAAAATTTAACAAAAAATAGCTATATAAGAAAAATATTTATGACCAAAAGAAGGAAAAATAATGTAAGCATTTTAAAAAACAAAATTTTAATTATTTTGAGTACCAAAGAATATAAATTGGTAATAAAGCTCCAAAAATATATAAATAAAAATAGGATAAGAAATATTAATGGGATTTATCAAGTAGGAATGATATAATTTCCTTCAATGAAAATTAATGCATAAAAACTATTGATTAAAATGAGAATTGAATATAAATCTTTTATCTCAAATTATATCACGCTTATTCAAAGTAAAAACAGCCTATATAATAAATATTCAATTATTATACATATTTTATAGAACCATAATCATTAATTAAAGAAGTATTTACAATTAATTTATAAATTCATATTATCCTTTTCTTAATTTTTTTTATTAAAATGATCATTCGTTTGAAAAATTATCTCTATTTCAAGCATATTTTATTTCAATAGTTCTTATAATTTAAATATTTTCATTGTTTTATAATCTCAGTAATAATAGTCATTAAATGTTTTTTATATTTATTAATAATATTTACATTTATAATTATCAATATAATGTAGTTCTGAAAAATGAATCCCATCCCTGGGTAGAGGTGCCAATCCATAGATGCACACAAGAGATTGTATCATTCTATAACAAATAGAAATGTAAGAAGGTAGATAATATATTAAAATTAAATTAGTATAATTTTTTCATAAATATCACATACACAATTTAAATCTATCATAATTACAAATCATGAATAATGGTGTCTAAAAATGAATTATATTGGTAAGTGGATGTAACAAACCAAACATTCATTACTAAAAAATCTTCTTTATATAATCAAATGTCTTATTATGAAAAATGGTTATGCAAAACATATTCAAACCCTTGGTTTTATGTTTTGGTATTTTAAAATACTATTATGAATTGTGATCATTCCTAATATACCTGTTGAACATTGATCACATGGTTGGTAACAATATAAAGATTTTATAAATCCTATTTACTCTAAAAAAGAAAGATATTGACTCATCTAGTTGACTTGACCCATAAGAAGCCCATTTTTTAGAGATTAGAAATGAGGTGGCATCATTGGGCTTCTCTCTTGACCATGCCCATGTCGAGCTTTAACACGTTAAGCTCAAATAGAACATCCCACGGGAGAAGTGGAAGTTGATAAAGATTACCATCCAAGAAAGGTTATCCGAGACACCCCAAGAGACTGTCACCATCACACACCGTACCCTTTGGTCTTATGTGGGTGTTATAAGGGGTTTTTTAACAGGACTTTAGTAATAGGATTATGTGCATTATTTTTAAATAGAATAAATAATATACATTCATTTTATTATTTTTACTTTGTAAATAGTTTTTAAATCACAAATAGTACTTTTAGTTAATATTCAATTATATAATCTATTTTAATGAAATAATGGATTTTTGAATTAAATATTATTTTAATAAAATTTTATTACCAAATTACTTTTTATTTAATATAAATGATCATATAATTTTTATGAATAAAAGTGTGATTTTTATTAAGGTTTGAAATCCATTTTTATCAAGACACTTGAATTTTAAATAAATGTTGTTTTTTATGTTAAAATAAAAAATTCACATATTTATAACCTTATTTAGATAAAATGAATATTATTTTTGGAATGATGATGTAAAAATTCTCCAATGGTGAAATTTTCATAATTTTATGAGATAATAGAATTTTTGTGTAAAAATTAAATACCATTTCAATATATAATTCGTTTTATTACATCATAATGGCCCAATAGTGATGTAATAAAATAAAATAAATGGGATTTCCGGCCAATATATGTTGTAACATTAAAATAATGTTATTTTAGGTTTATTTTATTTATTTTACAAAGCTTTAGTGGCCCCTCAAAGACTTAAAAAATATTTTAATTTTTAAATTGATTTCCTGGAGAGTGTGACTGCCGACTACATAAATAGGCCTAATATTTTAATAAGATAGTCCATTATACATATAAAATACGTTTTTCTAATCCCCTTTGAAAGAAATAATGGTAAAAAACCTAGGGTTAGTAATGTGTGGTGGCCAAAACCTAAATAAATAAGAATTCCCTCTCTTTTCCTATATAAACCCACCCAACCTCCCACTCACTATTCAATAAAAGCATTTTGATATCCAAAGAACTCTTACCACCTCTCATTTTAATCTTCACAAGGTTCCCCATCCTCTCAATAATCCTCTCTCAAGCCGCTACCAATCCTTTTGGATCAGACTTCTAAGTAAGGGATCTCTTCCTTTCTCATTTTTTGTTCAATTTTATTTATATTTTTATAACATTGTATTTTCAATTAAAAATTTGGGGGTATGATTTCTCACCACCCCCATACTTCCTTACTTAATTTTTAATTATGTTATACCCATTTATCTCTCATTAATGCCTCCCATTTACACCTGTTACCATGCTGAAATTTTGTAAGGGATTTCTCTCTCCTCATTTACATCCAAGAAATTCTTTTGTTTTATGAAACTAAATTAAATTACATATGTTGTAACATTTAAATATTTGACCCCCTTAATTTCGATTTCATGTACATATTATGTGACACCCCTTTCTCTCTAATCAACCATTTTTATGAATTCTTATGTCACGTCGTTATGCTACCAAAATTTCACAGCGAATTTCCAAGAAAAAGTCATTTTGTAATGAATACCATGAACATTTATCTATCATGGGTATTTACCTTCATGAACATTAAATTATTTATTATAGAGTTTCATGTATTAATTCCACATTCCATTATCATGGGATAAATTATGATGTTTAATTAATCCATGTTATATGATTCATATGGAATACTTATGCATCTAATCGCCTTAAGATTTGGTTTAATAAGTCAGTAGTTTCCTTTGTTGCTTGAACTTTTTGAGAGGGTTCTCAATATCCCCTTAAAAGTGTTTGAAAATAAAAAAAAAGTAAACTTGGATGTTGAAACACTTATGCATTAAATGAAATGATAAACAAGGGTGCGCCCTGACATAGCACTAGTGAATTGGGTAAAGATTATTATCGTGATAAATCAAGTGAAATTCGGATTTACACATTTTAATTTAATTTAAATGAGGGTTTAATCATGATTTATGTGCAATAATCCTTAGATCATGCTAAAAATCATGTTTAATTTTGTTTCCACATTTCTATGTTATGATAATCATATATGTCATACCATTATGTTCATGTTTCCCATATGATGTATTGATTTTCCTATTGAATAAAATCTATTGTATTCTTAATTTTATTCTTTTTTACTCCCTTAATTAGATTTATAGCTCACCATTTTATTATCCATGTCATTAGGTTATCTTATGCAATTCTATGTATGGAGGAATGATGTGGTCATGTAAAATAAGGTTTCAATAAGATGATGTGTTTTGTGTTTTACGTTTTTATGTAATGTTCGTAAGACCCAAATAAAATATACCTATATATATTATTTATTGTATCATTTAATGTTTTTATGTACTATATTATGCCATTATGACTTTTTATTTCATGACGTTTCATTACATTTTACAAATAGAGGATCTTTAAAGTCTAGTGTCTTTGAAATAAGGAAAAAAATACCTGAAAAAAAATAATTATTATAAAAAACTTTTTGGGCTTCATAATAAGTTCATCCTATGTACAATTACTATATTTCATAACCTGGAGACATACATAAAAGGAAAGGGTGATCATAAATCCTATTAATGAAAACAAGTGAAATAATTTGCATGTGATCTTGAGCGATATCAATAAGAACATGAGCGATATCATAAATTATTGATAAAAGGGAATATAATAGAAATAATAATATGAATAATAACTTTAAAATGTGACTAAAACATTTAATTTATACATTCATGAACATATCACCAAATTATATCTCCAATGTGTCGTAAACATTTACTAAGGTTATTCACCAAGGTATCGTAAAACATTTCATCTCTAGAGATTAAATTTATTACCCTATGTGTTGAAGAACTATCAGGGTGAACTCATAATATGTATTTATTTTCATGTGATACACATATATCATAATCATAAATTTCATAATTAACCCATAGAGGGTAAAATAAATGGGTTTCACTTCAAAAACGTGACGTTTTAAAAGTACTTAAAAATAAGATCATGATGGAATTTATAACCCATGGAATGGATGTGAGGGTTATTTTTATGATATTTATAGATTAAAATAGATCAATTTTATGTCTTTTATTAATATAACATGAAAATAAAATAGATATGTGTGTTCACATAAAAAACAAGATCATTTGTTGAGAAAAATAGAGAGATTTTGAGACGAACATTGTACAGCATAATAACTAAATAACATGTTTTTAGAAAACATTAAAAAGAGAGGGGAAAAGGATAACCCACTCATAAATAACTCATAATACTGTACAAGGACTGAATAAAATATAAATAAGATCATGGTATGGATATTTTAAGGACATACCACATGAAAAGGAAACATGAAGGAAAAAAAGATGTGATTTCTTTTAAAAAAATTCAGCAGCCTAACGACATCATTTAAAAATCCAAAAAATTAGTGGATGAGAGTGGAAAGGGTCTCTCATAAATTGGGAATGAAATATACAGTAATGAGGACATAGAAGAACATACCCCCACATAATAAAATGGAAACTAGAAGATATAACCTAAAGGAAGTCATGACTTAAAGAGGATGGTGAATGGTTCCTTTCCCTTGAAAAGTAACTTAAAAAGCTCGTAGGTTGGGACCTTGGGGGATTTAGGGAACCTTGTAAGGAAATATTGAAATGTAAAAAATACAAGGGAATCGTTGAGGATAATTGTTAAAGAAAGGAATGAAGGAATGTCATGGTATTTATGAAAAAATATGGGGAATGTTTTATTAATTTTCAAGGGACACCTCATCGGTGGTATTTGAAAAAACATGGGCATGACCATGATATTTTCCCATGATATTGGACACTCAGGACACCTCATAACAAATCATACTATAGAAAAGTATACCATAATTATTACAACATTATTACATAATAAATGATGTCATTAAAAACATCGAAACTCAGAACTGTATTCTTTACTATTCACCGAAAAACAAAACATTTTATAAAAATATGTTAAATTTACCATAACCTAATATTGATTATCAGAATTAAAAAACCCCCCATTTTATGAAAATAATTTTGTTACTATGAGATATTTAATTTTTAATTAAAAACAATATTTACTAGAAATAAAATCTAATACTTAACTAATAATTTTTGAAACATTTATTTACTAATTCTATAATATCACATTACCAAACAAGATGCCAAAATATATTTATTCATTCTTAAGTGAGGTTACTATTTCATTTGTCACATTACTATTCCCAAAAGTAGTATTAATATTAATAATTTATTATTCACTAAAAAATTATGTTGGTTTATACGCTAAATTTCATACTGATCAAAACTATAGAAGAACATTTTTCGAAAATCATATCACATTTATAATTATTTAAAGTATACACGAATATTATAAAATACCCTTTTAAAAAAGCACCAATAATATGGAACTTCTATAAAATCATCGTATATTTATTTTGACATTTGAAATTCACAAATGCTACCAAAATAATAAATAACAATTTTATTTATAAAAATGGATTACACAATGTAACTACGGAATCATTACATATCCCTTTATAACAGCTACATAGGGCCTAAGAGTAAGGTGTTCTATGGTGATAGAATCTTGGGGTGGATCAAACAACATTTCCCGAGTGATGATTTCTACCGGCTTGAACATCTCCCACAAGTGATTCTGTTCAAGCTTCACATGGTGATTCTCATCTTGTGATTGGTCTAGAGAAAATCATAGTGATGCAACCTCCTTCCCAAGCTACGACAAATGGGATTCTTATGGATTGAGTCTACTGGATGAGGCCCTCAACTCCTCTTTATGTATTAATTAACCATGATCATTTCTATTTATAAAAAATAGTCATAATGTTAAGTGTATAGTTTCCAATGGTCATATTGACCAACGATCATATATCTGTCGAGACCCAATGGTATCGTTTTAATTATACTAATTTCATTAAGTAAACAATATAGTTTTGTTGAGTACAAAACAAAATAACACACAAATTCAGGAAACAAATTTTATTAAAACTTTTGGGTCATTACATTCTTCCACCATAAGAAATTATTCCCTTGAAATTTTAACTCACACTCTCAAAAGAGAAAATTTTTGGGTACTTCTCCCTCATAGACTCCCCTGGTTCCCATGTTGATTCTTCACATTTTTGGATCCTCCACCACACCTTAACAAGGCGTGTAGTACTATTGTGTAGAACCTTATCAATACGTTCCAAGATCTCTACCTGCCGATCGACATAAGAGAGGTCATGTTCCAGTTTTACAACCTATGTATTTATTACATGCGAAGGTTCAGGTATATAATTCTCCAAGAGGGACACGTGAAACACATCACGAACATGTGCTATATTTGGAAAAAAGGCTAGCTGATAAGCAACTACTCCTACATGATCAAGGATTTTATAAGGGAAAATATACCTCAGGATAAGATTCCCTTTATTCCCAAACCACATGAATCTCTTCCAATGTGAAATTCCAAGAAATACTCTTTCACCAAAATCAAACTCCAAGTCCCTTCGATTGTTGTTGGAATATCTCTTTTTCTGACTCAGAGTTTCATTAATGTGTTACTGGATGATATGGACCTTTTTTTGTCATCTCTTGAATAGGATCATGCCCAAGATGCTTTCTCTCACCAACTTTATCCCAAAAACTATGAGTTATACATCTCTTACCACATATATCTTCATATGGTTCCATTTTAATGCTTGAGTGGAAGTTGTTTTTGTAATAGAACTAAACTAATGGGAGATGTTGATCCCATCCATTATTAAATTCCATTTAGCATGTTGTCAACATATCCTCATGTTTTTGAATAGATCTTTCAGATTGGACCATAGTTTGAAGGTGATAGCCCATACTGAAATTCAATTTGGTACTCGGAGTATGTTGAAGACTTCTCCATAATTTTGATATGAACCTTGGATCACGATCAGATACGATAAAAAGTGGAAATCCTTGCAGCCTTTCCACTTCCTTTGCATAAATCATGGAATGTTTATTAAGAAATAAATCTTCCCAAATATAGATAAAATAGACCATCTTGGTGGGACATTCCATAATAGCCCATATTTCATTATCTCCTTTGGAAGTTCTCAAGAGACCACTGACAATGTCCATAGTAATATTATCCTAATTCCATGCTGGTATGGGCAATGGTTGAAATACGCCTTTAGAAAGTTGTCACTCCACCTTCACTTGTTGACATACCAGGCACCTTGATGTGTAGTCACCAATATACTTTTTTACATTATCCTGCCAATAATGATCACAGTGGTCTCTATGAATTTTTGTGCGTCGTGCATGTATAGAAAAAGTTGAGCTATGAGTTTCATTTATTATCCCCTTCGTTATTTCTAGAATAGATAGAAAACATTATTTTGTATGAAATTTTAATACACAATCTTGATCAATATTGAACTCAGGATACTTCTCATCCTTCACAACCTCAAACTTGTTCTGTAAAAACGTATCTTCTTTCTAATATTTCTTGTTCTTCCCAAGTAATCACGGTTGAGAAAACATTTGGGTTAGGTTTGAGGATGTCCCATCCCTTATAATTCCCATATCCAGCTTTACGTGGTCATTGATTAGAGTATCGCTTTGAATCCTCAACATGGAAAAAACGGTTAGGTGTTTCCTACTTAATGGATCATTGAATTTGTTTGCACTTTCAGGATGATAATGAACTGAACAATCACAGTCTTTAAGAAGTTACAACCATCTCCTTTGTATCATGTTCAATTCCTTTTCTTTGAAAATATAATTCAAACCTTGATGGTATGTGTATATATCACATTTCTCCCCATAAAGATAATATCTCTATATCTTTAGATCAAAAACGACGTTAGCCAGCTCCAGATCATGCATAGTATAGTGCTTCTCATGAGTCCTCATTTTTCAAGATTCATGAGAAATGACTTTTTCATTTTGCATGAGGAAGAACCCAATCCCTTTTCAGAGATTCATCGCTAAAAATAATGAATCCTTCCCCACTTGAGGGCATAGTTAACACAAGAGAAGTAACCATTATCTTCTTCAGCTCTTGTAAACTTTCTTCACACTATTTTTCTAGATTAACTTGACCCATGTTAGAGTTAATGTAGTTAATGGATTTTAAAGTCATGAATTGTTTTTCACAAACCACCTTCCATATCTAGCTATTCCATGGAAACTATGTATCTCAGTCATTATTGTAGGCTCATGCCACTCCTCTTAAACCATTGTCTTTGCAAGGTCAACTGTGATTCCTTCATTGGAGTCAATGTTTCCCAAGAAATCAATGTTTTGTAACCAAAAATCACACTTTATAAACATTTCAAAGAGCCTATCTATTTGTAGATTTTGAAAAAAAACCTTAGATGATCCTGACACTCCCCACAAATTTTGTTATATATCAGAATATCATCAATAAAAACAACCACAAAGTTATCAAGTTAGTCTTTAAATACTTTACTCATTAAATAAATAAA
The DNA here is from genome assembly GCA_963277665.1 of Viscum album. Lineage (NCBI taxonomy): Eukaryota > Viridiplantae > Streptophyta > Magnoliopsida > Santalales > Viscaceae > Viscum > Viscum album. The sequence continues at coordinate 148,166,898 of OY728144.1, read as the reverse complement.
ATAGCAGGTGTATTAGTCAGTCTAAAGGGAATAACAACAAACTCATAATGCCCATATCTTGATTAGAAGGTATTTTTTGAAATAATATATTTCTTCACCCTCAATTAATGATAACTAGAACAAAGATCAATCTTAGAGAAGAATTGAGCCAGACAAAGTTGGTCCAATAAGTCATCAATTCTTGGAAGAGGGTATTTCTTCTTCACTATGATCCCATTCAGTTCTCTGTAATCTATGCATAGCCACATCGATCCACCCTTCTTCCTCACAAAGAGAACAGGTGCTCCCCATGGAGACAAAATCGGTCGGATAAAAATATTCTCTAAAATATCTTAGAGTTGTTTCTTTAATTCCTCAAACTATAAATTTTCCATCCTATATGGGGTCTTTGATATCGAATGAGGTCCAGGTAAAATTTCAACAGATAACTCTACCTCTCTTTCTGGGGGAGGTCTGGGTAACTCATTAGAAAACACGTCAATGTATTCCTAGATGATGGGGACATTTTCTATCCTTATACTCTCATTTCCTTCTTATTTATCACCAATCAAATACATAAAGAATGTTATAAGAGGTTCTTCCAGAAAAATATCAGGTTGAGATATCTCTCCTTAGAAGAAAACTTTTGGTTTTTATGTTAATACTTCTGAGGTTTCCTTGCTTCTTCATTTGATCTTAGCATTATACATTGAGAGCCAGTCCATCCCTAGTAAAAATTCAAATTCCATCATGGGAATGACTAATATTTTTGTGATACGAGTGTGCTCACTAATGTAAAAACTAATGTTTATAAACAAGGATGATGCTTGGATAATACCACCATGAGTCCTGATAGATGACTCTACTTTTACAAAATCAGGGGTTAATTCTAAATTCATTGAAAAATTAGAGGAAATAATGGATGTGTAGAACCTGAATCAAACAAAGTAATTGCTAGATTTGAGTAGAACAACAATTGTACCAGCGGCCAAATCATTTGGTGCTTCATCTTTATCATCCGTGATAGAAAAAGTATGACCTTCCTCCATTGGCCTTTTCTAAGGCCAATGGTGGTACCCCTCCACTGCCCTCGAATTTGTACAGTGATTGACAAAGTGTCCCAAGTTGTCCACACTTATGTAATTGGACATCAGGTAGTCCCTATACCATATTCCCGTTGTCCTTAGTGTTGGGGAGTTATGGCTTCACCTCGCTATGAAAATTCTATGCAATATGGCCTTCTATTACACACATCTACTACTTCCCTCTCTCATGCAGGCAGTTCCCCAAATGCTTCTCCCAAAATTTATTACACATGGGGAATTTCACTTGCTTTCCTCATCTTCCCGGATCTTAGATCCTACCTATACATGGATCCATTTATCTCTTCTTTTAATTGGATTCATGAGACCACTGTGTCGCACCAAACTCTATTTCATCTTTCATTTCACTCCGTACGATCTACTCATAGCTATCTTAATCTCATTTGGCTAGATTCTACCATAGATGATGTATTAGTCTACCAAAGAATCAATCAACCTTCCCATTAGGATCCATGAAAAAGTATCAGGTGTAATGGGGATGTATTGTGAAGTTCATCTCATATCTTCCAACATATTTTTTTTCCTTCAGCTTCAGCTTGAGAAACTCCTTCTCTATTTTTTTTATCATTGAACGCGGGAAATACGTATTGAATAAGATCCCTTTAAAATCGCCCACACCATTTCTTCAACCTATATTATTGGCCTCGTTTTTTTAATCAGTTACCACCATTTATTAGCTTCTCCCTCTGAGCGGTAAACTTCCATGGTGACCTACTCTTGTTTAGAACAGTAGAGCACAGAAACGATCTTCTCGATAGAGCTGCTCCATTTTTCAGCAATCAATGGGTCGATAGAACCACTAATGGTTGGTGGCCATTGATTCATAAAGGACTCAATATAATGTTTTTCCCTTCATGGTGATATTGGTATCTCATCTTGATTCAAGTTATTTCCCATAAATTTAGTCAGCTGGATCATCATTATCATGAAGCATTCCATTCCGGCTTCCATCTGAGGGTCGTCAGCGCATGGTCTAATGCAATCACCATTTACAAAGTTCCTCATATTTCCCTCCATTTTATAAAAGAATAAAACCTTGGTTATGATATTATTTAACTTATGAATCTTTTAACTATAAAAGGTTTTATGTTTAAAAAATTCATGCTTAAAAAATTACAAATCTCTATAAATCATTCACAATGACTCATAAAAAGCTTGTGATTAAACAAGAATATCCATTGGGAGTGTCAAACCAGGAATGAATCAAGGCCCATTGTCCTGTACTAGGAAACCCCGGGTAAAGCCCAAAACTCCTTGTCATAGTATTCACTATTAGGTACCTCTGTGCCGGAGACACATCCACTTGTTCGTATCCAGACAAAGATCTATTTGCTTGGAAACCACTTCTTAATAATTCAACAAAATATGAGTAAGTTTTCCTATATTTAAACTTTTATATAGGGGTATTCATAATATTTTAATCTCTTAATTTAAAAAAATAACTAAATTATCCTTTGATACCAACTATGACATCCCACCTTTTTATTACATAGCTTTTAATTACATTTTACAGACAGAGGATCTTTAAAGTCTCGTGTCTTGGAAATCAGGAACAAAATACATGGAAACAACATAAAATATTATTATAATACACTTGTATGGTTTCATCATATGTTCATTATAAGTACAATTTCTTCATCTCATACCTAGGAGACATACATCAAAGGAACGGGTGAGCAGAAGGCCTAGTAAAGAAAATAAGTGGAACAGTTCACATGTTATCTTGAGTGATATCAATAATAACATGAGAGATATCATAAAGGATTGATAAAGAGGCACATAATAGAAATAATAACATGAATATTAACATGAAAATTTGGCTACAACATTTAATTTAGACATTCATGAACATATCACCAAGGTCAATCACGAAAGTATGATAAACAGTTACAAAGGTTATTCACCAAGGTATCATAAAACTTGTCATCTATAGAGATGAAATTATTCACCAAATTCATTGGAATTATATCAAGGAACACCCTTAATATGTCTTTATTTTCATGTGATACATGTATATCATATTCATAAATTTCATAAAAAACCCATATAGAGTAAAAGAAATGGGTTTCACTTCAAAATCATGACATTTTAGAAGTTCTTAAAAATAAGATCATTATGTAATTTATAACCCATGGAAAGATAGTTAAAGTTATTTATAAGTAAATTATAGAATTAAATAGATAAATTTTATATCTTTATAAATAAACTTATAAAAGAAAATAGATTTGGGTATTCACAGAAATAAAACAAGAGTATTTCTTGAGAAATAGAGAGAGATTTTGAGATGAAAAATTCGTTGCATAACAACTGCAAAACATGTTTTAAGAAAACATTAAAAAGATAGGGGAAAATGACCACCCATTCTGAAATAACACATAATAAATTATAGTAACATAATAAAATAAAACTAAGATCATGGTATGTATATTTAAATGACATATCACATGAAAAGGAAACTTGAAATAAAAGAGAAGAAGCGATTTATTTTATGAAAATTGGGCAGCCTAACGACATCGCCTAAAAATTTAGAAAATTATTTGATGAGAGATAAAATAATCTCTCATCAATTAAACATGAAATGGGTAGTAATGAGTACATATAAGAACATACCCTAACATAATAAAATTGAAACAAGATGACATAACATAATGGAAGTCATGACTAAAAGAGGAGGGTGAAAGGTTCCCTTACCTTGGAAAGTAACTTCAAAATCATGAAGGTAGGGACCTAGAGGGATTTAGGGAAACTTGGAATGATATCTTGGTTGGTAAAAAGAGCATATCTTACTTGAGGAGGATTTTTAATGAAATTAATGAAGTAATGGCTTGGTATTTATATAAAAGTGGGGGAATATTTTATTAATTTCCAAGGGACACCTCATCAGTGGTATTTGCAAAACCATGGGATTTCCCATGGTATTTCCCATGATACTAGTTGCATGGGAAACCTCATAACATTTATTTCTATACACAAGTCAACCAAAATTATTACAACATTGTTACATTATAAATGATGTCATTAAGTACCTGAAACTAAAAACTGTATTTTTACTATTCACCAAAAGACAAAACATTTTATAAACATATCATAAATTCACCCTAACCTAATATCAATGATCTGAATTAAAAAATTAACACCATTTTATGAAAATAATTTTCTAATTATGAGATATTTAATTTTTAATTAAAAACACTATTTACCTAAAAAATACTATTACTTAACTAATAATTTCTGAAATAGTTATTTACAAATTCTATAATATAACGTTACCAAACATGATTCTTAAATTATATTTATACATTCTTAAGTTTTGATACTATTCCATTAGTCACATTTCTCTTCATAAGTGTAGTATTACAATTCATACTTTACTATTCACTAAAAATTAATTTGATATTATTACACTCTAAATTTCATACTGATAACAACTATAGAAGACCATTTTTTGAAAATCATTTCAAATTTTTAATTATATAAAGCATACAAGAATATTTCAAAATACCTTTTTTCCAAAAAACACCAATAATATGGATCTTCTATAAATTCATCCTATATTTATTTAGACATTTTAGATTCACAACATTTTCCATAATAAGAAATAATAATTTTATTTATAAAAATGGATTACACAATGTAACTAAGGCCTCATTAAAAATCCCCTTATAACATCAGCATAGGACCAAAGATTAAAGTATGAAATGGTGATATAATCTTGGGGTGGATCAGATAACATTTCCCGAGTGGTGATTTCTATCACCATGAACTTCTCCCATAGGAGATTCACTTCAAGCTTCATATGGTGGAACTCATCTTGGGCTTGGTCTAGAGAAAAGCCTAGTGACGCAACATCATTCCCAAGCTCTGAAAGATAGACTTCGTATGGATTGAGTATACTGAATGAGTCTATCATCACCACTTTATATATTAATTAAATATGATCATTTTTTTTATAAACAATAATCACAACATTAAGAGTGTAGTTTCTGATGGTCATATTGACCAACGATCATATTGAACAATGGTCATATTGACCAACAGTCATATAATGGTCAAGAAATAATGGTATCATTTTAATTATAATCATGTCATTAATTAAAGGATATAGATTTGTTGAGTACAAAATAAAATAACACACAAATTCAGGAAACAAATACCATTCAAAATTTTGGGTTGTTACATAAATTTTGTATAAGTATGAAATAAAGAGAAGGGTTGCTATAGTTGGTATCAGAGGATATTGTTATTTATTTTTGGGATTAAGATTAGAAAATAATAGTGAAATACATAAGGATAAGACTAAGTATAATAAAAATATACCTAAAATTTGGTGAGTATTGAGTAATTGGTTTCTCAGGAAACTACATCCCTACTGAGATACGAGCAGGTATAGTTGGCTCTAGAACAGATGTATCTAGGGGTAAAACCCAAAAACACCGCTTTGAGCTAGATTGGAATGTAAATTTGTGCATGACAATGTGTCTTGCTGCAAACTTGGTTATGAAACTCCTAGGGGATTTGATTTGGTAAATTCACAAGCTAAATACAAACCATTATTAAGGGAATAAAAAAATTCCCCTAAGATTATATGTTGGGAAATAGATCATGGATAAGATAGATTGAAGCTTATAAATTCATAAGTTTAGGAAATAAAATTAATTTATAAGTCACCCATTTTTTTCTCTGGATTACCATATATGTGTTACCCCTAACTTTACTTTTATTCCAGCCAATGGCCTGTAATAGGAGGACTCATGCTAAAAACTGATGTAAAGATAAATGTGGAGAATGTTCAAATTGTTTGCCCAATATTATGGGAGCAGAAATCAGAAACTTTGTCACTATACCCTCTCATTTAACTCATGTTTTGAATAAAAACATGGTTCAAGAGTAATATTCCACCCCGTAATAAAGAACAAGTCGCAATTGAGAGCTTCATGAGACAAAGGCCTCCTACTTTTAATAGATCATCTGATACTTCAATCACCGAAAAATGGATTAATGACATTGAAAAGATGTTCTCCATCCTTTAATTTTACGAACAAGAGAAGGTTCTTTTGACTTCTTATCATATCGATGGTGAAGCTGATCAAAGGTGGAAGTTGATAAAAAAATAAAAAGACCAAGGAAGAGATCGAGGCATTGGAATGGAAGGATTTCTATAAAATATTTTTCAATAAATATTTTCCACATACCCTATGACTTAATATCGAAAAGTACTTCCATTACCTCAAGAAAAAATAAGAAGAATCAATTGGAGTATATGAGGACAACAAAAAAATACTTTCATAATATTACTTCAGCTTTTTCAGTACCCATGAATGCAAGGTTGAACTGTTATTTAGTGGGTTAAAACCTAGCCCATGCAAAGCCCTAGCGATCTGTGACTTCGAGAGCTATGACGAAGTTTTCTGATTTCCACTAAAGTCAAAATGGATATTGACGAATCTCAGGGGTATCATGGGGATAAGAAGTGTAAGGTGGAATTTAATTCTGGTGGTCTTATGGATAAATCCAATGGGGCTAAGATAATCCATCACCCCACATTCCAATGGTTCGGAAAGAAGAACCCCACAAATTTCATAAAGGGGGGGAAGGAAATGCTTTAGGTGTGGAAGAGAAGGGACCCTAGATATTAAATGATGACAAGAGAAACCCGTAGCTATGATAGAGGGTAGGAACACTACGTTCGACGCTCAATGAGTTGTTTATTTCTTCAAATGCAATGAGCATGGGACCTTTTCAAACCAGTGCCCTAATCCCAAGGTTTTTTGAGGCAACCAACAACCTCCAAGGTAGAAACAGTGAGATTTTTCCATCAATACTGCCAAAGTGAACCACAACAATGAAGTTGTGTCAGATAGGCTAGTTATTCATTCAATAACAGGGAATACACTTTTTGATTCTGTTTCTACACATTCTTTTATATCTATAAATTTTAGTAGAACAATCCCAACACCACCACAAATCATGGAAGTAAAGATGTCAGTATAGAAAATTGGAAAATCATTACATCCCATGAATATAAATATTCCCTTGTCATAATTAGTGGATTGAAATTCTAGGAAAACCACTTCATACTCCCAATAGTGTAATTTGATTCAATTCTTGGCATGGATTGGATTTCTCTATATAGATCCCAATTTAATTTCTATGAGAGGGAAATCAATCTCTATATGGAGAATAGACCCCTGATTCTATACAGGTGAGATGAGGAAGATGAATCTTATTTAGCAACATCCCCTCAAGTGTGGATATTAATTCACTATGAGAATGTGTATCTGGCTTAGATGATTGTGTCTAAGGAATCTACCGTCCTTGAATACATGCTATTTATGAGTGCATTACCTAAGTGTTTCTTGAGGAATTTCATCTTCTTACTTCTATAAGAGATTTTGAATTATTAATCTATATTATACCTAGGAAACTTCCCATATCCAAGACTCTGTATAGAATGGATGTTGTGGAGCTTGAGGAGTTTAAGAAACAACTATATGAGAATCTGGGTAAAGGGTTTATATAACCAAGTGCTTCACCATGGTGTGCACCAGTCCTCTTCATCAAGAAGAAGGATGGGTTAATTTTCCTTTGCATAGTTTATCGCGAGCTCAACAAAATCACGATAAAAACAAGTATCCTCTTCCTTGAATTGATGACTTGTTCGATCATCTATGTGGAGAACAATACATATCCAAGGTGGATTTGCAGTCAGGATATTACCAAGGCTGAAATGGAGGATATCCACAATATTTCATTTTGTACAAGATACGAGCACTAGGAATTTATAGTAATTCCTTTCAGAATCACTAACACTCTATAAATATTCGTGGACTTGATGAATAAAGTCTTTATAGATTACATATACAAATTTGTGGTATTCTTTATTGAAGATATTCTAATATAATCTAAAACCAATGAGGAACATGAGGAGAATCTAAGCATTGTACGCAAGACCTTGAGAAAGGATAATCTATAAGAAAATTAAACCAAGTGTGAGTTTTCGTTGAAGGAGGTCTCATTCTTGGGTTATATCATCACAAGAAATGGGATATCTGTGGATCCATCCAAGACAAAAACAATTGAGGTATGTAAAATTCCAACATCAGTGACGAATATCCATATCTTCTTGGGGTTAGCTGGCTATTATCACTGATTTGTGAGAAATATCTCACGATCGTCCAACCCTCTTACCAAGATAACTCAGAAGGGAGTAATTTTTTCTTGGAGTTATGAATGTGAAGAGAAATTCAAGGACTTTAAAAGGAGGTTCATCACTAAGCCAGCGCTAAAATTACCCACAAGTGTAGAACTGTTTGTGGTATTCAGTGATGCTTCGTAGAAGGGCATGGGATGTGTGGTGATGAAAAATGAAAAATTCATTGCCTATGTTTCATAGAAATTGAAATCTCATGAGAAAAACTATGCAACACATGATCCTGAGTTGGCTTCAAGAATCTTCACATTAAAAATAAGGCGACATTACCTCTTTGGAGAGAAGTGTGAAATATATACGGATCAAAAAAACCTCAAGTATATATTCACACAGAAATAGTTGAATATACATCAAATAAGATGGCTAGAGATGATCAATGACATTGAATTCTCAATCCATTACCACCTTGGTAAAGAGAATGAGGTAATAGATACTCTAAGTAGAAAGGACCAGACAATTCTATCATTGATGAGAATTGAAAAAGATACAATCTTTTTATATTTAATTAAGATGGACATGGGACTCATAATTAAGGGGACATCATCAATATTTCACAAATGATTGCTCAAACGTATCTTTTGGAATGGTTAAAGGATGATCAAAAGGATGATGTGGGAATTTAGAAGAAATTTGAATCTATCAGAAAAAGGAATTCCTCAAAGATAAATGGTATTGAACAAGGAATTATGATATTTGAGACAAGAATATATGTTCCATCAAATATAGAGTTAAAGAAAGAACTTTTGGATGATGAACATAGTTCAAATTTCTCCAGTCACCCATGAAACACAAAGATGTATCGAGATATCCGAGATCTTTATTGGAGGGATAACGTGAAGAAGGAGATAGCTAAGTATACATCACAATGTTTGGTATGTCAGTAAGTAAAGGATGAGAGGAAGAATTATAAGGGTATGATGCAACCATTTCCTATACCAACATGGAAATTGGAGAACACCAACAAGGAATTTGTCAACATAAATTTGAATACATATAAAGGAATCAATGCTATCTGGGTTTTTGTGGATTGTCTTACAAAGACTACACACTACCTTGATATTCGAGGTGATTTATCATTGGATAAACTAGCACGGGTATACATCAGAGATTTCATAAGTCTCCATGGATTACCACTATTGATTGTATCCTATAGAGATCCAAGATTCACATCTATCTTTTGAAAGAGTATTCAACATGCTCAAGACACTGAACTGAACTTCACTATGACTTATCATCCTCAAACTGATGTCCAATCTGAGTAGGCTATCTAGACACTTGAGGACATGTTGAGAGCATGATAAATGGGCTTCAAAAGGGGATGGGATCAATATCTCTCTAGTTGAGTTCTCTTATAACAACAATTTCCACTAAAGCGTCCAAGTGGGTCCTTATGAAGCCCTTTATGGGAAGATGTGTGGATCAACGAAATGATGGGATGATGTTGGGGAGCGAAAACTCCAAGGTCGAGAAATGGTAGAAGAAATGGTAGAGAAAGTTAAGACTATCCATCATAAAAGAAAATCTGCTCAGAGTTTACAATAGAGCTATGATGATAATCATCGACGAGACCTATAGTTAGATGTTGGAGACATGGTATTCCTCCGCATATCATCGTGGAAGAGATTTAGGAGATTTGGGGAGAAGGGAAAGCTTAGTCCAAGGTACATCATCCATTTTGAGATCCTTGATATTATTGGAGTAGTGGCCTATCAACTAGCACTCCCACTAAACATATCTTAGGTAAATGGTATATTCCATGTTTCATACTTGAGGAAGTACATACCTGACCCATTGCATGTACTCAATCCAAATGTGGTACCACTAGATAATGACCTCTCCTATGAAGAAAATCTAGTGAAGATCCTGGATTGTAAGTTAAAACTTCAACAAAATAAGACAATGCCCCTAATCAAGGTGTTTTAGAGAAATCACAAGTATTAAGAAGAAACATCGGAATTTGAGGACATAATGAAGTAGAGTTGCCCATATCTATTTTAGGGTGGTAAAAGGATGTTTTTTTTTGGAAAAAAATATTAAGGGCGAAACATTGAAAAGACCCAAACTTTCATTTATGAAAATTCAACTTGATCTAATTAAATGTATTATTATGAAAAATGGTTATGTAAAACATATGAAATTCCATGGTTTTTTTGTTTCTGGATTTTGAAAAACCATTAATAATTGTGATCATTGCTAATATATCCATTGAACAATGATAATATGACTAGTAAAAATATAAGGCTTTAACAAATCCAATTTAATTAGAAAAATGAAGCGATGGCCTTATCTAGTAGGCTTTCCCCCTAAAAAGCCCGTTTTTCATACCTTGGAATGAAGGTGGTGTCATTGTGCTTCATTCTTGACCAATCCCAAGACGAGATTCAATAGGTTATGCTCGAACAGAACAACCTACGAGAGAAGTGGATGTTGATAGAGATTGCCACCTGAGCGATGTTATCAGAGCCACCCCAAGAGATTGTCACCATCACACACCTTACCCTTCGGTCTTTTGCAGGTGTTATAAAGGGTTGTGTAACATGACCTTAGAACTAATATTACCTATATTTTTTTTATTGAATAAATAATATACATTCATTTTATTATTATTAGTTTTTAAATAGTTTTCAAAGAACAAAGAGTATTTTTAGTTAATATTATATTAAGAAATATATTTCGATAAATTAATGGATTTTTTAATTAAATAATATTTTAATAAAATATTATGACCAAATTACTATTAATTGAATATAAATGATTGTATAATTTTTATGAATGCAATTGTGGTTATTATTAAGGTTTGAAAGCTGTTTTTATCAAAACCCGTGATTTTTTTATAAATATCAGTTTTTATTTTAAAAGTAAAATTTCACATATTTTGAATATTATTTAGATAAAATGAATATTATTTTTGGAATCCAAACATTGAAATTATCCAATTGTGAATGTTTCATAATTTTTTGAGACAGTTGAATTTTTGGGTAAAAATTATATAAAATATTAATATATAATGTGTTTTATGACACATTAGTGACCCAATAGTGATGTAATAAAATAATATAAATGGGTTTTTAGGAAAATTTATTTTTTACCATTGAAATAATGTGATTTAAGTTTATTTTATTTATTTTAAAAGGCTTTAGTGGACCCTCCAGGACTTATATCACATTTTAACTTTTTAACTTTATTTACATGAGAGTGTGACTCACCTACACTTAAGAATGCCTAATATTTTAAGATTCTAAGCCATTGGACATATAATATAATATTTTATACGCCCCTTTTTCAAAAACCATGGGAAAAATTAAGGGATGGTATGTGGTTCTGATTAGTTTAATGTGTGGTGTCCAAAACCTATATAATAATGATTTCCATCTCTTTTCCTATATAATCCCACCCAATCTCCCACTTCCTCTTCACTAAAATAATTTGGAGCTATACCAACCTCTGCTATCCTTTCTTTAGAATCCACCAAATGCACCCCAAACTCCCAAGAATCCTCTCCCAAGACTCTCCCAAGCCTTTGGGATCACAAATCCATGTAATGGATTTTATCCTTTCACATGTTTGTTCATGTTTCTTTGTGTTTATATACCCATTTATTTCAATTAAAAATTTTGGGGTTATGATTTTTCACCTCCCCATAATTCCCTTTTTATTTTAGAAAGATGATATACCCCTTTATATCTCTCATTAATTCCTCCCATGTACACCCATTACCATGCCAAAATTCCGTATGGGATTTTTATCTCCTCATTTACATTCAGGTAATTATTTTGTTTTAAGAATATAAATTCCATTACATATGTTGGGACATGTATTTTTATGACCCCCTTATTGTAAATTTTAATTTACATATGATGATACACCCCTTACTCTCTCATCAACCATTTTTATTAATTCTTATTTCAGGTCATTATGCTGCTGAAATTACACCGTGATTTTCTAAGCCAAAGTCATTGTGTATTGAATACCATGCACATTTCTCTATCAAGGGTATTCACCTCTATTCACTTTTAATGATTTATTATAGTGATTTATGTATTAATTCAACATTTCTTCATTGTGGAATAAATGGTGATGATTAATGAATCTATGTTATATGATCCACGTTGCACACTTTATGCATTAAATGAGATTATTAAGAAGGGAACACCCTGATAGCGTTCCAATGATTTGGATAAACATTAATACCATGATACATCATGTGATGTGATGGTTTACTCATTCTAATTCTTGTGAAATTATGGTTTACACATGATCCATTTGCAATGAGCCTTTGATCATGCTAAATATCCGGTTAAATGTTGTTGCCACATTTCAATGTTATGATAATCATGCTATACCACGCCTTTTTATTCATGTTTCTCTTATGGTTGATTGATATTACCATTTCTTAACATGTATTGTATTCTTCATGGTATACCATTTTACTATAGTACTATTCTTTATAGATCACACATTTATTATGCATGTCCTCAAGATATCCCATGTAATGCTATGTATGAAGTAATGATGTGTTCATGTAAAAGTTGTTTTAAATAAGATGTTTTGTTTTATGATTTAAGTTGTTATGTAATGTTTGTAAGCCCCAAATACACTATACCTCTCAATCCTCTTATTTTTATCATGTTAAGGTTTTATTTAATAAATTATGTTTATGTATTAAATAATGAGAAGGGTTTTTATAGTAGAGGAGGTTGTCCACACGTATGCATGACCAACACATTCACTTCCCATTTTATGGAAAGGATATGGAAAATGGTTGAACCGTCATGATGATAGAAAATAATAATATTTAATATAAGGAATTCATTATTTTAGAATGGATACTAAATATTTTGATGATGTATAAGAATAATTAAAATTTAATGTACTCGGTTAAGAGTTATACCTCTTGAAGGTGATATCTTAATTGGATTAAAAATAATAATATGAAAGGATTGTGTTTGGATAAAACCATGAAAACATTAATATTTTGAGGGATTTTGTAAATTATTTGGATTGGGAATTATTGGTCTATAATTATCATTCTGTTTGAGGAATAGAGGTGATGTCATATCCTTTTATAATAGAGGCATATGAAAAACATTAAATTTTAAAAAAGATTAAAAAATAATATTGTTGTAATCAATTGAAGTAATAGGAGGAAGATACCAAGCATCTCAATACTATCCTGGAGGTCCTTCGATGCCACCATCACTATGATTTTTTTTAAAGTGAATGTTTTGCACATGGGAGGTCCACATCCTTGTACATGTGGTGTCTTATCAGGGTGTAGAAGTGGAACCATCGAAGGTTGAGATAGTTGTTTCATGGGTATAATCTAAGAATGTGGTGTATGATCATAGTTCTATTAGTCTAGTGGTCTATTTCCATAGATGTTTAGCTGATTTTTCTTGACTTTCATCTCTATTATCATCTCTAACTAGAAAAGGACATGATTTTGTGTAGATCGTGTAGTTCCATGAAGCATGTGTCTATCTGAAGGGTAAGTTGGTCAGTGCTCCAGTGCTTCAGTTTCCAGAGGAAGGTGTAATGTTTGAGGTGTTTTTTGATTTTCCAATCTAAGCATGGGATGTGTGCTGATGCAACAAAAAGGAGTGATCTATTATGGGTCTAGTTAGTTATGACCTCACGAACATAACTACTCCTACAATGATGTGGAGATATCATCAAACATGTTTGCATTGAATTTGTGGTGAAATTATCTCATTGGATAATGTTGTTCGTTTTTCACGGATAAAAATATCTTGAGGTATATCTTTTCATTGTGAGACATGAACTTGTAGCAGTAAAGGTGGATAGATTTTCTCCATGATTATGACTTTGAGATCACATACACCTTATGAAAGCATAATTTTGTGGATGATTCCTTGAAAGGATGTCTTAGAACGAGGTAGTTGGAGAATTTTTGTATGCATGGAGGGAGAAGAAGGACTTGGATGCCTTGTAGTTAGATTTAGGAATGGATGGAAGTAGAGACTATCTATTTCAGATGAAGGTAAATTCAACTCTAAATTATAAAGTGGAGATGTCTCCATGGGGATACTCGGATTCATAGGTGATGCACGATCACATTAACCAAGGTTATGCTTCAGAGGGATGGTCAGAGGATGGTCAGAAATAGATGTTGTTCTATGAGAATTTGTTTTTTCTAATGATGACTTGCAAGGGAGTTACCCATGAGTTTCATAGGTCACAAATAGTGGTACACTGGGGAGTTTAAAATATATATTGTGGATTGAGGGAATAGTTTTTGTGGCCCAGGATGAAGCAGGAACTTGTAGAGTTTGTGGAAATGTTCCTAGTGTTCCATCAGGTAAAGGATGGGCACTATGTTCCAGGTTGTTTTTTTGTAGCCCCTATATATCCCTGAGTATATTTGGGATGATATCTCTATGAATTTCATCATAGGATTACCTAGGCTCAAGGACATTATGTTGTTATTTGGGTAGTGGTGGTTCGGCTGACGAAATTGGATTACTTCTTAGTGATTAAGAAAACAAGAACTGTGGATTCCTTGGAGATAAGGTATGTGGATGAGGTGGTGTAGCTACATGGGGTTCCAAGATCCATAATCTTATATAGGGATGCAAGTTTTACCTCATGAGTGTGTAGGGGATTGAAGCATGATTTTGTTACTCAGTTACTACTCAGCGTTGATTTCCACCCTTATATAGATGGGCATACAAAGAGGACCAACCAAGCATTGGGGGACATGCTGCGAGCATGATTCCTAGACATTGGTGGGTCTTGGGTGTGACACATTCCTTGGTAATAGTTTTCATACAATAATAGTTACCACTCTTAAATTGGTATGGCTCCATTCAAAGCCTTTTATAGGAGACCGTGTCGTTCACCATTGTGCTGGACAAAAGTAGTGGAAGAAACATTTCTTAGTTCGGGCGTGGATTAGAGTATGAAAAAAGGTGTATCCTTTCTATGGGAGGGTAAAGGTAGCACAAGATCTATAGAATTCATATTTCAATAATATTAGGATTCTACTAGATTTCAAGTACGGAGACCACGTGTTCTTGAGGTTTCCCCTCCCTATGGGAAGCAATGGTTTGGCCAAGGGAGAAAGATTTATCCCTAGTTCATCTGACCTTTTGAGGTGTTAGAGTGAGTGTTCGTGGTGAAATACCTTTTGGAATTTCAACTGTTGTAAGAAAGGATCTATGATGTCTTTCATGTCTCCAAGCTTCATCGGTATCATCAAAATGACTCCCATTACATTGACTAGGGAGATTAGGATATCTAGGATGACACAAAATTTATGGAGCGGCCATTATTGATTCAGGATGGTTGGGAGAAGGTGCTATGTGGATGGAACATTCCTTTTTTGCATTTTGTGGAGGCATGGTGTCTTGGAGAAGTTTACATTGGAGTGAGAAGCGCAAATGCATGCCCATTACCCGGAGTTGTTTTGAGTTTTTATTGTGTGTTTTGAATTGCGATGTAATTCTTGAACATTATTTTATATTAAATGGGTTCCCTCTTGTTCTCTATTATTTGATAGAGTCCTTACACATGGATAGGGGTGGACCTGATTCTTAGTTGTGACACATTAATGCATATGCGATTAAAACCATATGGGTGAGTTAGTGCCACACAATGCTTATAGTATCTTGACATGGAGGAAGGAGTTCCCAGATCCATGTGTATAGATAGTGTAATTTTGGTACTTTAGTGCTGGTTGTGTTGTTGTTTGGGGGTAGTATATTTTATAGGAGGTGTTCATGGATGTTTAGGATTCACTCCACATTTTTAACAACACTAAGTGGTTTATCGTTTAATTATGATGAGGTTAGTGGTGTTTCATGTGTAGAAATATCTTTGATAGGTATTTTATGGAGAGGTTGTTTAGTCCCCTCTTTGATATGGGGTTGGTTTTGATTAATTGATGTCTAGAATATTTTGGGAGGTATCTGATGTAACGGAAATGACCCACTCGGTCCATTACATTGTCAAAATATATTGTTTCAGGTGTTCTAAATGGTAATGGTAACTCATATCAAGAGTTTTCTAAAATCCAAATTTTTTCATCAGTAGGTCAAGGCGTCAGTAGTTTGAGGAATTATTAGTCAAGGCATTAGTAGGTCGGGGCATTGGTAGGTCTGGTCATCCGTAGGTTAGGGCATCAGTAGATCCGGGTTCGGTAGGTTGGGGTGTCCGTATGTTGGGGGTGTACTTCTAGGTGTTGGTAGGTTTGGGTATTGGTAGGTCAGGAATAATTTGGTTAGGCATCACAGAGTGGTATCAGTTACTCGTTGTTGGTGAGTAACATCAACAACTCACATTGGTGAACCAGGCATCGATGAGTCACCATTGGTGTGTCACTTCAATGAGTTGTGTTGGTGAGTCATGTTGGTGACTCATGTCTGTGGGTCATGTTAGTTTCTCATGTCAGTGGGTCACAACTGTGACTCACTATAGATGACTCGCTCCAAGGACTCACCCATTAGTGAGTCATTTCCATATTTTTTTTAGTTTTTTCAATTTGGAACCTCTTACATTTTATTTTAAGTAAACTGACTTTAAAAACATGTTGGAATGTTTATAAGGTCATTAAAATTGATATTTATTATATCCATTAAATCATAAAACTCCCAAAACATTAAAATATTAAAATCATGTAGTTTTTATCAGGATCAGACTTTAATAGCCCTTGCAACCACTCCCTTACGTTGATATTGGATCTGGCTCTTCAAAGCTATGATCTTCTATTCCCAAAGTGTTTTATTTTCTATCACGGTGCAACCAAATCCATTCTTTCCAATAGAGTCAGGTGTTATGCTATGGCCTTCAGATTCAGTCTTCCTTGGATTCTCCTTCTATTTGTGCGACCCACTATTTTGTCCCAAAGAGGAGTTATTGATCATCTCTTGTTTGAGGCGTGAATTCCTTCATCTCTCTTTTATTTGTGTATCACACGGGGTGGGTAAATTCATGTCTATTTGAGAATATGATCGAATTTAAATATTATTTAATGTCTTTATAAATATGAAAAATACCTCTTACAATAATAGGTTTGGCTAACTTAGTAATAAATAAGGGGTTGGGATGATAATGGTGAGGTTTGTGTTGTTTTATATATTATATTTTTTCTGTATTGTGAGTCGTATGAATTCTGAATATCATGGCCATTAGTGGTAATTTTTTAATGTGAGTTATGCATTACAGTTGTTATGTATCCCCTTAAGAACATTGTAATTATGAAACTGATTAACCATGTATACACGATAAAATCAATGGATTCCCCATAATCAAACTTTTTCTATGATAACCTATGTTTTATCAAAGTGAAATTAACGAAAAAATGTGTAAAATCTGAATACCCTTTTCCTTGTTTGATTTGGATGGGTGTTGTATCTATATATTTTCTGTCTTTTGCTTCGTACAGGTTGTGGGGTAATGCTGTCGAGAGCACGATGGTGTCTTCTGATGGGTTGAGGGTAAAATGGTATCTCAGGATGAGATTCATTATGGAATGGGTGAACTTGTTAAGTTGTGGGTCTACATCTGGGTTGTGTTATGGTTGGTGGGCGTAGTATTTTTTTGTAGTGGGACTATTGATGTTATTGTATGATGTGATTCTTTTCATATAGCGGGGCTACAGAGGGGATCTGGGAAGGATTTTTGTGAATAAGTATGGCGTTACCTAGCATGGGAAATTCACACAAATCTTCCATATACCAGTATATTGGGAATGTTTGTTAGAGTAGATTCTTTATCCCAATTCATTATTTCTCTATTTAGACTTTACAATGGTTGGTATGGTTGCATCACCCTTATAACGTGTGCATTGTTTGGTAGTTTCCCCGGTAGGGATAGAATTAATAATTTCATCTTGATTAAATAATTAATGATAATTGGTAAAATAAAATGGATGTGGATATGAATTATGTTTGTGGATGGGTATGGTTATGCATTAGATGGGGTAGCAAGGGAAATTTTTTGTTGGATGATTGGTTGTTTGAAAACCAATAGGTTGGGCTGAGTGTTGGATATCTATATTTATATACTTTTATTTCCTTGTGATTTCAATATACACCCCACTCATGTTGAGAAATATGTGTCAAAAACCCCCATTTTTATGGAGGAGGGTGTCCTTTCCTAATATCCTAGTGGGAGAATGAAAGGATGGTTATTATATCTTATATACTCCCACTTCCAGGAATTGGTAGACCAAGACTTTTTAGGTAGGTTTTGGTGTTGTTGTGAGGCCCAAGTCTCTATGAGAAAGGTATGCTTCTGAGGTGTCTTTAGGATGAGATATGGAGTTCTTTTCCTAGGTGTCATTGGGATGAGGTTGTGGTTTGTTTCCCAGGTGTATGAAAGTGGTATGTATTGTGATTTTTTTCCCATGTTTCTACTGGAAGGATGTGGTATGTGGTGTAGGTGTGTGCAGTAGGTTGTGGCTGTGGGGATTGTGGAAGAGTGTGGTAGAATCAGGACATTCTCCATCAGGGATGAGTAGTTAACTAGTGGAAAGTGGTGCAGGGAACCATAACATTTATTTTATTACTACCTTACATTACTAAACTTGTGATATTTGGTGAGCATGCCTTGGTGAGTTTGTGGTGGCTAGTTTAACTTTTTAAGTGATTTTGTGTTTTTGTTTTTTTATTCTAGGGGAATTAGTATGCTTCCCCCACTTGTGCATAAGTGACTTTTTCAATTCCTACTGAGCATACATGTATGCTCACCCTATGTATTAAAAACAGTTTTCACGTTTCCATAGAGATTATGTGGACTGTGATGGACCATAATAGCTCGGGTGTCGAGGTAGTTGTTGTGCCACCGCTTAGCAATATTCTTTTGGTATTTACTTTGTATTTTTTCATTGTATTTATAGTACTTTTACGTTAATCATATATGTGGGATTGATTAATTATATATATATATATATATATTGGAGTTTTTTTATTTGGATCATCTTATATACATATCTCGGTTACTATAAAAAGGGAAATACCTCCCATATTGTGAGATTTGTATACCCTTGGTTCAAGTCGCCACCCTAGGGCCCAATGAAGACATAACTCTAGGGTCATTATCTATTATTCATCTTGAAGGTGGATGGTCATGGAACTTTTAAATCTCTTTCCTCATCTTGATGAAGGAGGGTCGTGAGATGTTCGAGGTCAGCCTGTGTTGGTTTAGGAAAACAAAATTCATAGGATACTTATCCAAAATGTCTCACTAGTATATCTGATCCAATTAGTCGGGATGAATCCGGATGAACATTATAATTATATTTAATTTGATCACATCATTTTGTTTCTGTTTTAATTTGAATTAATTCATTTTTTTTATTTTATCTTATTTAGTGATATGCTCTAATGGACATAATCACACCCGCGTTAATTATATATAGATACCTGAAAAATAAATAATGGTAGATTACTATGAAGAAAGATAATGATAAATAAAAATGCTAGAAGATGGAGAAGTTTTATAGTGATTTTATCTATGTAAAGCTATATCATTTCTGTTTAACCAGCCTAATGGAGGCATATCAGTTACAAAATCAAAAACAATTCATTAGACGAGATATTTTAAAAAAAAATTAAATTTAAATCTATATTTTTGTTTTATTTATATAAATTAATAACTAAGTTGCATCATTGATTTAAATTTCTTATTGATCATTCTACAATGGTAAAAAGGTTGATCGAACTTTGGGGGAATGTTGTGATCATATAAATATGAGCTATAGGTCCATAACTGGGTTAGAGGGTGTACAAATACTGAACAACTACCCATCATCTCAATACCTAGAAATGATTATTTATTGCAAGAGTAATGAGTTGATGGTAATATTCAAATTTAAGTTTTTTTTTGTATTTAATATTCAGTTATTATTATTTTAATTGATGTTTTCTTTTCATGACTTTTTAGTTGGAAATAAAAAGAAAAAGGGATATATGATGTACATAGAAACATTTGTGTACACTACTGTGCAAAAGAATAAAAGGGACTATTGTATATTTTATGACCAATTTATTTTTATAAGGAACTAAAAAAACTTAATGAAACAAAATATATATTGAAATGAACTAAAAAAAGTTAATATAATTAAATGGGTTAGAATCATAGAATACATATATGACTAAACCATCATAATCGTAATAGAACAATACCCATTAAAACCATATAGATCCATTTCTAATCAAACCAAATAAAAATTAGGTCCTTAAAACTAAACCAATCCTCTCAAATTAATACTAACCCAAATTGAATTAGATTAAACCAAATAAATTATACTAAAACAATATTTAAACAAACTAAATATATCTTAATGAATTTAAATAGAATAAAACCAAACTAGAAAAAAACAATTGTATGATCATTTTCTTAATAGAATATTTCCTAATAGAATATTTCTAAATTAAAAACTAGTGGAACAAATTTACATGACCCAATTGTAAGTAAACATATTCTAACCAATCTTACACAACTTGGCCAACAACAATTATAATCAAAATAAATAAAAATATATTTATGGGAATTGAAAAAATGTAAAATAATATAAACTATATCTATTAAAACTAAACTAAAAAAATTGTGGGATTATTTTATCATGAAATGTAAAGAATTAAAATAAACTAAATCATACTAAGATGAATTATTGAAAAACAGATTGAATAGATTAGAACAATACGAAAATAGATGAAACTTGATGAAGAAGAACATAATAAAGAGAGAAAAATCTATAAAAATCTATTTCAATTATGATCCAACTAACTGAAATTGATTCAAATAAAATAAACATCAATTTAATGTTTTTTTTGAAAAGGAGCAAAGATAATATTAATGAAAATTATCAGCAGTCGTACAAAAGCAGAGCAATAAAGGGAAATTGTCCAGCCATAGCTGGTTGGAATCAAAGGGGCCTAAGGCCGCCAACTGATTGGCCGCATTTTTTCCTTCACTTTTTGTAAAGGAGAAGGTGTAGCAAGAGAATCCTTGGAACAACGAGAGAATTCTCTTGATGATGAAGCCAAAGGGCTGGAGTCCGGCATCATTGTGGTTAATAGCATTGATAAGAGTAAAGAAGTCAGACTCAATGATGATATCATCCCATCCCTATTCCACAGCGAGCATCATACCTACAAGGATGGCATAGGCCTCAGCAACTGTAGGTTCCCAGAAGGCATGATGTGATTCATATTTTGCTGCAATGATCTTCCCCAGATGATTTTGAGCCAGGAGGACAAGAAAAACAGGACCATCCTTGGGGAGAGAAGCATCCATTTTATGCTTAAGACTCCCTTCTATTGGGGGTCCAATGAGGGGGACAGGAGGGGGTAACACCTGTAAGAATGTGTCCTTTTCTGTCCTTCCAACCCACATTCCATGAAGTGGATCGTTCAATTTGTAACTCGGGATGTTGATTAACGTGGTGGAAAACCGAATCGTTACGCCGAAGTCAAATGATCAATGACAGGGTGCAATGATATCTTGTATCAGACGATGAACGAGAGGAACATCAGTGCATCATAAGACCGGGGAGGTCAGAGGCAGTGTCCAGTGAAGCATCTGAAGCCGGACCCCATTTATTCCAAAGTTACTAGGCTCTCGGGCAGTGAATGATGGCGTTCCAAGAAGTTTCCGGAATATTCAGGTAGAAAGGTAAGGAATTAGCACTGGCCATATGTCGGTAAGCAAGGAGGATCATGGTTGGGAAGGTTCCCTTGCACACCTTCCACCAAAATTGGAGTATTTTTTGGGGGACATTCCTCTTCCAGAGTGCTTTCCATGGTCCCTCATCACGGTCCAGAGAGTGAGTTCCAAGAGCCAGTCTATACACAGATCTCACTGTGTAATCGCCTGAAGAATCATTGCTCCAAAAAAGATGGTCGGGGCCTGCATCAGGGACCCATGGGATGCTCAGAATAATTCTTTGGCCCCTTTCATTAAACCATTCCGGGATCTTTTCCGCACACCACCCGGACCCTGGTCTGAAAAGAGGCAGTTGACAGTGGTGTCTTCAAGACCTGGTTGGGAAGGGGATGTGGCCCGCATACAATCCTTATCGACAATCCAGGGATCAGTCCAGATGTTGGCAGATGAGACATTTACAATCCTCCAGCCCAACCCTTTTTCCAGGAGATTTCGGGCCCCCCAAATACTTATATAGAGGATGCTAGGATGGGGGCCATGATAGGAACCTTGGAAGTCTGTGTGGGTAATGTACTTGGCCCAGAGTACCCGCGCACATAGAGATAATGGACAGTTAATAAGGAGCCATCCTTGTTTGGCCAAAAGTGCATCATTGAACAGAAGAAGATTCTAGAATCCCATCCCTCCCTCCCACTTCGGTTTGCAGAGTTTCTCCTAGGCCGACAAGTGGGGTATATTTCTTCCATCATTTCCCCCCACCATAAGTTGGCCGTATGTGAATGGATCTGGTTGTCGTTGGCCGCCGAGAGCTTAAACATAGACATAAAGTAGCTGGGGAAAGAATGAATGACATCTTTAATGAGGGTTCCTTTACAAGCTTTGGAGATGATTTTTGGGGTCCACCCATGAATGTTTTTCTCAATCCTTTCTACCAGAGATGTAAAGATTTCTTCATTGGACCGGCCAATCACCGTAGGGAGTTTAAGATACTTCTGTTGTTTATCGACCATATGGATGCCTGCAGATGCACAAATCTCATCTCTCTTGGCGAGAGGCGCCCCTGTGCTGAAGGAGATTTCTGATTTTCTGTGATTGATATATTGTCTATACGCCCACTCATATTGCTGGATCACATGGATGATCACCCGACATTCATTAATAGAGGTTCTAGAGAAAAGGAGGCAGTTTTCAGTGAAGAAGAGATGTGACACTTGTAGGCTCTCGTGGTAGACCTTTGCACCATGAATAGACTTAGAGGATATAGCCTTGGAAATAAGGTTAGAGAAAACATCAGCCACCAAGATGAACAGAAAAGGGGAGAGAGGATCTCCCTGGAGCAGGCCTCGGGTTGGGGTGAATCCTCTGTTGAGCTCCCCATTGACCTTGATTCTTAATGTGACATTCGAGAAGCAGTGCACGACAATATCTATCCGTTTAGTGAAGATTCCCATTCTCAGCATCACAGCACTAAGTAACTGCCATTCCACTTTATCGTAGGCTTTGGTCATATCCAGTTTCTAGGAAATGCATCCTCTTTTCACAGTGGAGAAAATTTTCATAGAGTGGAACACTTCATGGGCCACAATTGCATTATCAGTAATCAGCCGCTTGGCCACGAAGATGATCTATTTTACGGAGATAATGTCAGGAATCCAAGGACGCAGCTGATTGACAAGGAATTTTTAGAATATCTTATAAAAGATATTGTACAGGATGATACGTCTAAAATCAGGTATCACCTGAGGTTTCTCGATTTTGGGGATGAGGACGAGGACAGTTTCGTTGATGGCGGAAATGCTTGTATTCCCAGCCCAGATGTTTTTTATCATTTTGTAAATGTCGGGACTGATAATGTGCCAATATTTTTTTAACAGATATGGCGTGAAAACCATCTGGTCCCAGGGCCTTAGTGGGGTGGATTTGATTCAAAGCCAGGTGAATCTCATCATTCATCACATCTTTTGTAAGTTGTCGATTAATCTCATCAGTGATCACATGTTTTATGAATTCTTACACTTTAGAAGACATGATAGGAGTCCATGTGGAGAATAGGTTCTTGAAATAGCCTACCAAAGCTTCGTGAAAGCCACAAGTGTTAGAAACATTTCTTCCATCAGGTTGTGATAATATCATGATAGATTTTTTCCAATTCATAGCTGGTGCTTTTAGATGGAAATAACTTGTATTATAGTAGCCCTCTTTAATGTGGATGTCATGCGTCCACATAGCCCAAAAGCTTTTCTTAACACGAAGGGCCCTGTCTAGCTCTCTTTGAGTGGCAACAATCCTAGATATGTTTCCATTTGATGGTAGTTTCCTGAGTAAGTTGTGAAACTTCTTTTCAAGGACATCACAATGCCTATTAGGTTGGTGGAATTTCGTGTTGCTCCAAGATCTCAGACCGAATGCAACCTATTGGATATTGAGGCCAACATCTTCATGGGAACTCTTCCAACTTGATCGGACCACCTCTTCGCATTCCTGATCTTTTGACTAGAAGCTCTCAAATATGAAGGGTCTGTTAAGTTGTTGATTTCGTTCACCTTGGAAACAATCAATGAGAATTGGGTAGTGATCCGAACAGTTAAGGGTGATGTGGCCAACATGAACCATGTTTAACAGATTAATCCAATCAGTAGAACCCAGAAATCTATCAAGACACTCAGTGATGTGGGTGCCTTCAGAATTGCCATAGAACCATGTAAAAGGATTACCTGTGTACCCCAGATCGACCAGGTTCTCCCTAGTGACCATGTCCTTGAATTTAGACATCAATGCTGAGTGTGGAATACATCCACCTCTCTTTTCCTTATGGAACATGATCTCATTGAAATCGCCTCCAAAAATAATAGGGCTAAGTAAATCATGTCGTAGCTTGCATAGAATGTCCCAGGAATTAAACTTATCAGAATGGGATGGCCATCTATAGAATCCCACAAAGATCCAGGGTGGGTGAAAGTCAATTTGAATAGTCGCAACCACATGGTCCATGGAGAAAGACAAAAAAATTACGTCAATATTGTCCTTATAAAGGAGACAGAGGCCCCTAGAATGGCCTTGTCTAGGCACTGGAAATTAGCCTTGGAATCCACACTTTAGATCAATAACATTGGTGTCCTTGTTTTCCGGTATGGTTTCGGACAGGAAAACCATATCAGGGCGACTTTGAGCGCAATTGCGCTGAAGCATGTGAACCGTTTGTGGGTTTCCAAGCCCATGAAACATCCATCATAACACAACAATTTCACTAGGTGGGGCTGTGTCTCTCCCTCCGCCACCTTTTGTTCCTCCATACTTGTTTCGCCACTTGTCGGTTTCCATCTTTTGGTGGGATTCCTCCCCGATTAGCATGTTCCAGTTTGTCTTTTCCTGACCCCGGGGTTAGGGTCTTTTGCGTGACCATCACTTCCTCCACGTTGCACCCTTTTACACGTGTGAAGGGTGATTGGGCCTAGCATTGGAGTTCCCATCATTCCATGGGCCTCCATTGGTGTTATGTCAATTACGGATGATTGTGGATCCAGATCCAGATCTGGTGGTTCAAATTGCATCAGCATTGGCGTTAAGAATTGCCTTGGTGGTTCTTTTTTACTTCGTCGCTGACCTTTTGGATGATTGAGTTTTGTCCTTTAGGGGGTTAGGATGAGCTCCAGCTTCTCTCTGAGTGGGATAGTCAGCATTAGAGAAATCCGGAGGTCCACGCATAATGTCTTGTCTATGTGAAGGTTCCACCTGACTCGTATGTGCCAATGTGAGACGGTCACAGTCCTTTTTTTCCATCCCAGGGATCAAATAATATTTATTCATTTTTGCATGGATCCAAAGGCCATATTTGAGGGTGATATCACCCGATCCACTCTTAGGTTTTGTGGTGCACGTTCTTTCCAGGCGGCCAAGACGACCACAAAAAAAGCAGAAGAGTGGGAGTTTCTCAAATTCGAATGATATCCAGGTGTTGGCGTCTTCGATTTTCAAAAACATTCCCCTCTTTAGTTTGATGATGGCCACCGAGAACCAAATAAAATTTAATTGAGATAAAAACCATCAGATGGTCTATATTGAAAAAATAGTTATATTTGAACTATACATAAATTATCTAGATTTAAATGTATGGAATCATTCAAAAAATAATTATTTTTATTGAAGAAACTAAAATCTTTTCAAATTTATATAATATTAATGGAAATTATTAACATTAAATTAAAAATCCAATCCAACCTCAATTAATACAAAATCTAATAAAACTAATTTTAATATACCTCAATCAAAGTAATAAAATTTTATTTAAATTCTATTTTATTTATTTTGGTTTTGATCATTAAAATATTATTTTTATGGGGTTATTTTTTCATCAATTTTATATTATTGAAAAATGTAGACTTATATTAATCTATTCCATTTGAATCAATAAAAAATGAGCATCAAAGTTAATGAGCCTTGACATTTTTTTCTAGAGTAAGAATAAAAAATATGATCCGGATATAAATGAAAAAACACAAGAAAAATATTTTAATTCCTATTATTGAAATTTAAAATTTTGATACGTAATTTATTGTTAAATAAAATTTTTATATTTTCAAAATTCTTCCCTGTAGGACCTTGATGAGAGAGAAGATAAAAAATTAATGATAAAAAATCATTTAATATAGGTTTTAGGAGAGGATCACCTAGGTTGTTTTTGATGTCAACCCATGAATAGAATCATCCCAATTTGGTATTGGCCATCATCAAATGCCTCTAAAATATCTGGTAGTACGAAGATTAAAAATGAACATGAAGAAGAAGATGAGTCCAAACAAGTAGATATAATAGAGTGTGAAAGATGTTAAATGGTCGCAGAGTAGTTACCAAATTTTATATTAGATTTGTTTCCATGACATCCTTTAGAGGATACTATTGTTTTTTATACAAATATGCAATAAAATTCAATCATTTATATATTATCCAATTGACATAAATTATGGTCCTTATGGCAGTCAATGTGATGACACTCCTGGTGATGATGATGATAATGATATTGAATTCAAGGATGTTTGTGATGATTTATATAATGCAAGTGATGGTTACGATGGAAGTAGTAGGGATAAGGGAGATATTTATACAATATTTTTTGAGTTCTCGGTAATAAATTTTTTTTGTGGATGGTGCTTAATGAGTAAAACTGATATTTTGTATTCTATATATATGTTATAGAATTGATAATGGTTTGAAATTTATAGATATACTTATTAATTGGTAAAATTATTAATATTAAATATATATTCATCATAGATTGTGTAATATGATTGGTAATTTTTATTGGTGGAAGTGTAGATTCTACAGTGCTTTTGGGTTTGTTTGTTGTGCTGGTTAAGTAAAATAACCACTAAAATTTATTATATTGAACTATTGGTATAAAGGTATAAAACATTTTCACACATAAACATTGGTGTTCTAAATATATCATGGTTGATACCAATGGTTTCAATTAAATCCATTTGTATAACCTTACACTAATAAAAAAGGAATTGGTCAATAAATTCATTGGTTTATCCTATTCTAATGGATTTATGGCCTATTATAATGGTTTGAAACCATTTTTGTAGTGTAGTTTTATAGTATTATAAAACATATTAATGAATCGTATTTTTTTCTACTCAACCTATGTCTCTTTATCTCCTATTTTTTTGGAGGACACATTTTTTTAGAGATATATATACCATGTCACATTTAAACAAATAAATTGTTGGACTATTCTATACATAATCACTTCAATAGTTGGTCAATGTCTATACCCTATTACAGTGCAGGTAGCATCTTATAACTATGATAAATGATCATAATACATAGATTATTGGGTGCTTCTAAAATGTCTTTTATGGAGGAACATATGTTCAATAACATCTGAAATGATAGAAATAATGGTATTTCATTTCTACATAAAAATAGGTCAACTAAATATACTAATAGGAAAATTACTTCCTCCCATAAAACAACATATAGATACATGGTTTTTATTCATCATTTATGAGACCAAAATTAATTTATGGATATATAAATGTGAATATTCCATAAACTTTATAGTTGAACCAATCGATAAGTGAAAATTTGAAACTTATATAACTTACTAGAATCATTTTGATTCAAAAATCCATATGGTTTTATTATATAGACATCTTCAATAAGAATCTCATTAATGAAATATGTTTTAACATCATTCTACCAAGTCTCATAGTAATGGTAAGCTACAATAGACAGAATAAATTTAACGTGTTTAATTATGGAAACAAGTGAAAATGATTCTTCATAGTATATTCCTTTGTGTTTATTAAATCTTTAGCAACTGATCGTACCATATAGCTGCTAAAATTTCATTTTTATGTCTACATGATATTTAAATTTCCATTTTCCCCCAACATGATTTACATCTAATAGAAGATCAACTAGAACCCAATCCTAGTTATGATATATCGAATCTGTCTCAATACACAAAGCTTATTTTGATCACATTACTTTTAATCTTCATACTTATTCTAAAATTCATATAGTGTTATCATTACCACCCAACAACGAGTCATCATCCAAGGTGGCTATAAAACCATATCTATAAACTTTTATAACCCCTCTCATACTTATTTTTAGTACTTGTGTCTCTATAACAATGTATTTAATAGGGTATTATAGAAGTGTTTTCTCCTTCTAAATTCTATGTAAGAGGAGAATTAACTTCATTAAAATAAATATTTATCCAAATATATTATTTCATATTGTGTACCATATCTATAATGATAGGTTACCAGTAAAACATAATTTTTTCTAAAGGGTTCTATAGATAACCACCTTAATTTTCATTAGGATATCCTTTAAAAAAACCTAGTGCCTCTAAAAAATGTCTTATTTTAAATCTAACTGTAATAAATAATTAGCTCTCTACACACATATATGTCAAAAAACTAGTTTATTCCCTTTACAAAACTGAAATGGATTATATTTTTTTAAAATTATTAGAATATAGTTTTGTGTATAGGAAATTATTTTCAACTAATATCATTAAAATAAAAATAGTTAACCTATGTGACTCATCATCATTTTCACTATTTCCAATGTGGTATGGATCCTTTCACAAACACCATTAAATTATGGTTTATAAGTCGGTGTGAGTTGGGATAGAATACTAAACTAAATTAGATATTCAATGAACTCTTGGTTAAGATATTTTTCACATCAATGTGATCTAATATTCTTTAATATCAAAGCAAGATGTGTCTCCACTTTCTGCATAAACACCTTGAATGTATCAAATTGTATTTACATATATATCATTAAGTAGACATATCAATAAATACTTAAGTAAACTATTAAATTTTTAATTATGAGTGTCCCCTTCAACATTATATTGGGAATGTTCTCCATATCTCTACATATATCAAATCTGGAATATCTGTGGATCTTTAAAACATGCCACCAAAATGTGGTTTGCACATTTTTCATTGAAATCAAGCATGACATAAAAAATGTTTTTAATGTTCAAAATAATCAAAAATATCATGTTGATATAGATTTTTAGAATATTCTTGTTTACATGAAAGATGAAATGATTCCATAAATGTGTGTGATTTGAGTCACAAAAAGATTTATTTTGTCGATTTAGGGTATTTGGTTATCATATTCCAGTCAGTAGTTACAATTATTGAGGTGTTTTATAACATAAAACTTATAATTTTGTAGGTCCAGTAGGTATTATTATAAATATGAATAAAATGACTTCCATGTCTAATTTAGACATGAATATAAAATTTTTGGTATATCTAGAATCATATAATAAATTCTTCAAATCCAAAATTATTCTTATTTGTATTGTGAGGTGATAGTCTCCAATAAGAAAGGTATCCAATATTTCTCAAATCACATATCTACGATCCACATAACCTCTATAAATATTATTAATTCAACTTAAGTCATGATTTTATATGTAAATTTGAGAACCACAAGTTGCATCTAATGCCCTCCCTAATGAAAATTGAAAAGGGTCACCAGATAAATAATTAACCCAAGGCCTCCCCAAGTAATGTTAAAAAAAGTAATTTCTTAATACAGTGTCCCTTCATTCCATATATAAAACATTTTGTATCATTTTTATTATCCTTCCTCTAAATCTAACTATGATGATCCATAATCTGGGAAAATTCAATCACAGAATTTATTAACAAAAAAATACAAACAAATTCGGGCATTAAAAGTGAGTTTACAAAGATGTTAGTGTACAACTCCATGAAAGTCATCATCCACAATTGAGTTTTAGTAGTCACAAGCTCAGAAAGACGACATCATTCTTGGTTTCATGATTAATCTTTTGGAGAGAGAATCTTACACTTTATGTTCCTCTCTATACACGTGTGAAATATTAAAATTTATGTGAGTGGAATAAATAATATATTCAATATAGTGAGAAACAAGTTTCCATGGTACATTTAATATTTTTGTCTTTAGAGTTGTGACCTCTGTTTCAGTGTCTAATTCAATCCATAGGTTGGTCCATTTATAGTGTACAATGTGATAGATAAAAGGAATCATATCCCAAAACATAGATTTGTAAACATTTACAATACCAAGTAAATGGTAAAATAATCGTTTGAAAATTCCATGGTGGTTGTGGGAATACATCCACAACCTAAAGGTCCCGGATTGCAAGTATCCACACCATCCATGTTGACATTAATACAAGAGTAAATTGGTAGAATCCATCTTACAGATTTCATGACCATGGTTTTCTTGGGTCAACTTGAAACTCCCAACAGCTGGAGAGTTTTTAGGTCACTTACAATGTCGTTCATTTCCCCCATTTGAACATTATCAGTAGCATGAACCATTTTGTGCAAGTAAATAATACTAGCATGGGTTTATGGCATTGAAAACTCAAACATTTCTCCATTTATTTCTTTCCATATTAATGAAATCATTGATGTAGTTGTTGTACGAAAAATATGGTGATCCTATGCACTCTATTCAGCATTCATGGTGATTTAAAAATGTTCTTCCAACTGTTTATCTAACCCTAGTTTTAATCCAATAATCCAGCCTCTATGATCCCAAAATTTCTATTCATATTCACAATAGATAAATATTTTTTGTGAATTATCTTCCACATTTAGGCAAAGGAAGAGAGTCTAGACTATGTGTTGTACAGTTTTCTTGAGCTGGTCATTTGTAGGTACTTAATTTATCTAGATTCTCCGTTAGAAGTATGTACCTTGTTTTCAGGATGAAATTCTCTTTATACATGAACAAAACCGGTAAGTATCCTATTTATGTTCACACTCTATATCTTGTAGTAATATTTGTTATTAACATGACCATTGGTACTTGGATTCTAAACAAGGGTGCCATTTTCAATGAAGGTGTGATGTTGAATCTCCCACATTTCCTTCATGGGGACAGAATAAAGGGTACTGTAAGTTGCCATATCTTCACTAATATTCAACTATATTCAATCATGATGAATTGGAAGGTGATCACTCAGGGGTCATGTAATCCAAATATTTGTCCAAAAATTTATGTTCGGTTTTCAGGAGACCATCCATTTGGTATTCCGCATAATATCATTGAAGGAGTACCTAATTGAAGTACACATCGACGTCCCACCGTAATAATTATAACCATAAAGAAACCCCCTCTTAAACCTACTTGATAAATAGTCACAAGAGGGTTCACTGGAAGTCAATAGATTCCATGAAATTTTTTTACTAAGACCACCATTGAAAATTTTATAATCTTTAATGCTATGGACACCATTTCAGCAGGTTTAATACAATCCTTCCATAAGAACATGACTATTTTCCTTTCAAGAACTGGACCAGTCCAAATGAAGTTCCTCATCATAATTTTTATCTCATTGAAGATTCCTTTTGGACATATATATAAACAGTATAAGTAGATCAATTTAAAAGTGATGATAGAGTTCACAAGGCACACCCTACCGAATTGATATTTTTATTTCCATTTCCATTTGGACTTCTGGTTTAGAATGAAATATTTTATTCCCCTATGAAATGACATTAAAAATTTCTCTAATATGTTTTAACACTAAGGTAAGTAAAGAAGAGAGATCCTTTCCTCACTCTAAGTCTTTTTGAAATTATATTATATTTTCCCATAGTGATTCCATCACCAAAAACAATGAATGATTTATACCAAGATATATCTACCCCATCCATTTATTAAAAGGGGTAAAAGGGAATGAATGGAGGATATGGTCCTCCATGAATACTTGACAAATAAAATAATGTGATATGCATATAGATGGTGAGATAGAATAAGTTCACTTATTCCATATCTGATTTTTTTATAATGTCCAATATGGGAAAGATAATTAATAAATCAGCTCATATAATCATCCACAATAGAAAATAGGAGTCAGTGCTATCGTGGGAGTGGTTGATAGGCGTGTTAAGACCGTGGACGCGTGTTGATTCGGGTTCGGTGTTCGAGGAGGCTGGCGGTGACCTGTTTTGAAATTTGAATTGTGGTTTGTTATTCGGATGTGATGATGTAGTTAAAAGACTGTATGGGTACCGGCAACCCCTTAAACCGGCTTCAGAAAATGAAAAAAAAAATGATTTCTGGGTCACAATAGAAAATAGGAGTCCTAGGAGGGGATCTCAATGTATACCACCCCATTTATGTTGAAATAATCCCCTAGGAGACCCATTTATAAGGACGAAAACCCATAAATATAAAAAAGATGAATCTTATCAGACAAACAAAATAATTAGATAAGAAATATATTTTAATAAAATTGAGTAAATAAATTTTATTTATGGATATTAAAATCATTTGTTATATCAATCATGAGGGAACAGTTTCCCTCCTTAATATTACTCTACATTATGTTCACACTTTTCAAAGCTGTGAGCATGCAATTTTGTGTGGACCTTCCATGGAAAAATCCATACTTATTGGGGGTGATGTTTTCGTGAATGATAACTCCCATCACGGTCATAATGATTTTACTAATAACATTAGAGACAATGTTCCTATGCACATCCGACCTAATGTCTTTGATTTCCACAACACTATCATTCTTGGCGATTAAAGAAATGAAATTTTTAATTCATCTGAAGTGGAAAATAGCCTTGGGTGAAGAATTAACATACTTCTTTAACCATGTAATTTTGTAAAATGTACCTCTTGAAAATGATTAATTTATTTGAGGGTACATATAACCCAACCCCACTTTCCATTTTGAGAGAAAAGAGATCTCTATGGACCTCTTCATTGTCTGGTGTCGAGATAAGGCTTTGATTATGCTTATCATTAATAAAGGGGGAAATTTTCTCAATAATAATCGATGTGTTATTGGATCCATCGTCCACATACATCCAACTGATGTAATTAAAATATATTTTTATTTATAAATCTTGGAGGAATGTAAAATACCATTAATACTGATGACATTGTTCCCCAGTTTAGATCCCTTCTCCATTTCTAGTAAATGAATGAAACTTTAGTTTTAGTCCCATTATATTAACCATTTCACATTCATTTGATTCCTTTCCAGCCTCTCCTTAATTTTAAGGAGGTCATACAGCATTTATTGAGCATGAAACTCCTCCCTAGAGAGAGTATCTTGTTTTTGGATTCTAACATGGGTATCAAAAAGATGTTGTTCAAAATCCTTAATTTCAACATCATGCCTTGAAAATGAGTTTCTACTCCATTCCCTTAGTAGCCTCTTAGTGTTCTTGAGATCATCTAGAATCCTCTGATGTGAGCTTCCCATTGGAACAAGATTCCAAGCATCCAATTAAATTTTCCTACATCATAGAGAGACAACCCATCCATTACTAAATCAAAAAGAGAGAGGGAAAATCCACTTTATTAATAAAGAATCCAAAATTACGGGGATGTGATCAGAATGATGCCTGCATAGAATATAACCCAATACTCCATCATGAATATTTATATTACTAATATAAACAAATCACTTGTCATGATTTCTTTCCTACCTCCCATTCAAATATGTTGATTCTAGTTAAAATCATCCCCAACCTTTAGAACATCCACAAAGATGCAATGATCAATGGAATAAGAAATTTCAAGAGATAATACACTATTAAAACTAGATCCAGTTTATTCTTTAGCTATAAAAATGGTATTGAAGTCACCCCGAATAACCCATTTGAGAGACACATTCTTTGGAATTTACTAATGAGTCTCCCATATATATCTTCTCCTAATATATGGTTTCAAGGCATAAATATAATATAATTAAACATTGTTACGTAATATTCTATTGGAGATAGTAATGAATTTTTATCTCTTATAATAATTGATCACATGAACCCTTTTATTCTTAGGAATTTGAATGTTATCAATGTTTTTGTTGTAAGATTTTGGGAAATGAATGGTTACCCCACAGATTCCCCTTTGAAGATCTTCTAATTCCCAAACAATATCTTTTGTTCAGAAATTACAATAAGCATTATTTTTTTGTCCATGATATAGTTTCTAAGGGTTTTTTCTATATAGGTATTCCCCATCCCTTAGAAATTCAAAATGAAGATCTTTATTATTTATGGTCCATGCCCCTATTGAAAGGTCATTCATCACGGGCCACTTGAGTAGGGCCTTTTCCTTTCCCCTTTCGGCCTTTATTTTCCCATTATGGTAGTTAATTACATCCTTGAACCCACCATATATTCATTTTCATCTGAATAAATTTTGTCACCATTTATTTCCTCATTTTCATTAGGATGGACATGGGACTCTGTATCTTCAACATAATCAATCTAAAAGATTCCACTAAATGGAGTGGATGTTTTTTAGACAGGACACAGTCAGATGACTTGCATACTAATGAGACTCTACTAGAAGTTTTGGAGGGAGGGACCTCATGGAATGATTTCCTGGCATTGAATGTTTTTCATACTAATAAGAATCATCCATCACTTCCTAGAGTGTCTAGACCAGCATGTTGTATCACTTTTTGAGACATAAATTCATCTAGGTATTGAGTAAGTTCATTCTGACATCCCACTACATGGAATCAAATATAATCCGTAGTAGGCTCGTCTGCATTGTATTCACACTATAGGTGTGCATATATTTCCCAATTCCGGGTGATTCATGTTCTTGTCAGAGCATTCCATGGACTGGTGTGTATGTAACATGCGCATTTATGTCCTTGGCTTCCAGTTCATAAAATGTCCCATGTATTCTATGAGTGGGAAAGCTCACCATTGCGTGTCTATGAGGTTCATGTGCAGTTTCTTATTAAGTACCTTCTTTTCTATAAAGTGTTTTAATAGGTCTAGAATGAAAAATTCATGTGTTACCATCAGCCTTAGAAGTATTCCCATTGGGAGGATCTTGTATCCCTCTATCACACCTGTTTTCATCTTCAGTCACTATACCATAATTAGGAACATTAGGGAATCCATCAAGTTTAAGAGACCTAGCATAATCGTTTCTCCTAGGTTTGTCAATAACCTATATTTTCACATCACCTACATCAGTTATATTCCTACAAATGGACCCATAATACTTATTAGTTTCCCAACAGACATCATCCATATAGCTATCGACATTCACATTCCCCCCTTAGTTGCAAAAGGGGGACCGTGGGTTGTATCTTTATCTTGAGAAGGTGGTATGACTCTCTCTTTCCCCTTCATTATTCTATACATAGAATTATAATGCAACTTCATGTATAATATTCCACACTCCATGTCTCTCATACAATTATAAAGGGTGTAAAAGAAACTTTAAATTTTCAATAAAGTTGGGGTTCCTTTCACAATGAATCAATAATTTGATGTTCTAACCCCTTGTAGTTAGCACTACCTATTCTAAAAGTGTGTTTTCAATGTCCACTTCCACCAGAATAATTTCATAGTTCTGATATCCTGGATTGGAATTTATCAAACCATCTTAATTGAGTTCCCCGTGGTGGAGGTTATGTCATTTAGAATCCTCAAATTCCATTAAATCTAGTTCAATTTAAAAATTCGGACCTAGACGTCAGTGTAGTGGTTCGTTACCATGTGTGGATCGCAATTCCTATCCCATTATTGAAATTTATGTAATTTATTTTTCAATTTGATCAACACAAGGCTCCATGCTACTGGATTTAGATCATCTGAAACAAACACCATATGATCGTATCAAAAACCCATTTATGTCATCCTTCCTTTGATAAATCCCCAAATACCAGAAATAATTATCTTGAGGTCACAAAATTTCCATGTACTTTTCCCCATATGTACTAAAATACTCAAAGTAATTGAATGTCGACATAGATGTACCCACTCCTCCACAGCTTCCTAGTTTTCATATTAATGTGCTATTTTTCATTTTTTTTATAATACTTCCCATATGGGGAAGATCAATTTATGAGAAGGAAGGATTCATATAAGAATTGACTATATCCTGGAAATTTTTCCTGAGTCCAATGACATTATCTGTAGTAGTATTTTTAATAATTTTCTTCATTGAAGTAAGGTAGAATAGATCCTTATGTCCAATGTGATCCACAATTGATGATATTTCTCAATCCTTAATAGGATTCAGTTTCTCGTGATAATTTGTGTTGAAGGAATAATGAACTTCCTAGTCTACACGTGCTCTGACATCAAATATCTCCCTATATTCCCTTCTTATGGATCTTACTCCTCATGGTAAATCAGTGAGAAGAATCCATAGAAATGAAATAATTCTAAGGTCCATTTACCCTTATGTTCCTCATTTTCACCATAATGGATCTGTGTTTTCACTCATTATATCTATATCTACATCAAAAATCACTATGATATGTTTCAATATATAATTATCCATAATTCATATATTATAATTGAAAACAAATTTAGAAAATCTATGTTGTACCGGGGAAAGAAATATATCAGGTAATAAATCAATGGATAGTTTAAAACCAAAGATATCGTAATGCTCAATATAGAAAAATATCTTCAATATATTAGGTCCAGTTGGTGAAAAATCCGCAATAATTTGGGAGATAATTTACTTATAGGTCTCATCTGGATTCACCAAACTATCCCATTTATAATGCTCTAACTTACGAATTAATAATTCCAACAAATTTAATTTCA
This sequence comes from Viscum album, assembly GCA_963277665.1. Taxonomy (NCBI): domain Eukaryota; kingdom Viridiplantae; phylum Streptophyta; class Magnoliopsida; order Santalales; family Viscaceae; genus Viscum; species Viscum album. The sequence continues at coordinate 148,129,894 of OY728144.1, read as the reverse complement.
GCACTTCACAGAGAATAATATGCTAGCACTTGTACCACTCCTATAAAATTGTCCTGGTTCGAGGATTATCAATTTTCTATTATCAATTTAAATGATAATAACAGGGTCGTACTTCTTTTTATTATATTAAATAAATAAAAATCATATATTATTTATTTTTCTTAATTACAATAATTTGATGAAATAAATTTTATTTTTTAATATCACACTATTTTTTCTAATCAAGAAAAAACTCATCACTGGATATGAAATATCATTTCTTGTAAATGTTCTTATCATAAGGATCTATGCTTTACTTCTCCTAACTAAAATCAAAAAATGAAAATTAAATAATAATATTTAGATAGATGATCATTGAAAACTATATTAACTTGATGCTCCTTGATATATTTATTGGGATCCAAAATTTTTAAATATTGGACTCTAATTTATTTTACCACCAATATTTTAAAACAAACTATTTCCATTACACTGAGTAAAACTTTAGATAATTTTCTCTCCCATCTATCTAAAGAATAATATTAATGAAAAGTTCCCTTCACTATTTCTTGGATGTTAATTTATCCATGGGACCATATTTACTCAAATAATTTATGGATATGTATGAATTAAAAAACAATTGGTAATTTTATATCTTATGTTTAAATATAATTTATTCTATCCTTTTAAATTAATTTTAAAATTATTTATATATTTACAAAATTAATCAACCATTTATTGACAAAATAATTTTCAACTAATCCATTTATATTAGTTCCTTTGGAAGTTAAAATCTTGTTTATTTATTATTCTTTTTCATATTTGATCAAAATCAAATTTTTATCCATGCATAGATAAAATCATTCATCATGATGTTATTCATTTTCATCATTGAATGTTTGGTAATTATCATATATGATCATATAACACCAAAAAAATTGTATAATTAACCATGGTAGAAAAAAAATAAATATACAATGAAATAATAATAAGTTGTCCTCTACTGGTTGATATATAAAGCAGATATTGTATCAACTAAGAAAATAGGGGTATACCTTGATCTATATCTCCACTCATATTACTATACCTGTTTAACTGTCTTGAAATTTATAGGTTTAGATTCTTACTATCTCATCGTATTTTATTGTGAACTCCTATGATCCTTACTATGATCACTCACATGTAGGTGATAGGAACTTATGATTTGGAAATTATACATTATCTATGAACTTTTTAAACCCATTACTTTATAAATTTATTGATTGAGGGATGATTCATTGATTGTAAAAAATGGTATATAATTGATAATTATTACATTTTAAATATCAAATTATATCATTTAAAAAATTAAAAAAATTAAAACAATAATCATAGATTTTCTCAAATCATGTTAATTTAACATGCCATAAAATATTATAAAAACATTATAGTTACTAAAATACAACTCAGTGGAAATTTCATCTCATTAATTTGGATTTAAAATTATTCTAAATTTTTTTGATATGTCTCTTGGGTGAAAATTTATTTTAAATACACAATAATCAATTTAAAATAATTAATAATAGTTTTTTATAATTTTAATATCTTTTATATTCGAAATGGGTCCCTATAGTGACTACTAGGTTAGGGACGGGTCTATTAGGTTGGTCGGGTCAGGTCTGGCTTGATCTGGCCAAATCGATACTGAGAATCTGGAGAAATCTTTGGGTCATGATTGGTTGCACACTCAATGTTGGGCACATCTATCTAGGATAGAGGTTTCACTTAGTATATATATATACACACACACACATTCATAATAGAATAAAATTCAGTGATTTCATCATGCCCAGCCACTCAATTTCATGATAAGTAGTTGGCATGTCTGAGTTATATTTTTGTAGTTTTTAATTTTAATATTTTTTTCACAACATCATAGGGAATGATACCCCCACCAGGTCTCCTTTCAATTTATATTCCCCAAAAACATCGCAAAAATATATACAATATATATATATATATATATATTAAATTTATAAAATCAATTCAATCATTTCATGACTATTTTTCAAGTTCATACTCATATTGATGTGCCATTAGTGGTGTTAGGACCATACTGATTCCCTATATTTGAATACTAGAAACATTAATATGAATACCCATTAATATTTTGGATTTTTCTTATTCCAATTATGGTTTTAAGTACATAGGGCTAAAATGAAAAAAATTGAATTTTAAATTTTAATCATTGAATCTAATATTGTATACTTAGTTCGGAATGGTGATACATGATTCATTTTTAATATATCATGAAATTAAATTAATTCATGAAAAAAGAAATTAAAATGGTACCTTGGTGGATTTAAATGATCCCAGTGTTAACTTATATTATATAGATTTTAATATCTCGAAGATGAAAAACGAGATTCCCCCCATATCATCTGAATGTCTACAGCATCTTCAAAAACCATATATTAGTTTATTCCCATGTTCTATCATAGAAAATATTTTTATCTATGATACTTGTATGTTTGTGGGAAGATCAAGCGATGGATCCCCAGACATTGATCTATTTATTTTTCATCACAATCTCTTTAGAATATTAAAAGAATTTATGAGAGCATAGTATAACTCCAAATTTATAAAAACATATTCTTTTTATATTAATGGTTAAAACTGAACTTAAATAGGTATATTTAACATTCTAAAACATTATTTAATCCCATGGATAAGTAAAAAAAATAAATTTAAGCTAAAATGATACAAATAAATAAGTAAACATGTTTTTTCTATCTATAATATTAAACCACTCTATGGTGACATTATGAAATTCCATGTGTTGTACTTGGAATAATCAAACAAACTTGTTCCTTCTGAAATTATTTTAGAAAACTTGGTAATAGAACATTCATCTAAAAAATAATACTTTCTCATTTTCTTATTTATTATTCAATAACCTATGAATATATTAGTAAATAAATTATATTATATTATTCTGAAATAATATAATGTAACTTAATTAATTTTCTTATGATGGCTAACTTTAACACTCACTGAACTCAATAAAAGGGGCCCACTTTTCCATAAACATCAATTCATCCAAATTAGTGGAACTATGGATAATATGTTTGCGTGACCCTCTTGGGATTATTCCCAATAATAGTGACTCTAACTAAAATACCATGAGTAATATATAGAAATACATCACGAACCCTATAGAGATAAGTTTTAGGACTAATATGGTAAGGAATATTATCATATTCTAGTATTATCTTTTGTTGTCAATGAAGTTTGAGAAGAAAATAAATCAACTCATGTTGTAAATATTGATTATCAGAATTATTAAGAAGGAAATATTTTTTGTATGTTAGGGATGTTACAATAATTTACATGGTAATTCTGATGATTCTAGATGTGATTATTCAAAGTTTAAATACCACAACATACAGTGTTCATGATGAATGAAATGGAGTAGTTTTGGAATGAATTTAATTTTAGTAGAATATCATTGGGATTTCAGAAGAATATTTTTAAGGTGGTGTCATTTACTAGTGTTTCCAAATTTTTAGTGTCCAAAATTAGAAGTATTGATAGCATCAAGATTGATTTATTTCCATGAAGGATTTATGAAAATATGGAAAAGGAAAGAGTTTTGTGATATTTGTGTTTCCTATAGGGTGTTTCGTGAAGGCATGAAGGTTTGGATGGAAAGCTACATGATTATGAGAAGTGGTGCATCAAAAATGGAGGGCCTCAACAAGGATGTCGAGAATCCCAAATGGTGATGGTAATATCCATGATTATTAGAATTGTAGTATTGAACAAATGTGACGTTTTGATGGTGATCTCTACGATAATGACAATTATAAAAGGAAAATTGTGAAAGGAGGAGCAATATGAAGACATTTTTTAATGATTAGAAGAATGAAATGGAGTTGGTGGAGCATCAAAAATGAGAAATCATATAACTATAAAGTGACTCGCACTTCATTATTTATATAATATTCAAAGAAAATCTTGAATAATGTTGATTTTGTGAAGGTAGAGTTGATCTGTGATCCTAGGTTTCGTTGTGAGTTTGTTAATTGTTAAAAAATTATAAAATAATTAACTGATTTTAATTATTCTTATTAATGGGTGATTCAAAAAGATGGTATAACATTTATTTAATCCATTAGATTTTCGAAGGAATTTGGGTCTGTGAATGAAGTTTTCTTCAGGAAGATTGTGAGCATCATGTGGTATCTTTGCTAACATCAGTTTTGGATTTCTAATTTATGTGAACATAACTTTAAAAGAGAAACAAAAATAAGACTGGGGTATCAAATTGATTATCATTAGAGTGTTTAGGATGATCTTACCATCTTTTGGGTAAGAATATTATGAATTGTTTTGAAAGGTCAAATTTTTTAATGTTGACCAAGAAGCATTGTTACATTCTATTGAATCATTTCTTATAGAAGAAGGAAAATCACTATTATATTATTTTTATAGTGCTACATAAATCCATGGGCATATCCAATTTTTTTATTACACACAAAATTAATGTTTTCTATTAAATTGTGTGGTATAGGATGGTTTCTAAACTATACTAAGGACATAACTACTCTTGTTGAGTTTTAAAGATTATAAGTTCTTATGTTCCTATGGTAGTGTGTTTTCATTGTTTTTAATAGGGAAATAAGTATTTAACACAAGGTTAAGATTGTTTAATATGTAAAGAAACATAAAATAAAATGATATCACTGATTCACCCCCCCCCCCTCTCAGTGATACTTGAATCATGAATTGGAAATATAATTTGGTATCAGAGGAAAATGTTCCCTTAATTTATTCTTTACTACTATTTTGAAAAGAAGGTGTGATGGAGAATCTGAATTGTATAAATAGAAATTATATCCTCATATTTTATGGAATAAATTACCTTATCTAGAAACATTGAATGATTACTTATCTTATTTATCTTTGGTATGATTTTCTTAAATCTACAATAGATGGATTTCCTACTATTAACGACTTGGTTCATCATACACCTATTGACAAGAATATTCATGAGAATAATGGAAGAGATAATAATGATTTACTCTAATCACTTTCTAAAAGTGTGTTTCTAAGAGTGAATGAATTTTCCACAAATAAATGTATCTTGGATATGCAGAAAAATATAAAGTAAATAAATAAGTGAAGAAGGATGAAATAAACATCTGGAGGCTCAATTATAAATATTTTAAAATTGGAGAGTTTGAATATATTAGGGACTTCTTGACCAGGGTAAATGACATTGTCAGTACTATTAGATGTCTTGGTGGAATAATTTTGGATTTTATAGTTCTTGAAAATATATGAAGATTTATTCCCAATAATATTGATTCTAATATTTCTTCATTGGAAGAAAGAGACCCAGAAACATTATCTTGGATGATTTTCAAAGAAATAACATCAATTATGAAATGGTAACAGAGAATAATATGATGAGAAAAAAATATTATAGAGAAACTTATTTTAATGATTCTATGAAATATATTTCTAGGAAATATTTTTAAGAATATGGTGTTGTTGACTATGAATCCAAAAATTTTGTATAAAAAATCATCAATAAATTTTATCATTGTATTGAAAAAATTTGAAAAGAGGTATAGGTAAATATAAAGTGAAACTTCCATTGAAATGTTTTGAATGTGGATACACTGGACACAGTTTAGAAAAGTTCCCTCAATGAGAGAAGGAAGATGAAAAATAAAGAAATATGAAAGAAGGATAACATGGTTGTGGAAGTTACAATGTGGTAAAGATAAATATTTTCCCACCAGGAGGGATTAAATTTCATCAAATAAAAAAGAAGAAGATTTTTTTTCTCAAGAATAAAAACAATATAGTGATGTTGAATTTGAAAAATCATTAACTGATAAAGTTTAAGAGAATACCATTATTACAGAAGTGAATAATAATAATTTAAAGAGCAGTAGTTCTTAAGAAGAAGAATCTCAACATGAATCTCATCTAAAAGTAGAATTGAAATAATGTATGAGAAATATTAGAACTCCTGAGAAGGAAAACAAGAATTTAATAAATTAAAATTAATTATCAAAAAATAAATAAGTTTTTTTCAGATAAGAAACTCAATGTGATAAAATAATTTTATGACATGAATAATTCTCTTAAGAAGGAAAGTATTCATAATGAACATATTGATATTTAGATGAAATAAACAAAATACGATATAGAACTTATCCAAAAAATAATTTCTAAAGATGAATATAGAGGACCAAGTTTCAAAAAATATATCTTATATGTTGTTGAATGTTATATTAATGATGCACCTAAGAAAGATAAACAAAGGTTGCCTTCAATTTTTGAGAAGAAATCTGGTTATGTTTTGTATGTGGCCAAAGGTAATAATTTTGAAAAATCATAAGTTTCTAAAAAACCTGAGTCTGTAAAAATTTCTATTCCTTTTGGTTCTGAGAATCATAAAAATTTATTTGTTCTAAATAATAAATTTATGTTTGAAAATAGAAACTTTTCTGGTAAAAAAATATCGTTTATGAATGTTTCTAAAAAAACATATTCACGACACTGGCCAATCTCAATATTTTACAGGAACACACTCATTTTATTGATATATATGGTGTTGTGGTTGATTTAGACATATGGAAAATATGTGTTGGTTCAACCAAAAAACATCACTACTGTTTCATAGGGTATAGAAGGAAATGTTTGAGGGGATTAAATCCTCTCAAAAGGAAGAATTATGAGAAGGATGGTCAAAATAAATATATGAATGTGGGTGTAGAAGTTGAGAATATGTTTTAACCACTATAAACTATTTTCAAAATATGTGAGCAACTTTGGAATCATTATAATGGTTATCTGTTTTTTTTTACTTGTATAAGGAAAGTTTCTTAACACTTCTCAGAACCTATAGGTGAATAAAGAAATGGAAGAAGAAAAATATCTTATTATTGAAACCACATTAAAATCTATAAAAGGATAACAACAATGGATTCTTGATTATGGGTGTTCTTATCATATGAAAGCAGAATTAATGTTTTTGAATAATGTGAACGACATAAGATAATTAACATTGACATTTTTAAATGATGAATCTCTAAGAATTAAAGGTGTTGGATCAGCCATCATTGGGAAAAAAATAAATCTTGGAAAATATTATATGTTTATGGGCCGAACCACAACCTACTACGTGTTTCTCAACTTTGTGATGAGGGTGAAAATTTTATCTTCAGAAAATATGGGTTTGTTGTGAAATATGGGGATGATGGAATGGTATTTAAAGAGGCCAATTTAAAAAAGAAATTTTTTTCAAAGATGGTTAAATAAAAATCATTTATTACATGGGTTTGGTGAAACAAAATAAATTGTTTCCTAAAAGGATAGGACAGATGTGTATGAGAAAAATTACTAAGTTATCAAAGAGGGACAATTTCCATTATATTCATGTTATTTCATGAAAAAAAATACTTGTTTTTCACAATTTTTTAAAAATGGTGGATCACTAATTCTATGTATAAGAATGTTAGAAATTGTTCAAAATGACCCATTGAACATATTCATTCATATATTTGTGGGACAATGAAAAAATAATCAAAAAAAAAAAGATAAGTACTTAATCACATTCGTTGATTAATTTAGTCCCATTACATGTGTTATGTACATGAGACATATGTCAGATGCTATAAAGATGATCAAAAGTTTCAGGAGGAAAACTAAAAATGAATTTGAGTATTTAGTGATGAAGTAGATAACTACCAATGGAAGTGAATACAAGAATGAAGAACTTAAAAAATTCTTGACAATCGTGGAATTTGGAATTTGTTTTATTCACCATAAACACCTTAAAAATGGGTTTTATAAATGAAATAACAAAATTATGGTTGAAATGGGAGAAATATGTTACTGTATTATGGTTTCTCGTATTATTATTGGAAGAAAGAAATAAGTAATGTTGTGTACATTCAAAATCAATTTTTCTAACATAAAATTTCATATATAACTCTATATGAATTATTTTAATGGAAAACTCTACATTGGAAACATTGAATAGTATTTGGAAGTCCATTCGTTTTAAAGATGAAAGGTGGAAACCATGGAATGGTTGAGAAAAGAGGTGATGATGCAGTTTTTCTTGGTTGTGCTCCAAAAGAAAGAGGATATAGATGTTTCCACAAATATATAGGAATAATATTTTATTCTGTTGATATAAAAGTTGATTAAAATAGTGGGTATGAAAATCATAATTATACTGATATGGAATTTGAGTAGGATATAAAACGTTTTGTTAAAAATTATGTTAATTATACCAATAATGTTAATCCTACTATAAACGAGGAATTGAACTCACCTATTTCAAGGGATTAATAGTAAACTCAAAAAAATCATCCTAGGGTGAGGAAGTAAGGGGATTCTTTGAAACATATTAGTGATCGACATCATAAGGTTAAAATAAGAATAATTTGAAATGATTTTAGACATGCATATTTGAATTCAAAGGTTGATCAAAATGATGTGAATGAAACTTTCAAGAAACTTTAATGGTTTTATGATATGAATGAGAACATGATTAGATAGATAAGAATGATACTTGAGAACTCATACCCAATCCACATAAGGAAAATGTAATTGGTAAAAAATGTGGTTTCCAGAAAAATATGAATGTAGAAGGTGATGTGACCCAGAAAAATGAAATATAATTATGAAAAGGGTATTCACAAATTGATTATATAAATTTTGATTAAACATTTTATCTATTGGAAAGGATAGAAACAATTAGAATATTTTTTTCTATTTCCATAAAATGCAGTTACAAAATATTCCAAATTGATGTGAACTCCACATTTCTAAATGTGGATGTTGTTGAGGAAGTTTACATTGAAAACCCATGTGTAGTTTTTTGATAAATATTAAATTCATGTGTTTCGGTTGTTGAAATTCTTGTGTAAGATAAAATATGATACAAGGGAATTGTACTAAAAATTGGATACAATCTTAAGGAAGATGCGTGTTAAAAAGGGAATAGTTGATATAAATATTGACATTAAATAAATTACAGTTATTTATCTCTTTCTAATTGATTATGTTGATGACATTATCATTAATAGAATAATCAAATATCTTTTCAATAATTTTCTGAAGAGATGAAAAATTTGGTTAGGATATCTATGCTGGGAGAAATGAAATACATTCTGGGGTTACAAATTTTACAAAGTATGAACAAAAATTTCTTTCTCAAGAAAAGTATGCTAAGGAAAATCTTAAGAGGTTTGGAACTGAATATTTGAATGTTTTTCCAAAATAATTTTAGTGGTAAAAAATTTCTCTAAAGATGGTGAAGGAAAGAAGTTGATCAGAAAGGGCTTCAAAAGTTGATTGAATGTTTTGTATATTTGACTTCCTAAAGACCCGACATTGTTTGTGTTATTACATTATGTGTAATATTTCAGAGTGATCCTAAAGAATAACATTTAATTACTGGAAAAATAATTCTCATGGTTATCAACGACATAATTTTTTTTGGAAGAAAGTATGATAGCTTATTATGTATTTACTTATTTTGGTTTTCAGGATCCAATTTGGTAGGAAATGTAGATGATAGAAGATCCATATCTAGTGTAGTATTCATTATATGGAAATGTTCTGTTAATTGAATTATAAGGAAATAAAATTAAATAACTCTTAGAATAGATAAAGCTATTTATGTGGCTTCCACTCAAAATGCTACCTAACTTATGTGGATTAAAATTCAGTTGGAAGAAATACTTTTTGAAGTAAATATGCCCTTTATATTAGGATGTGATTATCAATGATTAACCAATATAATAAATAATTTTCTACAAAATTATCATTTAAAATATGTGGACATAAATAACCACTTCATCATAGAGCATGTGGAGATGAATTAATTGATGTTGGTGTATGTTCCTACATTATAAAAAGTTGTAAACATTTTCATAAAACGTTTACCAAAGGAACCATTTTATAAATGGAAGTTGAAAATTGGTGTCCAAAATATTTCTCATTAAGGTTATGGTATTTGTTTATGTACCCTCATTCATCTTACCTTAGGATAGTGTTCTCAACTGGGAGAATTATTTCTTAAATCTATCCTTATGGAATCATGCATAAAGGGGTATTATTGGGTAATCTATGAATCAAACATGTAAGTGTGTGGACTATTCTTAAATTTTGTTCGAGTAGTTATTTGAAATAAATTTTTTGTATTCCATGAATATTAAAGAAATAGATAATACTGTGTAAGATGGATGGAGAAGAAATATGAGGATGTTTTTAAAAGATGAGAAAGAAGGATAAGAAGGAATTTAAAGAAGAAATGATTCACTTTTTTTGGATGACATGGTTTTCGCTGTCAATAATTATTGTTACCTATAAAGACTTATCTCATGTAGGATTAGAATTATTGATAAGTAACCTGTTAATTGATGGTAAAATGTTTTTAATTTATGAATATTTTATTAAAACAAAATCCAAATGGGGTATTGTTAGGACCAAGTCGATAAATAAGATTATCATATTAAGGTATTTTCTTTTTTTTTTGTCATGTGATTTTGAGAAGAAAATAAATAACCTCAATTTGTATAAGTGGATAATCAAAATTATCAGGAATGAAATATGTTGCTGGATGATCGAGAAGTTACAATACTTTCCTTGGTAAATTTTAAGATGATAAAGGTTATCAGTCAAAGGTTAAGTGTGAAAACAGATTGGGATCATGTTCAAAGAAATTAAGTGGTTTTGGAATGAAGTGAATTTTAGTAGAATATGGTTGGTGATTCTGGAGATGATTTTAAAGGCGGTATAATTTCCCAGTGTCTTCAAAATTTTTGGGTAAAAATTTTGAATTATGGATAGAATCACAGATGATGGATTTCCTTGATGGCCTTATGAAAGTATGGAAAAGGTATGAGTTTCATGAAGATTGGGAATCATGAAGGGTGGTTTGTGATGTCATTAAGGTTTTGATGGAAAGATTAGTGATTATGGGAAGTGGTGTATTAGGAACGAAGGAGCTCTACAAATATTTCAAGGATGATGATTGGATATAGTGATCTCGACAATTATAAATAGTAAAGCATCATGAATGTGTGATGGTTTGATGGTGATCTCTATGACAACAAAAAATTTCTAAGTAGCATCGTGAAAGGAGGGGTTCTATTAGTATATTTATTACTGATATTAAAAATAATATAGAGGTAGTTGATCATCACAAATGGGACAGCCTATAAATTTAAGGTGAAACACCTCTTCATTTCTTATGAAAATTATCAGGGATATTTCATAACTATATTTATTTTCTATTGGTAGAGGTGCTATGTGATCCTAGGTTTCTATGTGTTATTGATCACAGTGAAAAGAATAAGAAATTATTGAGTGATTCCGTTTCTTAAAATTAATTGGTTTTTGAAGATGATGGGACATTATGTATTGAATTAGTCAGCTTCGTGAAGGTAGTTGGTTCTACCAAGGCAATTTTCTTCATGAAGGTTGTGAGATTTAAAAGGGAGATCCAGAAACATCAGTTTTGGATATCTGATTTATGTTAATAGAGTTTTCAAATAGAAACAACATAGGTCTAAAAACATGTAATTTAATCTAAGGTATTAGAATGATTATCATTATGATGTTTTTATGTTCTTCTCAACTTCTGTGTAAGAAAATGAATAATTATTTTAAAATATAAATTTTTTGAAAGTTGATCAAGAAGAACTATAATATTGAGTTACGTAATATTATACTATGAGAATCACATGTTCTTTTTTATTGTTTTTATAGTGCTATATGTGTGTAAGGGTATATCCTACTCATTTTATTAAAAAAATGTTTCTTTTCTAGTGGATTTTTGGTACTTGATTTTTTCCAAACTATTCCAAGGATGTAGAACCTGTTGTTTAGTAGTGAACCTTATAAGTTCTTATGTTTCTTTGTTTTTATGTTAGAATTGTGTTGATCCAAAAAATAAATATTTAATTAGAGGCCATGGTTTTTTCATAATTAAGGAAACATAAATGAAAAATATATCACAGTTGCACCCCTCCCCCTCTCAATGATACTAAAATCCTGAATGGTAAACTTCAATAAGGACAAGTCGTAGTTATTACTAACTACAATGAACAAAAACTATGTAATATAATTTCTTTTTCAAGATATCTCATCAATAGTGTATCCTATATTGTGTGATCAACTAAAATGATTGATATAAATTTCTTCAACATTCTTGAAATAAACCCATAAACATACTACAATGGATAAGGATTTATTAAATAGCTCTATTCTAATAATAGAGATAATTATGTCTACCTATACTAACATTGTATGGAAAAATCACTTAGATACTTATTCGTTAATTTTATATCACATGGAATTCAAGAAACATATCATACATCACTATAAACATATACTATCATGATTTTCTACAACACATCAATATACACATATTATGACATTCATCAACAATAATATAAATTCTAAGGATAAAGGTACACTTTATTAGATAGGAATATCCAATATCATATAAAACATGTGGTATTATTATATTAGGGTCTGTTATCATAATAGCCTTTCATTGTTATTATGAAGGGAAAATTTCTGGAGAAAAAGATTTAATGTCTTATTATCCAATTAAATCTAATAGAATGCATCATATTTTTCTATTCAAAACATGTTATCTGATTATAAACATTTTTTATGATTTTTTCACAGCACATCACGGTTCTAACAATATCAAGGAATTTCTATGAAAATATTTCAGTTAACCTTAAAATTCTGACACCAGTATGATTAATATCTCATAAGAATAGACTTAACATAATTAATATGATGAATAAGGACAAACTGTTTCCACATAACTATCCATGAATAATACATGATATGATGTTCATGATTAACTACACAAACACATATAAATATTTAGATTGGCTTCAAATAGACATAATATTTAGTGAAATATTGAGCAAGGATCACTAATAATAAAGTTGTATGGGTCAAAAAATTTAGTGAGTTTACCTTAATTAAAATATCTTCACAAACAGATGAAAAAGATAATACTCACACATAGATATAACATAGTTATATATTATTGAATGTTACATGATTATAATTTTTATATCCATTATATGTATGACATGTAGAAAAATTCTACATTTCTGTATATGTTTTATAGAAGTCATAAAATTGTAGATTTATGATCATATGAATGTGAATGTTATAGAAATAAATTTCTCTAATTTTGAATCATGGATATTAGATACTGCATGCACATCACACATTTCAACTAATAAACAGAGACTAAAAGTATAATATAATTAATGAAAATTGAGATGGTATTATGTGTTTATAAATGATTAAATATTTATTACATTAAAATTTCATAATTATAAATTAATTTTTTCTTATTGGTTAGATCTATAATCATAACACTATTATTACATTCATATAATAAATTGAAATCGATGTTTTATATCTTCTTTAGATAAGATATTTATTTAATTCATTAATAAAAATTTGTGTTGACTTATATATTTGAATAAAATAATTTATGTATATGGTAATATAGTGAATGATTCATATACTCAGAGTATGGATAATCTTTTCTTAAACATTAAATACATTATCTTCATGGTTTATTATTACACCATTGGTATTTGGATTTTTTCTCCTTATATATATAAATGAGATAAACATATGATGACCATAGAGTTATGGTTTGATGGAAATAATTTATTGTAATTCATTTAAAAAAATTATACACTACTTAATATGAAAAATGACTAAATAACCATTTAAATGAAATGTAAATAAGTCTTATGCAATATTTAATTGTATACATAGTGATGTTCATAGAAGAATGAGTACTCAAATAAGTTATGTTTATGGGTAATCTAAAAACATTTCTTATATTTTCGGTTTGTATTGTTAAATATCACTTTTGATACACTATTATATAACATTTTAAAATATTGAGATATTCGAATGTCATGTTTAAAATTTTATAATAAAATTATAATGATTCTTCAATCAGATCTAGGTAAGGAAAAAATGTGACAAGATTTTATCATTCATTTGATGGATTTTGGAGTTATTTCACAACTCACTCCACCTAGAAATCTGTAGTGTAATTGTGTATCTGAGAGGATTAATCATTTTGATGGTTATGGATTTGTTGATGATAATTTATTGTGACATTCCTATATCATTCTAGGGATATTCTGAATAACTTTTGTGGTTCCTTCTTAACTGTATCACATCTAATGTAGACATAAAGACACTAAATTAGATGTGCATTGGGAAGCATTACTATTTTTATTTTTTATGTATTTATGGTTTTAATAATATATAAAATATTTTTTATTCCTGAATAACATGATCATATTTTAAGAAAATTCATATTATTTTATTATAAATATAAAAATTAGAGATATTATTTTAATAAACCTTCTGAATAAAATTTGAAGATAAACTAATCCTTTTTTTAATTTTGTATAAATATATCTATAATTGAGTAATTTTTAGGAAATTGGAACTTATAGATTATAAATATTGATAAAACTAATTTGTTCCTAAGATAGAGGGTGAGTCGCAAATAAAAAGGGTTATAGAATATGAATAGAATTATGTTATATAAGAACACTAATGTTCTAGAGGGATAAATTAAGATCTTATAAAATCTAGTTTTCCTTAGGAAAATAATAATGAATCAATGTTAATTGATGAGGAACCTATTACCTACCAAGATTCCATTGGGTGTTGGATTCAAGGAAATTGTTAAAGGGCATAAAATTTGAGATGAAATCAAGGTACCATAACAAAATATGAAATTTTTTAGATACAACTAATGATATAATTCCCAAAGTGTGTATGTCTGTTTTATATATGAAAGATTTTATCAAAGGTTGTTACAAATAGGATATAAAGACCCGTAAAATTCAAGGGAAATTTTTTCTTAATTTTCTTTGGAATTTTACAAGAGCGCAGCTTCAGACGGCACCTGATTCCGAGGCCCGGTGTGCCCGGAATCAATTTCCGAAGTTTGGCTCGGGTACGTTCAGTGAACGGACGAGCGGGTTTTTATATCTTTTGAACCGGTGCCCGGAATCAAATTCTGAGGGCACCAATGAAATCGCAGCGCCGGTATTTGCTTAGAAATGCCTCTTCCGGAGTTGCGTTTGCTCAGACGTGGTTTTTAAATTTTGCGGCTTTAAGTCAGAAATAAAATAAAGTTTGTGCGACAACTTTATTTTATTTCACTTAAGCTGCTTGGTAGTCACTTGGAAGCCACTTGAACTGAGTTAAAGCGGATAGGGTGCTATCCGGAAATATCCTACCCCTTGTTAGGATATTTGTGCGGTGGGGCCCGCACGAGCCCCGCCGTTTCCTTCGCTAAGTAACGCACCCGCGAAAACCCATCAAAGTAACTGAAAAGTCAACCGACGCGTTTTCTTTAATTCTTAACAGACCATTTAATTGGGCGGTTTATTTCGTGAATTAAATGGGCTGTTTCTTTCGTGAATTAAATGGGTTGTTTCGCTCGTTGAATTAATTCAACGAACTGATGGGTCGTTACTTACGCTTTTGCGTTTGTTGGCATGTTTATAAAATAAGACCAACCTAAAAATCCTTTGAAAGGATTTGAGGGAATCTTTGTTTCTTCATATCCCCGCGAAGAACGCGAAGAACGCGAAGAACGCCGGCGACCGGAATTCGACGACGCACACCGAGATCTGCGACGTCGACGAGCTTTACCCGCGACGTTCTTCGGCGACGCCTCTTCTTCCGCAGCTGATCCTCGTTCGGCAACTAAGGTGAGAAACGAATCGTTTAAATTCTCCCTTTTTAATTTCGATATCAACGGATTTAAAATAATTAAATCAGTTTGATCTTGATCCGGAGATTGGCGACGCGACGCCAGATACCGCGACGACGCGACGATCTCCTTCTTCCGCGACGAGCGATTCCGCGACGACCTCTCGTCCGACGACGACGACGACAAGGTAGGGGTTGTTGATTCTTTAATTATTCCATTTCTTGCTCGTGGATCGCATGTCTACGTGAGGCTTTGAAATAATTTATTTAAGTGTTATAGTTAACGCGAGGGGGGGCCGGACCGCACGAACACGGCCGAACCCCCCCCCCCCCCCCCCTCCATCGTTCTTGTTTAATTTTTGCGTGAGGAAGCAAGTGGCGTGGTGCCGTCGCACCACGCGGATGATCGTGCAAATATTTTACGCGGCGCCGTCGCGCTACGTCGAGGAAGAATCTTCAAGAACGCGACGCCGTCGCGCCGCTTTGAAAAGAATCATGGCACGGCGAAAGGGGCGCGGTGCCGTCGCACCGCGCCGGACGACGAACACCGCGGCCGGTTCCGGGCCACGGCGGGACGAGGAGACCGCGGCCGGATCCGGGCCGCGGCGGGATGTGAAGACCGGCGGCCGGGCCGCCGGCGTCGGATGTCGAAGGCGGGACCGGAATTTCCGGTCCCGTTGGTAAAAACCGGCCGGCCAGCTGGCCGGCCGGATGACATAAAACCGGGGGATTAAATCCCCCGGCCGGTTCAACAAACCCCCCCCCCCCTTAATGAGGGGGGGCGATTCCTTGAAGGAGGGGGTCAGCCGGCCCCCCCCGGTTGCGCTCCAGCAGGCCCCCCACGTGAGGGGGTTTGTTTACTTAGGCGCGGCACAAAGGCCGCGCCACCTTGAAGAAGCGGGGGCTGAGCCCCCCGCGTGCCACCCTCGTGCGGCGCCAGGCGCCCGCCACCGCGGCCCGCCGCCGCCGCCGCCGCTGCGCCACGGCGCCGCCGTGCCGCCGCGCCGCCGCCGCCGCCGCCGCCGCGCCGCCCCAGGGGGGGGTCGGGCCGGGTCGGCCCGGACCCGGACCCCCCCGTTTCGAACCAGATTTGGTTTTTGGCCCATAACTTGAGCCTCGGACCTCCGATCGACGAACCGTCAGCGGCAACGCGATCCTTGGATCGAGACGGTCGTTTCGGTATATCTCACTCAAGGTTTCGGTTTACTTTGAGATCGGCCGGGTTGGTTCGTTCACGTAACCAACCGGGCCTTCGGAGCGGAAACGCTCATATCTTGAGCTACGGACGTCCGATTGACGCGCCGTCAGTCGCGTTGTGTTCCTCTTAGTGAGAAGAATCTTTTGGCATACTCCGCCCGAGGTTTGGTCGCAGGTGGAGTACGGTCGGGTTGGTTTTGCCTTAAAAACCAACCGGGCCCCGGAGACGAAAATGCCAATAACTCTCAGACCGGGCGTCCGATCGACGCGCCGTCTGTTGCGTTGAGTTCCTGTTGACGATACGGAACTTTTGGATACATCAACTTCGGTCTTCGTGATAGTTGATGTATCAGACTCTCGGCTCGTGGAGCGGACCCTCCGAACGAGCTTGCTTTGTGCGGGAACCCTAGTGCTGGCTGCGACTGTTCTACTGCTACGACTGCTACTGTGACTTCGACGACGACAGTACAGAGATCCTGTGTGGATTCGACGACGACGACTACAGCACTCAGCGATCCTACGCGAGCAGTGCTACCGAACCTGTGTGAGCTGAATCTTCTGTTTACCTTGGGCGATGGAGCGCTTGGGTGTAGAGGCGGACCCGTGGTACTTGACAGTGGTGGTGCGCTTGGATGCAGCAGCAGAC